>OX336393.1:488907133-489507133 GCA_946902985.2 Meconema thalassinum
TACATTTGTTCGTCAAGGACCATACACTGTACGGCATAATATCTGGAATTGTTTCTGAAATGGCATTTTTATATTAGATTTTAAAAGTGGCTTCGTATTTTCTACGATTTCCCACTTTTTTGAGGCTAATGTTCTTTTTCGTCAAATGGGTATATTTATTGCAGCATTTCTCTCCAAATTAACGTCATATTCAATAACACTATAGTGGCCTGCATCAACGCAGCCGCCAAATATTAAATGGCAAATAATACTTCCATTGCCAAAATCAACAGCGTGGTTAGACTCATTGTTATGTACTCTAAACAAATAATCAATAAACAATAATATTCACGTATACAATGAAGTTCAGATACTTTCATTCTCAAGTTTGTTGCTGATGAGAATGCGATGATACTGATCGCCAATAATAAAATCCTTATAATTATTCTTGCCAGCAAAAATGTTTGCAATTTGCTTGCAAACGCAGCTCAGGATAACATCCTGCATTTTGGAATAAACAGTACGAAACTGCTCTAAATAAACAATTTCCATCACCTGATGTAGGTACAATCCTTTGCATTTCCATGACAGTAAATTAAGCAAGGGAGCATACTTCGCCAACTACTGGAATGAGCATAGACTCACTTCGACAGCCACCGTAATGGAGGGAGTTTAAGAGTTAGACTATATGCTCAGTGCTTGTCAAAAATCGTATTAACATAGGGAAGCCCAATCTGAAGGCTACATTCTGAGCTATCACCCCGGATTCCAGGTTCGATCCCTGGTTTGCCAAGAAATTTACTTCTGGTCTGAGGGCTGGAACGGGGCGCACTCTTGAGGCAAAACTCAGGAGAGCAAGGTTAGATTCCTATCTCAACAATCTGGGATGTGGTTTACCGTGGTTTGCCACGTCCACTGCAGGTAAATACCGGGATAGTTCGTAACTTAAAGCCTCGGTCGTCAATTCCTCATTCCCCACTTGAATTACAAATGCACACATCAGTACAGCCATCACAACAACACAGGTTATCAGAGAAATTTTTTCTCACACACACACACACTCACACCAAAGTAGATGGGACTGAATGACCACGATGTCTGAGTCCATCAAATGAATTATATTCGTCAATTGTCTCTCATGGCGAAAGCGATAGTGGCCATATTTTATTTAATAATTTAAAAGTACCTATATGGCAATGTAAATCGTGGAGAATTCCTTACTGTACGGGAATAATAAAAGTAAAATATGTTAAGACAATGAATTACCAATAGCCAGAAAGAATAATTAGGAAATAAAAATACATGTCTGAGGTGAGACTCCTTCGACTATGCAAAGTTCATTCTGGGTCCGCAATGTTACCCCTGAGCCACCCAGTCAACAGACTTCTAAACCAATATTAGGTTACTTAAACAACAAACGAACTCAAACGCCTGTTGAAGTTCTTCAATCCCCTCTTTTTAATTCTCAAAAACAAAGATCACACTACGATACGGTGAATCCTTTATCCGCCATTTCTCTAGAACTGTAATTCTGGTCTGAGGGCTGGAACGGGGCGCACTCTTGAGGCAAAACTAAGAAGGGCAAGGTTCGATTCCCATCTCAACAATCTGGGATTTGGTTTTCTGTGGTTTGCCACTTCCACTGCAGGTGTAATTCTGGTCTGAGGGCTGGAACGGGGCACACTCTTGAGGCAAAACTAAGTAGGGCAATGTTCGATTCCCATCTCAACAATCTGGGATGTGGTTTTCCGTGGTTTGCCACTTCCACTGCAGGTAAATAACGGGATAGTTCCTAACTTAAAGCCTCGGTCGCCAATTTCCCATTCCCACTTTAATTACAAATGCACACATCAGTACAGCCATCACAATAACGCAGGTTATCAGAGAAAATTTGACACACACACACACCAAAGTAGACAGGGCAGAGTGACCACGATGTCTGAGTCCAACAAATGAATTATGTTCGTCAATTGTCTCTCATGGCGAAAGCGATTGTGGCCATCTTTTATTTAATAATTTAAAAGTATATGGGAATGTAAATCGTGGAGAATTCCTTACTTTATGGGAATAATAAAAGTAAAATATGTTAAGACAATGTATTACCAATAGGCAGAAAGAATAATTGAGAAATAAAAATATATGTCGGAGGTGGGATTCGAACAGCTTAAATTAAAAGTTTTGAACGCTACCGTCTGAGCTACCGAATCACTGATAAAAGAGTGCAATATTAAGGTACTTAAAGAACATTCACACTCAACAGTCAGTATAAGTTCTTCTACATTTCCCGTCGTTTATAATATTCTATTCCTGTTTATATCGTGGAAACTTCATAATCAATATTCCCCTCCTTTATTATAATTCTTATAAATAACTATTACATTCAAACGCGGTGGACATCCGCCATGTCTGTCATTAACCAAGATGATTCTGCGCATGCGCTTGAGCCAATAATTTTGCAGTTTTGTTTATAAATTTAAAAATATGTGGTAACATATCTGTTTATTTTAAAGAAACTCTGCAAATCTACAGGCCTACAGCTTTCGACAGATTGCTCTACGAAGTGAATCGGTTCTACCGTTCCCTCAATCTCGCGGTAACAAAAATCAGCTTAGTGTTTTAAATATATAGACTAGTTGTAACCCGTCAAAACATGACGGTCAATAGAAAAATATTTACTGAAGAATTTTCTTATATAGGCCTACCGTACATTCTATGTACGATTATTTTTTGACTCTATTGAAACTATAAGGGCGTCAAAAGATTGCACTCTCAACATTGCAAAATACTGCTGGCCATGACTGAAAAATTGTTGGGGCAAATTGAGGCCTATACGTTCCAGAGTTTCCACTTGAGCTTTATTGATTGTGATAGAGCAGGCCAAATGAATTGGAAAATATTGCCGCTTAAAAGAAAATGATAGTGTTTTATCGGATGGTGTTAAATCAAGTCGAATCAAGCCTAATTTTAATTGCACCTATTATTTCCAAATCCAAGCAATATGGTTGCATTTAGGAGTCCTTGGGAAACGTTCAGATTTCTAAGCAGCGTAACGGGTCAAGCGTTTGGAGTATGTGGCGGCCAGTCATTTAGTTCCAAGGAATTCAAGAACTCTAAGGAGCCTAATACAACTGGCCGCAAACCGTCGCTTATAATTTTGGAATATAACGAAGAAATGCTATGGTGTGCAATTCCATACATTTTAAAACAATGTGGACCGTGTGCGTGTGGCACAGTAACATTGGCACCAAATGAAACGAAGGACATAGCATTGTACTGCCGATTAGTCTCTCTGAAATTCCTTGAGATATCATCTCCAGTGAAAAATAATTGTTGCAGCCTGTCAAATATTTTATATTTAGTCAGATTAATTTTACCATTACAACAGCAAAGGTCAAAGTAACCAAGTGTAGATTTCTCGCAAGAGAAATACAGTGCAGAACAATGTTTACATTTGTTCGTCAAGGACCCTAAACTGTAACGGCATAGTATCTGGAATTGTTTCTGAAATGCCATATTTATATTGGATTTTAAAAGTGGCTTCGTATTTTTCTCCGATTTCCCACTTTTTTGCGGCTAATGTTCTATTTCGTCAAATGGGTTTATTTATAGCAGCATTTCTCCCCCAAATTAACGTCATTTTAAATAACACTATAGTGGCCTGCATCAACGCAGCCGCCAAATATTAAATGGCAAATAATAATAATAATTTACTTCCATTGCCAAAATCAACTGCGTGGTTAGGCCCATTGTTATGTACTCTAAACAAATAATCAATAAAAAATAATATTCACATATACAATGAAGTTCAGAGACTTCCATTCTCAAGTTGGTTGCTGATGAGAATGCGATGAGACTAATCGCCAATAATAAAATCCTTGCAATTTTTGCAATTTGCTTGCAAACGCAACTCAGGATACGATCTTCATTTTGAAATAAACAGAACGAAATTGCTGTAAATAATCAATGTCCATCACCTGTTGAAGGTACAATACTTTGCATTTCCATGACAGTAAATTATGCAAGGGAGCATAGAATCACTTCGCCACTACTGGCATGAGCATAGACTCACTTCGCCAGCCACCGTAATGGAGGGAGTTTTAGAATTATATATTCAGTGCTTGTCAAAGATCGTATTAACACAGGGAAGCCCATTCTTAAGGCTACATTCTGAGCTATTGCCCCGGTTGCAGGTTCGATCCCCGCTCTGCCAAGAAATGTAATTCTGGTCTGAGGACTGGAACGGGGCGCACTCGTGAGGCAAAACTAAGAAGAGCAAAGTTTGATTCCCATCTCAACAATCTTGGATTTGGTTTTCCGTGGCTTCCCACTTCAACTCCAGGCAAATACCGGGATAGTTCCTAACTTAAAGCCTCGGTCGTTAACTCCCCATTCCCCACAATA
Source organism: Meconema thalassinum (assembly GCA_946902985.2). NCBI lineage: Eukaryota > Metazoa > Arthropoda > Insecta > Orthoptera > Tettigoniidae > Meconema > Meconema thalassinum. The sequence continues at coordinate 488,911,514 of OX336393.1, forward strand.
ATTACAAATGCACACATAAACACAGCCATCACATTAACACAGGTTATCAGAGAAAAGTTTACACTCGCACACCAAAATAGACGGGGCTGAGTGACAACGATGTCTGAGTCCACCAAATGAATTATGTTCGCCAATTTGTTAACGCTGATGTATGTGTTTGAACTACTGGATATAAGTTCAATGACTTTTAAATTAATATCAATACATTGTTGCAGCTTGGCGAATATTTTATATTCCAGCTGATCAATTTTACCATCACAACAGTAAAGGCCAAAGTAACCGCGCGTAGATTTTACGCAAGAGAAATACAATGTAGAACAATGTTTACATTTGATCGTCAAAGACCTTACACTGTACTGCATAACATCTGGAATTGTTTCTGAAATGGTCTATTTATATTGGATTTTAAATGTGGCTTCGTATTATTCGATAACACTATAGTGTCCTGCAATATCGTAGCCGCTAAATATTAAATGGCAAAAAATACTTCCATTGCCGAAATCAACTGCGTAGTTAGATTCAGTACTCTAAACAAATAATCATTAAACAACTGTCTTATACAATGAAGTTCAGCATGACAGTCCAGAGACTTTCATACTCAAGTTGGTTGGTGAGGAGAATGCGATGAGACTGATCGCTTAAAATAAATTCCTTATAATTGTTCCTGCCAGCGAAATTGTTTGCAATAGCTTGAAAACGCAGCTCATAATGACGTTCTTCATTTTGATATAAACAGTACAAAACTGCTCTAAATGAGCTATTTCCATCACCTGTTATAGTTTATGGCAGTACATTTTGCAGGGGAACATAGAATAACTTCGCCAACTACTGGAATGAGCATAGGCCTATACTCAATACTCACTTCGGCAGTCACCCTAACGGAGGCAGTTTTAGAATTCTATGTCCCGTGCATGTCACCCACCCATTCTTGGCTATCGCCTCGGAGACCCGGATTACATTTCCAGCTCTGCCAAGAAATTTAATTCTGTTCTGAGGGCAAAAACGGGGCACATTCAGTCTCTTGAGGTATAACTAAGAAGAGGAAGATTTGATTCTCACCTCGACAATCTTGGATGTGGTTTTCCGTGGTTTCCCACTTCCACTCAAGGCAAATACCGGGATGGTTCCTAACTTAAGGCCTCGGCCGTCACCTTGCCATTTCCCACCTTAATTACAAATTCACACAGTAATGCAGCCATCACAATAACACGGGTTATCAGAGGAAATTTTACACTTACACACCAAAGTACACGGGGCTGAGTGACCACGTTGTCGGAGCCCTTCAAACGAATTATGTTTGCCAAGTGTCTCTCATGGCAAAAGCAATTGTGGACATGCGCCTGGGCCTGGAAAACTACCTTTTCTCTAATAATTTAAGAGTATATCGACGATGCATAAATATAACTTTTAGTCTAGGATGCTACCAACTTGACCACCGAAGCATTAGGAAGAAATTGCAATATTAAGGTACATAAACAACATAGCCTACACACTCAACAGTCAGTTAATGTTCTTCAACGTTTCCCTTCTTAAAAATTCCCCTCCTTTATAATTCTCCATCACTTGGAAACGCGCCATGTCTTGTGTTTTAAATATATCGATGCAATGGTGCTGCCATCTGTTGTTAGTTACTGGAACTATATGGGCTAGGTACTGCCATCTGTTGTCAGTTACTGGAACTGATGGCAGATATTAGCTCTTTTGGCCACATGCTGTAATGCAATGGTAAAAAGGAAATAAAACGTATTGAGAGGGAATGTAGAAATACGTATCTTTAAATGATATAAAATGTTACTAATACTCCTTGATAAAACAATATTTAACTATCACGTGAAAACGCGCCATGTCTTGTATTTTAAATATATCGACGCAATGGTGCAGCCATCTGCTCTCGGTTACTGTAACTATATTGGCGAGGTACTGCCATTTGTTGTCAGTTACTGGAACTGATTGCAGATATTCGAACGGCGTATTGAGGACATGCTGTAATGCAATGGTAAAACGTATTGAGAGGGAATGTAGAAATATGCATCTTTAACTGACATAAAACCTTACTCATACACCTTGATAAAACAATATTTCAGTGGTAAAAAAAGTGGCGAGAGCTGGGATAGAACCTGTGATCCTTGGTTCCACAGTCAATCGCCTTAACCAAATAGCTACTTCGGCACTCTCGTTCAGATGCAGACGCAACAATTCACTATCTTCAAAAGCCGCTATCGAAGAAAATAATCCAATTCATTATCAATAAAATCAATATTGCACATTCGTCTATGTTCATACTGTTATTATATTTTATTGTCAGAACTTGGTTAATGTATGTTGTCAATTACATGGAAGCTTATTAAATAACTTACATTTTAATGGACGTCTCACCGCCATTTTGTCATGAGCCCAGGCGGATTGTGCGCATGCGTGAGGGACAGAATTTTGCTATTTTCTATATTTATTTAAAAATATACCGTAATATATTTGTTTCTTTTAGAGACACTCTGCAAATCTACAGGCCAAGAGCTTTCGTTAGAGTGCTCTACGAAGTAAATCGGTTCTGTCGTTCTCTCAATCTCGTGGTAACAAAAATCGCCTTAGTGTTTTAAATATATAGATGAGCTAGATGACATTGGCGAGAATCTTGAACGGTCTCCGAATAAATCACTCTCAAAATTAGCACAAGTAGTGGTTTCGGTTTCATCAACAGTAACTAACTAACTAACTAACTAAAGTAAGATTTCAGCATTGTACACACGTTGGCAAGGCCGCTGCATCATGTAGGATTGTACACACGCTTAAAGCAGGGGGCCTTGGCGCGCCAAAAGCTCGGGCAAGGTGACCGCAGCCGTGGTTAACAAAGCCGCCGCTTGGCGCTCTTATATTATATGAAAGACCCTGTATGTGAGATTTTCTGAGAGGAAATTCACTTCCGATGATCCGGATACCAAACAGAAAGGAGGACGCAGCGGCGAGGTTTATCAGCAAATAAAACTACAAGCTTGCTCTTATATTTCTCCAAATCTGAAATCTCAATATGTGAGGGCATTTTCTCTAAACGTTATCAGACTTCAAACATAGTTGGAACTGAACTTTGCTGTTCTTGTCTTCCCAATTCATAACCTTGTCATGTCATGGCTCATGGTTATCAGTCCTGTGTACGAGTATGAGAAGTCTGTCTTTTAAATTGTCTTAAAATGGTATCTGTTCTCATTCCTGAATGTAACACTGACAAACAAATAATATTCCTTTTGAAAGACATATACAGTAATATTCAAAAAACAAGTAGTTCCGTGAAGAACTATACAGCCTATTTTCATATATCCTACTCATGTTAATTGCCACTATCAACATACAAAATTTCAGTTTCATTGCTGTAATTGATTCGTAGACATTGAGAACCGACTAAATATTTCGGATGGTCGCCATGTTGGACTTAATATATGTAGGTCCTAGAGTTATGTACTGTTACATGACGATTATTGTGTACGTGTAGTATTCAAACTTCAATCGCATGATTAGGACACAAGAAGTAAAAACAAGATTTTAAAATTTCGCACAGCTGCCATCTTGTGGGTACGGAAACAATTGAAATAAATTAGATGACAGTGGAATAACATTCGTATCAGGATTTACTGTACCAAGTTTCACTGCACTCGGATGGTTAAATTCCGAGAAACGTCCATGTGATTATTTATACTTCGCGTCGCCGCCATGTTGGATTTGTGATCACCAGGTTATTGAAAGTCCTATCGGTGAACATATGTTCATAGTCCCTATGAACAAAAAATATTCAGTTTGATTGCTATAATAGATTCGTAGATATTCAGAGCCGTCTAAATATATCGGATGGTCGCCATGTTGGATTGTTAAATGTATAGGCCATAGAGTCATGTACCATTAAAGGAAAATTAATGCGTAGGTTCATTATTCAAACTTTCACTTCGATCGCATGATTACGACACAAGAAATAACAATTTAATTTTAAAATTCACACTGCCGCCATCTTTAGCTTATGTAAACAATTGAAATAAATTAGATACCAGTACATTACAATGTGTATAAACATTTCCTGTACCAAGTTTCATTGCGTTTGGAACATTAAATCCCGAGAAAGGTCTATTTAAATTTTCAAATTCGTTTGGCCGCCATGTTCGTTTTGTAGTTAACCGGTTTTAAAAAATCTTAGATATGAACTTCCAGTAGTGCCCTTTATCTCCGTACAAAATTTCAGGGTGATACCGCTAATAGTTTCAGAGATATAGAATGCCGGTGAAATATTTCGCACAGCCGCCATCTTGTGGTTACGTAAACAATTGAACGAGGTTAGATGTCGGTGCATTACCGTGTGTATAAACATATACAGTACCCAGTTTTATTGCGTTTGGTTGGTTAAATCGTGAGAATCGTCTATTTAAACGTCGCAAATTCTCTTGGCCGCCATGTTGGTTTTGTAGTTACCAGATTTTCAAGAGTCACATAGGTGAACTTCTAGTAGTTCTCTTTATCACCGTAAAATATTCCAGGGTGATTTCTGTAGTAGATTCGGAGGTATTGAATGCTGGTGTAATATTTCGCACAGCCGCCATGTTGGATTGGTGAGACGTAACAAAATTTGATGGGCACGGTCGGGGTCGCCCGGATTAGTGCTTACCGAGTTTCATTGAAATCGTTCCAGCCGTTTAGAATTTATTAAGGGCGGACACACACACACCTCACACACACACACACACAGACACACACACACGGACAAAAGGTGATCTCATAAGCCCATTTTTTCAAAATTGAAAATAGGCTAAACAAGTAGTTCCGTGAAGAATTATACAGCCTATTTTCATATATCCTGCTCATGTTAATTGCCTCTATCAACATACAAAATTTCAGTTTAATTGCTGTAACAGATTCGTAGATATTGAGAACCGTCTAAATATTTCGGATGGTCGCCAGGTTGGATTTTTATTTTCGTACTATTACATTAAGATTATTGTGTACGTGTGGTATTCAAACTTAAATCGCATGATTAGAATACAAGAAGTAAAAGCGAGATTTTAAAATTACGCACAGCAGCCATCTTGTGATTATGCAAACCATTGAAATAAATTAGATGCCAGTGGATCAACATTTGTATAAGCATTTAATGTGCAACATTTCACGGCACTCGGATAGTTAATTCGCGAGAAACGTCCATTTAAATATTTATACTTCGCGTCGCCGCCATGTTGGATTTGTGCTCACCAGGTTACTGAAAGTCCTATAGGTGGATATATGTTCATAGTCTCTATGAACATAAAAAAAATCAGTTTGGTTGCTGTATAAGATTCATAGATGTTGAGAACCGTTAAATATTTCGGAAGCTCGCCATTTAGGATTGTTATATGTATAGGCCATAGAGTTATCTACCATTCAAGGACAATTATTGCCTACGTTCATTATTCAAACTTTCACTTCGATCGCATGATTACGACACAAGAAATAAAAACTTAATTTTAAAATTTCGCACAGCCGCCATCTTGAGGTTATGTAAACAATTGAATTAAATTTGAGTGCAGTGCATTACAATCTGCAAAATCATTTACTATACCACATTTCACTGCGCTCAGAGAGTTGAATCACGAGAAAAGTCTATTAAAATATTTCAAATTCGCTTGGTCGCCATGTTCGTTTTGTACTTTACAGGTTTATAAAATATACATAGGTAAACTTGTATCAGTACCCTTTATCACCGTACAAAATTTCAGGGTGATATCTGTAATAGTTTCGGAGATATAGAATGTCAGTGAAATATTTCACACAGCCGCCATTTTGAGTTTAATGTAAACAATTGAACTAAATTAGACTCCAGTGCATTACAATGTGTATAAACATTTGCTGTACCAAGTTTCATTACGTTTGGATAGTTAAATCGCGAGAAAAGTCTATTTAAAATTCTCAACTTCGCTTGACCGCCATGTTGGTTTTGTAGTCACCAGGATTTTGAAAGTATCATAGGTGAACTTCAAGTAGTGCTCTTTATCACCGTACAAAATTTCAGGGCGGTATCGGTAATAGTTTCGGAGATATTGAATGCTAGTGAAATATTTCGCACAGCCGCCATGTCGGATTGGTGAGACGTAACAAAATTTGAAGGGCACGGTCGAGGTCGCCGGGAATAGTGCTATGAACTTACCGAGTTTCATCGAAATCACTCCAGCCGTTTAGATTTTATTAGGGGGACACACACACACACCTCACACACACACACACACACACACACACACACGCGCGCGCGCGCACACACACACACGGACAAAAGGTGATCTCATAAGCCTATTTTTTCAAAATTGAAAATAGGCTAAAAATGGGGAAGAAATGCATTCACGCACATAGTGTCGGGCTCCTGTGTAGCAGACCACCGACTAAAACTCCCCCCGTTACTTCTGAACACTAGCCTGGAACCCTTTATCACATTACTTCAGGCTAGATTCATTTTATATTTGCCCGTAGGACACTCCTCCTTTGTGGATATCTTCAGTGGCGATCCAGATCCCTCTTCTTTGTTCGGAGTATATCTTCAACAAAACTTGCTACAAGTTTCCAATGTTCTTCATTTTGTAGCATTACCGCAACAATATTGTCCGGAGATTTCTCTACATCAATGTGATCCTGAAGAGACTGCCTATTTTGGACCCACCGTCCACAAGAGAAGAAGGTGTGATTAGCATTATCTAGCTCATTAACACAGTAGATACAATCTGGTGAATCCACCTTCCCCATCTTCTTAAGATAAGAACAGAAGTACCCATGGCCAGTCAAGAACTGAGTGAGATAATAACCAACCTCACCATGTTTCCTATCTGTCCAAACCTGCACCTGGGGTATCATTCTCCTAGTCCACTGGCTTCGGTGTCCTTGCTACCATTTGATCTGCCAATTATGAACGGTTTGTACTCTTGCTTTTCGTCTTGCATTTTGTAAACCTACTTCCGATTTCCTCCAGTAAATGTACTTGCGTTCTTTCGCAAGAAAAAAATGGAATTTTCACCAGCAATAACAAGAACTGCTTCTTCAGAGACCAAGCAGATGCCACGGGCAAAGCACCCCACCTCTACATTTGTGCTAGTGATTTCCTATAAATTTCCTTACCCAGGCATCCGCCCATATTTCCGCTCCATACAGCAGAACTGAATGGATGGCTGTCATCAGTAATCTCCTCTTACTAGATTTTGGCCCACCAACATTGGCCATTAGCCGACTGAGAGACGTTACTCCTCTTGACGCCTTATCTGCAGTCCGTCTAATTTGTTCTCCAAAATTCAGTTTATTGTCGATCATGATGCCCAGATATTTTGCTGCTGGCCGCGTCTCTACCTGAATGTTTCCAACATGTATTGGAAGTATTGTCTGCATTCTCTTCTTAGTTAGGATTACAATTTCTGTCTTACTAAGTGCTAAAGACAGACCATGTTCCTCCATCCATCCATTGATTGTACGCATTACCATATTGAGACTCAACTGTGCCTGCTCGACATTTCTTCCTGCTACAAGAGCAGCAACATCATCTGCATAACCTACTAGGATAGTTTCATCAGGAACTTCAGATCTCACCAAGCTATCATATGTGATATTCCATAGATCTGGTCCTAAAATTGAACCCTGTGCTTTTCCAGATGAGACCCGTACCCTGCGTTGTCCGTCGTGTTATAAAGCAACGTACGATCTTTCAAGTAGGAATTTATCATCCGTAAGAGATAAATTTGGACATGAAATGTATTCTCCAACGCACTCAGCATGTCACTCCACTTGACAGAGTTGAATGCATTTCTTACGTCAAGAGTAACAAAGAGAACCACACGACGGGAGTGGTGATTGTAATTCTCCGCCCACTGGACAGATGCAACAATTTATTGTATCGCATCCAGGGTCGATCTTCCTGTTCAAAATCCGTATTGTCTTGGTGATAAGTCACCCACTGCCATGATCGCTTGACGCAACCTGACTCTCAGAAGATTCTCAAAGACCTTGCTTGTTGTACCGAGCATACACAGAGGGCGGTATGATGATGGTAAAACCGGGTCACCCTTTTCCTTATTAATGAGCGCCAGACGACAGACCTTCCAGAAGTTGCTGAACACTCCTGCTTTTAGACACTCGTTGAACAATTTTAATATTAATTGTGGATGTAACTCGATTATTAATTTGAGAATCTCATTTGAGATGCCGTCAGGACCAGGGGATTTTATGCTTCGCAGAGACTGAGTAGCCCTATTCAACTCATCCTCAGTGAAAAGAGGAATTTCAATATCTACATCGAAATTCTGCTCAGGGATTGTTAGATGTGTTGGGAAAAGAGTTTGAACAATAGTGGCCAATCTACCTAGTTATCCATGACACACGGTGATCTTTGTGAACCAACTTTACAGCCCAATCCCCATGGATCAGTGTCAATATCCTCACACAGCTTCCTCCAGCTCTCAGCTTTGCTTTGGTTTATGGTTTTCCGAAGTAGCTTCTTTGCATCTCTATGTTCAGCTGATAAGGCATTGGCATCTTCCAGATTTCTTGTCCGTTGTGCGGCACGTCGGAGTCTAAGGCAATTCCGCCTCAATTCTGCAATTTCATGTGTGCACCAATATGATGGGCTCTTCCGATGGCGTGATCTTAAACTTGGCATTGAGGTATCACAAGCCAATGTAATAAGATTCATAGTTGAAGAAACGAGAGTCTTAACATCAGCCTCTCAGTCAGGCCCCAGATCCTCAATTAGTTCAACACCACTGGCTAACACCACCCTAAATGCATCAAGATGGATCTTATTCAAATTCCATCTCTGTTGTTCTTCCACTTATATTACTGCACACATCAAAATTGATATACTGATGATCACTACCAGTGTAGTCTTCTATAACCTTCCATTCCTTGATGTATGGTACTAACGTCTCAGAAGCCATGGAGATATCCGGAATGGTCTCTGTACATCCCGGACGCCGAAAGGTTGACACTGCACTTACATTTAAGATCAAAAGCCCTGTCCTTGATGCCATTTTCAGAATGAACTTACCTCGGGAATTGGTATTTGGCATACCCCATTCCACTGCTCTGGCAATGAAATCACCAGCTACAAAGATTGCTCCAGTTGTATTAAGATTGGCATCTTCCAGAGAGTTGACTTTCTGACGAAACTCTCCCATTGTTTCATTTGGAGTAAGATAGACACTAAAATAGGTGACTCCTCTACTCTTTAACCAAACGAATCCGTTCCCGCTTCCATGTTCTTTTATTAGATTTTTTCCAGGGTATAAGCTCTAAATAGCAGAGGTGCCTAATTGGTCTCTAAGCCAGAGAGGTGACTCCTTATCTTGGTACTGTTCGCTAATTTACAGCAGATTAGTTTGTTTCTCGGCAGCTACCTGGTACAAAAGATGATGGGCTGTTCTACTCCTTTTTATATTAGCTTGTAGAACACGGATCATTTTCGTTTCAGGTTCGTCGCTCTCTCCAAGGCCTCTCGGAACACCTTACATTGGCCCGATCCGGCCACATGGCACAAATCCTGTTGTGCAACGCCACTCTCCTCGCATATAATGTCCATTCTCCTCCTACTTAACATTACTATTTCGGTTTTCGCCATAGCTAAATGATCATTTCATCCAACCACTCACCCGTCGCAATACGTGATTGAGTTTCCACTGAGCCAGAACCGTATTTCGGGCTACAATCACCGCTGCAATATCATCAGCTTACCCAACAAGGAATGTATCATCGGGCATCTCCAAGCACAGTAAGCCGTCGTACAAGATGTTCCATAAACGCAGGCCCAGGATGGATCCTTGCGCTGCTCATGCCGTGACTTTTCTCCTCCTCTGACCGTCTGCAATGTCATATAGCAGGGTACGGTCCTTCAAATAATCTTTCATTATGAATGAAATTTATTGCAGCCAAATAGACATTGTTACATTCCTAAATATACATTACATTCATTATTATGCAATAATACCAAAATAATTTTAATGTCAAGATATTGTCATTAAGTTTCTTTGCTGTATTCTGTCACTGTTTTAGTTCTCTTCTTGCACGTTTCTATGTGATAACGTTCACAGCTCTCACCACATAGTGTACACTTGCAGTCTTCTTTTACTTCATGGTAGCGTGCCGTGGCACAGAGTTTGTGATGGAACCCATGTACGGCCATTCTTGTTAGCACATGTCGTAGCTCCTGGTTTGGTTCCGTCCATTTCCTCTCCATCATGGCGTCAGTTGTGTAGAATTCCGGCCATATTTCTTCGCACTTCTTTCTTCTTTCCTTCAGAATCTCCGTGCTTTGTCGTGTGGATGGTAATAAATGCCTATGTCTTATGTCCTCGATGTGATATGTTTCCTTTGGAAGTACGTATACCAATCTTGATTGTGTGTTCATCGGGAGACATAGATCTCTCTTCAGGTATCTTGCTTTGACTTTCTCTATGGTTCTTAAATCTGCTAGTGATAGCGCTTCCCAGACTAGTTCAATCCCATATGTTATTATCGGGCTTATGGCTGCGTGGAATATTTTCATTGCTGATTCTAGTGAGAGTTTGTGGAGATCCTTTATTCCATAGGTGGCTCTAATAGCCGCTGTCGCTTTTTCTTTGATATGGATTCTGAATGATCTACCTGTCGTTTGAAGTGTGATACCTAAGTATTTATATGCGTGTACTACTTCAAGGTGTCTGCCTTTGAATTTTATTCTTTCATTTTCTGCTACTCTTCCGCCTTTTCTGAAGGTTACTTGCATTGTCTTGCTCTCATTTATTTGCAAGGAGTTTTCTTCCGCCCATGTCTCAAGGTTGTTGACAGTCTGTTGAAGACTCGTTAGGCTGGTTGAACCTAAAACCATGTCATCTGCGTACATGTGCAGTGAAGTTTCTTTGTTGTGTTCTATTATTTGTATTATGTCAGATGTCAATATGTTGAAAAGAATGGGGCTGATTGGGTCCCCTTGCATGACTCCGTTTGTCTGTACTATGTCCTTTGAGACTGATATTCCATCGCTTATGTTGACTACGTTGAAGGTCAGTATGTTCCTTAATAGAACAGTGATGCTGTGTTCGTTTCCAATCATATGTGCCAGTTTCTTTAGCAGTTTCTCTCTGCTCACGAGATCGAAAGCCTTTCTGTAGTCGATGAAAACTGTGAAGTATTTCCCCTTCGGATGTCTTAATGCCTGTTCTATCTCTTCTAGTAAATTTCTGATCGCCTGGGTGGTGTTCCGTTGTCGTCTGAAACCGTACTGCCGTTCTGGTATCAGGTGGTCTGTCTCTTTCACCAATCTGTCCGTTATGAGTTTTGAGAATATTTTGAGGTCATTATTTTCCAGGGCGATGCCTCTGTAGGAGTTGGGGTCTGCTGTGTCTCCTTTTCCTTTATATATTACTTTTATGGTAGATCTTCTCCATGCTTCTGGAATTTGTCCCATTTCCAAGCATTTGTTGAACAATTCTGTCCAAGCCTCTGTGAGCCAATTCTCCGTGGCTTTGATTTGTTCGTTGTAGATCCCATCAGGGCCCGCTGCTTTGTTGTTTTTCGTCTTGATAATTGCGTTTTTAGCTTCCTCTTTGGTTAAGATGATGTTCTCAGCTCTGGCTCCAGTGCTTGTGCTTGGGATGGTTTCTGGCGTCATTCGCTGAACGTTGAGAATGTCAGAGAAGTGGTTTTCCCATGTGTCCATTTGAATTGTTGCGTTAAAGGTACTTCTTTTGTTGGAAAGGGCGATAAATGGATTCTTAATTGCTTCTTCTGCTATGCGCGCTGCTTCTTTTTCTGTGTGTTGGTTTTTCTTTTCTATCAGCATTTTCTTGTATATTTTCCTTTCTGTTGAGTATTCTTCGAGAGCTTCTCTTTGATTGCTGTCTCTAGCTCTATGTAGTGTTGTATGTAACATTCTACGTCGAACCACGGCTTAGCCTTTCTTTCCTTGTGTGGTATTGCTGCGGATTTAATGATTTTCTTGATTGCAGTGACTGCCTCGTCCAGGTTGTTTTCACTTATTATGACCCTGGTTTTGGTTATTTCAGTACTCAGATTGTGGAAAGCCTCTGTGTCAATTTTCCTCGTGAGTTTTTGCATTCGGGTGCTTGTTTGAGTTTGTGCACCTGTTTGTCTTAAAGTTAGATGTGTTCTGATTGGTATGTGTTTTCTGAGCGGGGTGTCCGCTGAAGTCCATAGTGCTTCTTGTTTCCCTGGTGTTAAGTCTCTTCCTTTTGTGAAGATTAAATCTATTGCACTTTTGCCGTTGTGTGCGAAGTATGTCATGAGATCTCGCTTGTTCACCAGCTTATAACCCTCCACTTCCATCAGTTCCAGTATTGCTTCGCTCTTTCGTCCTGGTTTATCCAGTCTACAGTTTAAGTCTCCTGCAATTATTACATTTTGCTCTTTCTCGACATATGTAATGATTTTAACTAGCATTTCCGTCGCGTCTTCCAGTGTGGCTTGAGGTTGTATGTATAAGCCTGCGATTGTGATGTGTTTCGTTGTGATGATGACAATGTTTTCTTCTTTGTAAATGTTCTTTACTTTGCCAATGCGGTTATTGTATAGGCATGTAACGCCTCCAAAGGGTCTTCCTTTTTCTTTCTGTTGTGCTAGTGCGTGTGTATTGTAATCTTTCATTATAAGCAGGAGATATGCAGGAAACTGGGAGGTGAATTGAAGAGCTTCAACCATATCTATCCACCTAGCTGGTTGTGAGTTGAAGGCGTTCTTCACATCCAAGGTTAACAGAAGTGTAATAATGATAATAATTGACAATTTCAGGGTCTAAGCTCTAAATAGCAGAGGTGCCTAATTGGTCTCTAAGCCAGAGAGGTGACTCCTTATCTTGGTACTGTTCGCTAATTAACAACAAATCAGTTTGTTGTGAGTTGTACACTCACGTAGAGAAAATAACGGACGTGATGAGGAAAAGGAGGATTTCTTTTTAAGGACATATAACCCGAATGAAATCAACACGGCTATCCAACAGAATTTTTGCTTTTCTCCGTGAGAAAGAGACAAAGGGGGCCTGGTTCATTGAAGTAGAGAAAGATCTGTTGGAGACTGGGATTACACGTGAAGATATCCAGGAGCGTGGCCCACTTAGGGATAAACTTCAGAAACATCGGAGTTTTCAACTTAAGCCGAAGCTAAAAACCGGGAAGGCGTGAACGATGGAGAGAAAGGTGCAACATCGATTGCGAATGAAGGAGTACTGGGCTAACATTAAAATGCAGAAAAAACAGTTGACATGACGTGGTCCTTAGTTGGCCGTAACGAAGGAATAATAATAATAATAATAATAATAATAATAATAATAATAATAATAATAATAATAATAATGGAATAAAGAACACGTGGCACTACAGCCCATTAAGGGCCTAGATCTTCCTAGCAACCTCTGCCCCGCCATTTGGCCTGCAGTTATTGGGGTGACGTGTGGTCAGCGCATCGGGTCCGCTCAGGCCCTAATCTTGGTTTTCGTGACCGGGGCGCTGCCTCACTGTCAGAAAAGCTACTCAATTGTCCTCACGAGGCTGAGTGCATCCCGTTCCAGCCCTCACGTCAGTTTCTAAAATCCCAAACGGGGTCGGGAATTGAACCCGGGGCCTCCCAAGGGAGAGGCAGACGCGCTACCCCAACACCACGAGGCTAGCTAATAATAATAATAATAATAATAATAATAATAATAATAAACTAAAAATAGACTAGTAATAATAAGATTCCATTCCCTGACCCGGTCGGTCGACTGGAAGCAGGCTGTGGATTTTCATTTTCAATAATAAGAGTGTAGTAATAACATTTAAACACTTTAATTTTAATAGCAACATATCCATGATTCGAAGCTTCTCAGTGTAGTGGAGGAAATAAATAAATAAATAAGTAAATAAATAAGCAAAAATAATGATAATTATAATTAAGTTAAATAAATAAATAAATAAATAAATTAATAAATTAATAAATCAATAAATAAGTTAAATAAATAAATATATTTTAAGTGTAATTATTCTTGTTGTTTATTTTTATTTAATAACATTATTTTTATATTATTTTATTCAATTTTAATATTTATATTTAGCTTCAATTTTAATAACTACATTATTATTTTATTATGGATGTGTAACTTCTTTCCACTCGGTTGCTGGTTATTTTTGTTGGAGTGATTTTGAAAAATGGGACGGAAGTGGATTGGACGGAAGTGTGTAAGACGCACTGCCAGCTGGATCGAATCCCTCCTGACTGCTTTAGCAGCGATCCAGCTGACAGTGGTACCATGTGGAATGTATATCACATACGGATTACTTCAAGGTTTGGAGGCGCCATTACAGATATTTCTACAATAAATCATCTTCAAGTTGTCGTTCTTTGGTGTAAAAATATTCATTATATCATATTTGCTGAAAACAATTATGATTTATTAAGAGTCTGTTTTTCAATCTCTGGATAAAAGTGATGGGCATCCACTCCCCGAGTAACTTCGCTCAACACAGTCATACTGAACGGTAAACGCTCTTGCGAACTCTGGTGTCAACTGATTGAAACACAAACCACATGTTCAAGGTCTTCGTATCAGTATTTAAATGATGATATGCTTAAATATGAAACATTGTAACTAGTCGGCAAAGCCTGTATTATGTTTCAGCACAATGGCCATTCAGATATTACCCCACATTGCGGTACTGCAGCGATCAATGTAATATATATCGATGTTATTATACTGGAACTGGGCTAGCCTTTCGTGAACCACTCTAGGAATTCCCTTTACTGTCAAGTAGGCGTATTCTTAACTAATTTAAAACTCAATTCCACGCAGGAACATTATCGTAAAAGGCAAAATATTAATGGAGCATATAAAATACGTCCATATTATTACCGGAACGTGAAAATAAGTAACTGTCTCGTACGCTAAATTTCTGAGGTTGTAATGGCTGCGTGGATAGCATCTTGGTCTGCCAATCATGGGGTCTCAGGTTCGAACCCCAGTTCCGGCAAATATTTTTGCTACCGAATTATCGATTTAAACAATATCTATCATAACATTATGCGTCATTTTAACAGAATCTACATAAAATTACGATTTATCTAATTTTAATTACAATAGTTCGCTCCAAGCAGGAGTTGGAAAATTTGATTGTATTGAACATTATTTCTAGTAGTCTATAGATAGGCTAGAGACTATGGTTTCATTCCTCCTCTTAATTTACAATTATGTGATGTTTGTTTCTTCAAAGTGTGACAGTAGCATATCTCCAATTCAATCTATACATTCATCATAATACCACTATAAAAACGGAGAGTAAATTAACTTTTTAAGAATGTCTAAGCTGTGTAGTATACGAGTAGGATAACATGTCAGATGTTACACATCATATGCGACTACTGTCAGGCTCGTATGTTTTTAAATTTAGTTCCTATATTGATATGTTATTAAATATTTAATTCAATTTATTAATTTTATTTAGTACCTTAAGTTATGGAGACATAGATAAAGTAGTTGTTCCCCAGAATTATACATACTTCCACAGGGAATTTCATTGAAATAAGGCAGATAGCTTCATTCATTATCATCTTCGTTCTTATGATAGGTGGGTGGTATACAGGCCTGCTGCAGCAGCCTATCAAAGTCGAGGTGTGCATATTAACACCCACGGCTGCGCCTTGCGATGAAAGAGGGTTGCGATAAGGACTTGGAATGAAACATGCTCTATTAGGCATTGAACTTTGTCATCTGGGGCTGCAATGCGATACTTCTCTCGAGATCAGTATGGGCGGATCCTAATCTATCGGCTGATATTCCACACACTTCAGGTCAACGAGTCCCGTGACATTGGAACCAAGTTACGGAACAAAGTCTTGTGCAAACTTCCAAGTTCAGGTAATGGCTGTGTAAACTACACCGAGGTGGAAATAGAATCACAAACTTTGGTGTTTGCTTCCTCATCTCCTCATTCATATTTTAAAATCTTCCCTTCCCAGGAGATTACGTTAGGCTACAATGAAACAAGCATTCAGGGTGCAATACTCGTACTTTCCTAGTGTCAACTAAGGACTTATACCGACTGGTGTAGCCGTGTTCGTTAAGTCAGAAATGTAAAGGTTTGAATTCCGGTGCTGTCGTGAATGTGGTTTAACCCTTTATCTTCTTCTCAGGGTGCCTGTCCGCTTTGAACGTGGGCGATTATTCTGGCTATGGTGTCTTTATTGGTCGCTATCCGGAACAATAGGATGGATGCTTTTCCGAACCATACTCTGTGATTAGCAAGCCAGGAAATTCTTCTTCGTCCCAGGGCTCGTTTTTCTTCTACCTAGGTATTTTCCCTTGCAAAATGCATTGCAGTAGTTCGTATTTGCCTCTGTTCCTCATTATGTGGCCCAGGTATTGCAGCTTACGAGATTTAACAATATTGACTATTTCTTGGGTTGTATTCGTCTTTCGTAAAACTTCTTGGTTGGTAATCTTATGAGTCCATGGTATCGTTAGAATCTTTCTGTATGACCATAATTCAAAGGCGTGGAGTTTTGAAATAGTTTCTTCCTTCAAGGTCCATGTTTCTACGCCATACAGGAGCACTGGGTATATATAGCATTTGTATGTCTACCCCTTATTATTCCCGTTTTCCAACGGGGTCGGGGATGAGATGCGATGGAAGTCTTTGTGGCGGATGATTTTACGGCCGGATGCCCTTCCTGCCACCAATCTCATGAGAGGAGTTAATGAGAGATGAAATGAATGATGGTGAATGAAACTGGGCAAGGATGTGGAAGGAAGCGGCCGTGGCCTGTCAGAAGGTACCGTCCCAGCATTTGCCTGGAGTTGAAAATGGGAAACCACGGAAAACCATTTCAAGGACAGCCGACGGTGGGGCTCGAACCCACGCGTCTTCCGAGTCAGCAGAGAGCTTGGCCCCATGGCCTAACGCAGCGCTTTAGCGAGCGCAGCCACTACTGTCGGTGGGTATATATATAGCATTTGAGGAGTCTAATTTTTGTGGTGAGTGTGAGTTATAACACTTGAAAATAGAGCCCATTGTAAAGATAGCACTTTTAGCAACCTTTTATTGGGCAGAATATTATTGAAGATATTTTATTTGTTAGTTGGTTATCGTTATTTTAAGGGGCGGAACTGAAAGGTCATTTTCCCACCTTCTTCTTCTTCGTCGCGAATGGGTCTCTTAGGACCACGCGGAATCAACAATGGTTAGCCTTTCTTGCAGCCCAGTACTCCTTCATACGCAACGAATGGGTTTGCTTCCGTTTTGCAGACCAGTTATGGTGGTATGGCCGTCTTTCTTCCTCCTCGAAACCCCGTGTGAGTGCAAGTGTTCTGTTGACATTTCGGTCTAGGAGATTTGGCGATCCTAATTCTTGCAAGGCTTTTTCAGTCTGTTTTAGGTAGATTTCATTAGAAAGCTAACTATTGCAATGGGTCCCATGTTTCGACTTCCGGAAAATTTCGACATATCTTCGCGTTTCACATCCCCCAGACCCCAAAACCACCGTCAGTTCAAAAGTTTATATATAATTTATGTATATATATATATATATATATATATATATATATCAGTTTCTTGTGGACACGATAACTGCCGTAATTTTGCACCAATCACTTTGATTTTTTTTTACATAATATGTATCCCTATAAAATCTCGGTCGAGTTCGTTAATGGGCAAAATCGGTCAAAGGGGGTGAAAATGGTTTTTTTTTTCGAAAAAGTGAAATATCGCTATAACTCACTTAATACATGAAATATCGAATCCCTTCAAAGTTCATAATATGTATCGGATAAGTGCCAAAAATTTATGTCAAATAAGTTTTTTGATAGCACCAACCATTGACCAAAGGGGTGGGAAAAAGTGGGTTTTTCGGGAAACATTAATCATATCTCTGTTAATAGGCACAATATCAAAACCGCACAAAATGGACAATATTCCTCCAATAATTACCTAAAACGTTTGTCTGAAAGAATTTTTGATATGACCCACCATTACGCCACGGGGTGAACAAAATGATTTAAATTATAAGAAAATGCCAAGTGCCAAGTGAGGTTGCCATGACAACTTTACTTTTAATTGATAAGGGATGAGCCCTCAGCAGTTGCTATGACAACACCACTGCACGAGATCACATTCAGTTTTCATATGTCTGTGGGAAGCGACTTCGGTATCGGAACTGGTAGCATGCTGAACTTCTATGCCCAAGGTCGCGGGTTCAAACCCGGCTGAAGTCGTCGGATTTACTAAGAGCGCTAAAAAACCTGAGTTTGCTTTCCTTCGGAGGGGAAGTTCCAACGTTCGTTGCGAGTTGCTGATTGAGGTGGCATCTAGAAGCCAAGTTCACAGCTAGGTGTCGTTGACGGTAGTATTTTAGGTAGATTTCATTAGAAAGCTAACTATTGCAATGGGTACCATGTTTCGATTTCCGGAAAATTTTGACATATCTTCGCGTTTCACATCCCCCAGACCCCAAAACCACCGTCAGTTCAAAAGTTTATATATAATTTATGTAATATATGTATATATGTATATCAGTTTTTTGTGGACACGATAACTGCCGTAATTTTGCACCAATCACTTTGAATTTTTTACCGAATATGTATACCCATAAAATCTCGGACGAGTTCGTTACTGGGCTAAATCGGTCGAAGGGGATGAAAATGGGGGACTTTTTTTTTCGAAAAAATGAAATATTGCTATAACTCTCTTAATATGTGAAATATCGAATCCGTTCAAAGTTCATACTATGTGTCGGATAAAGCTCAGAAATTTATGTTTGAAACGTTTTTGGATAGCACCAACCATTGACCAAAGGGGTGGGAAAAGGTGTTTTTTCGGGAAACATTAATCATATCTCTGTTAATAGGCACAATATCAAAACCGTACAAAATGGACAATATTCCCCTATTAATTACCTAAAACATTTGTCTGAAAGAATTTTTGATATGAGCCACCATTGCGCCAAGGGATGAGAAAAATGATTTCGGATTTATAAGAAAATGCCAAGAGCTATCAGTGGTTGACATGGCAACACTACTAAATTGATGAGCGATGAGCCATCAGACGTTGCCATGACAACGCACTTGCGCGAGATCAGATTCAGATTTCCATCTGACTAAGTGTGAAGCGGCTTCGGTGACGTAACTGGTAGCATGCTGAACTTCTATGCCCAAGGTTGCGGGTTCAATGCCGGCCAAAGTCGTCGGATTTTCTAAGAGCGCTAAAAATCCCTCAGTAAGCTTTCCTTTGGAGGGGAAGTTCCAACGTTCGTTGCGAGTTGCTGATTGAGGTGGCATCTAGTAGCCAAGTTCACAGCTAGGTGGCGTTGACGTTAGTATCTGGTAGCAACATTAGGAACTACTGCTTGAAATTTAGCGTCTGCATTCCTTACCTGAATTACAGACTAATACAGCCATCACAATTCACACCGTTTATCAGACAGATTCTACACTCACCCAAAGTACACGGGGTTATATGACCGCGTTGTCGCAGCCCCTAAACTGAGGAACCAACCAACATCTCTGCGGGAGATATAATTTTGCGTGAAGAAGTAACAGACCGTTACATAGTTACACATCAGTGTCGAAACCTTGCATAAGGACAGTGTGACCACAAGTATAACAAGTAGTTCCGTGAAGAACTGTACAGCCTATTTTCATATATCCTGCTCATGTTAATTGCCTCTATCAACATACAAAATTTCAGTTTAATTGCTGTAACAGATTCGTAGATATTGAGAACCGTCTAAATATTTCAGATGGTCGCCAGGTTGGATTTTTATTTTTGTACTATTATATTAAGATTATTGTGTACGTGTGGTATTCAAACTTCAATCGCATGATTAGAACACAAGAAGTAAAAACGAGATTTTAAAATTACGCACAGCAGCCATCTTGTGATTATGCAAACCATTGAAATAAATTAGACGCCAGTGGATCAACATTTGTGTAAGCATTTAACGTGCAACGCTTCACGGCACTCGGATAGTTAATTCGCGAGAAACGTCCATTTAAATATTTATACTTCGCGTCGCCGCCATGTTGGATTCGTGCTCACCAGGTTACTGAAAGTCCTATAGGTGAACATATGTTCATAGTCTCTATGAACATAAAAATTCAGTTTGGTTGCTGTAAAATATTCATAGATATTGAGAACCGTCTAAATATTACGGAAGCTTGCCATTTAGGATTGTTATATGTATAGGCCATAGAGATATGTACCATTCAAGGACACTTATTGCCTAGGTTCATTATTCAAACTTTCACTTCGATCGCATGATTACGACACAAGAAATCAAAGCTTAATTTTAAAATTTCGCACAGCCGCCATCTTGAGGTTATGTAAACAATTGAATTAAATTAGATGGCAGTACATTACAATCTGCAAAATCATTTACTGTACCACATTTCACTGCGCTCAGAGAGTTAACTCACGAGAAAAGTCTATTAAAATATTTCAAATTCGCTTGGTCGCCATGTTCGTTTTGTACTTTACAGGTTTATGAATTATACATAGGTAAACTTGTATCAGTACCCTTTATCACCGTACAAAATTGCAGGGTGATATCTGTAATAGTTTCGGGGATACAGAATGTCAGTGAAATATTTCGCACAGCCGCCATTTTGAGGTTATGAAAACAATTGAACTAAATTAGACTCCAGTGCATTGCAATGTGTATAAATATTTGCTGTACCAAGTTTCATTACGTTTGAATAGTTAAATCGCGAGAAAAGTCTATTTAAAAGTCTCCACTTCGCTTGGCCGCCATGTTGGTTATGTAGTAACCAGGTTTTTGAAAGTCTCATAGGTGAACTTCTAGTAGTATCCTTTATCACCGTACACAATTTCAGGGCGATATCGGTAACAGTTTCGGAGATACTGAATGCTAGTGAAATATTTCGCACAGCCGCCATGTTGGATTGGTGAGACGTAACAAAATTCGATGGGCACGGTCGAGGTCGCCGGGAATAGTGCTATGAACTTACCGAGTTTCACTGAAATCGCTCCAGCCGTTTAGATTTTATTAGGGGGGGACCCAGACACACCTCACGCACACACACACACACACACACACACACACGCACACACACACGGACAAAAGGTGATCTCATAAGCCTATTTTTTCAAAATTGAAAATAGGCTAAAAATGGACTCCAAATGACAAGAAGGTTACCGTCCCCATAAGACAATAAAATGCTTAAAATATGTTTAAAATGAAGAAAAACAAAGTTATTAATCTCCAATTATAAAATACTTTCACGCGATAAATGAGGTCTGATCCTTCTACGAAAACCTGCATATTCTGCCTATTTTCGCCTATCTCCAAGTTTGTCCGGTGAAATCTACCTCCGCCTTCCGGCGTGCCGAGAGGACTTTTTTTGAATTGAAGTGATGGAGGGGAATATTTAGTGAGCTTCTGGTGAAAAGTTCTATAGTAGTTTCTAGAATTATGTTGTTTGAATTCAGCTTCTATTTCTTGTAATATTTTGTTGTCATTCTGCTTGCGAATTCTTCGTATTGATTTCGTGACTGTTCTTCTGACATCTTTGAGATCTTGCAGAGTCTTAGGAGTTTTGTTGCAAGACCAATTGTGCCATGCCTGTTGCCTGAGCCTTACAAGGTCATCACATTCGGCTGTCCACCACGGATGTTTGCGTGTTCTCATGTGTGGTGCTATTTTCTCGGCTGTTTTTATTAATCCTGCTTGGAGCTGTTGCCAGTTTTGTGGATTCAATTGTTGAGTCTCGTTTTTAAATTTATCATTACCTTGAATATTTTGAACATCATATATATGGGTTGGGATTTTCTGAGAGAATCGCCTTTGCTCTGGAATAATATTTAATGAAAATTTTGTAGGGTAATGGTCAGAATCCAGAGCTAACCCTTTAAGGACATTAAGTTTCATTATTTCGAGAGTATTTACTCTGGAGATCAGCACATGGTCCAGTTGATATTCTCCTAACAGTGGGTTAGGTGACACCCACATCTTGGACTGAGAGGTTTTCTTTTTGAAAAATGTTGATTTGAAGAATAAGTCATGGTTCTTGCAGATTTCAAGAAGACGCAAACCATTCCGATTGGTCTGATTATGTCCTGACCATTTACCTACCCAATATCTATAGTTTTTTCTTTGCCAATTTGGGCATTAAAATCCCCCATAAGTATTTTAACATGATTCCTCGGGATTCTTTGATGTATATCATCTAATTGGTTCCAAAATTTTTTGACTTTTCCTACAGCCTTTCTGTTGGTGATATTAGTTGGGGCATGTCCATTAATGAGAGTGTAAATTTTGTTTGCTCATTTTATTGTCATGGTGGAGAGAGGACCGGAGGGAGAGTGGAAGGTTGTAACTGAATCAAGTAAGGAATGATAGACTATAAATCCAGTACCAAATTATGGGCAATTTTTCATAGCTCGTTCTCCTGGCTTCCCTATGTAAATCCTGTAACCTTCAGAATTGAAAGGATATTCATCTGTAAATCTAGATGCTTGAAAAGCAATAATCTTGATTTTACGTTCTCGTGATTTGTCTAAAATGGATTTGAGTTTCCCCAGTTTCAAGAGAGGATTTACGTTAAACGTCATTAGCCAAATCTTTGATTTAGGTTTAATTTTCTTACGGGGTGTCGAGGCACTCCGACTTACCTCATCGTACACGTCTGTGGTCTCCCCAGAATCCGAATAGACCACTTGCGATTTTTCAACCGTGGAATTTGACCCACTGGGGTAAGTTGTTTTTGAACGTGCTACATCCATGTTGATTAACTTGGATTAGGGATTTGACTAGAATTGAGGTTCTAGTCGGGTTAAGCTCAGAGTTCCACTTCTGAGTGTTATTAATCAGCCGCCACTAACATGTGGAACAGACGCTGTCGGAGTATCGCCACTAACATGTGGAACCGTCATACCCCTAAGACTGATATATGGCCTCCATATACCTTTTACTCATTAACCCGAGCACTGGGTTGCCCCTTCCGCCAATTATGCTGTACCGAAAGTTACATTCTCCACCATAAATGCCGTTGAGGTCTTCACCGTTACCCTGGTAAGGGGCCCATACATGGTACTACCAGTCGGGCAAACTGGACCATGTATTTTTTAAGAGGTGTTACTCCTCTATCACTCACCTCTTGTCCTGGCTTGTGACAGGCAGAGCCTGGCTTCCCAAACAATGGGTCCAGGTCGGCAGGTTTATTTGCCACCTATTTTATTTGTATTTATTTTAATTCCATATTAATTATTTTAGCATACCCTAATTATAAGTATTATTAATTTTAATTTCTCTTTTCTTGAACATATTAATATTCATATTTAGTTTGATAATTTTTATTATTAAATTATTTTTTATAATCTCAAAACATAGATTACAAATTTAATTTAATTTTTATGACCTTATTTATTTTTATTTTTATTTATTTTTTAAATCTAATTTTTATAATAATATTATTCCTTTTATCATTCTTTAATTTTAATTATTATTTTAAAATAATTTTATCAAGTAGCCTACCTTACCTCTAGTATTTGGTTTTAAGAAATATTAACACAGAAAAATTCAACAATTAGCATCATTGACAATATAAATAATTGTACTTATTGTTGGTGGTTAATATACAGACTACTGACCAATAAAAGTGTTTTCCACACTCCCACCATAGATATTGTGCCTCAGGGCTCCTGAATATTACAGTTGCACACGCTACGGTAGAAACCATAAAATATAAGGTATCTTTTCTCCTCAGTCGGTCAACATGAAGACTTGCAACTAAGGGTTTGTATTGGCAACAATGAAATAATGTCTTCAAATCTTTACATTTCAGATTAGATCGTAAAACAAGTAGTTCCCTGAAGAACTATACAGCCTATTTTCATGCATCCTACTCATGTTAATTGCTTCTATCAACATACAAAATTTCAGTTTGATTTTGTAATAGATTCGTAGATATTGAGAACCATCTAAATATATCGGATGGTCGCCATTTTGGATTGTTATATGTATAGGCCATAGAGTTATGTACCATTAAAGGAAAATTATTGCGTAGCTTCATTATTAATACTTTTACTTCGATCGCATGATCTCGACACAAGAAATAAAAACTTAATTTTGAAATTTCGCACAGCCGCCATCTTGACGTATGTATACAATTGAACTAAATTAGATGCCAGTGCATTACAAATAATTTACTGTACCACATTTCACTCCGCACAGATGGTTAAATCGCGAGAAAAGTCTATTAAAATATTTCAAATTCGCTTGGCCGCCATGTTCGTTTTGTACTTTACAGGTTTTTGAAAAGTACATATATAAGCATGAAGCAGTCAGTGCCCTTTATCATCTTACAAAATTTCAAGGTGATATCAGTAATATTTTCGGAGATATAGAATGCCAGTGAAATATTTCACACAGCCGCCATTTTGAGGTTATGTAAACAATTGGACTAAATTAGCCGCTAATGTATTACAATGTGCATAAACATTAGCTGTACCAAGTTTCATTGCATTTGGATGGTTGAATCGCGAGAAAAGTCTATTTAAAAGTTTCAACGTCGCTTGGCCGCCATGTTCGTTTTGTAGTGAAGATGTTTCTGGTGAAATATTTCGCACAGCCGACATGTAGGATTGGTTAGACGTAATAAATTTGAAGGGCACGGTCGGGGTCGGCCAAAATGTTGCTATGACCTTGCCGAGTTTCATTGAAATCACTCCAGCCGTTTAGAATTTATTAGGGGGGGGGCACACACACATCACACACACACCACACACATACGCACACACATACACACACACGGACAAAAGGTGATCTCATAAGCCTATTTTTTCATAAAATCAAAATAGGCTAAATACCCTTCAAATGCGATTTCCTGTCATATGCCCCTAAATGTACAGATATTAAAATGAGCGCGTATTAATATTATGATTATTTTCATCATCAACTGTGCGTGGTGGCGTAGTGGGCCGATTGTTTCACTCTCACCGAGTCCAGGTTCCATTCTCGGTCAATGCATGTGTGATTTTAGAAGTGAAATACCAAGTCTTGTGATTCGGATTACACGTAAACAGTAGGTCCCATAGCTCATGATCGCGAGAATAACGGTTGTGTAAAACTACAAACTTCCTTCCCTTTTATAACATCATTTGACTTGTGTAAAAGCAGCCCTTCTAATCTCTCTCTATATAAAAATGAAAGTCTTTTTTTCTGAATTTCTGCGGAAATTTGAGTTATTAACGCGTTTCAGACTGTTTTATGACGATTGCAGGCAAAAACAAAATTTTTGTCCGTCTGTCTGTGGACAGATTTGTTCGCGCACCACTTGAGAACGGCTGAGTGGATCAACGTAAAATTTGGTACAGATGTTCATCAGAGGCACGAGATGTCAGTTTTCTCCGTACCACTCTTAAAAGGGGACCTACCCCCTTAAAATATATGCTGAAATAGGCGTAGAATGACCAGACAAAGCTCACTTTCAGCCCTTCAATGTGAGAAAAATAATTCGGGAAACCACATTTGAAGGTCCTAAAACCAACAGTTTTTGAGATATTCCCAGAAAACTAATTTCATTTAATGCAAGCCGGTAACCATGGCAACAGAATGTCAGAAGTTCATCTATATCTGTAAGATGCAATGCCATTCCATTTATGCTTGCCACGGTGGGTGAGTGGTTAATGTGTCGGTCTACTAACCCCAAGCTTGCAGGTTCACTTATGGCCATGGTAAGTGATTTTTGAAAGGTGGCAAAAATTACGACACGCATGTCTTACGATGATGGCATGTCAAAGAACCCATTTGAATTCAGTAAGCCGTGTTCATATTGGCAAAATTAATCTCGGGAGTATCCGCCAACACAAAGTTCCTCATTTATCTACTAGAAAGCGCTATAGTGACAAGGAGCTTAGATATCTAACCTCCTTTACATTCATAGGGCTTAAGGGAACAACGAAATTTGACATTCAAGCTACCCTCTGGGTGTCAAATAACAAAGCATGCACCCGGCTTCCGAGGCCATACGATATTATTATTATTCCATTTTTTTACATTGCTGTGAAAGTTTGCAAACGGCTATAAGGTTATCACGGAACCAACTTTAGCTGTAAATTTCATCAATATGTAGCCGATAGAATGGGCATAAGGGGGTCAAAAGGTACTCTAGAATTCTTTCACGCGATTTACACGTGCAGGTGTGGTACTGAAGATCTATTTTATCCCTATTCCTATATTATAAAATTATTATTATTATTATGCCGTACACGGACGAGACAAAGCTCATTTTCAGTCCCAGGAACAGAACTCGGGGGCTACTATATTTTAAGGCTCTAACGCCACGTTTCTGGGATATTCCCAGAAAACTTACTTCAGTTTATAAACTAATAAATAGATGACGAGTACAGAAGAAGACCAAATCAGGAGCTATTTTCAAAAGGCTATAAGAACTTCCCGGAATCAACTTAGGATGTAAAATTCAACAATACATCCAATGTGCTTAAGGGGACCAAGGAGTGCCCTGTTATATACCTTCGATTTACTCGTGTTATAAGTCGTACGAAAGGTATTTTATAGCTCTATACAGCAAGATTATTCTCATTACTCCCTGTAACGAAATAGTATGTTCCCCAATTAATTACCGAAGTTGTAAATGGGAGGCTAAAATTCTGAATTTGCATACCCCACAAGCTTTATAATTTTATTTAAGGACGACATTACGGGGATGCGGACTTGCAGCATCGGTGAGGCATCATTATTTTACAATATGAGATTTTTTCTTGCTTTTATGCATACTTTTTTTGGTTCTTTTTGTTTTAGGGCCTCTTTTTATTCTACGTGTGTCGCATTTCATGTACGATTTTTTTAAATATTGATTTCAACTGAAGACGGAGAGATTTGGTAAATATAGCTTCAGAGTTGATTTGTCACTAATCTACTGATATGTATCGTCAAATTTCGTCATCACATAGAACCTATGTCCTCTTGGTGTATGGGTTTCACCTCCAAATTTGATCATTTGTGTGTGATGGTGTTCTGAATAGGGTCAGTTTGTCTCGCGGCCACAAGGTGTCTCTGCACTCGTATGAGTAGTTCTTATTGAACCCTTGCAAAGAAGCTTATGAGACTCTATTTCGGGGGGTGTAACAGTCCATATCGTAAGTTGTTGTTAAAGCGCTTCAATAACATGCAGGGTAACATATAACAAAATAACATGCAGGAAAAAGTGAAGCCAGGGTTAAAAACAATGAATTTATTAACAAATCACCTAACTATACAAAAGAATAACAAAAACAAACTCCCAAAATGCCTCCCATTTAATAAAATAAAATGTGCCAAACTAGGCCAAATCTCTGGAGAGATTAATTACACGGACAAAGTGTCCTTAAGAAAATCAACAAAAGTGACATATTTATGCGCGCGTGTCGTTCTGCATGCTTCACGATGTGTACAATCGAATGCATGATTCGTCATCATCCAGAATGAACATTCAGACAATGAATCCACATTGCTTAGAGCTAGACAGACGCGGGGAACTACTATACAACACTAAAACTAAACCGACACTTCCTATACTTAAAATATACAACACAATAATTTCCGTGTGAAATTGGAATCAACTGCCGTAGCAAAAACATTACTGCCTAAATACTTAGGACTTCTCATACAAATCAACACAAGTAAGTTAACACGTGACCAATAAAAAAATACACATATGACCGCCGTCAAATTTACAAGTACACTACCACTACACCACACAGGTGTGACAAACAAATTACATGAATTGAGTCATAAACAAATCAATAGGCTCCAAGCCAACATTTACATTATTAACAAAATAGTCTATCCATACAACATGCAATGATCCGTCACTCACATGGCGAACTCCCCAATTAATTATGGTACCAAAGTGACCATCACAATGAACAGGTTTGCTACTTGAAAGCTTAAAGGGGCCAGTCGGGACAACAGGACTGCCTATCAAAATAAGTCACTAGGCGAGACGGGCGATTTGTGGAAATCTGCATATCTGTCAACCCACGTGTGTATCGAAGAGGCGTGCCCCAAAGAACAATAATACGTGTGTGTGTGTCAGAACAAAATATCCCGGCATTTCCACTAGGAAATCCAAGAAATCAGCATATGGACAAGAAACAGCGGTCTCCCTAGAGCACCCTGCCTTTCCATCAAAATACAACAACAACAAAATACGAGGGCGGTAGGACCTCTACCCCTCTTCACGTAGAATCAACACACACACCTGACACAATAACACACACAGAATCACACGTATGGGTTTGACAGACCCTGAAATAAAAATACATAAGTATTTTCCACTTGCTGGCGCCACGTTCCACGCCTTGACTAATTAGCCTGAAAAGGACTCAAAAGAAAATCTATCAAATTAGAACGAAGGTGTTCTACAGTTACATCTTAAATCGTTGCACTTGGCGACCCTAATATGAATAATAACCTGTTCAGCAAACATCTTACAGTAATTACCTCCCTTTTCCTATCACAAATATGAACTTTAATAAAGCACCATTTATCGAATGTAACGGATTTCTCATTTGCATGATTTGACATCACGTACACGCGCCGTGCACATTACATATGACTCCAAGAAAAACAAATATACAACAAACACTTTGGCCAAGCGCCAACGTACATTTAAAACAATTAGTGTCGGTACAAAGAAAAACACTAAAACAAGAAAGGACAAAATTTAACTATTTACAAAGGTTCCCCGGCCAATCTAACTACATAATGAATAATCAATTGTTGTACGTCACCGTATCAGCTTGCAGAACTTATGACATCATCTCAGCCCATTTCCCCTATGGAAAAGTTAGCACTCCATAGCCGTCTTCGTTGAAGCGCTGGACGTCATCCCGACTGCTGACCACATGTTGGACATCTTGATGTAGTCTCCTTGGAAGAAAAGTTCAATGATTATATTACGACCTGGCTATAATCGCTTGTGGGTTACTAAATTCGCCCACAAATAGTCCTATGCGATTAATTACGACGACTTTCCCTACGCACACACACGCGCAATACACACATAAAAGAATACACTTTAAAAATTTACAATAAATACACACTTCGAGTTCATCGTCACTGACTCGACAAACAAGTTACAAAGACTGCCTGACTCACAGTCACTATCTCGCTCGGTAGTCTACAGCTCTGCGCTGGTTTGAACTTCGCTCGGGTGAGCGCTAATTAGAATGTTACAAGTCTTGCCCCTAAGAGCTGAAATAGTTGTCTTTAAGATAATGTTACAAGTCTTCAATCACCACGCACGCTAGCGTGAATTTAGCTCACCAATCGCACAAAGTAATTGACTTCAAATAATTAAGAGCGTTAAAATTTGCTGCGCAAACTAGCGTGAGTTTAGCACATCAGAGCTCACAGATAAAATAACATCAAATATATCAGAGCGTTAAAAAAATCTTTATACAAACGGGCGTGAAGTTAGCCCCTCAAGGCTCCAAAACGAATGACTTCAAATTATATCAGAGCGTCAAAATCACGATACAAACTGGCGTGAAGTTAGCCTCTCGAGGCTCCAAAATGTATGACTTCAAATTATATCAGAGCGTCAAAATCACGATACAAACTGGCGTGAAGTTAGCCTCTCAAGGCTCCAAAACGTACGACATCGAACAGCTTCTCGTCGAACAATTTATTAGAAACTGACAGGGTGCGGAAGAGTGGGGTGGATTTTAGAAAAATTTTCCAGAGTTTTCATCTCACACAGATGGGACTAGTATCAATCTTCTTCAAATAAATCAAACGTCTCATCGCACTCGTGCGGAGATAATTCCGTTCGGCGGTTCTTTAGATAACCAATTCCGCGCGCTTTTTACCACTGACGCCTTACTTCGCGTGATCTTGGCGTGGTCTCTCCCGATTGGTTGATTCAATCTCAGGTCGGTTGTAAGTAACTCGTGACTAACCCTTTGTGATTCCAATTCTGGAGCAAGTTGTTACACAATTTGGCCTTTAACTCAAGTTTTCCAGGCCGTTCTTCAAGAATAGCTACCAGCTCCCCTCTGTGGCAATCATTGCGACACGCTACCCTGCCTTTATTCTCGACAACTTCCTCAAGTACTGTCTGGGCTGCAGTAATAATAATAATTATGAAAGCTTATTTATAGTAGATCAATAAGGGTTCATTTATCCTCAGCAAGGTTTTGAAATTCGAATCAAGTAATTGATTTGGATTTCAAAAACAATATCCACAGTAGTAACAACAACATCTCTTTAGTGTCTCGCTCAGCTGCTCGAGTGTACAGTCCAGTGACCCAATTAGTGTGCGCGCTCCCTGGTCGGAATGTCATTCATACTTCTTCGCTAGACCTCCCACTTCTCCTCTCATGATTGCTACTCCTGTCGTCTCAGCTGCTTGTTGTTTACAAAACAAAGCGCTCTCTCTCCGGCGCTCCACGTACATTTGAGTGTTAGATCTCAAAATAAAATTTTGCAGTACTGATTTTGCACACATCATCTTGCTTATTCATCAAATGGTTCCCTTCTGTAATACGGTTTTAAATTGGCGCTATTGAAAACAGATTTAGCACCAGTGCTCACTTCTTCAAGCCTGTAAGCATTGTTATCCAGATTCTTAATGAAACGGAACGGGCCAATAAATTTTGCACAGAATTTGGCAAAGACTTTGTTTTTGGGGTCAGAGATCGGTGGTCTGCGAACCAGCACTAATTCTTGTTCTTGTAGTTCCCGGTGAAACTTCTTTCCTCTGTATCTTTTGAGTCTTCGGTCCGCTTGGTTTCTCGTGTGCTCTCTCGTTCGCTGGATTCGCAACTCGTGCGCTAATAGTGGATCCCTCGGACATGGAATAATCTTGTCCCAAGATCTCTCCGGCAACATGTTGTGGTGTACAATTAGTGGAACTTGACCCGTCGATTCGTGCTTAGTGGTGTTCATGCACATCTCAATCTCTCCTACTTTGTCAACCCATTTATTATGATCGTTAGGAATCATTACTCTATAGTATTTGGCAACACAGCGAATCGTTCTCTCGCTCGGATTCCCACAAGGATGACGCATGCTTGAAAATATGTGTTTTATTCCTAGGCTCTCCAGACCTTGCCTAAAAACATTGCTCGTGAAATAAGTACCATGGTCTGATAAAATGGATTCCGGCTTCCCAAGCATCGGAATAAATTTGTTCTGAATTCTACTGAGGACTTGTTTGATGTCGTCTTTTGGATTGGACATAACACGACCATCTTTGAAAATACATCGACACACACTAGAAGATGTCGGCATCCACGCTTTCCTTTGACTAGAGGGCCAAAACAGTCAATAGCGAGCATCTCGCATGGTTTCTGAGGTAATAGTGGTCTTGGTGGTTGTTTCATCTGGAATGACGTTCATCCTTCCAGGGCAATGCTCTATTGTAATGTCCAACTGCTGTATGTAGATGGACCAGCGCGTAACTCTCTCACTTGCCATTGTTGTCTTGAATAAAAATGTCAGTGCATGGTGGTCGGTTCTGACAATAATGGAATAGCCGTAGATGATCTTACGCCACTGTTGAAGAGAATATAAAATTGCTAACAGCTCAAGCTCCGTCACGGTGTAGTTCCTCTCATGCTTCCTCAATTTACGACTCGTAAATGCCAAATATGATTTCTTCTTGGGTTCTTCAGCGTCCTCTTGGTACAGCATAGCACCGATTCCAATCAATGAAGCATCTGCTTGAATAATAAATCGCTTCTCAAAGTCCGGATATCCAAGCTTCACACAGTTTTCCAATAAATCTTTCGTGGCTCTAAAAGACCTGTCGCACTCCTCATTCCACGACCATCGATTTGCCTTCTTTAACATCTCCTGCATAGGTGCAACTGTTTCTGTGTATCCAGGGCAGTTTTCTTTGAAGAAGCCTGTCACTCCCAAAAATGCTCTTACATGCTTGACTTTAGTTGGTGTGGGAAATTTCTTGATTGCATCAATCTTGGCTGGATTAGGTCTCACGCCCTCAACATCAATTATATGTCCCAAATATAGAATCTCGCTCCGGCAAAAATGTGATTTCTTTAGATTAATTTTGAAGTTCGTGGTTCTCAGGTTATCCAGAAGTTTATTTAAGTTTATCAGGTGTTCCTCCATTGTTTCAGATGCAATTAATATGTCGTCAACATATCTCGTGGTGAAGCTCTTGACCTCCTCAGTCAGATTCCTATCGAGTGCTCTTATCAGTGCACATCCAGCAGTTTTCACGCCAAAGGGCATTCGAGACCAGATATAACTTTGGTTGTCGAATAAAAATCCCGTCAACAGTTGAGATTTTTCTTCAAGTTCAAGATGGTGGAAACTATTTGTCAAATCGACACTCGAATATACCTTCTTCCCACGGAAGCCTTTCAAAACATCTTTGATCCTAGGTGCTTGGTCATGCTCAACTAGCAGTTTACTGTTCAGAACTCGCGCGTCTAGGCATAGCCTAATTGATCCATTTGGCTTGGCCACAGCCAATATTGCGTTCAGGTACGGGGTTGCTGCTTTCCGTATCATGCCAGATTCTAATAAATTAGTAATAATGTCTTTCACCTGAGCAAAATGTTTCTCTGGGATCGGGTACAATTTACTTTTAAATGGGATCCAGTCTGTAACCTGCATGGCATATTGAAAATTTAAAACCTTTCCAGGTACGGTGTCAAAAGCTCCTTTATGTAATCTCAAAAATTTCTTCCAGTTTTCTTCTATCCAGTTCCCCTACTATGGCCTCCTTAAGTCGCTCCTGAAGTAGAATTTCAAATTTGGTTCCGCTAATTTCTTCTTCCGCCAAATGTACCCAAAGTTCCTGCGAAATATCTCGGCTGTCAATTTCCACCACTGCTGTCTGGCTTACTTGCTCCTCCATCAAGTTCTTATCTCTGATCTCATTAGTGCATTCCTCAACGACCCAGGTATTCGCCTCTCTCTCTAGCGGACTCTCTTCCATGTTTAAACCAACGTGATCCAACCCCTCAACTTGTTTGAAGCTTACAGTGTTGTTATGTAAGTCAATTACAGCATGAAAATCACAGATGAATTTGGCTCCCAAAATTATGTTATAGTTCATCTTCGGTATGACAATGAATGTTTGCGAAAAAGTGTGGTTCAATATTTCCGTGTCTAAATATGCTTGCTGTTTACAATTGATGGTTTTATCAGGAATAACCCCTCTGATTTTCATTAGCGGGACAGGCATAATTGGAACAGTTTGTTTTCTTCCGATTTCATTTACCAAAACTTCAGTGACTAAGCTCACCTGGCTACCTGTGTCAATTAAACATCTCACCCTCATACCTCCAATATGTGCGTAAATAATTGGCAGTTGTCTGATGACGTTTTCTCGGTCTTACACCAATTCCTCCAGGCAATCGACCGGGAATCCTACCCACTCTTCTATATTGGCCACTATCATCTCTTCCCGCTTCCTGGCGTCCTCCGTTTTCAGACTGTCATTTTTTAGTTCAATTGAAGTTTTCTTTATCCCGGGGCCCATTTGTTGCGTTCCGCCGGATGTCATCGCGCCTCTCCTGTTGCCTCAATAAACTTTCTGCCCCCTCTCCTTGATGATAGTCTGGGCTCTGTCTGTTTGCCATGGCACGCACCCACTTCTCTTTTTCCGTCTCTTCGGCATTTAATTGGTCTAAGTATTTTTGTGACTCGACATATCGCTCATCCCAATTGTTGCGGTAGTCTCCCCTATTTTCCTGGCGATAGTTCCTCGCGTTGTTCCACCTGCCATCTCCATTCCTTTGGTAAGGTCGACCCTGTCTTTGGTTCCCCCTCCAATTGGTGTATTCCCGGTGGGACGTCCATTGATTGTGCTGGCTTTGGTTATTCTGGTTATATCTATCGCGGTTATTCTGGAAATTTTATTGTTTTGGTTGAACTGGTTCCGGCCATCGAAATCTTGCCTTCTCGGTGTGAACTGTTTTCCTGTGGACTGAGTCTTCGTTTGGTTCCCCTGACCGTGACTATTTTGGAGTCCCTGAACCACCTCTGCCTTGTTGACACATTCCATATTTCTCCTTCCCGTCTGTGGACTCACCATACTCGTCTCGTCGAGGTGTCGGAGTAATTCTTCGGCCTGCACTGCAGTCTGAATGCTTCCTGCTACTAACAGCTGTTGAATGTGCATAGGAAGTTGTTTCCCGATGGTTAGAACCATACTTTGCTCGCAAGGGGGGTCGTCAAAATCCCGGAATTTTACCAGCTGTTGGCTAAAGAATTCCGAAAATCTGGTCGGATGCGTGCTGTGGTATTTTCGTGTATACAGGTCCATTCTTAACCCCTGTTGTATAGAAGGGCTCCAGAACTTCTTTAGAAACGCTTCTCGGAATTGAGCCATGTCAGGGAAAGTATATTTAAAGCTTAAATACCAGGTTAAGCTTGGTCCATCTAAAAATTTCTCCACGAGTCTCAGCTGTTTTTCGAGGCCGATGTGTTGATCATTGAAATAATCAGTCAACTGTCGTAAAAAGGCTTTGGGAGTGGTTCCTGAGTGTTCCTTGAATTTATCGGGCTTGAAATCGTTTCCCCTAATGACTTGGATTACTTGGGCGGGTGCCAAGTTTGGTTGTGGTGTAGAAGTCTCTCCCCTGTACTCTTGGAATGCGTTGCTCATTAATTTGGGACTTTGACCCCGGCTGTTATCCTCAGCCAACTTCAAGCCTCCCGGACTTCCAATGCTTCCCTGCTTTTCCGGTATATTTTCAGCCGAAAATAATGTAGCATTCTCTAACGATCTAATTTCGTTTTTAATAATTAAATCTGAGTGCTCTTGTAATTTAGATTTTACGCCTTCCTCCAAAGCCTGCATCCGCTTTAACATTGTCAGCCTGTCTTCCTTATTTGTGTTTGCCTGCTGTTCCCAATCTCTTCGGATCCTACTTTTCAAACTGTTAATTTTCTCTTTGTTCCTTTCCTGACTCTTCTCTAGCTCTTCTCGTATCGGTTATCCAACCTCCTCTCTTATAACCTCTTGTGTTTTGACCAATTGTTCCCCTACTTCTTCTCTTATGACCTCTTGTGTTTTAACCAATTGTTCCCCGACTTCTTGTATCTGCTGGTGTGTTTTGCTTAATTGGTCCTCTAAGTTTTCACGCAAGTGCATACGCTCTGTTTCGGCCTTGACCTCAAGTTTACTCATTTCTTTTATTAATTCCAGTACATTGCTGTCGACCGAATTAATTTGTAGCTGCAATTTATCTTGTGCTTTCTTTATTCCCGCGGTGTTATTGACAAATGCTGCCTCTATCTGCTTTAGTTTATCTCCCACCATTTCGTCAAATTGTACGAGTTTATTATCAATCTTCGCCTCCAACTTTTTAATTTCACCCAATTGTTTGACGTTATTTTCTGTGACCTCACCTGCCAGTTTCTCTACCTTCCTAACACTCTGAATGATGTCATTAGTGATCTTTCCTAATTGCTCTGTTTGTGTCGCCGCCTGTTCTGTTAACTTGTGATTTAATTCGTGAAATGGTTTACCAGTTTCCGATAGTTTGTGATTTAATTCATTTAATTGTTACATCAGTGTCCGATAGTTTGTGATCTAATTCATTAAATTGTTTATCAGTGTCCAATTTCTGGACCTCTAATTGGACCGAAATATTACCGCTCATGTCGTGTAACTGTTTTTCACAATTCTCGCTCTGAATTTTAAATTGTTCCTCCGTTTTCGCGGACATCTGCTCTAATTGTTTATCGTTATGTTCACGCTGAGCTTCTAATTGTTTATTTAATTGTTTCTCATTGTCTTCGCTCATTTCCTCCTTCATGTTCTTTAACTGTTTTTCCGTTTTTACGGACATTTGTTCCAACAATGCCTTGATCTCCTCAACACTCGCCATTGCACAATACACAAAATATAATCAGAGAAAACAGGGTCATGCACTAAGATTTCAGTCATACCCACGCATACATGTCATAACATTTAAATATTACTGGCTCTAATTTAATAAAATTTTCAGTAACAAAATTTACTGAATAAAATTACTCTTATTTCCAAACAACACAATAACCCCTAGTGATCTGCTTTTAAATTCCTAACCAACAGAATTTACGAAAAACACCAATTAACCGAAGTTAATTAAATGTCAAATATAAGGCAACACCTTCCTGCTTTGACTGTGTTCAAAAATATGCAAATTTTCTAATTTTAATGCCGGGCGCCAGAACAGGTTTATAACAAATACAATATCAACTTCTAACCTTGTTCAATATCTCTAACTTTAGGAACTCAGTGATTTTACTAATGCACATGGCTGTAAAACATCGCCTCAATTTACTGAATTTACTTTGCCCGCTTGACCTGGCATTATTTCTCAACGAAATAAATATGAGATCAGCGAAGCAACAACAACAACAGTCCCACTTGGGCAGCCATTTTTGTTTTATGAACCCTTGCAAAGAAGCTTATGAGACTCTATTTCGGGGGGTGTAACAGTCCATATCGTAAGTTGTTGTTAAAGCGCTTCAATAACATGCAGGGTACCATATAACAAAATAACATGCAGGAAAAAGTGAAGCCAGGGTTAAAAACAATGAATTTAATAACAAATCACCTAACTATACAAAAGAATAACAAAAACAAACTCCCAAAATGCCTCCCATTTAATAAAATAAAATGTGCCAAACTAGGCCAAATCTCTGGAGAGATTAATTACACGGACAAAGTGTCCTTAAGAAAATCAACAAAAGTGACATATTTATGCGCGCGTGTCGTTCTGCATGCTTCACGATGTGTACAATCGAATGCATGATTCGTCATCATCCAGAATGAACATTCAGACAATGAATCCACATTGCTTAGAGCTAGACAGACGCGGGGAACTACTATACAACACTAAAACTAAACCGACACTTCCTATACTTAAAATATACAACACAATAATTTCCGTGTGAAATTGGAATCAACTGCCGTAGCAAAAACATTACTGCCTAAATACTTAGGACTTCTCACACAAATCAACACAAGTAAGTTAACACGTGACCAATAAAAAAATACACATATGACCGCCGTCAAATTTACAAGTACACTACCACTACACCACACAGGTTTGACAAACAAATTACATGAATTGAGTCATAAACAAATCAATAGGCTCCAAGCCAACATTTACATTATTAACAAAATAGTCTATCCATACAACATGCAATGATCCGTCACTCACATGGCGAACTCCCCAATTAATTATGGTACCAAAGTGACCATCACAATGAACAGGTTTGCTACTTGAAAGCTTAAAGGGGCCAGTCGGGACAACAGGACTGCCTATCAAAATAAGTCACTAGGCGAGACGGGCGATTTGTGGAAATCTGCATATCTGTCAACCCACGTGTGTATCGAAGAGGCGTGCCCCAAAGCACAATAATACGTGTGTGTGTGTCAGAACAAAATATCCCGGCATTTCCACTAGGAAATCCAAGAAATCAGCATATGGACAAGAAACAGCGGTCTCCCTAGAGCATCCTGCCTTTCCATCAAAATACAACAACAACAAAATACGAGGGCGGTAGGACCTCTACCCCTCTTCACGTAGAATCAACACACACACCTGACACAATAACACACACAGAATCACACGTATGGGTTTGACAGACCCTGAAATAAAAAGACATAAGTATTTTCCACTTTCTGGCGCCACAGTTCCACGACTTGACTAATTAGCCTGAAAAGGACTCAAAAGAAAATCTATCAAATTAGAACGAAGGTGTTCTACAGTTACATCTTAAATCGTTGCACTTGGCGACCCTAATATGAATAATAACCTGTTCAGCAAACATCTTACAGTAATTACCTCCCTTTTCCTATCACAAATATGAACTTTAATAAAGCACCATTTATCGAATGTAACGGATTTCGCATTTGCATGAATTGACATCACGTACACGCGCCGTGCACATTACATATGACTCCAAGAAAAACAAAGATACAACAAACACTTTGGCCACGCGCCAACGTACATTTAAAACAATTAGTGTCGGTACAAAGAAAAACACTAAAACAAGAAAGGACAAAATTTAACTATTTACAAAGGTTCCCCGGCCAATCTAACTACATAATTGAATATTCAATTGTTGTACGTCACCGTATCAGCTTGCAGAACTTATGACATCATCTCAGCCCATTTCCTCTATGGAAAAGTTAGCACTCCATAGCCGTCTTCGTTGAAGCGCTGGACGTCATTCCGACTGCTGACCACATGTTGGACATCTTAAAGTAGTCTCCTAGGAAGAAAAGTTCAATGATTATATTTCGACCTGGCTATAATCGCTTGTGGGTTACTAAATTCGCCCTTAAATAGTCCTATGCGATTAATTACGACGACTTTCCCTACGCACACACACGCGCAATACACACATAAAAAAATACACTTTAAAAATTTACAATAAATACACACTTCGAGTTCATCGTCACTGACTCGACAAACAAGTTACAAAGACTGCCTGACTCACAGTCGCTATCTCGCTCGGTAATCTACAGCTCTGCGCTGGTTTGACCTTCGCTCGGGTGAGCGCTAATTAGAATGTTACAAGTCTTGCCCCTAAGAGCTGAAATAGTTGTCTTTAAGATAATGTTACAAGTGTTCAATCACCACGCACGCTGGCGTGAATTTAGCTCACCAATCGCACAAAGTAATTGACTTCCAATAATTAAAAGCGTAAAAATTTGCTGCGCAAACTAGCGTGAGTTTAGCTCATCAGAGTTCACAGATAAAATAACTTCAAATATATCAAAGCGTTAAAAAAATCGTTATACAAACGGGCGTGAATTTAGCCTCTCAAGGCTCCAAAACGAATGACTTCAAATTATATAAAGAGCGTCAAAATCACGATACAAACCGGCGTGAAGTTAGCCTCTCGAGGCTTAAAAACGTATGACGTCAAATTATATCAGAGCGTCAAAATCACGATACAAACTGGCGTGAAGTTAGCCTCTCAAGGCTCCAAAACGTATGACATCGAACAGCTTCTCGTCGAACAATTTATTAGAAACTGACAGGGTGCGGAAGAGTGGGGTGGATTTTAGAAAAATTTTCCAGAGTTTTCATCTCACACAGATGGGACTAGTATCAATCTTCTTCAAATAAATCAAACGTCTC
The DNA here is from genome assembly GCA_946902985.2 of Meconema thalassinum. NCBI lineage: Eukaryota > Metazoa > Arthropoda > Insecta > Orthoptera > Tettigoniidae > Meconema > Meconema thalassinum. Next base: position 488,950,594 of record OX336393.1, read on the forward strand.
ATCGCACTCGTGCGGAGATAATTCCGTTCGGAGTTTCTTTAGATAATGAATTCCGCGCGCTTTTTACCACTGACGCCTTCCATCGCGTGATCTTGGCGTGGTCTCTCCCGATTGGTTGATTCAATCTCAGGTCGGTTGTAAGTAACTCGTGACTACCCCTTTGTGATTCCAATTCTGGAGCAAGTTGTTACACAATTTGGCCTTGAACTCAAGTTTTCCAGGCCGTTCTTCAAGAATAGCTACCAGCTCCCCTCTGTGGCAATCATTGCGACACGCTACCCTGCCTTTATTCTCGACTACTTCCTCAAGTACTGTCTGGGCTGCAGTAATAATAATAATAATTATGAATGCTTATTTATCGTAGATCAATAAGGGTTCATTTATCCTCAGCAAGGTTTTGACATTCGAATCAAGTAATTGATTTGGATTTCAAAAACAATATCCACAGTAGTAACAACAACATCTCTTTAGTGTCTCGCTCAGCTGCTCGAGTGTACAGTCCAGTGACCCAATTAGTGTGCGCGCTCCCTCGTCGGAATGTCATTCATACTTCTTCGCTAGACCTCCCCCTTCTCCTCTCATGATTGCTACTCCTGTCGTCTCAGCTGCTTGTTGTTTACAAAACAAAGCGCTCTCTCTCCGGCGCTCCACGTACATTTGAGTGTTAGCTCTCAAAATAAAATTTGGCAGTACTGATTTTGCACACATCATCTTGCTTATTCATCAAATGGTTCCCTTCTGTAATACGGTTTTAAATTGGCGCTATTGAAAACAGATTTAGCACCAGTGCTCACTTCTTCAAGCCTGTAAGCATTGTTACCCAGATTCTTAATGAAACGGAACGGGCCAATAAATTTTGCACAGAATTTGGCAATGACTTTGTTTTTGGGGTCAGAGATCGGTGGTCTGCGAACCAGCACTAATTCTTGTTCTTGTAGTTCCCGGTGAAACTTCTTTCCTCTGTATCTTCTGAGTCTTCGGTCCGCTTGGTTCCTCGTGTGCTCTCTCGTTCGCTGGATTCGCAACTCGTGCGCTAATAGTGGATCCCTCGGACATGGAATAATCTTGTCCCAAGATCTCTCCGGCAACCTGTTGTGGTGTACAATTAGTGGAACTTGACCGTCGATTCGTGCTTAGTGGTGTTCATGCACATCTCAATCTCTCCTACTTTGTCAACCCATTTATTATGATCGTTAGGAATCATTACTCTATAGTATTTGGCAACACAGCGAATCGTTCTCTCGCTCGGATTCCCACAAGGATGACGAATGCTTGAAAATATGTGTTTTATTCCTAGGCTCTCCAGACCTTGCCTAAAAACATTGCTCGTGAAATAAGTACCATGGTCTGATAAAATGGATTCCGGCTTCCCAAGCATCGGAATAACTTTGTTCTGAATTCTACTGAGGACTTGTTTTGATGTCGTCTTTTGGATTGGACATAACACGACCATCTTTGAAAATACATCGACACACACTAGAAGATGTCGGCATCCACGCTTTCCTTTGACTAGAGGGCCAAAAGAGTCAATAGCGAGCATCTCGCATGGTTTCTGAGGTAATAGTGGTCTTGGTGGTTGTTTCATAATGAAGTTGTTCGGTTTAGTGCGCTGGCATGCGTCACAAGTTCTTATCACTTCCACAATGGTGAATCGCATCTAAGGCCAAGTAAAAGTCTCCCCTATCGTAGCTTCAGTCTTATCCGGGCCGATATGCGCTAGGCTTTCGTGGACATGCCACGTCAATCCTCGATGTAGTGATGCTGGAACCAAGATTCGCAGCTTGGTATGATGCTCATCCACGAACTTATGCAACGAGTTATTTAAGTAGTGAAATCTCGCTTCTTTAGCACAGGCTTCTCGGTATTCAGGTGAATCTGGTTGTAATTCCTTCCTGTAGAACTTGATCATCATCATCATCCATGGGTCTGCTTCTTGCTCCTTCCGAATTTCCTTTAATTTCGCCAAAAACTCACGAGCCTTAGGTGTTAGTGTTATAGTGTGGACCTCCACTGTTACTTCGTTTTCGTCCTCAGGATTCCTGCTTAAGGCATCTGGTATGACGTTCATCCTTCCAGGGCAATGCTCTATTGTAATGTCAAACTGCTGTATGTAGATGGACCAGCGCGTAACTCTCTCACTTGCCATTGTTGTCTTGAATAAAAATGTCAGTGCATGGTGGTCGGTTCTGACAATAATGGAATAGCCGTAGATGATCTTACGCCACTGTTGAAGAGAATATAAAATTGCTAACAGCTCAAGCTCCGTCACGGTGTAGTTCCTCCCATGCTTCCTCAATTTACGACTCGTAAATGCCAAATATGATTTCTTCTTGGGTTCTTCAGCGTCCTCTTGGTACAGCATAGCACCGATTCCAATCAATGAAGCATCTGCTTGAATAATAAATCGCTTCTCAAAGTCCGGATATCCAAGCTTCACACAGTTTTCCAATAAATCTTTCGTGGCTCTAAAAGACCTGTCTCACTCCTCATTCCACGACCATCGATTTGCCTTCTTTAACATCTCCTGCATAGGTGCAACTGTTTCTGTGTATCCAGGGCAGTTTTCTTTGAAGAAGCCTGTCACTCCCAAAAATGCTCTTACATGCTTGACTTTAGTTGGTGTGGGAAATTCCTTGATTGCATCAATCTTGGCTGGATTAGGTCTCACGCCCTCAACATCAATTATATGTCCCAAATATAGAATCTCGCTCTGGCAAAAATGTGATTTCTTTAGATTAATTTTGAAGTTCATGGTTCTCAGGTTATCCAGAAGTTTATTTAACTTTATCAGGTGTTCCTCCATTGTTTCAGATGCAATTAATATGTCGTCAACATATCTCGTGGTGAAGCTCTTGACCTCCTCAGTCAGATTCCTATCGAGTGCTCTTATCAGTGCACATCCAGCAGTTTTCACGCCAAAGGGCATTCGAGACCAGATATAACTTTGGTTGTCGAATAAAAATCCCGTCAACAGTTGAGATTTTTCTTCAAGTTCAAGATGGTGGAAACTATTTGTCAAATCGACACTCGAATATATCTTCTTCCCACGGAAGCCTTTCAAAACATCTTTGATCCTAGGTGCTTGGTCATGCTCAACTAGCAGTTTACTGTTCAGAACTCGCGCGTCTAGGCATAGCCTAATTGATCCATTTGGCTTGGCCACAGCCAATATTGCGTTCAGGTACGGGGTTGCTGCTTTCCGTATCATGCCAGATTCTAATAAATTAGTAATAATGTCTTTCACCTGAGCAAAATGTTTCTCTGGGATCGGGTACAATTTACTTTTAAATGGGGTCCAGTCTGTAACTTGCATGGCATATTGAAAATTTAAAACCTTTCCAGGTACGGTGTCAAAAGCTCCTTTATGTAATCTCAAAATTTCTTCCAGTTTTCTTCTATCCAGTTCCCCTAATATGGCCTCCTTAAGTCGCTCCTGAAGTAGAATTTCAAATTTGGTTCCGCTAATTTCTTCTTCCGCCAAATGTACCCAAAGTTCCTGCGAAATATCTCGGCTGTCAATTTCCACCACTGCTGTCTGGCTTACTTGCTCCTCCGTCAAGTTCTTATCTCTGATCTCATTAGTGCATTCCTCAACGACCCAGGTATTCGCCTCTCTCTCTAGCGGACTCTCTTCCATGTTTAAACCAACGTGATCCAACCCCTCAACTTGTTTGAAGCTTACAGTGTTGTTATGTAAGTCAATTACAGCATGAAAATCACAGATGAATTTGGCTCCCAAAATTATGTTATAGTTCATCTTCGGTATGACAATGAATGTTTGCGAAAAAGTGTGGTTCAATATTTCCGTGTCTAAATATGCTTGCTGCTTACAATTGATGGTTTTATCAGGAATAACCCCTCTGACTTTCATTAGCGGGACAGGCATAATTGGAACAGTTTGTTTTCTTCCGATTTCTTTTACCAAAACTTCAGTGACTAAGCTCACCTGGCTACCTGTGTCAATTAAACATCTCACCCTCATACCTCCAATATGTGCGTAAATAATTGGCAGTTGTCTGATGACGTTTTCTCGGTCTTACACCACTTCCTCCAGGCAATCGACCGGGAATCCTACCCACTCTTCTATATTGGCCACTATCATCTCTTCCCGCTTCCTGGCGTCCTCCGTTTTCAGACTGTCATTTTTTAGTTCAATTGAAGTTTTCTTTATCCCGGGGCCCATTTGTTGCGTTCCGCCGGATGTCATCGCGCCTCTCCTGTTGCCTCAATAAACTTTCTGCCCCCTCCCCTTGATGATTGTCTGGGCTCTGTCTGTTTGCCATGGCACGCACCCACTTCTCTTTTTCCGTCTCTTCGGCATTTAATTGGTCTAAGTATTTTTGTGACTCGACATATCGCTCATCCCAATTGTTGCGGTAGTCTCCCCTATTTTCCTGGCGATAGTTCTTCGCGTTGTTCCACCTGCCATCTCCATTCCTTTGGTAAGGTCGACCCTGTCTTAGGTTCCCCCTCCAATTGGTGTATTCCCGCTGGGACGTCCATTGATTGTGCTGGCTTTGGTTATTCTGGTTATATCTATCGCGGTTATTCTGGAAATTTTATTGTTTTGCTTGAACTGGTTCCGGCCATCGAAATCTTGCCTTCTCGGTGTGAACTGTTTTCCTGTGGAATGAGTCTTCGTTTGGTTCCCCTGACCGTGACTATTTTGGAGTCCCTGAACCACCTCTGCCTTGTTGACACATTCCATATTTCTCCTTCCCGTCTGTGGACTCACCATACTCGTCTCGTCGAGGTGTCGGAGTAATTCTTCGGCCTGCACTGCAGTCTGAATGCTTCCTGCTACTAACAGCTGTTGAATGTGCATGGGAAGTTGTTTCCCGATGGTTAGAACCATACTTTTCTCGCAAGGGGGGTCGTCAAAATCCCGGAATTTTACCAGCTGTTGGCTAAAGAATTCCGAACATCTGGTCGGATGCGTGCTGTGGTATTTTCGTGTATACAGGTCCATTCTTAACCCCTGTTGTAAGGAAGGGCTCCAGAACTTCTTTAGAAACGCTTCTCGGAATTGAGCCATGTCAGGGAAAGTATATTTAAAGCTTAAATACCAGGTTAAGCTTGGTCCATCTAAAAATTTCTCCACGAGTCTCAGCTGTTTTTCGGGGCCGATGTGTTGATCATTGAAATAATCAGTCAACTGTCGTAAAAAGGCTTTGGGAGTGGTTCCTGAGTGTTCCTTGAATTTATCGGGCTTGAAATCGTTTCCCCTAATGACTTGGATTACTTGGGCGGGTGCCAAGTTTGGTTGTGGTGTAGAAGTCTCTCCCCTGTACTCTTGGAATGCGTTGCTCATTAATTTGGGACTTTGACCCCGGCTGTTATCCTCAGCCAACTTCAAGCCTCCCGGACTTCCAATGCTTCCCTGCTTTTCCGGTATATTTTCAGCCGAAAATAATGTAGCATTCTCTAACGATCTAATTTCGTTTTTAATAAAAAATCTGAGTGCTCTTGTAATTTAGATTTTACGCCTTCCTCCAAAGCCTGCATCCGCTTTAACATTGTCAGCCTGTCTTCCTTATTTGTGTTTGCCTGCTGTTCCCAATCTCTTCGGATCCTACTTTTCAAACTGTTAATTTTCTCTTCGTTCCTTTCCTGACTCTTCTCTAGCTCTTCTCGTATCTGTTCTCCAACCTCCTCTCTTATAACCTCTTGTGTTTTGACCAATTGTTCCCCTACTTCTTCTCTTATGACCTCTTGTGTTTTAACCAATTGTTCCCCGACTTCTTGTATCTGCTGGTGTGTTTTGCTTAATTGGTCCTCTAAGTTTTCACGCAAGTGCATACGCTCTGTTTCGGCCTTGACCTCAAGTTTACTCATTTCTTTTATTAATTCCAGTACATTGCTGTCGACCGAATTAATTTGTAGCTGCAATTTATCTTGTGCTTTCTTTATTCCCGCGGTGTTATTGACACATGCTGCCTCTATCTGCTTTAGTTTATCTCCCACCATTTCGTCAAATTGTACGAGTTTATTATCAAACTTCGCCTCCAACTTTTTAATTTCACCCAATTGTTTGACGTTATTTTCTGTGACCTCACCTGCCAGTTTCTCTACCTTCCTAACACTCTGATTGATGTCATTAGTGATCTTTCCTAATTGCTCTGTTTGTGTCGCCGCCTGTTCTGTTAACTTGTGATTTAATTCGTGAAATGGTTTATCAGTTTCCGATAGTTTGTGATTTAATTCATTTAATTGTTACATCAGTGTCCGATAGTTTGTGATTTAATTCATTAAATTGTTTATCAGTGTCCAATTTCTGGACCTCTAATTGGACCGAAATATTACCGCTCATGTCGTGTAACTGTTTTTTACAATTCTCGCTCTGAATTTTAAATTGTTCCTCCGTTTTCGCGGACATCTGCTCTAATTGTTTATCGTTATGTTCACGCTGAGCGTCTAATTGTTTATTTAATTGTTTCTCATTGTCTTCGCTCATTTCCTCCTTCATGTTCTTTAACTGTTTTTCCCGTTTTTACGGACATTTGTTCCAACAATGCCTTGATCTCCTCAACACTCGCCATTGCACAATACACAAAATATAATCAGAGAAAACAGGGTCATGCACTAAGATTTCAGTCATACACACGCATACATGTCATAACATTTAAATATTACTGGCTCTAATTTAATAAAATTTTTAGTAACAAAATTTACTGAATAAAATTACTCTTATTTCCAAACAACACAATAACCCCTAGTGATCTGCTTTTAAATTCCTAACCAACAGAATTTACGAAAAACACCAATTAACCGAAGTTAATTAAATGTCAAATATAAGGCAACACCTTCCTGCTTTGACTGAGTTCAAAAATATGCATATTTTCTAATTTTATTGCCAGGCGCCAGAACAGGTTTATAACAAATACAATATCAAATTCTAACCTTGTTCAATATCTCTAACTTTAGGAACTCAGTGATTTTATTAATGCACATGGCGGTACAACATCGCCTCAATTTACTGAATTTACTTTGCCCGCTTGACCTGGCATTATTTCTCAACGAAATAAATATGAGATCAGCGAAGCAACAACAACAACAGTCCCACTTGGGCAGCCATTTTTGTTTTATGAACCCTTGCAAAGAAGCTTATGAGACTCTATTTCGGGGGGTGTAACAGTCCATATCGTAAGTTGTTGTTAAAGCGCTTCAATAACATGCAGGGTACCATATAACAAAATAACATGCAGGAAAAAGTGAAGCCAGGGTTAAAAACAATGAATTTAATAACAAATCACCTAACTATACAACAGAATAACAAAAACAAACTCCCAAAATGACTCCCACTTAATAAAATAAAATGTGCAAAACTAGGCCAAATCTCTGGAGAGATTAATTACACGGACAAAGTGTCCTTAAGAAAATCAACAAAAGTGACATATTTATGCGCGCGTGTCGTTCTGCATGCTTCACGATGTGTACAATCGAATGCATGATTCGTCATCATCCAGAATGAACATTCAGACAATGAATCCACATTGCTTAGAGCTAGACAGACGCGGGGAACTACTATACAACACTAAAACTAAACCGACACTTCCTATACTTAAAATATACAACACAATAATTTCCGTGTGAAATTGGAATCAACTGCCGTAGCAAAAACATTACTGCCTAAATACTTAGGACTTCTCACACAAATCAACACAAGTAAGTTAACACGTGACCAATAAAAAAATACACATATGACCGCCGTCAAATTTACAAGTTCACTACCACTACACCACACAGGTTTGACAAACAAATTACATGAATTGAGTCATAAACAAATCAATAGGCTCCAAGCCAACATTTACATTATTAACAAAATAGTCCATCCATACAACATGCAATGATCCGTCACTCACATGGCGAACTCCCCAATTAATTATGGTACCAAAGTGACCTTCACAATGAACAGGTTTGCTACTTGAAAGCTTAAAGGGGCCAGTCGGGACAACAGGACTGCCTATCAAAATAAGTCACTAGGCGAGACGGGCGATTTGTGGAAATCTGCATATCTGTCAACCCACGTGTGTATCGAAGAGGCGTGCCCCAAAGCACAATAATACGTGTGTGTGTGTCAGAACATAATATCCCGGCATTTCCACTAGGAAATCCAAGAAATCAGCATATGGACAAGAAACAGCGGTCTCCCTAGAGCACCCTGCCTTTCCATCAAAATACAACAACAACAAAATACGAGGGCGGTAGGACCTCTACCCCTCTTCACGTAGAATCAACACACACACCTGACACAATAACACACACAGAATCACACGTATGGGTTTGACAGACCCTGAAATAAAAAGACATAAGTATTTTCCACTTTCTGGCGCCACAGTTCCACGACTTGACTAATTAGCCTGAAAAGGACTCAAAAGAAAATCTATCAAATTAGAACGAAGGTGTTCTACAGTTACATCTTAAATCGTTGCACTTGGCGACCCTAATATGAATAATAACCTGTTCAGCAAACATCTTACAGTAATTACCTCCCTTTTCCTATCACAAATATGAACTTTAATAAAGCACCATTTATCGAATGTAACGGATTTCGCATTTGCATGAATTGACATCACGTACACACGCCGTGCACATTACATATGACTCCAAGAAAAACAAATATACAACAAACACTTTGGCCACGCGCCAACGTACATTTAAAACAATTAGTGTCGGTACAAAGAAAAACACTAAAACAAGAAAGGACAAAATTTAACTATTTACAAAGGTTCCCCGGCCAATCTAACTACATAATGAATAATCAATTGTTGTACGTCACCGTATCAGCTTGCAGAACTTATGACATCATCTCAGCCCATTTCCCCTATGGAAAAGTTAGCACTCCATAGCCGTCTTCGTTGAAGCGCTGGACGTCATCCCGACTGCTGACCACATGTTGGATATCTTGATGTAGTTTCCTTGGAAGAAAAGTTCAATGATTATATTACGACCTGGCTATAATCGCTTGTGGGTTACTAAATTCGCCCACAAATAGTCCTATGCGATTAATTACGACGACTTTCCCTACGCACACACACGCGCAATACACACATAAAAGAATACACTTTAAAAATTTACAATAAATACACACTTCGAGTTCATCGTCACTGACTCGACAAACAAGTTACAAAGACTGCCTGACTCACAGTCGCTATCTCGCTCGGTAATATACAGCTCTGCGCTGGTTTGACCTTCGCTCGGGTGAGCGCTAATTAGAATGTTACAAGTCTTGCCCCTAAGAGCTGAAATAGTTGTCTTTAAGATAATGTTACAAGTCTTCAATCACCACGCACGCTGGCGTGAATTTAGCTCACCAATCGCACAAAGTAATTGACTTCCAATAATTAAAAGCGTAAAAATTTGCTGCGCAAACTAGCGTGAGTTTAGCTCATCAGAGTTCACAGATAAAATAACTTCAAATATATCAGAGCGTTAAAAAATCGTTATACAAACGGGCGTGAATTTAGCCTCTCAAGGCTCCAAAACGAATGACTTCAAATTATATCAGAGCGTCAAAATCACGATACAAACTGGCGTGAAGTTAGCCTCTCCAGGCTCCAAAACGTATGACTTCAAATTATATCAGAGCGTCAAAATCACGATACAAACTGGCGTGAAGTTAGCCTCTCAAGGCTCCAAAACGTATGACATCGAACAGCTTCTCGTCGAACAATTTATTAGAAACTGACAGGGTGCGGAAAAGTGGGGTGGATTTTAGAAAAATTTTCCAGAGTTTTCATCTCACACAGATGGGACTAGTATCAATCTTCTTCAAATAAATCAAACGTCTCATCGCACTCGTGCGGAGATAATTCCGTTCGGAGGTTCTTTAGATAATGAATTCCGCGCGCTTTTTACCACTGACGCCTTCCATCGCTTGATCTTGGCGTCGTCTCTCCCGATTGGTTGATTCAATCTCAGGTCGGTTGTAAGTAACTCGTGACTACCCCTTTGTGATTCCAATTCTGGAGCAAGTTGTTACACAATTTGGCCTTGAACTCAAGTTTTCCAGGCCGTTCTTCAAGAATAGCTACCAGCTCCCCTCTGTGGCAATCATTGCGACACGCTACCCTGCCTTTATTCTCGACTACTTCCTCAAGTACTGTCTGGGCTGCAGTAATAATAATAATAATTATGAATGCTTATTTATCGTAGATCAATAAGGGTTCATTTATCCTCAGCAAGGTTTTGACATTCGAATCAAGTAATTGATTTGGATTTCAAAAACAATATCCACAGTAGTAACAACATCTCTTTAGTGTCTCGCTCAGCTGCTCGAGTGTACAGTCCAGTGACCCAATTAGTGTGCGCGCTCCCTCGTCGGAATGTCATTCATACTTCTTCGCTAGACCTCCCCCTTCTCCTCTCATGATTGCTACTCCTGTCGTCTCAGCTGCTTGTTGTTTACAAAACAAAGCGCTCTCTCTCCGGCGCTGCACGTACATTTGAGTGTTAGCTCTCAAAATAAAATTTGGCAGTACTGATTTTGCACACATCATCTTGCTTATTCATCAAATGGTTCCCTTCTGTAATACGGTTTTAAATTGGCGCTATTGAAAACAGATTTAGCACCAGTGCTCACTTCTTCAAGCCTGTAAGCATTGTTACCCAGATTCTTAATGAAACGGAACGGGCCAATAAATTTTGCACAGAATTTGGCAAAGACTTTGTTTTTGGGGTCAGAGATCGGTGGTCTGCGAACCAGCACTAATTCTTGTTCTTGTAGTTCCCGGTGAATCTTCTTTCCTCTGTATCTTCTGAGTCTTCGGTCCGCTTGGTTCCTCGTGTGCTCTCTCGTTCGCTGGATTCGCAACTCGTGCGCTAATAGTGGATCCCTCGGACATGGAATAATCTTGTCCCAAGATCTCTCCGGCAACCTGTTTTGGTGTACAATTAGTGGAACTTGACCGTCGATTCGTGCTTAGTGGTGTTCATGCACATCTCAATCTCTCCTACTTTGTCAACCCATTTATTATGATCGTTAGGAATCATTACTCTATAGTATTTGGCAACACAGCGAATCGTTCTCTCGCTCGGATTCCCACAAGGATGACGAATGCTTGAAAATATGTGTTTTATTCCTAGGCTCTCCAGACCTTGCCTAAAAACATTGCTCGTGAAATAAGTACCATGGTCTGATAAAATGGATTCCGGCTTCCCAAGCATCGGAATAACTTTGTTCTGAATTCTACTGAGGACTTGTTTTGATGTCGTCTTTTGGATTGGACATAACACGAACATCTTTGAAAATACATCGACACACACCTGAAGATGTCGGCATCCACGCTTTCTTTTGACTAGAGGGCCAAAACAGTCAATAGCGAGCATCTCGCATGGTTTCTGAGGTAATAGTGGTCTTGGTGGTTTTTTCATAATGAAGTTGTTCGGTTTAGTGCGCTGGCATGCGTCACAAGTTCTTATCACTTCCACAATGGTGAATCGCATCTTAGGCCAAGTAAAAGTCTCCCCTATCGTAGCTTCAGTCTTATCCGGGCCGATATGTGCTGGGCTTTCGTGGACATGCCACGCCAATCCTCTCTGTAGTGATGCTGGAACCAGGATTCGCAGCTTGGTATGATGCTCATCCACGTACTTATGCAACAAGTTATTTAAGTAGTGAAATCTCGCTTCTTTAGCACAGGCTTCTCGGTATTCAGGTGAATCTGGTTGTAATTCCTTCCTGTAGAACTTGATCATCATCATCATCCATGGGTCTGCTTCTTGCTCCTTCCGAATTTCCTTTAATTTCGCCAAAAACTCACGAGCCTTAGGTGTTAGTGTTATAGTGTGGACCTCCACTGTTACTTCGTTTTCGTCCTCAGGATTCCTGCTTAAGGCATCTGGTATGACGTTCATCCTTCCAGGGCAATGCTCTATTGTAATGTCAAACTGCTGTATGTAGATGGACCAGCGCGTAACTCTCTCACTTGCCATTGTTGTCTTGAATAAAAATGTCAGTGCATGGTGGTCGGTTCTGACAATAATGGAATAGCCGTAGATGATCTTACGCCACTGTTGAAGAGAATATAAAATTGCTAACAGCTCAAGCTCCGTCACGGTGTAGTTCCTCCCATGCTTCCTCAATTTACGACTCGTAAATGCCAAATATGATTTCTTCTTGGGTTCTTCAGCGTCCTCTTGGTACAGCATAGCACCGATTCCAATCAATGAAGCATCTGCTTGAATAATAAATCGCTTCTCAAAGTCCGGATATCCAAGCTTCACACAGTTTTCCAATAAATCTTTCGTGGCTCTAAAAGACCTGTCGCACTCCTCATTCCACGACCATCGATTTGCCTTCTTTAAAATCTCCTGCATAGGTGCTACTGTTTCTGTGTATCCAGGGCAGTTTTCTTCGAAGAAGCCTGTCACTCCCAAAAATGCTCTTACATGCTTGACTTTAGTTGGTGTGGAAATTTCTTGATTGCATCAATCTTGGCTGGATTAGGTCTCACGCCCTCAACATCAATTATATGTCCCAAACATAGAATCTCGCTCTGGCAAAAATGTGATTTCTTTAGATTAATTTTGAAGTTCATGGTTCTCAGTTTATCCAGAAGTTTATTTAAGTTTATCAGGTGTTCCTCCATTGTTTCAGATGCAATTAATATGTCGTCAACATATCTCGTGGTAAAGCTCTTGACCTCCTCAGTCAGATTCCTATCGAGTGCTCTTATCAGTGCACATCCAGCAGTTTTCACGCCAAAGGGCATTCGAGACCAGATATAACTTTGGTTGTCGAATAAAAATCCCGTCAACAGTTGAGATTTTTCTTCAAGTTCAAGATGGTGGAAACTATTTGTCAAATCGACACTCGAATATATCTTCTTCCCACGGAAGCCTTTCAAAACATCTTTGATCCTAGGTGCTTGGTCATGCTCAACTAGCAGTTTACTGTTCAAAACTCGCGGGTCTAAGCATAGCCTAATTGATCCATTTGGCTTGGCCACAGCCAATATTGCGTTCAGGTACGGGGTTGCTGCTTTCCTTATCATGCCAGATTCTAATAAATTAGTAATAATGTCCTTCACCTGAGCAAAATGTTTCTCTGGGATCGGGTACAATTTACTTTTAAATGGGGTCCAGTCTGTAACTTGCATGGCATATTGAAAATTTAAAACCTTTCCAGGTACGGTGTCAAAAGCTCCTTTATGTAATCTCAAAATTTCTTCCAGTTTTCTTCTATCCAGTTCCCCTACTATGGCCTCCTTAAGTCGCTCCTGAAGTAGAATTTCAAATTTGGTTCCGCTAATTTCTTCTTCCGCCAAATGTACCCAAAGTTCCTGCGAAATATCTCGGCTGTCAATTTCCACCACTGCTGTCTGGCTTACTTGCTCCTCCGTCAAGTTCTTATCTCTGATCTCATTAGTGCATTCCTCAACGACCCAGGTATTCGCCTCTCTCTCTAGCGGACTCTCTTCCATGTTTAAACCAACGTGATCCAACCCCTCAACTTGTTTGAAGCTTACAGTGTTGTTATGTAAGTCAATTACAGCATGAAAATCACAGATGAAGTTGGCTCCCAAAATTATGTTATAGTTCATCTTCGGTATGACAATGAATGTTTGCGATAAAGTGTGGTTCAATATTTCCGTGTCTAAATATGCTTGCTGTTTACAATTGATGGTTTTATCAGGAATAACCCCTCTGACTTCCATTAGCGGGACAGGCATAATTGGAACAGTTTGTTTTCTTCCGATTTCTTTTACCAAAACTTCAGTGACTAAGCTCACCTGGCTACCTGTGTCAATTAAACATCTCACCCTCATACCTCCAATATGTGCGTAAATAATTGGCAGTTGTCTGATGACGTTTTCTCGGTCTTTCACCACTTCCTCCAGGCAATCGCCCGGGAATGCTACCCACTCTTCTACATTGGCCATTATCATCTCTTCTCGCTTCCTGGCGTCCTCCGTTTTCAGACTGTCATTTTTTAGTTCAATTGAAGTTTTTTTTTATCCCGGGGCCCATTTGTTGCGTTCCGCCGGATGTCATCGCGCCTCTCCTGTTGCCTCAATAAACTTTCTGCCCCCTCTCCTTGATGATTGTCTGGGCTCGGTCTGTTTGCCATGGCACGCCCCCACTTCTCTTTTTCTGTCTCTTCGGCATTTAATTGGTCTAAGTATTTTTGTGACTCGACATATCGCTCATCCCAATTGTTGCGGTAGTCTCCCCTATTTTCCTGGCGATAGTTCCTCGCGTTGTTCCACCTGCCATCTCCATTCCTTTGGTAAGGTCGACCCTGTCTTTGGTTCCCCCTCCAATTGGTGTATTCCCGCTGGGACGTCTATTGATTGTGCTGGCTTTGGTTATTCTGGTTATATCTATCGCGGTTATTCTGGAAATTTTATTGTTTTGGTTGAACTGGTTCCGGTCACCGAAATCTTGCCTTCTCGGTCTGAACTGTGTTCCTGTGGACTGAGTCTTCGTTTGGTTCCCCTGACCGTGACTATTTTGGAGTCCCTGAACCACCTCTGCCGTGTTGACACATTCCATATTTCTCCTTCCCGTCTGTGGACTCACCATACTCGTCTCGTCGAGGTGTCGGAGTGATTCTTCGGCCTGCACTGCAGTCTGAATGTTTCCTGCTACTAACAGCTGTTGAATGTGCATGGGAAGTTGTTTCCCGATGGTTAGAACCATACTTTGCTCGCAAGGGGGGTCGTCAAAATCCCGGAATTTTACCAGCTGTTGGCTAAAGAATTCCGAAAATCTGGTCGGATGCGTGCTGTGGTATTTTCGTGTATACAGGTCCATTCTTAACCCCTGTTGTAAGGAAGGGCTCCAGAACTTCTTTAGAAACGCTTCTCGGAAATGAGCCATGTCAGGGAAAGTATATTTAAAGCTTAAATTCCAGGTTAAGCTTGGTCCATCTAAAAATTTCTCCACGAGTCTCAGCTGTTTTTCGGGGCCGATGTGTTGATCATTGAAATAATCAGTCAACTGTCGTAAAAAGGCTTTGGGAGTGGTTCCTGAGTGTTCCTTGAATTTATCGGGCTTGAAATCGTTTCCCCAATGACTTGGATTATTTGGGCGGGTGCCAAGTTAGGTTGTGGTGTAGAAGTCTCTCCCCTGTACTCTTGGAATGCGTTGCTCATTAATTTGGGACTTTGACCCCGGCTGTTATCCTCAGCCAACTTCAAGCCTCCCGGACTTCCAATGCTTCCCTGCTTTTCCGGTATATTTTCAGCCGAAAATAATGTAGCATTCTCTAACGATCTAATTTCGTTTTTAATAATTAAATCTGAGTGCTCTTGTAATTTAGATTTTACGCCTTCCTCCAAAGCCTGCATCCGCTTTAACATTGTCAGCCTGTCTTCCTTATTTGTGTTTGCCTGCTGTTCCCAATCTCTTCGGATCCTACTTTTCAAACTGTTAATTTTCTCTTTGTTCCTTTCCTGACTCTTCTCTAGCTCTTCTCGTATCTGTTCTCCAACCTCCTCTCTTATAACCTCTTGTGTTTTGACCAATTGTTCCCCTATTTCTTCTCTTATGACCTCTTGTGTTTTAACCAATTGTTCCCCGACTTCTTGTATCTGCTGGTGTGTTTTGCTTAATTGGTCCTCTAAGTTTTCACGCAAGTGCATACGCTCTGTTTCGGCCTTGACCTCAAGTTTACTCATTTCTTTTATTAATTCCAGTACATTGCTGTCGACCGAATTAATTTGTAGCTGCAATTTATCTTGTGCTTTCTTTATTCCCGCGGTGTTATTGACACATGCTGCCTCTATCTGCTTTAGTTTATCTCCCTCCATTTCGTCAAATTGTACGAGTTTATTATCAAACTTCGCCTCCAACTTTTTAATTTCACCCAATTGTTTGACGTTATTTTCTGCGACCTCACCTGCCAGTTTCTCTACCTTCCTAACACTCTGATTGATGTCATTAGTGATCTTTCCTAATTGCTCTGTTTGTGTCGCCGCCTGTTCTGTTAACTTGTGATTTAATTCGTGAAATTGTTTATCAGTTTCCGATAGTTTGTGATTTAATTCATTTAATTGTTTATCAGTGTCCGATAGTTTGTGATTTAATTCATTAAATTGTTTATCAGTGTCCAATTTCTGGACCTCTAATTGGACCGAAATATTACCGCTCATGTCGTGTAACTGTTTTTCACAATTCTCGCTCTGAATTTTAATTTGTTCCTCCGTTTTCTCGGACATCTGCTCTAATTGTTTATCGTTATGTTCACGCTGAGCTTCTAATTGTTTATTTAATTGTTTCTCATTGTCTTCGCTCATTTCCTCCTTCATGTTCTTTAACTGTTTTTCCGTTTTTACGGACATTTGTTCCAACAATGCCTTGATCTCCTCAACACTCGCCATTGCACAATACACAAAATATAATCAGAGAAAACAGGGTCATGCACTAAGATTTCAGTCATACACACGCATACATGTCATAACATTTAAATATTACTGGATCTAATTTAATAAAATTTTCAGTAACAAAATTTACTGAATAAAATTACTCTTATTTCCAAACAACACAATAACCCCTAGTGATCTGCTTTTAAATTCCTAACCAACAGAATTTACGAAAAACACCAATTAACCGAAGTTAATTAAATGTCAAATATAAGGCAACACCTTCCTGCTTTGACTGTGTTCAAAAATATGCAAATTTTCTAATTTTAATGCCGGGCGCCAGAACAGGTTTATAACAAATACAATATCAACTTCTAACCTTGTTCAATATCTCTAACTTTAGGAACTCAGTGATTTTACTAATGCACATGGCGGTACAACATCGCCTCAATTTACTGAATTTACTTTGCCCGCTTGACCTGGCATTATTTCTCAACGAAATAAATATGAGATCAGCGAAGCAACAACAACAACAGTCCCACTTGGGCAGCCATTTTTGTTTTATGAACCCTTGCAAAGAAGCTTATGAGACTCTATTTCGGGGGGTGTAACAGTCCATATCGTAAGTTGTTGTTAAAGCGCTTCAATAACATGCAGGGTAACATATAACAAAATAACATGCAGGAAAAAGTGAAGCCAGGGTTAAAAACAATGAATTTAATAACAAATCACCTAACTATACAACAGAATAACAAAAACAAACTCCCAAAATGACTCCCACTTAATAAAATAAAATGTGCAAAACTAGGCCAAATCTCTGGAGAGATTAATTACACGGACAAAGTGTCCTTAAGAAAATCAACAAAAGTGACATATGTATGCGCGCGTGTCGTTCTGCATGCTTCACGATGTGTACAATCGAATGCATGATTCGTCATCATCCAGAATGAACATTCAGACAACGAATCAACATTGCTTAGAGCTAGACAGACGCGGGGAACAACTATACAACACTAAAACTAAACCGACACTTCCTATACTTAAAATATACAACACAATAATTTCCGTGTGAAATTGGAATCAACTGCCGTAGCAAAAACATTACTGCCTAAAAACTTAGGACTTCTCACACAAATCAACACAAGTAAGTTAACACGTGACCAATAAAAAAAATACACATATGACCGCCGTCAAATTTACAAGTACACTACCACTACACCACACAGGTGTGACAAACAAATTACATGAATTGAGTCATAAACAAATAAATAGGCTCCAAGCCAACATTTACATTATTAACACAATAGTCTATCCATACAACATGCAATGATCCGTCACACACATGGCGAACTCCCCAATTAATTATGGTACCAAAGTGACCATCACAATGAACAGGTTTGCTACTTGAAAGCTTAAAGGGGCCAGTCGGGACAACAGGACTGCCTATCAAAATAAGTCACTAGGCGAGACGGGCGATTTGTGGAAATCTGCATATCTGTCAACCCACGTGTGTATCGAAGAGGCGTGCCCCAAAGCACAATAATACGTGTGTGTGTGTCAGAACAAAATATCCCGGCATTTCCACTAGGAAATCCAAGAAATCAGCATATGGGCAAGAAACAGCGGTCTCCCTAGAGCACCCTGCCTTTCCATCAAAATACAACAACAACAAAATACGAGGGTGGTAGGACCTCTACCCCTCTTCACGTAGAATCAACACACACACCTGACACAATAACACACACAGAATCACACGTATGGGTTTGACAGACCCTGAAATAAAAAGACATAAGTATTTTCCACTTGCTGGCGCCACCGGCCACCGTTCCACGCCGTGACTAATTAGCCTGAAAAGGACTCAAAAGAAAATCTATCAAATTAGAACGAAGGTGTTCTACAGTTACATCTTAAATCGTTGCACTTGGCGACCCTAATATGAATAATAACCTGTTCAGCAAACATCTTACAGTAATTACCTCCCTTTTCCTATCACAAATATGAACTTTAATAAAGCACCATTTATCGAATGTAACGGATTTCGCATTTGCATGAATTGACATCACGTACACACGCCGTGCACATTACATATGACTCCAAGAAAAACAAATATACAACAAACACTTTGGCCAAGCGCCAACGTACATTTAAAACAATTAGTGTCGGTACAAAGAAAAACACTAAAACAAGAAAGGACAAAATTTAACTATTTACAAAGGTTCCCCGGCCAATCTAACTACATAATTGAATAATCAATTGTTGTACGTCACCGTATCAGCTTGCAGAACTTATGACATCATCTCAGCCCATTTCCCCTATGGAAAAGTTAGCACTCCATAGCCGTCTTCGTTGAAGCGCCGGACGTCATCCCGACGGCTGACCACATGTTGGACATCTTGATGTAGTCTCCTGGGAAGAAAAGTTCAATGATTATATTTCGACCTGGCTATAATCGCTTGTGGGTTACTAAATTCGCCCTTAAATAGTCCTATGCGATTAATTACGACGACTTTCCCTACGCACACACACCCGCAATACACACATAAAAAAATACACTTTAAAAATTTACAATAAATACACACTTCGAGTTCATCGTCACTGATTCGACAAACAAGTTACAAAGACTGCCTGACTCACAGTCGCTATCTCGCTCGGTAATCTATAGCTCTGCGCTGGTTTGACCTTCGCTCGGGTGAGCGCTAATTAGAATGTTACAAGTCTTGCCCCTAAGAGCTGAAATAGTTGTCTTTAAGATAATGTTACAAGTCTTCAATCACCACTCACGCTGGCGTGAATTTAGCTCACCAATCGCACAAAGTAATTGACTTCAAATAATTAAGAGCGTTAAAATTTGCTGCGCAAACTAGCGTGAGTTTAGCTCATCAGAGCTCACAGATAAAATAACTTCAAATATATCAGAGCGTTAAAATAATCGTTATACAAACGGGCGTGAAGTTAGCCTCTCAAGGCTCCAAAACGAATGACTTCAAATTATATCAGAGCGTCAAAATCACGATACAAACTGGCGTGAAGTTAGCCTTCGAGGCTCCAAAACGTATGACTTCAAATTATATCAGAGCGTCAAAATCACGATACAAACTGGCGTGAAGTTAGCCCCTCAAGGCTCCAAAACGTACGACATCGAACAGCTTCTCGTCGATCAATTTATTAGAAACTGACAGTTTGCGGAAGAGTGGGGTGGATTTTAGAAAAATTTTCCAGAGTTATCATCTCACACAGATGGGACTAGTATCAATCTTCTTCAAATAAAACAAACGTCTCATCGCACTCGTGCGGAGATAATTCCGTTCGGCGGTTCTTTAGATTATCAATTCAGCGCGCTTTTTACCACTGACGCCTTCCATCGCGTGATCTTGGCGTGGTCTCTCCCGATTGGTTGATTCTATCTCAGGTCGGTTGTAAGTAACTCGTGACTACCCCTTTGTGATTCCAATTCTGGAGCAAGTTGTTACACAATTTGGCCTTGAACTCAAGTTTTCCAGGCCGTTCTTCAAGAATAGCTACCAGCTCCCCTCTGTGGCAATCATTGCGACACGCTACCCTGCCTTTATTCTCGACAACTTCCTCAAGTACTGTCTGGGCTGCAGTAATAATAATAATAATTATGAATTCTTATTTATCGTAGATCAATAAGGGTTCATTATGTATGTGTGAGTGGACATATAGATTCTTAGATGATATATATATATTGTTTTCGTTATTTCCCTTATCAAATTTGTATATTATTATTATGAAGCTGGGATTCTAAGCGTTTATCTGCGGACTACCATTATCCTCTAGAAATGATTCTGTTTGACGAAACACGCAAGGCTAATACAATTCAGAAAGAGAAATTCATTGTCCCTTAAAATGAATCAGGTAGGTTAATAATGCATACACAGATTAATATAGGCTCCTAAATTATTCAGCTATATTAGCGAAATATCAGAATTAATCTATTATAAGCTACAAGCATCCAACAACTTCAACACAATTTTTGATCAGATAAAAAGAACGATCAAGAATTTTGATTGGCAATAATAGTGCTCATTATAACAATGACCTTCCTCCCGGTTGCACACAATAGGACGCAGCGAGCAAAGGTACGATCTCTTAAAATCCAATTGTGATGCGAGCAACGCCAGGCATAGCAGCTAGTACATAAATAAATTCGAACATAGCTAGCTTGAGGAGAGCTCTTGACGAGCTAATAAAGGTACTTGCAGTGGAAGACCATAATGTCAGTGCTACATCGTGCCCTCTTTAACCAACAGTGAATAATGGATAAAGCCTCTGCCAGTCTGCCTAGATGAAGCCATTATTGGACACGGGAACGACCAGGACAGTCAATAAAATAAATCGACTTGCGTTATCCAGTCAGTTTCAGTGGTACCTTTCCGATATTCACCACTTAAGAATTTAAAATTCAAATTACGACTAAACTAGGCCACAACGTCCTCTTGAGTTTGTGTGATGTTCGGCATCTGTTATCAATAGTTACTTAAATATTTCCAGGTATTTAATATGCTCACTGAAGGAACTTCTAAAACGATATAATATTGCCTTGAAGTACAGTATTTTTCATTAATTCTTAGAGCCATTTTTCTTAGTTTAATAATGCACAGGACTGAGCTATTGAGAAATACAATGAGGATTCTAATTCTCTTACCGGTATAAAATAACGTAGAATTCATATGCTTAAGGAAATATTAATCACTAAATCATGTACTTTTTACCATCGTAGCCACTTTCATAAGGATGGAGACATTATACTATTATACTGTACGTCTACATTGCTTTCAATAGACTATGTAACATTACAGCTTAAGAATCTGCAGGATGCTGTATAGCAATAATCCCTTTGTTTACAAGAATCAATCCACCATAACTATTGCAAACTTTGATGGTGTTGTAGGGGCAAAGCAGAATCATGGATATGGTTGTATTGGTCGTACTATAAGTATCGTTTAGTCTAAGTGCGTTTGTACTTGTTGTCATGGTAACTAGGTGTCAGTAATTTGTCGCTTAGCACGCGTCAAATGATTGTGAACTGAGACGTCTCAGTAGATTTACTGGCATGATAAAGATCCCCTTCGGGGAAAAATTCCGGCATCCATGTGCCTCTAAAAACGGCAGTAGTTTAATGTGACGTAGAACCATTATTATTATTATTATTATTATTATTATTATTATTATTATTATTATTTTATTATTTTTATTATTTGATAATAACCAAAGATACACTTATAAAAACTCATGCCAAAGCTATACCAAATAAATTTTCACCCATCAATTATTTTGTGATATACTAGGCATTTTGTGTTTTCATATTCAGCCAGCCTTCAGGTTGACTGCCTAACAGACAGGATTTTTAAATAATTCACTTCCAAATACATTCTTGCAACTCATGTTGTTTATATATTTAGTAAATTAATAAAATGAACATATATAATATGCATAACATAAAATTGAATTTTTTTTACCAATTCAATGTCTTCTGATCCACCATTATCTGAGACTCAACCTTCCACTTCGAGGTCATCAATAATATCTGCTAAACCAATGGCTTTCAGTTCTTTACCCTCGTAATAATATGTCGTCATTTAATTGACATAATTTAACAGCATTGGATATGAACACTCCATGAACTTATCACACACGTGTGATATACAACAATAAACAAAGAACAGCATAATAACGAACGAGCCACAACAATCACTAACCATAGACTGGTGTTGGGAAAGCATAGCCTACAAGGATGGAGAATGCTGAGCTTAGGCTTTCCAATCTGTAGTAAACGAAACAATATTTGCAGGGGTGAAATTTCATCCGCGATAGTCTTTAAGGCTTGAGGGAAGATTTCATGATGGAAATAAATAAATATAAAACAAAAATATTGGAATGCAGCCGAAATAAATCAGAAACCCCTATGGACGTCAAATTGGTAGCTGAAAAATAAAGAAAGTAGGAGACTTTTGCTACTTAGGAAGCAAAATAACCAGTGATAGACGAAGCAAAGAGGATATAAAAAGTACGTTGGCTCCGGCAGGGAAAGCATTACTACTGGAAAGGAATCTGTTGACACCGATTATTGATTTAGGTATTAGGAAGTCATTTGTGAAAACTGTTGTCTGGAGCGTGGCGCTCTTTGGAAGTGAAACTTGACCTTTGGCGCAGCAGAAAAGAGGAGAATAGAAGCACTTGAAATGTTGTGTTACAGAAGAATGATGAAGATCAGAAGGGTAGATAGAATTACAAAATTAAGAGCCACTGAAAAAGTGGGAGAGGAGATATGTTTCTGGCGATTCCTAGTGAAGAGAAGGTAAGACACATAATAAGACGCCCAGGAATAGCAAATATAGTTATGGAAGGAAGGGACGAGGGCAAGAACTGTAAGGGTAGAACAAGCTTAGAATATGTTAAACAGATGTCTCGGATGTAAGGTGTAGTAACTTTGTAGAGATGATACGATTAGCACAGGACAGGGAGGCATGGAAAGCTGCATCAAACCAGTCGAAAGTCTGAAGAATCAAACAGATTTTAAAGGTTAACAACTGAAGACCCCACAGAAGGAACGGGGTAAGTCCACATTTTCCGAAAATTAGTTAATGGCGCATTCTGGTGGCCAGCCATTTTTACTACAGATCAGTTAACATTAATTTCAAATAATGCGGAATGTCACCGAGATACAGAGTTTTTTATTTTTAGTGGAAACGGAAAGAACGTCCCATATCCTCTGTCTGTAGTTGTTATTTGCTTTACATGTACTTCCTTTATAAGAAATACATTTGTGGAAAAAAGAACCATATTGCTCACCCTCAATTGGAGTGTTTTAAATATTTATTTTTTGTGTGTTGTTGTTTGAGTCTTCAGTCTTTTGACTGGCTTGAGGAAGCTCTCCATGCCTCCCTGTCATGAGGTAATCGTTTCATCTCTACATAGCTACCACACCCTACATCCGAGGCAATCTGTTTAACATATTGTTACGGCTTTGAGTTTGTGTCATCACTCACCGCATGAGTCACAACTGCCCCAGGGCTGGGCTCTGGCCTGCCTCCTGTATTGCGTGTGCCTTATGCAACAGGGCTGCTAGGACAAAGGGGTAGTCCAGAATATTCGTGACTGGACCAGCGATGGAAACCTCGAGAAGCCGTGAACCCTGGATGGATCTAGAAGCATTTATTGAGTCACCGGCCTGCTATATAAGTGCGACCTGTCTAGCAGTTGTTGTTGTTGTGTTTTACGAGCTAGTGCGAGCGATTATCTTGAGCGACAGAAGTGTGGTGACTTGCGAAACCCCTAGTGAAGCTGATTCTCTTGACACCGAGGAAGTGATTGTGGTGCTTGTGAAACAGTGTATAGTACAGTGACAGACCTAGTGCAGCTATTTCCAGCGAGCGTACGGGAGCGGACTCATTAGCGAAGAGGATTAACTGTGGTCTGTTGCCAAGTGAAAGGGAAAGTATTCTCGACGTGAGGAAACTGGAGTAAGGTAATGATTGCTGTTGAGTAGTGTATTTTTCTGGCTGCAATAAAATTAATTATTTCTTTAAGCAGTAATTGGTGTTGTGCTTTATACCCACCGTAATCCAGTTAACAAAGGTACCACTAGGGGGTGGCACGTAACAACTGGTGTCAGAAGCCGGATTACGAACTCAAGCACAACACCTGACGGTCCTGGTTTCAAAACCCGAGCAGGTCATTTTCTCTAATTTTCCTGTGAGTGCATGCCCTTTACAAGACAAACAACTAAAATGGAGGAGAAATTGGCAGCATTGCTAGAAAAGTTAAATGGCATGGAAACCAAGATGGGGGACGGCCAGAAGAAGATGGAGGACGGCCAGAAGAAGTTAGCCGAGGACCTAACTGACAAACTAGAAGACGGCCAGAAAAAGTTAGCCGAGGACCTAACTGCCAAACTAGAAGACGGCCAGAAGAAGATGGAAGACGGTCAAAATAAGCTAGCGGAGGATCTGAAGAGGATAGAGGACGGCCAGAAGAAGATGGAAGACGGTCAGAATAAGTTGACACAGGACCTGAAGAAATTAGAACTGGGTCTGCGTGAGGAAGTCACGGTAGTGGAAAAGAAGATCGACGCCTTACAAGTGGAAGTTGCCGAGCTGCGCCAACGCCCGCTGATGGGGGTGGAGGAGAAATTCAACGTCTTACAAAAGGAAGTTGCCGAGCTGCGCCAATGCCCACTGACGGGGGTGGAGGAGAAATTCAACGCCTTGCAAGTGGAAGTTGCTGAGCTGTGCCAACGACCGCTGATGGGGGTGGAGGAGAAATTCAACGCCTTACAAGTGGAAGTTGCCGAACTGTGCCAACGCCCGCTGATGGGGGTGGAGGAGAAATTCAACGCCTTACAAAAGGAAGTTGCCGAGCTGCGCCAACGCCCACTGACGGGGGTGGAGGAGAAATTCAACGCTCTACGAGAGGAAGTTGCCGAGCTGCGCCAACGCCCGCCCACCGTTACACCGGGAATATCGGGAACGGGACATAGCAGAGTGACGCCCCCAACCTTCGACGGAAAGGTCCCGTGGAGCACCTACTTACGTCAGTTCGAGGCGGCCTGTTCCATAAATAACTGGAACAACACTGAAAAGGCTACAGCTCTCATTGTAGCGCTGAGAGGTGACGCCCTTAACGTCCTTCAGGCCATCCCGACTGGATCCCAGGACTACGCTTCACTGATCGCCCATATGGAGTCCCGATATGGAGATAACCATCTTCGGCAGGCCTAACAGATGCAGCTCCAGACCCGGGTACAGAAGAACGCGGAAACCCTGCAGGAGTTCGAGATGGACATCGCACGCCTCGTAAGGCTCGCCTACCCAACAGCGCCGGCCGACTTTCTGGAGCAGATAGCGACGCAGACTTTCACCGACGGGCTACGGGACTTGGACACTCAACAGGCGCTGCGTTTCGCGCGCAATAAGACCCTGGCAGATGCGCTGAGCCACGGACTTCAGTTCGAGATGGCAAAACAGGCATCTAGAATTGACGCGCGGGTGCGTCAAGTGGACGTCGACGAACCAGCAAAAACCAACAAGACCAAGCCCCTGGCCGATGAACTGATGGAGGCGCTAGGCCGGTTCTTCAAGAGTCGCAGTACCACCAACAAAAACGTAGCCGAAGAACATCCGGAGAGGCGGCCCGGAAGAGGACTACCGACATGCTGGACCTGCTGTAAGAGAGGCCACCTGAGCAAGGACTGCGGTGATCGCCGCCGCCAAGGGTTTCCGTCGGGACAGTCAGTCGTAGGGAAACCGCGCGGCCCAGGAAAGCAAGTATCAGCCAGCCTTGGGGGGCAAAGGTTGGTTTGTGACAGTCGTCAATCCCCGGCAGTCCAAGTTCGTGTGACGCAGTTACGGAGGGATAATAGCAGCCTGATGGTCGACGGAGTCGTCAACGGAGAGAGCTGGCCCATGATAATCGGCACGGGAGCATCGAGGACCATCGTCAGTCCCACCGTGATCCCGAAGTGGAGAGTGCAACCCACACAAAGTAACCTCCAGCTAATAACCGCGACCGGAGAGACCGCACCGGTACATGGCGAAGCATCACTGGAGTTCGTCATTGGTCGACGGGCGATAAAGCATCCAGTGCTTATGGCTGACGTATCAAACGAAGTGATCATCGGACTGGACTTCCTGGACCAGAACAACATCATCTTGGACTTGAGTACCAACACTCTGCACTTCGGAGGTGAGGAACTTGCTTTGCAACCAGCACACGAGGCCGTCACCGCACGACGAGTAAGGCTGAGAGAGGACGTCATCGTTCCTGCCAGGACGGAGGTCAGCGCCGCCGTAATTGTCGACGGAACTGCTGAGGGAGTGGCGGCTGTCTTCGAGCCAAAATATGAGGACATCCAGGCAAAAGGATTGCTAGTTGCCAAGACCCTCATCAACACGACGCCTCTGCCGTACGTCCGCCTGTCCAACCTGAACGACTACGATATAACGGTTCACCGGGACACCAACCTAGGAGTCTGCGAGCCCGTTACCTGGATTGCCCGCATCCCAGAAACGACGGACGGACACCTGCAGACGGACAACCGAAGAAGACGCGCCCTGCCAGAAGAACTACAGAAGCTGTACCAAGGATCCCAGGACCATTTAGACGAAGAGCAATCACGCCAACTTCAGGACCTGCTACGCGAATTCCAGGATGTCTTCTCCGTGGGGAGCAAAGACTTCGGCAGGACAAGCTTGGTCCAGCACAGAATCGACGTTGGGGACAGCGCACCGATTAGGGCCCCATTCCGACGTGTCCCGCTCGCCAAGCAAGCCGAAGTCGACCGGATGGTAGAAGAGATGAAGGAGCAAGGGGTGATCGAGCCATCACATAGTCCTTGGTCGTGCTTGTGAAGAAGAAGGACGGTTCCACCAGGTTCTGCGTGGACTACAGGTGGGTGAACGACGTCACGAAGAAGGATAGCTACCCTCTACCACGGATCGACGACACGCTGGACACCATATCAGGGTCAATATGGTTCTCCACCTTGTATTTGAAGAGTGGCTACTGGCAGGTGGAGGTCCACCCTAAGGACCGCGAGAAAACGGCGTTCTCTGTGGGCAGCGGGCTCTGGCAGTTCACCGTTATGCCATTCGGTCTGTGCAACGCCCCTGCGACCTTCGAAAGGCTAATGGAGTCCATTCTGAGGGGACTACACTGGAAGACCTGCCTGGTCTACCTAGACGACGTCATCGTTCTGGGGAGGAGCTTCGAGGATCACTACAGCAACCTGAAGGAGATCTTGTTGAAGCTACGGGCTGCCCAGCCGAAGTTGAGCCCCAAGAAGTGTCAGCTCTTCCAGAAGCGGGTCCAGTACCTTGGGCATATCGTCTCCGAGGAAGGGGTGCGCACCGACCCAGAGAAGACCGCAGCTGTGAGGGAGTGGCCAGTCCCGACGGACAAGTCCCAACTACGAAGCTTCCTGGGACTCTGCACTTATTACCGTCGCTTCGTGAGGGGATTCGCCGACATCGCCAAACCTTTACATCGACTGACTGAGAAGGATCAACTCTTCACGTGGACAGCAGAATGCCACAGTGCCTTCGAACAACTCAAGCAGGCTCTGTGCACCGCGCCTATTCTG
Organism: Meconema thalassinum; assembly: GCA_946902985.2. Classification (NCBI taxonomy): domain Eukaryota; kingdom Metazoa; phylum Arthropoda; class Insecta; order Orthoptera; family Tettigoniidae; genus Meconema; species Meconema thalassinum. The sequence goes on from OX336393.1 coordinate 488,978,002, forward strand.
GCCTACCCCAGACCTGGAACAAGGTTCATCGTCGATACCGATGCCAGCGACTTTGGCATAGGGGGAATCCTGTCGCAGGTAGTGGACGGCGAGGAGAGAGTAGTGGCCTACTTCAGCAAGGCCTTGTCAAAGCCAGAAAGAAACTACTGCGTCACCAGGAAGGAGCTGCTCGCCATCGTGAAGACCATTGAACGCTTCCACAAGTACCTGTACGGGCAAGAATTTCTCATCAGGACCGACCATGCATCCCTGCGGTGGCTCCTGAACTTCAAGCAGCCCGAGGGTCAACTCGCGCGGTGGTTAGAGAGGCTTCAACAGTACAACTTTGAGATTCAGCACAGGAAAGGCCAACTGCATTCTAACGCCGACGCCCTGTCACGAAGACCGTGCCCCGAAGACTGCACCTTCTGTGCCCAAAGGGAGGAGAACACCGGGATACTGTGCCGACGGACTACTGTGGAACTTCAAGGGAACTGGAGCCGCGAATCATTCACGCGGGCACAAGCAGAAGATGATGACCTGGGACTGATAGCCGAATGGAAGAGGGCCTGTGTCCCCAGACCCGGGTGGAACATTGTGAGTGACTGCAGCCCAAAGTTTAAGCCCTACTGGGCACAGTGGGACTCGCTGATTGTAAAGGATGGCCTCATCTGCCGTACCTGGGAGAGCACCGACGGGAAGACATCTCGGGAACAAGTCGTCGTTCCAAAGGCTATGACGGAGGAAGTCCTGAAGGAAGTTCATGGAGGATCATCTGGTGGACACCTAGGGATAAAGAAGACCCTGGAGAAGCTGAGAGAGCGGTTCTACTGGATCGGATGCCGAACAGACGTGGAGAACTACTGCGCGAGGTGCCACGATTGCGTAGCCAGCAAGGGCCCAGGACAAAGAGGACGGGGTCCACTGAAGACCTACAACGTGGGCGGCCCCATGGAGAGAGTGGCCGTCCATGTTGCTGGGCCATTCCCGTTAAGCGAGGCAGGGAACCGCTACATATTAGTCGTCAGCGACTACTTTACCAAATGGCCGGAGGCGTATGCGCTCCCTAACCAAGAAGCCGCGACGATTGCAGAGACCCTGGTGAAGGAATTCGTCAGCCGGTACGGAGTACCCCTGGAGCTGCACTCCGACCAAGGGAGGAACTTCGAGTCGCAGGTGTTCCAGAACCTATGCCAGCTGCTGGGAATCCGGATGACAAGGACAACGCCGCTACACCCTCAGTCCGACGGGATGGTAGAGCGATTCAATCGCACCATCGAGAACCATCTCCGAATAGTCGTCAGCGAGCACCAGAGGGATTGGGACAAGCATCTTCCACTATTTCTCCTGGCCTACCGCGCCGCCGTGCATGAAGCCACAGGGTGGACACCAGCCCGGGCCATGTTTGGGAGGGAGCTCAGTCTACCTGTCGATCTTGCCTTCGGTCGACCTGGGAATGATCCGATCCCGGTAAGCCAGTATTGTCAAGTACTGGTCGACCAACTGGAGGACGTACACGCGTTCATGAGGAGGAAACTACGGATCGAGACCGACCGAATGAAGACCCGATACGACCAGCAGACGGATGCCGGCGGATTCCACGAGGACGACCTGGTCTGGCTCTTCAACCCATTACGGAAGAAAGGCCTGTCACCCAAACTGCAGAAGTCCTGGGAGGGCCCGTACCGAGTCGTGAAACGGATCAACGATGTCGTCTACAGGATCCAGCGGAGCCCGAGGGCAAAGATGAAGATCGTGCACCGAGATCGCCTGGCAGCCTACGGAGGGACACAGACGGACCAATGATTGATCGGGACGATCAGCCTTTTTAGGAAGGGGGTGGTGTTACGGCTGTGAGTTTGTGTCATCACTCGCCGCATGAGTCACAACTGCCCCAGGGCTGGGCTGTGGCCTGCCTCCTGTATTGCGTGTGCCTTATGCAACAGGGCTGCTAGGACAAAGGTGTAGTCCAGAATATTCGTGACTGGACCAGCGATGGAAACCTCGAGAAGCCGTGAACCCTGGATGGATCTAGAAGCATTTATTGAGTCACCGGCCTGCTATATAAGTGCGACCTGTCTAGCAGTTGTTGTTGTTGTGTTTTACGAGCTAGTGCGAGCGATTATCTTGAGCGACAGAAGTGTGGTGTCTTGCGAAACCCCTAGTGAAGCTGATTCCCTTGACACCGAGGAAGTGATTGTGGTGCTTGTGAAACAGTGTATAGTACAGTGACAGACCTAGTGCAGCTATTTCCAGCGAGCGTACGGGAGCGGACTCATTAGCGAAGAGGATTAACTGTGGTCTGTTGCCAAGTGAAAGGGAAAGTATTCTCGACGTGAGGAAACTGGAGTAAGGTAATGATTGCTGTTGAGTAGTGTATTTTTCTGGCTGCAATAAAATTAATTATTTCTTTAAGCAGTAATTGGTGTTGTGCTTTATACCCACCGTAATCCAGTTAACAAAGGTGCCGCTAGGGGGTGGCACGTAACATTATTCTAACCTTGGTCTACCCCTACAGTTCTTGTACTCGACCCTTCCTTCTATAACTAAGCTATTCCTGGGTGTCTTATTATGATGTGACCTAGCAACCTATCTCTTCTCTTCATTAACAGTCGCCAGAAACATCTCTCCTCTCCCATGCGTCTTAAAACACGTTATACGTCCTTGGGATACTATTTTCCCACCATGTAATTATAGAACGGTGTTAGGGAGAGAATCTTCCCACCCATTTCATTTCAAGCAGTTCCACATGCATCCACAAGCTAGATGCAGAGAAATATTGAAACCCCATTAATTTTATGTATACTGTCATCAGAAACCAAAGGTCGGAAGCAGGTATCCCAGTGGTCTCCACATTGCACGTGCTCGCCAGTTCGGTTGTGTTGAGTGAAAGAAATGCATTGTTTTACAGAAGAAGGGGTGTTTATTGAAGATAAGAGATTTGCAAACGCTGGTATATAGTTGATATACAATGTTAATTATGGTTTTGGTCACTTGATTATATATATATTTCAGCTAGAATGGAAATTATTATATAATTATTATAGAATAGAAGATTTTCTGAGTTTTTAATAACTACTATTTTGAAATTATTGAATTATATTCGAATATACTAACTATTAACATTCCAAAATCACTTTTATATTTTTTGTGCAGTTTTCGGCAAAGATCATATAGGTCACTGACCTTGTTTTGCGTGGGAGTTACGGGTTTTTCTTAAATTATAGAGCGTGATGGGTGTTATTATACATTATATCCTGTTAAATAAACCTCATTATTGAGTGATAAACAGACTATCATCATAATTTGGAGGTGGAGATTATTACCCCATTGCTCATTTCAGAAAACATACTGTCGGGTGTGGGCAGTGGGATAATAATTTCCCACCCCATATTTCATAAAATAGAATCCACACCCACAAAAGTGTTGCATATTCCTACTTATCTATCACCCCCAATTACATATGTGCAAAAAAAAGCAAATATTTTATACCCCCAGTCTTTTGCCCTATAAAGGGTTAATACCTCCTCGTTTGTAACCCTATCTACCCATCTGATCTTCATCATTCTCCTGAAACACCACATTTCTAACGCTTCAATTCTCCTCTTTTCTGGTGCACCAATAGTCCAAGCTACACTTCCATAGAGTGCCACGCTCCAGACAAAGGCTTTCAAAAATGACTTCCTAATACCTAAATCTATATTCGATGTCAACAGATTCCTTTTTTTGTAGAAATGCATTCTTTGCCTCAGCCAACCTACTTTTTATATCCTCTTCGCTTCGTCCATCACTGGTTATTTTGCTTCCGAATAAACAGGAGTCTCCTTCTTCCTTTAACTTTTCACCTTTCAATTTGATGTCCATAGAGGTTTCTGATTTATTTCGGCTGCATTCCAATACTTTAGTTTTTAGTTTTGAAAGTTTAAATTCGTTCTGCTGATGAAGTTACAAAATGTGACTTACCCCGTTATTCCCCGTAGAGTCTTCAATTCTGTAGCCTGTGATGTTGCCAATGTCACTCCTTGTCCCTCAACGTTTGACAAGTAACACAGGAAGAGAGACATCCCTATTTCTCATTACTTCCTTTTGCCATTCTGTCTCTTAAAACACATTCTAGATTTCTTTACCTGTTAAAATTCAGAGTTTGACAGCCACTTTATTCTACCAGCTTGACACGTAGCGCAGCAAACCAAGCAATGTTTCCCGACCTTTGCAGGAAATGATTAAGAAAGCTGAGATTCAATGTCATATTGAAGAGCATTGTTGTCCGAACTGAAATGGCTGACAGAAACACAGACCAATCTAAATGTAAAAGAGTAAATCCATGCACGTTCACGGTAAACCAATGTTTGAAATGTCATGTGCTGTCTTCGGCAATCATATCATGTACAGTGACTTGTTAAGGGGAGTCGTAAAGCCCTATATAGCCAATGTTAAAATGTTAAAATGCCCCATTTTCTCAGCATCTATTAGATATATGAATTATTTCTTACAGACTGTTTATTGGTTCTTCCTCAGTGTATTGATCCTCATTCATATGGAAATCTTTAATATAATTTTTTATATAATGTTTTCATTGAACCTCTAATTTTTTCGTTAAACATTTTTTTTGAAAACTATCTACTTAAACAAATTGACTCCTGGTGGATCCACAGTATCAGTGTGCAATATACAGTATATGGCAAAATAATTACGGAGATACACGGGTAGTTCCTGAGAAAACGGAGCTTTTATAAAATAAGAAATTTTTGAGAAAATTGATGTTTATGTAAGGCCATTTCGTTTTCAAGCATTTTCACACAGTTTCACTTTCCCCCTACACATAACATATTACAACTAACAGTGTCACTCAAAACTGAATTCAATGTAACTAATTAATTTGTCAATATTATTTACAATATTGTGATGGGTTATTCCCTTATCAAGAAAAAATATGAGATTAATAAATAAATTAATAATTACACTTGGATGGCCAGTTTCGTCAAGCGATCATCATCAGATCCATTACACCTAGTATATTAAATCTATGTCTAAAGGTTTGCGTGAAAGTATTTAGTTGCAGTAGTAGCAGCAACTATATACGTGTATTGTGCCCGTTAGACAGGGATGTCGGGGGACCACCGACCGCTGACACACTTCTCAACAGGATGGCCAACTGATGATTTCCTTTGAAATATAAGCCAAACCACACCCTTGTATACCAAATGGTTTATGATAAATGCTGCTTATTTTAATCTTGCAAGATTTCTTAAGAAAAAATAGGATTACAGTATTATAATAAAAAGAAATTAAAAACAGTAAATATTGGACTATTATAATAAAACGCAAAGCAAATTAATCGTAACGAATCATATATTGTTAATGTGTAAAAAATTGAGCGATTTGGACCTTTATAGACATTTATAGACTTAGAAAAAACTTTTGATAATGTTGATTGAACTAAATTGTTTGACATTTTGAAAACGTTTGAAAATAAAGTACAGGGATATGAGGGTGATCTACAATCTATACAGAAACCAGACAGCAGTCATTCGAAAGGAACCTGGTATTCAGAAATGTGTAAGGCAAGGCTGCAACGTATCACCCATACTTTTCAATCTTTACATTGAACAAGAAATGAAGGAAATTCGAGAAAAATTTTAAGTGGGAGTGAAGATTCAAGGAGAAATAATTTCAACTCTGAGATTTGCCGATGACATAGTCATCTTGGCCGACACGCCTGAGGATTTGAGTAAGTTTTTGAATGGTATGGACTCCGTCTTGAGGAATGAATTCATGAGGAAAATTAATACATGTAAAACACTAATATTGGAATGCAGTCGCAATAAATCACAAAACCTCTATGGACATCAAATTGGCCGGTGAAGAACTAAAGGAAGTAGGAGACTTCTGTTACTTAGGAAGCAAAATAACCAGTGATGGACGAAGCAAAGAGGATATAAAAAGTAGGTTACCTCAGGCAAAGAAAGCATTTCTACAGAAAAGGAATCTGTTGACATCGAATATAGATTTAGGTGTTAGGAAGTCATTTTTGAAGGCCAAGTCTGGAGCGTGTCACTCTTTGGGAGTGAACTTGGACTATTGGTGCAGCAGAAAAGAGGAGAATTGAACCGTTTGAAATGTGGTGTTAGAGGAGAATGATGAAGATCAGATGGGTAGATAGCGTTACAAACGAAGAGGTATTAAGACTAGTGGGAGAGGAGAGATGTTTCTGGCGATTGCTAATGAAGAGAAGAGTTAGGTTGGTAGGACAAATACTAAGACACCCATGAATAGCAAGCTTAGTTAAGGAAGGAAGGGTCAATTACAAGAACTGTAGGGGTAGACGAAGGTTAGAATATGTTAAACATATTGCCTCGGACGTAGGGTGTGGTGGCTATGTAGAGATGAAACGATTAGCTCAGGACAGGGAGGCATGGAGCGCTGCATCACACCAGTGAAAATACTCAAGACTCAAACAACAACGACTCCCCTTAATGTTGAAAACATTTTTTAAAAGACACTAAGAGCACTCAGTGTCCTGTTTAGAAAAACGTAAAGTTAACGTTGAAACGTTACCAGACATGTAAAAGTGTAAAAGTGTGCGTTCTGAAAACCTTTATGATAGCGTATTTCAAAATAAAATTTTGAAAATTACTTCCCGCTTTAAATCAATTATATTTTGAAACAACATGGAAAATACGCTTGTTTAAAAAGTTCTACAGATCTAAATGAAATTTTAGTTTGGTTATTTTAATCTATTCTTCGATTCTTTATTTTCAATTGGTGGGAAGCAGAATTTTGAATTTCTCGAAACGGCGGAAGTTAATTCGATTTTAATTTGAACATCTATGGATCAACACTACCGCTCATAGTGATAGATTTAGGGAACTACATACGACAAAGATTGTGGCGTAACCCTTGGTGTCCATGAATTGTCAGTTCAGTGTGTGTCACCATGCCGCCAATCTGAAATATTATGATCTATTAGTGTCCAATTTGGATAAAATCCATTTGTTAATATAGAAGTTACAAGTATTTACCAAGTAGTTCCGTGAATACTATACAGCCTATTTTCATATATCCTACTCATGTTATTTGCCTCTATCAACATACAAAATTTCAGTTTGATGGTTGTGATAGATTGGTATATATTGAGAACCGTCTAAATATTTCAGATGGTCGCCAGGTTGGTTTTTATTTTAGTACTATTACATTAAGATTATTGTGGTATTCAAACTACAATAGCATGATTAGAACACAAGAAGTAAAAACGAGATTTTAAAATTTCGCACAGCTGCCATCTTGCGATTAGGCAAACAATTGAAATAAATTAGATGCCAGTGGATTAAAATTTGTATAAGCATTTAACATGCAACGTTTCACTGCACTCGGATAGTTAATTCGCGAGAAACGTCCATTTAAATGTTTATACGTCGCGTCGCCGCCATGTGGGATTTGTGCTCTCCAGGTTACTGAAAGTCCTATAGGTGAACTTATGTACATAGTCTCTATGAACATTAAAAAAATTAGTTTGATTGCTGTAAAAGATTAATATATATTGAGTACCGTCCAAATATTTCGTATGCTCGCCATTTTGGATTGTTATATGTATAGGCCATAGAGTTATGTACCATTCAAGGACAATTATTGCCTGGGTTCATTATTCAAACTTTCACTTCGATTGCATGATTACGACACAAGAAATAAAAACTTAATTTTAAAATTTCGCACAGCCGCCATCTTGCGGTTATGTGAACAATTGAACTAAATTAGATGCCAGTGCATTACAATGTGCAAAATCATTTACTGTACAACATTTCACTGCGCTCAGAGAATTAAATCACGAGAAAAGTCTATTAAAATATTTCAACTTCACTTGGCCGCCATGTTCGTTTTGTACTTTACAGGGTTATGAAAGTTACATAGATAAACTTGTATCAGTACCCTTTACCCCGTACAAAATTTCAGGGTGATATCCGTAATAGTTTCGGAGATATAGAATGTCAGTGAAATAATTTGCACAGCCGCCATTTTGAGGTTATGTAAACAATTGAACTAAATTAGATTCCAGTGCATTACAATTTGTATAAAAATTTGCTGTGCCAAGTTTCATTACGTTTGGATAGATAAATCGCGAGAAAATTCTCAACTTCGCTTGGCCGCCATGTTGGTTTTGCAATCACCAGGTTTTTGAAAGTCTCATAGGTAAACTTCTAGTAGTGCCCTTTATCACCGTACACAATTTCAGGGCGATATCGGTAATAGTTTCGGAGATACTGAATGCTGGTGAAATATTTCACATAGCCGCCATGTTGGATTGGTGAGACACAATAAAATTTGAAGGGCACGGTCGGGGTCGGCCAGAATAGTGCTATGATCTTACCGAGTTTCATTGTAATCGCTCCAGCCGTTTAGAAGTTATTAGGGGGACACACACACCTCTCTCTCTCACACACGCACACACACACTGACAAAAGGTGATCTCATAAGCCTATTTTTTTCATAAAAACAAAATAGGCTAAAAATTGGGCATGTCAGCAATCTAATTGATAGTATAGAAGTTATCATGCTGGCAGCACTGACATCTATCAGTTATTCCAAATTAATCTAGAATGTCAGGTACTCCTACGTGTGCAAAATTTAGAGATGTTGGTTTGCATGCTTTCAGATATATTGGAATTACGATACAAACTAGAGAGAGCAGTTATTAACAGTTGGCAGCCATGGTGGCTCTTAAGAATACGTGTAGTCATATCTGTTATGATACAAAAAGCACATTCGAAATTTGGTTGAAATCGATTTGTTAGTATAGAAGGTACATGCATTTAAATTTGAACATATCAGCAGGCTTAGAATCATGTTGGCAGCATCGACGTATATCAGTTACTCGAAATTAATCTAGAATATCAGGTACTATACGTCTGTAGAGTTTAGAGCTGTTGGCTTGCATTCTTTCTGATGTATTGGTATTAGAAAAAAAATATAGGGAGTGTATTTAATAACATTCGGCCCTGCTGGCTCTCAAAATACGCATTGACATATCTCTTATGGTACACAAAGCACATACGAAATTTGGTTGAAATCCAATTGATAGTATAGAAGTTACATGCATTTAAATGTTGGACTTATCAGTAGGCTTAGAATCATGTTGGCAAAACTGTCATATATGGGCTCTTGAAAATTAATCTGGAATGTTATTATCTCTGCGTGTGCCAATTTTGGAACAGCTCGCATGCATAACGCCTGAGATATCCAACATAGAGCTCAAATTTCAATTGTGATTTTTGAGCAGTGGGTAGCACTGATGTCATTTTCATTTTAGTTTTGACAGCTCCAGTCGTTTAGTAGTTGATAGTGGGGGGGGGGGGGGGGTTACACACACAGACAGAAGGACAGACAAACAGATAGACAGACATACATTTGCCCGGGTCAATCTCATAAGTGAACCTGTTCGTCACTTTTACAAAATGTGAAAAGTAAGCTAAAAATATCGCCATTAAGAATTAGATCCATTACCATCATAGGATAATTGTAATAGAAATGAGGTTCAGGGCTTTCATTTAACTGCGTCTCCCTCATTCCTTGCGCCATCATAAATCAGTACATGATGTCAGATAAAGTATTTCCTATTGATCAAGCCGGCAACTCCGTATATCACCCGCCAAATGTAAGTGGCTTTATGTTTTGTCTCCAAGGAACGATAAATGGCATGGCTGTAACCACGCTCAGAAAGTAAAGGAATACTTCTCAATGCTTTATTTTGTATGTTTCTTAGTGCCATTAAAGATCTGAAAGTAAATGCTGTAATATACGCGGAAGCGCCCACAATGGGGCGTATTAAAGATAAAATGGAAGCTTTATTATAATACAATACCCCACAGGGGCTTATAATTTGTTAGCCTATTTTTATTTTATGAAAACAAGTAGTTCAGTGAAGAACTATACAGCCTATTTTCATATATCCTACTTATATTAACTGCCACTATCAACATTCAAAATTTCAGTTTGATTGCTATAATAGATTCGTAGATATTCAGAGTCGTCTGAATATTTCGGATGGTCGCCATGTTGGATTGTTAAATGTATAGGCCATAGAGTCATGTACCATTAAAGGAAAATCATTGCATAGGTTAATTATTCAAACCTTCACTTCGATTGCTTGATTACGACACAAGAAATAAAAACTTAATTTTTAAATTCGCACAGCCGCCATCTTGAGGTTATGTAAACAATTGAACTAAATTAGATACCAGTGCATTACAATGTGTATAAACATTTCCTGTACCAAATTTCATTGCGTTTGGAATATTAAATCGCGAGAAAGCTCTATTTAAAATTTTAAAATTCGCTTGGCCGCCATGTTCGTTTTGTAGTTAAACGCTTTTTGAAAGTCTTAAAGATAAACTTCCAGTAGTGCCCTTTATCTCCGTACAAAATTTCAGGGTGATACAGCTAATAGTTTCAGAGATATAGAATGGTGGTGAAATATTTCGCTCATCCGCCATCTTGTGGTTATGTAAACAATTGAACCAAGTTAGATGTCGGTGCATTACAATGTGTATAAACATATACTGTACCAAGTTTTATTGCGTTTGGTTCGTTAAATCGCGAGGAACGTCTATTTAAATGTCGCAAATTGGCGTGGCCACCATGTTGGTTTTGTACTTACCAGTTTTTCAAAAGTCACTTAGGTGAACTTCTAGTAGTTCCCTTTATCAACGTAATAAATTCCAGAGTGATGTCGGTAATATTTTCGGAGATATTGAATGCTGGTGAAATATTTCGCACAGCCGCTATGCTGGATTGGTGAGACGTAACAAAATTTGTAGGGTACGGTCGAGGTTGCCCAGAATAGTGCTATGAGCTTACTGAGTTTCATTGGAATCGCTCCAGCCGTTTAGAATTTATTAGGGGGACACACACACACACCTCACAGGGACAAAAGGTGATCTCATAAGCCTATTTTTTCAAAATTGAAAATAGGCAAAAAAATAGGCTTACGGGATCACCTTTCGTCCGTGGGTGTGTATGTGTGTACGTTTGTGTGGGTGTCTGTGTGTGGGTGTGTGTCCCCTCCTAATAACTTCTAAACGGCTGGAGAGATTTCTATCAAACTTGGTAAGGTCATAGTACTATTGTGGCACCCCGACCGTGCCTTTCAAATTTTATTACGTCTCACCAATCCAACATGACTTCTGTGCGAAATATTTCACCATCATTCCATATCTCCGAGACTATTAATGATATCACCATGAAATGTTATACGGTGACAAAGGCCAATACTAGAATTTCAGCGATGAGACTTTCAAAAACCTGGTAACTACAAAGCCAACATGGCGGGCAAGCGAATGTGAAAGATTTAAATAGACTTTTCTTGCGATTTAACCATTTGAGCGAAGTGAAATATGGTACATAAATGTTTTTACACATTATAATGCATTGGCATTTAATTTAGTTCAATTGTTCACATAACCTCAAGATGGCGGCTGTGCGCAATTTTAAAATTAAGATTTCATTTCTCGTGTATTAATCATGCGATCGAAGCAAACGTTTGAATAATGAACCTACGCAAATATCGTCATCTAATAGTACCTAACTCTATGGTCTAGATTTATATAAATCCAAAATGGCGACCAACCGAAATATTAAGACGGTTCTCAATATCTCTTAATCTATGATAGCAATCAAACTGAAGTTTTGTATGTTGATAGAGGCTATAAACATAAGTTCACCTAAGGACTTTCAATAACCTGGTGAGCACAAATCCAACATGGCGGTTATGCGAAAAATATAAATATTTAAATGGTCGTGTCTCGGGATTTAACCATCCGAGCGCAGTAAAACTTGGTACGGTAAATGCTTATACGAATTTCAATCCACTGGCATCTAATTTATTTCAATTATTTTCATAACCACAGAATGGCAGCTGTACGAAATTTTAAAATCTGACTTTCATTTCCTGTGTTCTAATCATGCGATCGATGTTTGAATACTACACCTACACAATATTATTCATGTAATAGTGCATAACTCTAAGACCTACATATATAAAAATCCAACATGGCGACCATCCGAAATATTTAGACGGTTCTCAATATCTATGAATGTATCACAGCAATCAAACTGAAATTTCTTATGTTGATAGAGGCATTTAACGTAAGTAGGATATATGAGAATAGGCTGTATAGTTCTTCACGGAACAACGTGTTGTACGTGAGTTAGAGACCACGGGCCCCTAGCTGAGATTGTTCCACTCACTAATACCATACTCCTCTATTTCACATTTCCTATCGACCTTCCTGGGTCAACTCTTGTTCTTGTCCGACCTCGATGGTATAGGGTACCTAAGGTCTAAGGAATCTCTCATTTCCCGCTTTAATTGGCCCTTGTCTATTCTTTTCTGTTTCTTCGAGGGGTGTGCCCTATTTATTTGTTCCTTACGTATCTCCTACCTTCTGTATGAGGCCCTAATTGTGTGTGTAGTCCCCCACTTATGGTGCACTCACAAGAGCTTACAGCTGGTGAGTTAGAGGGATGGGGAACCCGAGGGATTCCTGAGCTGGGACTGGTTTCTCCCGTTATTCTCTGTACTTTGAGACGCACTCTCTTCTGTTCCCCTTTCATGGCTCTGATTCATTCCTAGCGCCACAGTTCTCATTCTTCCCTATCGTTTGTTTTCTTTATCCCTTTTTCTGGTCATTTTTCATCTTCTAGAACTCTAGTTGTGTTGTTGATTCATTTGAGGGGCTTGGACATGGTGGTAATTTAGCCCCGTGTACTTGGCTGTTTGTACATTTTGTCTGATAACCTGTGTTATTATTACGGATGTATTAGGTGTGGAATGCGAAAGAGTGGCCATGATCAGGAACCATCCCGCCATTTAGCTGGAGTAGAAGTGAGAATAACCACTTCCAGGGTGTTTGATCTGGGAATCGCACCCAGTTCTTCTTAACTTTGCCTCACGGGACTGAGTGTACCCCGTTCCTGCCTCAGCCAAACCCCCACCTCCAGGTTCCTAGCCGCTGCGCCACGAGGTGTAGTCTAGTTAGTTTTAGTTTGTAGTTTCCATATCACCATCTTCATTTTTCACCATTATTCAAACCATTAGCGGGTTAACTTAAAAGTTAGGCTCTTAAAGAATTATTATCACCATCACTATCATCAACATTAGCTCATAATCATCATCATCGTCATCATCATCAACATCACGATCATCATCCTTACCAGCGCCATCATTGTTATCTCTATTCACCACCATCATCACCATCGCCATCATCATCATCTAATACAATGCGATTTTACAAAGCATATCCGACTTCACATAATGTACCTTTCGTAAAATGACTTTAAAAGTTTGCTCCAACATTTCAGTGGCCAGAGTAACAACGTACAAATCCGGTGGTCTCGGGTTTGAGTCCTGCTTGGGTCGGTCATTTTCATTCTTTCATATAAATAGATGTGTTGTAAGCTAATTTGTATGCAATACACGCCCTAATCGCTGAAGATTACTATTTCTAATTAATACGGTTATACATTCCAATTCTGGAAGGTTTCTTTCCGTGTGTTTGTGTTTGAGTCTGTAGTCCATAGACTGGTTTCATATAGTGTTCCATTCCTCCCTTTCTTGAGCTAATCGTTTCATATCTTCATAGTTACCTCACCCTACACCCTATTGCTCTAAACCATTAACCTCGACCCTTCATTCCATAAGTAACTTTCCTCTTTCTGTGTACCTTAGTATATACCATACTAACCTATCTCTTATTTTCATAAGCACTTACCAGAAACATATTTCCTCCCCCACTAGTCTTAATACGCCTTCATTTGTTACTCTATGTAATATTCATCATTTTCCTGTAACACCACATTCCAACTGCTTCTATTCACTTTTCTGCCCCGCAAATAGGGCAGGTTTCACTACCATATAGTGCCATGTTCCCCACAAAATCTTTCAAAAATGCTCTCATACCTACATCGATATTTGATATAAACTTTGCATCTAGGCTTACAGGATGGAGCCGCGTTGTGTATCGGTGATTATTTCCCGACGTTTCGGCTGGCATTGCAGCAGCCTTAATCATGGGAAGGTACGAGTTGATATCCCTACTCAAACTAACGGTTATTGCCAGTCAGATGTGCTTGCTTGCCCTGCATTGTCGTCACGCTGCTTCCTGATTGGTCAGCGCCCCTGGCAGTCGCGCCCTAGGAGAACTTTCCAAGTGTTGCTAAGTTTGAAACCATCTTCTCGATTGAAATTATTGGGAAGCTTCACGACCTCTCCAATACACGACGCGGCTCAATCCTGTAAGCCTAGATGATAAACTAGACACCGGTCGCAAAAGCCTACGATCTAAATTTGATAAAAACTGATTTCTTTTCTGCAGAAAAACTTAACTTGCCTGTGCTAACCACATTTTTATAACCTTCTCTGCTTCTTCCATCACTAGTTATTTTGCTTCCCAAGTAGCAGTGGCTTTTTACCTGTCAATTTGATGTCAATAGGGGTTTCTTCCTGCTGCATTCTATTATATTCTCCGAGAAACTACAAACACATAACTTTAGCCCAGTGTTTCAGAGTTTCCTTTTTGTTTTTTGTTTTTACAAATGCGAGGGAGCCGTGTCCATAGATTTACTGGCACGTTAAAGATCCCCTTCGGGGAAAAATTCTGGCACCCCGGCGACTCTAAAAGCCAGTGTAGTTAAAAGGGACGTAAAACCAATAACATTATTATTATTATTATTATTAGTTTCCTTTTAAATGTATCTTAGACGAGAATTGCTCTGAGCACCACAATTTTAGTCAAATAAAAGTATTGTTCAAGTCAAGATTACATAACTTCGTATATGCAATTTAAAAACAAAATGTTGAAATCATGAGTAAGTTCAATAGTTTGAGGCAGATGGCATTTGCATTTGTCTGTTGGCACAGGCTAGAGTAAAATGTGGCTTTTCACTGATGTCTCAGTCTCATTCATGGCTGTGATTATATGGAAGCTACTGAGGTATGAGTGGTGCTTAGTAACGACATTCAGGGCACAGTCAGTGCCTGTGGATGCTGTGAAAGGTTCTACTCATAGGGTTAGTACTGCTGTTCTGACTCAGTGAGGAAAGCAATGGCAAACTACCTCATTCCTCACCTTGCCTCATTATATTGCTGCCTTGGTTTTGTGGGTTTCTACCACATAACCTATGGTGGTGCTTTTTGAGGATCAAACCAGCCTCCAGGATGACTACCTAACCACAATAAGAGTTCCTTTTCCTTAATTTAGTGCAATAAATGAACCTCTTGGAACGTTTTGGACAAAGGAAACCACACCATCTGATAGAACAACAAAAGTTTTTTGATGTGGAAGGAGGTGCTGATCTTTCTGTGTATTCACAAATATGAAGTTTGTCGAATTGAGGGCAGAAGTTAGGACAAGTGTGAGAAAGCAAATATCCTGAAGACTAAAGCGATCAAACTTGGGAGAGCGACAGCCAGGAGCTGACTTCATTTCCGGTCTCTTCCGGACAGCCCGCGGCTTCTCAGCCAAGTTCACAATGTGCCTGTTTGTGAACTTCTGCAATGCCATGATTCGTTTATGTTGGTGGATCATTTCTTCTGTGTCTGACTATAATACTGCTCCTGTTCTGTGAAAATGAGTGACGATTATTTCAGGAAGTGAAGGCGGTGTTCTTGAAGAAGGTGCTCAACCTGTAGAAATACACTCTCTCTCGCCTTGTGTATGTCTTAGCCAAGCAACAATAGTAGTCAATGGATGCTGATCTGCACTGGAGCATAAGATAAACTGCTGAACGAACTATGCGACAAGAGGAAGGATATATGGAGTGATTGTTACTGCACAGATGCCATGATGAGCGGCGAGCGGATGAACGCAATCTATGAACTCCGCCATCTGGTCACACGAATGACAGTGCACGTCCTTCACCGTAAGGTCTGTGCAGAGGAGAAGTACCACCAGCCAGATTCGAACTGTTTGTGCATTATGTGTGGGAAACTCTGTGGCAGATATCATGTGCTATATTGCATTGAACGCAAGATGTCTCTAACGCAATTTTGTACCAATTAATGCACACTGTGCGAGATTCCCATTATTAATGTAATCTTCGTACAGTGTATTTTTAGCCTATTTTATTTTCTTGTCCGTGTGTGTGTGTGCGCGCGTATGTGATGTGTGTGTCCCCTTAATAACTTCTAAACGGCTGGAGCGATTTCAATGAAACTCGGTGAGATCATAGCACTATTCTAGACCACCCCGACCGTGCCCTTCATTTTTTTACGCCTCACCAATCCAACATGGCGGCTGTGCGAAATATTTCACCAGCATTCAATATCTCCGAAACTATTACCGATATCTCCCTGAAAAGTTGGACGGTGATAAAGGGAACCACTAGAAGTTCACATATGTGATTTTCGGAAATCTGGCAACTACAAAACCAACATGGCGGCCAAGCGAATTGCGACTTTTAAGAAGGCGTTCCTCGCGTTTTAACCAACCAAACGCAATGACACAAGGTACAGTATATGTTTATACACATTGTAACCCACCGACAGCGGCTTCGGTGGCGTAGTCGGTAGCATGCTGAACTGCTGTGCCCAAGATAGCGGGTTCAAACCCGGCCGAAGTCGTCGGATTTTTTAAGAGCGTTAAAATCCTTCAGTATGCCTTCCTTCGGAGGGGAAGTAAAGCCGGCGGTCCCATGTCATAGATTTATGGCATGTAAAAGATCCTTTCACAGACTAAACTTGTGTAAAGCAAAATTTGTTAGGTTAGATTTCGTCAGAACGCTCTATCAAAGTTTCAACGTTCACCACTAGGTATCATTGATATCTGGTGGCGAAAGTTGGAACTACTTGAAATTGAACGGAACTTGTAGCTCACCCTTTAGGGTGTCGGCTGGAAGCAGTTACAGACTCAGGCGAGCCGAACATGTCCTCGGACACTCCCGGCACTAACAGCCATACGAGAAATAAAATAAAAATAAATAAATAAATAACCCACCGACACCTAACTTTGTTCAATTGTTTCCATAACCTCAAGATGGAGGACGTGCGAAACATTTCAACGGCATTCTATATCTCTAAAACTATTAGGGGTATCACCCTGGAATTTTGTACGGAGATAAAGAGCACTACTGGAAGTTCATCTGTGGGACTTACAAAAATCTGTTAACTACAAAACGATCATGGCGGCCTAACGAAGTTTAAAGTTTCAAATAGAAATTTCTCGCGATTTAATTGTACAAACGCTATGAAACTTGGTACAGCAAATGTTTATACACATTGTAATGCACAGGTATCTAATTTTGTTCAATTGTTCACATAACCTCAAGATGGCGGCTGTGCGAATTTTAAAATTAAGTTTTTATTTCTTGTGTCGTAATCATGCGATCGAAGTGAAAGTTTGAATATTGAACCTACGCAATAATTTTCCTTTAATGGTACATAACTCTATGGACGTATCTCGCAATTTAACCATCCAAGTGCAAGGAAACTTGGTAGAGTAAATTCTTATACAAATGTTAATCCACTGGCATCTAATTTATTTCAATTGTTTCCATAAACACAAAATAGCAACTGTGGGAAATTTTAAAATCTCGTTTTTATTATTACTTCTTGTGTACTAATCATGCGATTGAAGTTTGAATACCACACGTACACAATAATCTTCATTTAACATTACATAACTCTAAGGCCTAAATATATACAAATCCATCATGGCGACCATCTGAAATATTTAGTTGATTCTCAATATCTACGAATCTATTACAGCAATCAAACTGAAATTTTTTATGTTGATAGAAGCAATTAACAAGAGTTTAGTGCTTTTCAGTCGGTCAACACGAATGTACCCAAAAGAGATGGGTTATGCCCTAATCCTGAAATAAATTACATGAGATTAATAAAACACTAGGATGACCAGTTTCGATCGTCAAGCGATCATCATCAGATCCATTACACTTAGGCTACAAAATCTATGTTTGAAATACAGGTGAAAATATTTACAATATGTACAATTATTTAGTTGCAGTATTGGTACTGCAACTGTCAGTGTATGCTAAATGCAGTATATATGTTAGGTGAAATGCTAAATGGTGATAGCTATCCGTAGATTGTACTTTAGAAAGATTATATGTTTGTAAACTATGGTTAAACTATAAAATTTTAGGCTAACTACTTATCTGATTGTCTTCCGTACAACAGCTACTCGCAGTTTTCATGCTCACTGGCACGCACTGTGCGGTCGACTGCGGTGGTTATCTCAACGACTGGTTTTTCCCTGCTTTCTCCCCCCTGTTCCTACGTGCTGTGGGGAGTGATAGCGATGTGTTTATGTGAGGTGTTGCCAACCTAGATAAGATGTATGTTATTGAATGAGGTGGGTCTACAACTATTAAAGACCGTGGATTAGCCCTCGCCACGCGTGGAGCATAACCCATTCGAACTAAGCGTTGACGGTCTTATGAGGACGTCCCGGCACCTTTAATACTGCCGCGAATATGGGCCTTGGTTTATTGCAGAGGAAAAGTACATCGTACACCTGATCCAGATAACATTTACCTATTAATAACCCCCTAATTTCCCCCCTTTTTTATCTAGCTTGGCTGTGTCGCTAAATTGTGTTTTGTTTCCGACAGGGTGTGTTTTTAGTAGCGTGAAGAGCGGTGAGCTCTCCATGAACGTGTGTTCATTTAGATTGTTGGGATTGTTTCGTTTGGCTAGGTGTATCTCGATTGCTTCCTTTATGTCAAGAGCTCTGCCTTTCGATTCGTGATGGATTATTTTAAGGTCCGACTCTATGTTGGTGAAGCTGTGCCCTGCGTCACACATATGTTCGCACACGGCTGAATGTGTTCCGTATCTTATCGCATTCCTATGTTAATTATAACGTGTGTCTACTCGCCTTCCACTCTGCCCGATGTAATTAGCTTGACAATCGGTGTCTTGGCACGTTATAGAATATACCCCTGACCTTGAATACGGGTCACGTTTATTTAGATTACTATTTAGGAGGTGCCTAGCGGTTGTGTTTTTCGTCGTGAAAGCTATCTTTATGCCTTGCTTTTTGAATAGGTTAGTGATTTTATATGTATTCGCATTCACATAGTTGAAACGCGCAAATTTTTTCTCATTACTGTCCGGTTTGGGAATCGTTTTATCTTTATTTTTATGTTTGGCTATAATTTGATTTATTTTGCTTGGCGAGAAGTTGTTTTCCTTTGCTATTTGCATAATAGTTCTTATTTCCTTATTATAGTTGTCTTTTGACATGGGTATGTTTAAAGCTCTGTGCACCATTGAATTGAAACCCGCTAGTTTGTGCGTACTGGGGTGATTAGACTGATTGTCGATTGCAAGCGAGGTTTGTGTTGCTTTCCGGAATATGGAATATGAAAGGTCGTTGTCTTTACGTTCAATAGTTATATCGAGATAATTTATTTTCCGGTCTATTTCGGATTCCTTAGTGAATTTGATAGAGTGGTGAAGGCTATTAATGGATTGGAGAATTGTTTCTTCGCTTGTTAGTTCAGTATCGTAGATGCAAATTACATCATCTACGTATCTTTTCCATATTACTATTCCCTTTGTTGAAGTCTTTTCTAAGAACGCATTTTCTAGTGCATTGATGAAGACGTCAGCGATTAACCCACTTAGTGGCGATCCCATTGCTAGGCCTTCTCTCTGTGTGTATATTTTATTGTCGAATTGAAACACGTTTTGGGTGAGAACGACCCTCAGTAATCTCACAATCTCTTCAATTTCTTTTACCGAATTGTTGGATTTTAAGTTGTTTTCGATAGTGTTGATTGCTTCAATAATCGGAATATTGGTGTACATGTTAGTTACGTCGAAGGATACTAGCCTGAAGCTAGGTTTCATTTGTAGGGTGTTCAATGCTGTTACTAGTTCAGTTGTGTTCTTTACAGAGTTGTTTTTGTCGTTGGAAAGACGGCATTTTAAGATTTTTAGTAACTCTTTGCTGATTTTGTAATTAGGGGCATTCCTACAATTAACTATTGGTCTCATTGGGCATTCCTTTTTGTGTATTTTTGGTTGTCCCCTCAATGACGGTATTTTCGGGTTCATGTTTATTAGTTTTGATTTTTCGGCTTTGGTCAGTATGTAGTCTGTTTCTTTTAGCGCACTTTTTATTTGTTTTTGGAATTTGTTGGTGGGGTCTTTTGTTAATTCCTTGATTTCGTTGTTGTTTAGGAATTCGACTGTTTTTTCAATGTATTCTGTTTTGTTCAAAATTACTGTAGTGTTTCCCTTATCTGCTTTTGTGATGATTAAGTCATGTTCTTTTATTTTTTGTTTCAACGACTTTATTTCTTTGAGTTGTTTGTTGTTTTGAATGTTATTGCTATCGCCCTCTCGTTTGAGGATTTTTTTTGTCTTCGTTGGTGGCGAGATTTTTGGTTAATTCCCTGTCTTCTGCTGGGAGCTTGTGACTGGCTATCTCAATATCTGTGATTAACTGTTTTATATTGTGGTTCGTGTGTGCGTCTGTGCAGTTGTATTTCAAACCTTTGTCTAACATATTCATTTCACCTTGAGAAAAGGTTACGTTCGTTCTGTTGTTTACTCTGCTGTGGAAATTGAATTCATTGTTATTCGTGTGTTGTTCGTTAGATTGATGGTTCTGTGTTTCTCCTAGTTTTCTTAATTTATTTTCTAGCGTTTCATGCTTCCTCGTTGCTCTGATTTTGATGGTGTCATGTAGGTGCTCGGTGAAGCTGTCCCATTGGGCTGCGTGCCAGAAATTACTTAGTTGCAATTGAATGTCGTACAATTGTTGGTTAATTTTTTGCTTTCTTATGTATGCAAATCTTAATTCGTTTTTTATCCAAAGTGCTTTGGCTTGTTTGGTTGAAATGATCGAGGCTGGTGTGTTCGGTACGGTTTTAATTGGTACGTATTTAGGGGTGAGGTTTAGTTCTATACATTTTTTGTTGAACCAAATTGACTTGTCTAAATTCATGAGTTTAAGCCTGAGTGATTTGAATTTCTTGGCTTCACGATTTGCCTGACTAGCCGTGAACATTGTGGTGTTTGAAGCCATATTTTCAGTGTTGCCTTAGTAAACAAGAGTTTAGTGCTTTTCAGTCGGTCAACACGAATGTACCCAAAAGAGATGGGTTATGCCCTAATCCTGAAATAAATTACATGAGATTAATAAAACACTAGGATGACCAGTTTCGATCGTCAAGCGATCATCATCAGATCCATTACACTTAGGCTACAAAATCTATGTTTGAAATACAGGTGAAAATATTTACAATATGTACAATTATTTAGTTGCAGTATTGGTACTGCAACTGTCAGTGTATGCTAAATGCAGTATATATGTTAGGTGAAATGCTAAATGGTGATATCTATCCGTAGATTGTACTTTAGAAAGATTATATGGTTGTAAACTATGGTTAAACTATAAAATTTTAGGCTAACTACTTATCTGATTGTCTTCCGTACAACAGCTACTCGCAGTTTTCATGCTCACTGGCACGCACTGTGCGGTCGACTGCGGTGGTTATCTCAACGACTGGTTTTTCCCTGCTTTCTCCCCCCTGTTCCTACGTGCTGTGGGGAGTGATAGCGATGTGTTTTTGTGAGGTGTTGCCAACCTAGATAAGATGAATGTTATTGAATGAGGTGGGTCTACAACTATTAAAGACCGTGGATTAGCCCTCGCCACGCGTGGAGCATAACCCATTCGAACTAAGCGTTGACGGTCTTATGAGTACGTCCCGGCACCTTTAATACTGCCGCGAATATGGGCCTTGGTTTATTGCAGAGGAAAAGTACATCGTACACCTGATCCAGATAACATTTACCTATTAATAACCCCCTTAATTTCCCCCCTTTTCCCACCTCACAAAAACACATCGCTATCACTCCCCACAGCACGTAGGAACAGGGGGGAGAAAGCAGGGGAAAACCAGTCGTTGAGATAACCACCGCAGTCGACCGCACAGTGCGTGCCAGTGAGCATGAAAACTGCGAGTAGCTGTTGTACGGAAGACAATCAGATAAGTAGTTAGCCTAAAATTTTATAGTTTAACCATAGTTTACAACCATATAATCTTTCTAAAGTACAATCTACGGATAGATATCACCATTTAGCATTTCACCTAACATATATACTGCATTTAGCATACACTGACAGTTGCAGTACCAATACTGCAACTAAATAATTGTACATATTGTAAATATTTTCACCTATATTTCAAACATAGATTTTGTAGCCTAAGTGTAATGGATCTGATGATGATCGCTTGACGATCGAAACTGGTCATCCTAGTGTTTTATTAATCTCATGTAATTTATTTCAGGATTAGGGCATAACCCATCTCTTTTGGGTACATTCGTGTTGACCGACTGAAAAGCACTAAACTCTTGTTTACTAAGGCAACACTGAAAATATGGCTTCAAACACCACAATGTTCACGGCTAGTCAGGCAAATCGTGAAGCCAAGAAATTCAAATCACTCAGGCTTAAACTCATGAATTTAGACAAGTCAATTTGGTTCAACAAAAAATGTATAGAACTAAACCTCACCCCTAAATACGTACCAATTAAAACCGTACCGAACACACCAGCCTCGATCATTTCAACCAAACAAGCCAAAGCACTTTGGATAAAAAACGAATTAAGATTTGCATACATAAGAAAGCAAAAAATTAACCAACAATTGTACGACATTCAATTGCAACTAAGTAATTTCTGGCACGCAGCCCAATGGGACAGCTTCACCGAGCACCTACATGACACCATCAAAATCAGAGCAACGAGGAAGCATGAAACGCTAGAAAATAAATTAAGAAAACTAGGAGAAACACAGAACCATCAATCTAACGAACAACACACGAATAACAATGAATTCAATTTCCACAGCAGAGTAAACAACAGAACGAACGTAACCTTTTCTCAAGGTGAAATGAATATGTTAGACAAAGGTTTGAAATACAACTGCACAGACGCACACACGAACCACAATATAAAACAGTTAATCACAGATATTGAGATAGCCAGTCACAAGCTCCCAGCAGAAGACAGGGAATTAACCAAAAATCTCGCCACCAACGAAGCCAAAAAAAATCCTCAAACGAGAGGGCGATAGCAATAACATTCAAAACAACAAACAACTCAAAGAAATAAAGTCGTTGAAACAAAAAATAAAAGAACATGACTTAATCATCACAAAAGCAGATAAGGGAAACACTACAGTAATTTTGAACAAAACAGAATACATTGAAAAAACAGTCGAATTCCTAAACAACAACGAAATCAAGGAATTAACAAAAGACCCCACCAACAAATTCCAAAAACAAATAAAAAGTGCGCTAAAAGAAACAGAATACATACTGACCAAAGCCGAAAAATCAAAACTAATAAACATGAACCCGAAAATACCGTCATTGAGGGGACAACCAAAAATACCCAAAAAGGAATGCCCAATGAGACAAATAGTTAATTGTAGGAATGCCCCTAATTACAAAATCTGCAAAGAGTTACTAAAAATCTTAAAATGCCGTCTTTCCAACGACAAAAACAACTCTGTAAAGAACACAACAGAACTAGTAACAGCATTGAACACCCTACAAATGAAACCTAGCTTCAGGCTAGTATCCTTCGACGTAACTAACATGTACACCAATATTCCGATTATTGAAGCAATCAACACTATCGAAAACAACTTAAAATCCAACAATTCGGTAAAAGAAATTGAAGAGATTGTGAGATTACTGAGGGTCGTTCTCACCCAAAACGTGTTTCAATTCGACAATAAAATATACACACAGAGAGAAGGCCTAGCAATGGGATCGCCACTAAGTGGGTTAATCGCTGACGTCTTCATCAATGCACTAGAAAATGCGTTCTTAGAAAAGACTTCAACAAAGGAAATAGTAATATGGAAAAGATACGTAGATGATGTAATTTGCATCTACGATACTGAACTAACAAGCGAAGAAACAATTCTCCAATCCATTAATAGCCTTCACCACTCTATCAAATTCACTAAGGAATCCGAAATAGACCGGAAAATAAATTATCTCGATATAACTATTGAACGTAAAGACAACGACCTTTCATATTCCATATTCCGGAAAGCAACACAAACCTCGCATGCAATCGACAATCAGTCTAATCACCCCAGTACGCACAAACTAGCGGGTTTCAATTCAATGGTGCACAGAGCTTTAAACATACCCATGTCAAAAGACAACTATAATAAGGAAATAAGAACTATTATGCAAATAGCAAAGGAAAACAACTTCTCGCCAAGCAAAATAAATCAAATTATAGCCAAACATAAAAATAAAGATAAAACGATTCCCAAACCGGACAGTAATGAGAAAAAATTTGCGCGTTTCAACTATGTGAATGCGAATACATATAAAATCACTAACCTATTCAAAAAGCAAGGCATAAAGATAGCTTTCACGACGAAAAACACAACCGCTAGGCACCTCCTAAATAGTAATCTAAATAAACGTGACCCGTATTCAAGGTCAGGGGTATATTCTATAACGTGCCAAGACACCGATTGTCAAGCTAATTACATCGGGCAGAGTGGAAGGCGAGTAGACACACGTTATAATTAACATAGGAATGCGATAAGATACGGAACACATTCAGCCGTGTGCGAACATATGTGTGACGCAGGGCACAGCTTCACCAACATAGAGTCGGACCTTAAAATAATCCATCACGAATCGAAAGGCAGAGCTCTTGACATAAAGGAAGCAATCGAGATACACCTAGCCAAACGAAACAATCCCAACAATCTAAATGAACACACGTTCATGGAGAGCTCACCGCTCTTCACGCTACTAAAAACACACCCTGTCGGAAACAAAACACAATTTAGCGACACAGCCAAGCTAGATAAAAAAAGGGGGGAAATTAGGGGGTTATTAATAGATAAATGTTATCTGGATCAGGTGTACGATGTACTTTTCCTCTGCAATAAACCAAGGCCCATATTCGCGGCAGTATTAAAGGTGCCGGGACGTCCTCATAAGACCGTCAACGCTTAGTTCGAATGGGTTATGCTCCACGCGTGGCGAGGGCTAATCCACGATCTTTAATAGTTGTAGACCCACCTCATTCAATAACATACATCTTATCTAGGTTGGCAACACCTCACAAAAACACATCGCTATCACTCCCCACAGCACGTAGGAACAGGGGGGAGAAAGCAGGGAAAAACCAGTCGTTGAGATAACCACCGCAGTCGACCGCACAGTGCGTGCCAGTGAGCATGAAAACTGCGAATAGCTGTTGTACGGAAGACAATCAGATAAGTAGTTAGCCTAAAATTTTATAGTTTAACCATAGTTTACAACCATATAATCTTTCTAAAGTACAATCTACGGATAGATATCACCATTTAGCATTTCACCTAACATATATACTGCATTTAGCATACACTGACAGTTGCAGTACCAATACTGCAACTAAATAATTGTACATATTGTAAATATTTTCACCTGTATTTCAAACATAGATTTTGTAGCCTAAGTGTAATGGATCTGATGATGATCGCTTGACGATCGAAACTGGTCATCCTAGTGTTTTATTAATCTCATGTAATTTATTTCAGGATTAGGGCATAACCCATCTCTTTTGGGTACATTCGTGTTGACCGACTGAAAAGCACTAAACTCTTGTTTACTAAGGCAACACTGAAAATATGGCTTCAAACACCACAAAGAAGCAATTAACATAAGTAGGTTATATGAAAATAGGCTGTATAGTTCTTCACGGAACTACTTGTTCTTATTCCCTTATTGTTTCTCTGTATGTCAATGTATCTGATATGGCCATTGGCTGCAATAAATGTTTATTATACGAGTATTATTTCTGAGTTTCACTACCTGTGTTGTTTGTCTTTCACTTTAGAGGCTTGGGACATCTTAGTCATATCTTGACATGATTTATTTATTTATACGTGTCCAGAACATCATCATCAGCTTCTAAAGGCTAAAAGCCTTGTCGTTGCAGCCATTTCTTACGGTCTTCAGCAGTTCTCTTCATATTGACATAACATAACATATTATAAATATGTATATACAAAGATTACAAAGTATATGTGCATCTTTATGTTCCACGTAATGCCCAGAATTCCGCTGCACGAACTGCCTTATCACTGGCGGCTACCAGATCGTCCATGGAGACAGGTTCTGATAGTTTCCTGCAGTTGAGTAGGTGCTGGTGGTCTTGATGTTCACCACACTCACATAGTTCGTCCTCTGAGATGAATTCCCATTTCTTCATGTTCACCTTACACCGAGATACTCCAGTCCTCAGTCTATTAAGGACCTTCCATGTCTCGTATGGGAGGTGATGACCTACAGCAAGTTATTCTTTGGGGTTGTCCCAATATTTCTCTGAGGATGAGCAACGCCAGAGTTGTATCCGACGGTTTGCAGGTGGTGTCTGAATTGGTTGTGTCGTCTGGAGGAAACTTTTTCTCGATTTCAGTCTTGGTAGTTGATGTTCACTTCCAAATATGGGATGTCTTGTGTCCGTCTCCTGCTTCTTTCTTTCTACTTCAGCTGCCGTTCTTCTTCGGATATCTGGAGGTGCTACGCCCAATAGGTGGTATATTTTGTTAACAGGGGTTGCCCGCAGGCAGCCTGTTACAATCCGTCCTGTTGCATTTAGGGCAATATTTACCTGTTTGGCATGGCTTGACATGATCCAAGTAGCAGATAAAGATTGGTATGAGCGTATATTTCTGAAAATTCTTAAAAAAATGGAGCAACAGGTTTCCCTATTACTCTGGGTTGGATAAGATAATTCAATAATCGAATGATTCAACGAACAATATTCCACCCATTCAAATGTTCGAATAATTATCATACTCATAGAAATAAAGAGAAAGGAAGGAAGGAAAGAAAGAAAGAAAGAAAGAAAGAAAGATAGAAAGATGATTGGTTGGTTCCTCAGTTTAGGGGCTGTTACAACGTGGTCATGTAACTCCGTGTACTTTGGGTGTGTGTAGAATCTGTCTGATAACCGGTGTTAATTGTGATGACTGTATTAGTGCGTGTTATATGTTTTAATTCAAGTAAGGACTGCAGACAGTAACATCAAGTAGTTCCTACTTTTGCTACCAAATGCTACCATCTCCGACTCCAGGCTTTTGGACTTGGTTACTATAAGGTGCGTTCAAAAAGTAACGAGCCGCATGCTGGAATGCGCATACCGGTGAGGACATCGGCCAATCGTGGCGTGTGTAACGAGGTGTGGTTCTGACCAGAGCGTGGAACGTCACAGTCCGTCGCTAGAGGGAACGCGTGCACGTCACGTGACGATTCAAAGCGAGCAGCAGCATGCATCAATCGTTCAACGCTGCCAGTCGCATTGCAGACAGTGACATGGAGGCGTCAACCGAGGAGCAAAGACGGGTTGTTCGGCGAACACTGCATGTCGCTTGCAAGGGTCAAGGCGTAGCACAAGCGCTTCAGGGAAGGATGGGTGTCGTTAGCCGATGATGCCCGGTCTGGGGCACCCCTCTGCATTAACGATGACAACGTCCAGCTGGTTGATGCACTCATTACCCAGGACCGCCGAGTGACAGTGAACGCCATAGCCGCCGTTGTCATCCCACGACAATGCACGACCTCATACGGCCAACACAGTCGCGGCACTCCTGCAGAAATTCAAATGGGAGGTTCTCGGCCACCCTCCATACAGTCCAGACCTCTCTCCCTGTGATTGCGCCATGTTTGGTCCCCTGAAAAGGGCTCTGCGAGGCCAACGATTCACCTCGGACGCCGACGTCAATCTGCACGTGCGGAACTGGTTCACATCGCAGCCCAGGGAATATTATGGGACAGCCATTCACCACCTCGTTTCACTGTGGGACAAGTGCCTCGACAGCCAGGGCCAATACTTCTATCATACAGGTACTGGTTTCTGTAATTATACCTCCAGATCGTTACTTTTTGAACGCTCCTTATAGATGGCATCGCAGTCAAAACCTGGCGGCGAACGTTGGAACTAATAGAGCGTTATCAATTCTAACCTACAAATTTTGACTTCACACAAGTGTACTTAGTGGATGGGACCGTCGGCTTTACTTCCCTGCCGAAGGAAGGCATACTGAGGGATTTTTGACGCTCTTAAAAAATCGGACGACTTCGGCCGGGTTTGAACCCACGAGCTTGGGTATACCAATTACGCCACCGACGCCGCCAAAGAAAGAAAGAAAGAAAGAAAGAAAGAAAGAAAGAAAGAAATAAAGTGAAAAGTGACCCTTGTTTTGAATGATACATAACTTATAGGCTATACACAGTGTAAGGAACTATCAGGCTGAATGGGGAAGAGATTAACCCCTATCTGACCGTTTGGCACCGCCCCTGCCTCGAACAGCTCGTATGTGATTCCCGGGTACTCATCATCTTCGAATTATTCAAACATTTGAAATGTTCGATTTATTTTAATAACCGACTAATCGAAATACTCGAGTGCTCCTAATGTTCGCCCGAAGTATTCGGGAATCTTCATTGTTCAATCATTCAAATAATGTATTCGAATTTTGAATTAGCGAATATTCAAAGTAATCGAATTAATAAAATATTGGAATGA
This sequence comes from Meconema thalassinum, assembly GCA_946902985.2. Taxonomy (NCBI): domain Eukaryota; kingdom Metazoa; phylum Arthropoda; class Insecta; order Orthoptera; family Tettigoniidae; genus Meconema; species Meconema thalassinum. The sequence continues at coordinate 489,006,567 of OX336393.1, forward strand.
TATGTACAGTCCTAGCGTATAAAAATAAATTCATAAATAAATAAGACTTAAAAGAAGATCTTGATGTAGTGAACAGCTCAAGCAAGAATACTAACTGGTATCATGAAATAGAGCAAGACTTAAAGAAGGTGGGCAAATTATAGGAGACAGAGGAGAATTCAGAAACTATTAAGAATACAACATTTAAAGCAAATGAAAAGATGAAAACAAGAACATTGTGGACAGAACAAAAAAAACAGGAGCACAGTCAAAAGATGAAGAGATTTTGGGAAGAGAAGGGGAAGAAGGGAGAGAAGTGAAAATTGTGTCACCATGAGATATTTAAGTTCATAAGGGCAAAGATGATGTAATAATAATATCAATAAATAAATACCTAATATAAATAAATAAATAGTTTTTTCTTCTTCTTTATGCCCATTCAAAGAGCGTGTTGGAACTTGTTAATTGGCCTGATGGTTTTCGCGTTTTATCCTCCCAAATTATCTTCATGAATGCACTGTGTTGCATCTTGCGTTCAGTGGACCACTTGCTGCCAGTTTTCATTTTAGGTTTCTCCATGAATTTGTGCTTGCGTACTATTGTACTAGAGGCTCCACGATATTCTATGATTAATTAATTAATTAATAATAATTAATTTATTTATTTATTGCTGAAATAATTAAATTATTATTTTTATGTGGTAACCTGTACAATTGCGGTGACTGGAGAAGCGTGTCTTTTTTGTCATTCAGGTGAGGATTGGGAGGTCGTGGCATTAACTTAACCCTTTATGGGTTAAGGGCAGGGCTGGCATGCGAAATTAAATTCATGGCTGTGGGGACGAAAATAATTTAATTTCGCCGTAAGCGCGATATTCGGGAGCGAAATGATAATGATTGTCGGCGCGTAATTAAATCAAAGCGAAACTTAATTCGAAGCGAAATTAATTTCGTTCCAGACTATTAATTTCGCTCCCGGCGCGAAATTAATTTAGTTCCAGACTTATAATTTCGCTCCCGGCGCGAAATAAAATTCGTTACAGACTTTTAATTTCACTCCTGAGGCGAAATAAAATTCCCAAACGGCATTAAGTTTCGCTCTCCGACGTGTATTTAAAATGCATGAAACATTTAATTTCGTTGTTGAAATTAAAATACAGTACAGTATATTCGTTTCGATAGTTAAATAATGTTCTGTACGATGTTCAAAGTTCTGACGTCTGTCTGTTGGGTAGTCAGCCCGAAGGCTGGTTGGATCCTCAAAAAGTACCGCCGGTAGGTTATGTGGGTATACCCACAAAAACTCAAGGCAGCGCTATAGTGAGGCGTACTAGACAAGATGAGAGGTGAGGTAGTTTGCCATTGCTTTCCTCACTGAGTCAGAACAGCAGTACTAACCCTATGAGTAGAACCCTTCACAGCATCCACAGGCACTGACTGTGGCCAGGATGTCATTACTAAGCACCACCCATACCTCAGTAGCTTCCATATAATCACAGCCATGTGTAAGACTGAGACAGCGGTGAAAAGTCACATTTTACTCTAGCCCGTGCAAACAGTCAAATGCAAATGAGTCGTCATGTTACAAAACTCGTTTAATCAACTTGTGAATAAGAATCATTTTCATGAGAAACGTTTCTCTGGACTTTGCCTCACGTATCTTTTGTGTTTGTTGTTTTCTACTTTTGGTTGGTGTTTTTGTGTTTGCTTTGTGCTTTTGCTTTTGAATTTGACTTATTGCATTTCTTTCTTGGTTTTGTGTTTGTGCTCTGCTTTTCCTTTTTTGAATTTTGCTTTATGTTATTTGTTTTTTGTTTTCTGCTTTTGCTTTTGTTTTTGAATTTTGCTTTTTGCTTCGCCTTTTTTGTTTTTGTTTTGTGTTTGTTTTCTGCTTTTGCTTTTATGAATTTTGCTTTATGCTTTATGTTTCTTGTTTTCTGATTTTGCTTTCTGCTTCGTCTTTTTTGTTTTGGTTTTGTGTTTGTTTTCTGCTTTTGCTGTTTTTGAATTTTGCTTTTTGGTTTGTGTTTCTTTTTATTCTGCTTTTGCTTTTGTGTTTGAATTTAGCATTTTACTTCGTGTTTTGTGTTTTTGGTTTTGCATTTGTTTTCTGGGAAATCAAAATAAAACAAAATCAACAAAACAAAATAAAAATAAAAACAAAATAAAACAAATAAAACAAGACATTTTAAAACAAAATAAAACGAAATAAAGTAAAACAAAAAATAAACAAAACAAAATAAAGCAAAATAAAATAAAACAAAATAAAATGAGGTAAAATAAATGAAAAAAATCCACAGCCTGCTTCCAGTCTCCGACCGGGTCAGGAATGGAATGAATGAAGCGCCCATCTAGCGGCGAGGATATGAACTGTGCCGGCTGCCGAGGCCTGACGCACTCCTCTGGGGCAATGATTAAATGAATGACAGATGAAATGAAATGATAGTGCAGAGTGTTGCTGGAATGAAATTTTTGACAGGGAAAACCGGAGTACCCGGAGAAAAACCTGTCTGCCTCCGTTTTGTCCAGCACAGATCTCACATGGAGTGACCGGGATTTGAACCACGGACCCAGTGGTGAGAGGCCGGCGTGCTGCCGCCTAAGCCACGGAGGCTTAGGTAAAATAAATAAAATAATTAAATAAATAATTTACGACATGATCCTTATTCACAAGTGGATTAAACGATTTTTGCAACTGGACGACTCAAATGTAGTGCACGGGGTCGTTGTAATGAGGGAGATGGCTACCTGGGAGGCTTGTCGTAGTGTAGTATCTATGTGTGCAGTATATGCGTCGACCGTCGTCTGGTTATCCAGTGGGAGAAGGTCCGCACGGAGGTGATTGTTGACGTAGGCGCGGTATCCCTGCCAGTATGCTGTGCAGAAATTCTGGACCATCCTGGGAGAGTGGGGGAAGAGGGAAGTTGAGTAAAACGGGGGCATGATCACCTCCTTTGAGTGGCAGGACAGACACGTCAAACAGATGGAGGAGGGAGTTATGAGCAATGACTGCGTCGGGGTGGTGTTGGAGGAAGGACGGGTAGATTCTGGGAGATGGACGAGGGTGGCGTCGATGTGACGTAGGTAGATGTCTAGGCTATGAAGTTCTAGGGCCGAACGAGAATGAAGGTTGAGGTCGGCCATTAGAATTAAATGGGGGAAGACTTCAGACACGTGGGTAATGCAGTCTTTGGGGATGGGGTTGTAGGGACGAATGTAGATGGTGGCTAGGTGTAGGACACGGGAACAAATAAGGCTTTCGGGGAAGAAAAGAAACAGATTTCATTTCAGAAACAAAATGAAATGTTCCATGCATTTTAATTTCAGGCCGGAAGGGGGGGGGGGACGACGACGACTAAATGCCGGGAACGAAATTGATGGTCGTTAACAAATTTTATTTCGCGCCAGGAGCGAAATTAAAAGTCTGTAATGAATTTAATTTCGCTCCAGGAGTGAAATTAAAAGTCTGCAACGAATTTCATTTCGCGCCGGGAGCTAAATTAAAAGTCCGTAAGTCTGGCTGGCTGCGTGGCTCAGGGGTAACGTTCTCGCTTGCTGAGCCCAAGGTTGCAGGTTCGAAACCTGGCGCAGTCAGCTGGCATTTGAGGGTGCGCAAATGCGAGGGAGCCGTGTCAGTACATTTACTGGCACGTTAAAGATCCTCTTCGGTGCAAAATTCCGGCACCCCGGCGTCTCTAAAAGCCAGTGTAGTTAAAAGGGACGTAAAACCAATAACATTATTATTTATTTTAAAAGTCCGTAATTAATTTAATTCCGCGCCAGGAGCGAAATTAAAAGTCTGTAACAAATTTCATTTCGCGCCGGGAGCGAAATTAAAAGTCTGTAACAAATTTCATTTAGCGCCAGGAGCGAAATTAAAAGTCTGTAACGAATTTCATTTCGCGCCGGGAGCGAAATTAAAAGTCTGTAACAAATATCATTTCGCGCCGGGAGCTAAATTAAAAGTCCGTAATGAATATAATTTCGCGCCGGGAGCTAAATTAAAAGTCCGTAATGAATATAATTTCGCGCCAGGAGCGAAATTAAAAGTCTGTAACAAATATCATTTCGCGCCAGGAGCGAAATGTTATTCCATTGAACAATTTCATTTCGCGACGCTAAATTAAATTGATAATGCATTTCGTTTCGCATGCCAGCCCTGGTTAAGGGTCTCTATATTAACCACCTGCCATTAGGACAAATTATGCTTTCAAAGATGCTGATAGTTGAATCTTTTAGCCAAATTTCGGAAGATTTTCATGCCGAAATGCTAGTATTTCTAAAAATCAAATATTATGTACGTATTTACCTGACAGTAATGTGTTGGATAAAATTTTTAGAAAATTAAAACTAAAAGCATTAACAATTAAAGGGTAAAAATAAAGTAAAAATATATAAATAAATATCATACAAATTAAAATTACAATAATAAATGAAATATAAAAATTTAAATAATAAATATAACTATATAAGGTTTATGAAAATAATTGTAAGAATCAATTCGAATTTAGTTTATTAATCAATTCAATAAAATATAAAAATAAATTGGAAATTAAAAATAAATATATTAACAGTAAAATTACAGAAACAAAACTGACATTATTTATAATTATAATAATGAAAATAAATTAAAATATAGAAACACAGAAAAGTAAAGAAAGTTTTGCTCTATAAGGGGTTAAATAACCCATTCAATATACCTCCCACATTGTCTAGTAAATAATATTGTACGTATAAATTGATATCTCGAACATGCAACAACCAACTGAGTTGTTGATATACTCACGACATCCATCTCAAGGCACCACATTTGTAGAGATGAAGATGTAGTGTGCAATATGGGAACTCATGTAGAAGAAAGGGATAAGTTTATTCCTCGTTATTTTAAATGAAGCTTGTATTTTTCTCGCAAGAGAGTTGTTAACCACAGCTGGAGGAAATAAGTCTCGCACAAAACGTGTCCTAAAAACAAATATATCTGCCTTCATTCCAAGTCTCCAGTGTGTATGGTATTACTTCGCTGAATAGGCACTTAATGCAGTTTGCGCTCAGACTTGTCTAGAGAGGAAATTTACTGACATAACAATCTCTTGCTATAAACGGACGTGGAGTTCAATTTCCTGATTATTTTCCTTCAGTAACTCTCGTCAATAATTCAAGATTCTGGTTAGAGCGCCTGAGGAAATCAAAGTGTCTAACATAAAACCAACAAATATAAAACTCAGCAGCAAGAAACAAGGGCATCAGAGGCAAATGTTAAGGGGCTTTATTCAGCAAGATATCTTCAGAAACATTTTTTTTTATTTTCTTAGATTTATTAGACACGACAAATCCTTCACCAGTTTTCATGCAAATGCTCTGGTGGCCATAGTTCTGCAAAGAATAGAAAAAAGTACTATAATTTTCATTTATATGCATCAATTCTAATTACACAGATATAGAAAAAATATAATGTACTAGCGGACCCGTGCATATTCTAATGGGTTGTGTGCGCCCCATGTGTACATACTACCCGCCCGGCACGAATGCTATGCGGGCTATATGCGATACAGTTCTAGCAGGGGCGATCGTCTTGTTAATTTGTTTAAAAACATTTTATAAACAAATAAATATATTTCCGTTAACTTTTCAAAAAATTCAAGATTTTTCCTGTACTATTGAGACGATTTGGAAGATTTTGGTAATACACTACGGTGTATGTTTCACAAAATTCAAGCCCCTAAACCAGAGGGAGTTAGAAGGTGTGGTTTGTACCAAAATCTTCCAAATCGCCTCAATAGTACAGGAAAAATCGTGCATTTCCTTAAAAGTTAACGGAAATATAATTATTTGTTTATAAAGTGCTTTTAAACAAATAAACAAGACGATAGGCCCTGGCAGAACTGTGTCGCGTAAAGCGCGCACAGCAATACCGCCGGGTGGGTAGTCTGTACACGAGGGGCGCACACAACCCATTATGCGAGAGTTCTCGCCCCGGTCCGCTAGTCTCTACTTAGTATAAAACAAAGTCCCCCATTTGTGTTTGTTACGGATAAACTCGAGAACCACTGGATGAATTTTGATGCGGTTTACACCATTCTGTAAAGGATATCTGTAGGATTATTTCTGTAGAAAATAATTTATTATGATCAAAGGAAGCCGAGCAGTAACGATTTCAGTGGAAAAGTCGAAAAAAAAACTGGCGTCCGAGCGTTTTGTAAGCTTACGCTGGGCAAACCGTTAAAAATATCTCAATACTATCCGTGTAAGAATTGTTCAGCATGAAAAGTTCCACAAAAAAGTCCGGGAGAGCATATGTCTATCTTCAATACATCGCCCACTATAAGTGTTTTTACGTTTTCATGTCTTCCAAACATGTCCATTCAACTACTGAGGCGACAGAGTACGAGCTAGCTAAGGGAAAGTCTATTGTTTTATCCCTTGGTTGGGGGTGGGATAAACACGGTAGTGTAGTTGTGCTAATTTTGAGGACTGCTTCCGAATGAGGATAGTTTTCCGTGATTGGGAGAGACTACCAGTGTAGTGTGTTGGTGTGAGTGCTTAAGCTATGGGGGGCGTCTCTGCAGGATGCAATTACCTGCCAGGGGATGAATGTCTAAGTGCAGGCTGCTAATCTAGCCTGCCAATTAAGTAGAGTGAGCAATTCAGCAAATGTGCAGAGACAGTGACTCGGCGCTCTGCAGTCGAGTCGCGTGCTCGAGTACAATAGAACCTGACAATGCAATTATTGGCCTCTACGGTCGGGGGCAATTATGACTAAGGTCAGGTGGGGTATGAGGATGTGAAATGGAGTGTGATTAGTAATAAATGGTGTATGTTTACTGAACCTGTGTTTATTGGCCAGTAGATGTGATGTGATGTCCCTCTTCGGGAGTTTAAACAAATATGAAATGTAGTACAAATTGTAAAGTGTATAGTCGTTCAGGGTAGGTGTTTTACAAAGATAAAGGACTCTGAGCACAGCTAGATCTCACCTGGTGAAAAGCTGCAACGGACCTCGTCGGGCAGGGCCGCTGGCCAAGAGCAGAACAGAACAGATGATGGGGCTCCTCTGGGTGTAGGTTTTAAAGCCTTCCCCCACTGCCTGGTCAGCATTTCCCCATAGTTGTCGCTCCATTTACCGTGTTTATGTTTATATTTCGTAAGCGTGGCCGTCAGCAGTATGCCGGGCCCGCTCGTGTCTGAGGAAATGCATGAGGCTTATGCTCTGCCTATGTGGGTAGTTTTGGTAAAAGATGGCGGGGTGGGTCTCAGGGGGTACTGCCCCCGGGCTGTACAAGTCCCCTTCGTCGTTTGTTCGCGCCCTCGCGAACGGAAAATAGAGTGGGCTTGTCGTTGTAATTATGTTTCCTCGTTTTCTTCTTGTCCCTCTTCTTCTTCTTCTTCTTCAGTGTCGGTGTCGTGTAGGTGTATCGATATCGTGTTTTCCTGGTGATGATGTGAGTTTAGCATGTGCTCAGAGGGGGTGAGTTATGGGTATAAACATAGCTCATTGTTCATTTAAAATTAATCGTTATAAAAGTTGACATTGAAAGAATAAAAATACAGAAAAATACATGTTCTTGATGTTATTGCTGAAAAGAGGAAGAAAAAACATAAGTATATGTGTATTGGTGCTATGCAGGAAGGAAAAAAACCATGGTTGGACGGGTGGTTGTGTCGTCCGACGCTGTGTGGGAAAAGAAATTGCTCCCTGCACGTACTGTCCCCGTTATCCGGATAGTAGGCTGTCAGATATCCGCCCCCTCAATCGGATTGCCAATAATCAAACGCACCGGCACAGCTACATCAATGAAAATGGCACTGACAGATACTATCGAGATTAGAGCACAATAGTTAACAAGGAATTATTGTGGAACACACCAAAATATACGGGGGTTCATACTTACCTTTTACTTACCTCTTAAATTTATCTAGGGGACTGGGTTGTCAACTGGTTCACTTAAAGTATGCCCACACAATAACCTCCACCATGATATTTAAAATGAACCATAACGAAAACTAGAAACTTTAAACTGCACAATAATTTATTTCACAAAAAGAATGAATTTAACAAAATAAACAACAAAATCCACGTGGCAATCAGAAGCAATCGTCCACATAACCATGTCCTCCTGTAGGACTTGTATACTCTACATACAATGTTTCAGCTTTCTCAAGCTCAAAGTAAAGTAAAAATTATAATGCACTTGGAATGGAAACGGGATTTGGGACGAGTCACATATATCAATTGTTTTGCGTGTTTATACACATCACATTTTATTTATAGCCACAAGGCTATTATGGAGACGTCCTTGGCCTCTATCATACAGTTGTCCGGGCCAGCTGCAATGCACCTGCATCGTCAAAGTGGACTCACCCGTCCGTTCAACCCTAGCATATGCGAGTTACATCAGAGCTTAGCTCTCCTTTCAAAACACGTTAAATGTCCACTTCTCAACTGAAATATTATCACGCAAATGTTTTAAATGCTCCATTCAAACACCAGTGGATTACTCCAACAATCCCAAATCATGTTAAATTGTTCAAACCACTTGTTTAATTAGCGTTGTTTAGAGTATAAAAACAAAACTCTTAATGTTAATAACAAAAGTTCATTAATTATTTATAACAATAATAAATTGTTTATAACAATGTCAAACGACAATTGAAAATTTTATACACGCCTCTATTAATCCCTTTCATTTCAAATTATTATCAAAGATATTTACAAAATTATTTACAATATTAATATTGTTTATATTATTTATACAAGAAATACATTAAACCACACGTTTATCCGGTTGATAATTACTCAAATCGTGGTGATATAATCGACCAATGAAGGTTAGTTATATTTAAATGTCAAATTCAGGTTTAATAAGGTTTAATAATAATTATAATTATTTGTGACGGTAACCTCCATTCAAAATCTTCATCTCAAATTATTTAACACTCTTGTTAATTTTAACAGTATCTTCATATGAATAACTTTCAAAGAACCAGGACAATACATTCAGCGGAAAAATACTTCGCTCAAAACGCACAAAATTCCACAAAAATAGGCCCAGAATTCATCATATATCTCAATATATATGGCATCAAAATCCTCCAAACTACACACAAAAACCTCCACTTATAAATTCATCAACTTCATTTATTACTGTGGGAACCTCCTTCATTATTCAAGGGCATTATTCATCAGCGACTTTTACACGTCCACTGAACTAACGATTATACATCCATTGTTCCTCTTTAAAAATTCTTATATTCATCAATTGTATTAATGACTGTTATTATTTAACCTTCGTGGGTTTCATTCATGAATCGATATGAAGTAAAAATTTGCCAATCACAAATAAATTTAATAGCAAATACGATTAGACACTCCTTTCTGGTCTATCAAAATTGAGAATTATATCATCAAAGTAACGCAGTATAAAAATACTATCTTCAATCAAAGTTCATCTAAGCTGCATAAATAGTCGAATAGAATACAATTAGACTGTGGAATGCAAACATTATTGTTCCAATCTAGAATTGAGAAAAACTCCTATCAAATGTTCATTACTATAGTGTATTCAATAAATCGTAATCAAAGTTCATATTTCATAAAATTGTCTATAATGCAATGATAAATGTCTATGTTGCAATCATGTTCATAAGACGACTAGTATTTCAAAGATCGTCGATAACGTAATAGATTTTAACGCTCTAAAATCATTTAATTATTCTTCTTTCTTGAGGATGACAGAAAATTGGTCAAAGTAATTTACTGAATAGAATTACTTTAATAAAATGACACGCTGTCTGAATTCAAATCAGCCATAGCAAATCATTAACTTTACAGTCAAATCGTGACTACAAAAATATGTAAATTACTGAAAGAATCTAAATTATCAGTCTCAACTGATCCAAAATTATTTAAGTATGCCAATGACATAACAATGTCTCAATAAATCGAAGAAAAAGGCATAAATCATCGAAGTGTACTGAGTACAAAAATATCAAGCAAGAAAATGGGGCACAAAAAAAATATGGGACAGAAAATATAGGAAAAATGGTTGCTCAGATATCGCTACATGACTCAATAATACAAGAAACGTTCACGACTGCTTCCTCCTCCGGAAATTGCACTGCTCCATGTATACGAAAGACATCCTTCTGGCAAAACTCTTCTTTGTGAGCCGGGTCCACCCTGGCCTCTCTTGAAACTTCCCTGAAGTTCTGGTCGCAATTCGCCATGAATTTTATTGCAGTTATTTCCGCAGAAATATTCATAATCGTGGAGTATGATGATATTTCCACTGCCATTTGATATAATTCAGCGATGGATTCATGATGCATGAGTGTAGTTGGATGTTCACTACATGCTCGCTCTTGTAGAATGACGATTAACGAAGTTCCATGCTGTTATTTCACTCCATCGATATATGTCCCAATTGCATTAAAGCTTTAGCCTTCCATCTCAACTTCTGTTATAATCATTGAAAGCACTGCAAGATTATAATGTTCCATGGTAGAATGTATCGTCGTATTACCAAACGTATGCTCCAAGATCACGGTTGCGATATACGTGTCAGCCGTAGTGTATAATGTGGAATTTTAAAAGTGCTTCTCATGTGGCGAGAAAATCACTATTGTCTGCAGTCTTAAAATGCCAATATCTTTCAAAGTATACTCGTGAAATTGTTCAAATCTTCTACACACCTCAATGTTGTACTGCCCAATTGAATTATAATAAAGGCAGAAGTTAACTCTTGATATCTTATCTGGTAGAAACGTTAATGTGAGCGTTTCAACTTCACCTAGTTTCGAACAGCGTAAAATGGAACTGCTCCGTGTTCGTTCGATGCGACGGGCTTGAACCACACGCTAAAGATGACTTGCTTCACTTATTCACTCGAAAATGACTATATAACATCTGAAATATATATGCGGTATGAGATATCAGATATGACGATATGAGCGGTATGAGAGCTCCTCTATCCGGTGCACGACCTTTTATCAACTTCTTAAGGGTCGTATCCATCCCTTCCATAGCCTGTTGCTCCGTCATTGCCAGAAGTTTTAACTTTGGCTATAATTGACGGATTTTCAAATTTCAAAAACTCAAAATTAATTTCTTCAAAATTCCAAATCAATGCCATAACTGAAAATAGATTTCCACAAATCTGCATGCCAAAAGTAATCACATATCGTAGTTTCAGCAATCTCCGTCTTCCTTCCAAACTATCGTTCATTGGTTCAAGCCTTTCCTCCAATGGCGTAACTTCTTCCTTAGCACAATACCTTGTTTCCTGCGACTGCGTCGTAAATCTCAGATCTTTCTCGAACAAAATCATGACGTCACCAAGAATCTCAGCTTCACCAGCCTACTTGCATGAATTCTACGTCATCCGTGCCTACGTCATGAATATACACGTCACAACTATGATATCCATAACTTTATTCATATATGCCAATACAGCCATCGTGGTCTCAATATAATTCAATTTACGGGGGCATTCTCCCTTCACCACGTTTTAAAAACAGTTGCAAATTATTTTTAAACTCTGTGTTATAAATATCTCAATTCACTTGAACACGAAATTGAATTATTATTGGCTTACTCTTGTATAATATTTCTTCAAGTTCCCAGCATTGAACTTGCCATAAACGACATTATTCTCATCATCGTAGAGTTCATAACAGTTGTTTCCATAAGCATTCGTAATTCTGAACGGACCCATGAACACTAATCCAAACTTGGGATATATTTTCTTACTCACATCAGCCTTGACAGGTCTGCGTAATAATACCAGATTTCCAATTTCTAAGGGAGCACCAAAACGTTTTCCAGCTATTCTTTTCAGTCGTTTTTGTGCTGCTTTCTGGAGTTGTTCCTTCGCTCTGTCTATTCTCTGCTGCCTTCCTAGGTCGGGATCTCTAGGAACGTGGTTGAAAAGATTGTCCCACGGCCTTTCTGGGTTTCTTCCTAGATGAAGTCTCATTGGCACCTCTCCTGTGCTCTCCTGCACTGTAGAATTTAGACATTCCTCAATAAGGGGTACAAATCTCACCCAACCAGAATGATCATTCGGACAGAAAATTCGACAGAATTTCGAAAATTCAGCCATATATCTTTCTGAAGAATTCGATTCCGGATATCGCACGCTTGAAAATATGTGCTTAATACCAAGCCTTTCCATATCTGCAGCAAATTCTAAGGATGTAAACTGAGCTCCATGATCCGAAAGTAGATATTCTGGTTTACCAGCTTTTGGAAATACAGCATGTTCCAGTCTGCTTACAACGTTCCTCGTGTTAGCTTTTTGCATGGGACTCATTGTAACAAATTTTGAGAAGACATCCACGGTAACCAACAGATACTGATTACCCTGGTATCCCTTCGGACAAGGACCAAATAAGTCTGTCGCCATGAGTTCATTTGGTTTAGAGGGAATCATAGCCTTAGGTTTTCCTTTTAATAGAGCGGAAGCATACTTTGCTCTTTGACATTTATCACATGAACGAATGACATTAGCAATGCTGGAACGCATGTTAGTCCAAATAAACCTCTCTTTAAGAGTATCAAGAGTTTTATCTAAACCCGCATGTCCAGTTGCGTGATGAGCTACCCACACTAAATTGACAACAAGTTTAGGTGGCACGACTATTCGGAGCTTTGTATGCGCAGAGTCAGCATACTTACATACGATGTCTTCACTCAGGATAAAGTGTCGTGAATCTCTCTGTGTAGCTGCATAGTCAACATCAGTACTGTCCATGTAACCCTTAAGAAACCTGTACACTTTCCTGATTGGAGCGTGTCTCTTCTGTGACACACCGATTCGGGCTAACCTCCTAACGGTCTCTTGATCTTGCTGCTCCAATTCTACATGGTGTATCTGCACATTTTTGATAGGGTTACGTGATAAAGCATCAGCCAGTAAGTTATCTTTCCCAGGCTGATGGACGATAGTGGCGTTAAACTGTTGGGTGAACAAAGCCCAACGTGTCAATCTATCACTAGACATGTCAGTTTGCAGCATAAACTGAAGTGCTTTGTGATCTGTAATAATGATAACCTTGTGTCCCAGCAACATTTTTTTCCAAGCTTGCAAAGCTGTTACAAAAGCTAACGCTTCTAGTTCTGTCGTAAAGTAGTTTTCCTCGTGTTTCTTTAACTTTCGACTAGTGAACGCAATGTAGTGCTTATTGCCTGCCTCGTCTTTTTGGTATAAGACTGCACTAATGCCTATTCTTGATGCATCAGACTCTATATAGAACACCTTCTCAAAGTCTGGGTACTCCAGTTTGACGTTGTTTCTGAGCATCTCCTTCGCTTTCTCAAAAGCCTCGTCTGCTGCGGTACTCCATTTCCATCTATTATTCTTCTTGAGTAAATCATACAGAGGAGCCATAATTTCAGAGTATCTCGGACAGTGGCTGCTAATGAATTGGCATGCGCCTACAAATTCTCTGACTTGTTTCACCTTAGTTGGCTTTGGGAATCTAGTGATCGTTTCTACTTTCTGCATGTTTGGATGATATCCATCCTTATCAATGGTATGCCCCAAGTAATTTATCTCCTTCTTCAAGAATTGACACTTTCCAAAATCGACCTTGATATTGGCCTCCCTTAAATTTTCAAACAACTTTCTCAAATGCACTAAATGTTCTGCGGCGTTGGGTGAAGATACAATTAAATCGTCAATGTAGCAGATTACATTTTCCTTTACTTCGTCAGTGAGCTTGCTATCAAGTGCTCGAATAAGTGCTGGTCCACTGTTGACCATTCCAAAAGGCATTCTCACAAAGACCCATGACGTCTGGTCAAATAAGAATCCAGTGTACTGCATACTTTCTTCTTCCAGTTGAACTTGGTAAAACGAAGATGTCAAGTCAAGAACACTGAAACATGCTCTCCCTTTGAACTTTCTAAGCAGATCTCTAATCTTAGGTGGTCGGTCATTTTCTGGAAGACTCTTCAAGTTGATGGTCCGAGCATCGAGACAAAGACGTATCTGACCATTACTTTTCTTGACTACAGTGATGGGGTTTATGTAAGACGACGCCTGTTTTTTAATAATCCCGTCTACCTCCATTTTTCTGATCAACCCTCGTACTTCTTGATAGTATTTCTCAGGTATGGGGTATATTCTCTTTTGGTAAGGGGTTTCATCGGTCAGCCTTATCTTATACTTATAGTCTTTAATCAATCCAGGCTTTTCATCAAAAATATCTTGGAATTCCTTTATCAAATCCTCAAATTCCCCCTGAATTTCTTCAAATCCTTCAGTTTTTCTACTGGGTATTTCTGTTATATTCTCTACTTCATTGATAATGGTATTTAAAATTTCTTCCCTAAGGTCTATCTCCAGACTGTTTTTCACGTCCTGTTCTTCGATCTCTTCTGTGATCATGTACCCATCATTAAAGCTAATACTCCTATTCTTCATATCAATAATGGCTCCAACTTTCGATATAAAATCGATTCCTAGCACAATATCGAAATGGATCTTGTTCACCACAATAAAGATCTGTTCATAATTCCTTCCATTAATTTCAAAGTTCAACAGCACTTGGATCTTGCATTTCACTGCCTTGTCTTGGAAAATTCCTCTCACTTTGACGGTAGAAACACGTAAAACTGTCATGTTTTCTCCTTTTAACAGACTTTGATAGCATTCATCAGAAATGATAGAAATAATTGCACCAGTATCCATAAGAGCTTTATACTGTTGGCCATCTATCAGTACAGAAATAATAGGTAAGGCACATGGTCTTTCCTCTTTGACGATTCCCCTCTCTTCTAATAAATCCTCATCAGTTACTTCGTAAATTTCATTAATGGTAATTAGGTGTGGTGTGGCAATGTATTCATAGTTTCTCACTGTCGTTGAGAAATCGGCGTTTTTTTTTGGTGTTGCCAATCTCAAAGTTCCCCTGCTGACTTGTAGAAGGACCAGGATCGATCACTACATCCTGTCTTTTCTTTTGGTTTTCAGCTTCCTTCTCTCGTAATTCCTTCAGATACTGCTGACTTTCTTTCTCTCTCTCTTGATACTTGTCGGGTGTCATAACCTGACCTTGAGAATTCTGATTCTGATTCTGGTACTGGTTATTTCTATTGTAGTTTCTATTATAACCATTCTTGTAGTATCTACCTCTTCCGTTGTTATAATTCCCTCTATTATTATTCCAGCCTCGTCTTTGCTGATATGGACGGTAACCTTGGGATCTGTTGTTGCGGAAATAATTATTCCTGTGAGGACCTATATTTTTCAGTTTTTTCTTCATCAGGCTTATCAGTTTGCTGCACTTGATCCATGTAGACTGTATTAACGTCTTTGAATTCGTGCCTCTGACCTTTTTGTACCAAATTTGGCATTGGACTCGTGTAGTCAAGCCTTCTCAATAATTCGTCCATACTGGTCAAATCTCTGATATTTGACGATATGATCAGTCTTCTTACTTCCACAGGCAGCATACGTGAAATCGCATCTATCAACTGCTCTGTTGACAATGGGGGTTGCAAAAATCCCATGCGTGATAGCTGACTCGTGAAGAAATCAGCGTACCGTGTTGGAAGAGTACCTGAATACTTCCTCGAGTATACCTCAGCTCTTAATGAATTCTGAGCTTCTATTGACCAGAATCGTTTTATCAGTGCCTCTGCAAATTCGTCAAAATTGCTGAAAGTGTACCGAAATGCTCTAAACCATTTCAAGGGGTCCTCCAGCTAGAAATCTTTCTACGATTCTCATCTCTCTCTCTCTAGGAATGTGGGCTTCAATGAAATAGTCTTTAAGGTTCCTGATATATTCAATCGGTGTGAGACTATCAGTGTTGCTAAATTTTTGAGGTTTGTCTTCAAAATTTCGGATGACTGTCACATTTCTCGGATATGAATCCATATAATGTTTCCCACTATCACGATACTTCCATTCGGGTTCAATATTCCGATCCTCTTCTTCTTCCCGGAATCTGGATATACGTTCCTCAGGACTAATATCTCTCTCTTCTGTAGCGAGGTTACATCTTCTCACGTAATTTCTGTCCTCTTCACCAGTCAATCCTTCAGTATCCTTGTTGTGATTTCCGTGATGACTTTCCTAATCAACTCTTCCTTATAGGTTTCCATCATGCTAGCTTCTCCTAGTTTCAAATTCTGCAGTTTGCTCGTAGTTTCATTAACATCAGAGACAACCTTATGAATCTGTTCCTTTAATGCTTGCTCGTCCTGACCTATTTGAGTTCTATCCTCTACCTGCTTTTCGGATAGCGAATCCATCCTTACATTCAAGTCTTTCCTAATCTGAACTACTTCATTATTAATGTCTACTTGTGTACTGGCAAGTTTTCTTTCAATTCGTTCCTGAATCTGATCTACATGTTCCCCACTTGACCTGTTCCATTCATCTTTCCAAACCGTTACATTTGCAGTTAACATTTCCGCGATATCTACTTCAATGTCTTCCTTAAGTAAACGATTGTGATCTAATACTTGGGTTCTCATGACCTCTACATCGTATTTTAAACCAGCTAAAGAAGCTGTTGTCCTAACAGACTCGTCAACTAATCGAGTTGTTAATGCACTAATGTTACGAGTACAAAGTGTTTTTGAAGTTTCAATTTCTTCCCTAACTTTGTTAACATCAGTTTGAACTTTAGCAATGTCTACAAAAACAGTATTGACTTCTACTTGTATCTTATTGATATCGCTTTGCATATCACTAACATCTGAATGAATATTATTGATGTCTACTTGAACATTTGACACATCAGTTCGAGCATTTCTAACCTCTTTTTGAACTTCCTCTACTTTGTCTTGTACAGTAGCAACATCATTCCTAACAACAATTACTTCAGCTCTAGCACATGAAATATCACCCCGGACATTGGCAACATCAAGATTCAACATAGTAAGATCTTTCTGTACTTTAGAAACATCATTTTTAACATCAGACACATCTTTATGCACATTGTATAAATCTTTATGGACATTGGACACGTCTGTGCGCATGTCAGTTACAGCATTCTCGATTCCCTGGGTACTGGTCTTTAAACGCGACACATTATTTTCTAGGTTTGCAGAACTGGTCTGAAGAACTTTCATATTCTCCTCCATTCTACTAGTATTCCTATCTTCCATTTCCCTCACACTTTCATCCAGCCTAATAGACAAATTAGCTGACAAACTACTAGAATTCTCCTCCATCATCTGCTTCATACTGCTATTCATGCTAGCTTTCATCTCCCTCGCACTTTCATTCATGCTAGCTTTCATCTCCTCCAACATCATTCTTAGACTCTCATCTGCCATTTCAATAATATTTCAATAATAAACTGCTTTAGGGACATACATCAAACAGAGCAAAATAACAACATCTGAGCAACATTCTTCACCAAATATAAAGTTTGAGCAATTTTCTGTCTTAAATCTAACTTATAATTACCTTATAATTAACCTTCGTAGACACTTCATGTTGAAACAAACTCAAGCACATGTTCAAATTTCTTTGGTTCATTTTAAAATATCCTAACACAAATAATTTACATTTACAATCCAAATAGTTTAATTTTATCTTTAATATGACTAAATATGTCATAAGCCGGTCAAATAAAATAAGATTCCAGATCATAGGCGATTTTTCTAAGTTTCCAGCCTATTTAAACTCTCTCAAGTTGTATAAGATCTGATCTTTTCTGAGTGTAATTTTCCTAATACAATACAACATTTTATTCCTATATAATCACACTCTCAAATTCTACAATTGGCTAAGACATCTAACAAAGAATCAACCTCTTTATTTGAGTCTTCACAATCCCTTTGACATCGATAACTTGGTAATCCAATGTTATTCAAGCACTCGGAACTTCGATTGTGCCAATTCTACTGGCGTTCAACCTGGTAATCCAGTGTTGTCAATCGAGCCCCACCGAATTGCGGAGCCAATCCTACTGTCCCCGTTATCCGGATAGTAGGCTGTCAGATATCCGCCCCCTCAATCGGATTGCCAATAATCAAACGCACCGGCACAGCTACATCAATGAAAATGGCACTGACAGATACTATCGAGATTAGAGCACAATAGTTAACAAGGAATTATTGTAGAACACACCAAAATATACGGGGGTTCATACTTACCTTTTACTTACCTCTTAAATTTATCTCGGGGACTGGGTTGTCAACTGGATCACTTAAAGTATGCCCACACAATAACCTCCACCATGATATTTAAAATGAACCATAACGAAAACGAGAAACTTTAAACTGCACAATAATTTATTTCACAAAAAGAATGAATTTAACAAAATAAACAACAAAATCCACGTGGCAATCAGAAGCAATCGTCCACATAACCATGTCCTCCTGTAGGACTTGTATACTCTACATACAATGTTTCAGCTTTCTCAAGATCAAAGTAAAGTAAAAATTATAATGCACTAGGAATGGAAACGGGATTTGGGACGAGACACATATATCAATTGTTTTGCGTGTTTATACACATCACATTTTATTTATAGCCACAAGGCTATTATGGAGACGTCCTTGGCCTCTATCATACAGTTGTCCGGGCCAGCTGCAATGCACCTGCATCGTCAAAGTGGACTCACCCGTCCGTTCAACCCTAGCATATGCGAGTTACATCAGAGCTTAGCTCTCCTTTCAAAACACGTTAAATGTCCACTTCTCAACTGAAATATTATCACGCAAATGTTTTAAATGCTCCATTCAAACACCAGTGGATTACTCCAACAATCCCAAATCATGTTAAATTGTTCAAACCACTTGTTTAATTAGCGTTGTTTAGTGTATAAAAACAAAACTCTTAAGGTTAATAACAAAAGTTCATTAATTATTTATAACAATAATAAATTGTTTATAACAATGTCAAACGACAATTGAAAATTTTATACACGCCTCTATTAATCCCTTTCATTTCAAATTATTATCAAAGATATTTACAAAATTATTTACAATATTATTATTGTTTATATTATTTATACAAGAAATACATTAAACCACACGTTTATCCGGTTGATAATTACTCAAATCGTGGTGATATAATCGACCAATGAAGGTTAGTTATATTTAAATGTCAAATTCAGGTTTAATAAGGTTTAATAATAATTATAATAATTTGTGACGGTAACCTCCATTCAAAATCTTCATCTCAAATTATTTAACACTCTTGTTAATTTTAACAGTATCTTCATATGAATAACTTTCAAAGAACCAGGACAATACATTCAGCGGAAAAATACTTCGCTCAAAACGCACAAAATTGCACAAAAATAGGCCCAGAATTCATCATATATCTCAATATATATGGCATTAAATTCCTCCAAACTACACACAAAAACCTCCACTTATAAATTCATCATCTTCATTTATTACTGTGGGAACCTCCTTCATTATTCAAGGGCATTATTCATCAGCGACTTTTACACGTCCACTGAACTAACGATTATACATCCATTGTTCCTCTTTAAAAATTCTTATATTCATCAATTGTATTAATGACTGTTATTATTTAACCTTCGTGGGTTTCATTCATGAATCGATATGAAGTAAAAATTTGCCAATCACAAATAAATTTAATAGCAAATACGATTAGACACTCCTTTCTGGTCTATCAAAATTGAGATTAATATCATCAAAGTAACGCAGTATAAAAATACTATCTTCAATCAAAGTTCATCTAAGCTGCATAAATAGTCGAATAGAATACAATTAGACTGTGGAATGCAAACATTATTGTTCCAATCTAGAATTGAGAAAAACTCCTATCAAATGTTCATTACTATAGTGTATTCAATAAATCGTAATCAAAGTTCATATTTCATAAAATTGTCTATAATGCAATGATAAATGTCTATGTTGCAATCATGTTCATAAGACGACTAGTATTTCAAAGATCGTCGATAACGTAATAGATTTTAACGCTCTAAAATCATTTAATTATTCTTCTTTCTTGAGGATGACAGAAAATTGGTCAAAGTAATTTACTGAATAGAATTACTTTAATAAAATGACACGCTGTCTGAATTCAAATCAGCCATAGCAAATCATTAACTTTACAGTCAAATCGTGACTACAAAAATATGTAAATTACTGAAAGAATCTAAATTATCAGTCTCAACTGATCCAAAATTATTTAAGTATGTCAATGATATAACAATGTCTCAACATATCGAAGAAAAAGGCATAAATCATCGAAGTGTACTGAGTACAAAAATATCAAGCAAGAAAATGGGGCACAAAAAAAATATGGGACAGAAAATATAGGAAAAATGGTTGCTCAGATATCGCTACATGACTCAAATAATACAAGAAACGTTCACGACTACCTTATTTATTGATTGAAGTTCTAGAGGAAAGTTTTCAAAGAAAACTGCTGTTGGTTCCATTTCACCAGCGTGAAGATGTGCTCCGACCTCGAACCTGGAATCAGCGCCCTCGGAGAATCGAACTGCTTCCTCCTCCGGAAATTGCACTGCTCCATGTATACGAAAGACATCCTTCTGGCAAAACTCTTCTTTGTGAGCCGGGTCCACCCTGGCCTCTCTTAGAAGTTCCCTGAAGTTCTGGTCGCAATTCGCCATGAAGTTTATTGTAGTTATTTCCGCAGAAATATTCATAATCGTGGAGTATGATGATATTTCCACTGCCATTTGATATAATTCAGCGATGGATTCACGATGCATGAGTGTAGTTGGATGTTCACTACATGCTCGCTCTTGTAGAATGACGATTAACGAAGTTCCATGCTGTTATTTCACTCCATCGATATATGTCCCAATTGCATTAAAGCTTTAGCCTTCCATCTCAACTTCTGTTATAATCATTGAAAGCACTGCAAGATTATAATGTTCCATGGTAGAATGTATCGTCGTATTACCAAACGTATGCTCCAAGATCACGGTTGCGATATACGTGTCAGCCGTAGTGTATAATGTGGAATTTTAAAAGTGCTTCTCATGTGGCGAGAAAATCACTTTTGTCTGCAGTCTTAAAATGCCAATATCTTTCAAAGTATATTCGTGAAATTGTTCAAATCTTCTACACACCTCAATGTTGTACTGCCCAATTGAATTATAATAAAGGCAGAAGTTAACTCTTGATATCTTATCTGGTAGAAACGTTAATGTGAGCGTTTCAACTTCACCTAGTTTCGAACAGCGTAAAATGGAACTGCTCCGTGTTCGTTCGATGCGCCAGGCTTTAACCACACCCTAAAGATGACTTGCTTCACTTATTCACTCGAAAATGACTATATAACATCTGAAATATATATGCGGTATGAGATATCAGATAAGACGATATGAGCGGTATGAGAGCTCCTCTATCCTGTGCACGACCTTTTATCAACTTCTTAAGGGGCGTATCCATCCCTTCCATAGCCTGTTGCTCCGTCATTGCTAGAAGTTTTAACTTTGGCTATAATTGACGGATTTTCAAATTTCAAAAACTCAAAATTAATTTCTTCAAAATTCCAAATCAATGCCATAACTGAAAATAGATTTCCACAAATCTGCATGCCAAAAGTAATCAAATATCGTAGTTTCAGCAATCTCCGTCTTCCTTCCAAACTATCGTTCATTGGTTCAAGCCTTTCCTCCAATGGCGTAACTTCTTCCTTAGCACAATACCTTGTTTCCTGCGACTGCGTCGTAAATCTCAGATCTTTCTCGAACAAAATCATGACGTCACCAAGAATCTCAGCTCCTCCAGCCTACTTGCATGAATTCTACGTCATCCGTGCCTACGTCATGAATTTACACGTCACAACTATGATATCCATAACTTGATTCATATATGCCAATACAGCCATCGTGGTCTCAATATAATTCAATTTACGGGGGCAGTACCTTGTGTCAATAAAGTATAAATGTTGGAAGAAAATAGAAAAACAGGTGCCCCAGGGTATAAGTTAAAGGTATATCAGAATGGTTTATTGTTGTTGGGATGAAACGGGACACCTTCAAAAATTTTATCGTTAGTAGAATAGAAAGGAAAGAGACAAAAGTGTGTATAAACGTGTTTGCTGTCTATGTGTGGCAATAGTAAATTCATATTCACATTTCATCATGATGCATAGTAGTGCTAACAATATTAATAATAAGAATAACAAGTAGTGACAATAATCATTGTTCTAATACTAAACCTTATCATTTACGAGCTCGGTACCTTTCTCTGTTGCTTTCATCTGGCCTTTCTCATACTTTCTCCTATTATTCGCCGATTCGTACGTACCTTTCAACCTTCATTTCTTTCACCTGTGCCTGCGGTTTAGTGGTCTAACCGTTCAACCGTTATACCCTCGTGAATTTCTCCCCGTGGGTTATTTAAAATTCATCTTGATGGCTAGGACAGACGCTCACAAGTCTGCGTCTCTCCTGGCTATCGTTTTCCGCTCATTATTTAAGCGTTCTTTGTGTGTGATTGCGTCAGCATCGCTCGGTGCCCCACGGTCACTTGACGTTGCTGACCGCGGCGCCGTCACCTTAATGGCGCGACTGAAATGGTTTAGGAGCAGTGTATTTGTGTGTATCATAATTAGTGTAGGGTATGTGTGTTTGGGGGCTATATTTACAAGGGGTGAATGCATATATGTCTGCCTTCCCTGAAAAATGAAATATGTTAGAGCTGTTCATGCTCCATCATGCGCACCCGTGTTAGCTCTTGGTGAATCTGCAAAGGTGGATTTACATGACATTTATCAAAATACCCTTTATGTTCATATATCTTAATATATAGCGTCACTAAATCTAACTTAGTCTAAGGTGGCAGTATTCTATCATGCTACTAGTTTCTACTCTTTGTGTATGTGTGTATTTATGTGTCTCCCCAGTGTGTACTCATTGTGTGAAGTGTGTATATGACGTCGGTGGTCCACCTTACCTTTACCATGGTTATTTGTGCTCCCACGATGCTGCAGTGGTGGAGCTCTTTACTGAAAGAAAAAGGCATGTAAATTAAGCACATGTGGTCGGTAAGCTTCGGTTGCTGTACCGGCGATATCGCTTCGGACGTTTCGCGTATATATGCCGCGTTCACATTAATGTGCCGTTGAATGTTGTTTGGACTTACCCTATAAGGTGCCGAACGCCATATGTCGCGTTCGCCTCGCATACGCGTGTTTCTGCAATGTATTGTCGGTCTTAGCCTGGCAACGATTTTAGTTGCCAGGTGCCGGACGCTCTATCTTAATTAAAAAAAGTGTTTTAACCTAAGTTCTATTAATTAATACTTAAAAAAAATAGTTTGTATTTACAAGCCGAGATAGTCCTTAATCTAGTGCCGAAATGTGCTGTAGCTGCTGTTTTACAACAGTGCTTATTAAATTTGCTTAAATCTAAGTTGCGTTCCAAATGCAACTGCCTTACATACTAGAATTTTGATCGGAACGATCGCCTGAGGCAGTTTTACCTCCTCAGGGCACCACCCGTGTGTATTTTAGAAACACCGGTTGTCTCTAAAACCACCAGGCCCGAAAGCCCTTCTAGATTCCCTTGCCTTAATACTAACTGTCGACTTCCCCCTCTTAGTAATTAATATAGGCCTGTGCACTTTCGTTGCTAAGGAGCAAACGCCTCGCGCGGACATCCTTTATTGTTGTAGCTTATATTCG
Source organism: Meconema thalassinum (assembly GCA_946902985.2). Taxonomy (NCBI): domain Eukaryota; kingdom Metazoa; phylum Arthropoda; class Insecta; order Orthoptera; family Tettigoniidae; genus Meconema; species Meconema thalassinum. The sequence continues at coordinate 489,030,151 of OX336393.1, forward strand.
CTTTATTCGCCATTTATCATTCATTTATATTTATCATTGGGTTAGCCCACAAAACCCCTGTGAGAGCTCACCGCATTCCTCATTTACATCTCTGGCCGCCCGCTGCGTTACCATTTAATCTCTGGAGACTCGCTGTCATCCATTTATGTGGGCACGGGACATCGTTCAGGAAAAATCATACGATAAGATAATATCATCCCGGAATTTAGCGTCCGGGAATCCCCTTCGCCCCATATCCGAATGAGGTCTTGCGTGGCCAGGGGTTGTCCCGCTGGACCCTTGGCACACTATCTTCACTTTCTCGACATGGAAGACTTGCTCCCCGCCATAGGAGCGCTACTTATATTACAACTAGCTAAGAGTCTAGTCCTAATGTGGTCGTCTCTAGGTTCGCCTCCTGAGTCTAGTGTGGAGCTGGCTAATTCTCCTACTAGCCGTCACAAGTCTCCCCTGCAGGTCTGGCTTCGATGACCGTAGTGCATAATGGGTATAACCTTCTCCGACACGGGGGCAGTCTAGGCACACCCGAGATCTCGACGTTTGCCCGCGCTGTCATCGTTGCTTTGACTTTTCGTCTATCAGTCATTAAACTGGGTCAGGCCTCATTACCGCCTTCTCCAGCTCTGTTCTTGTGTAGCGATTCTGCCTTCCATATACCTTTTCATCACCATCTAGTGTGATGTCAGATTCCTTTAAAAAAAGTGTGATATGTAAATATGTTTGTGTGTACCATGTAATTATGTAAAAAAATTAGTGTTCTGGGGTTGTAGAATCTTCGAAATGCATTGGCTACTTTTAGGCTTGTCATTACCGTGTCGAATTTCCAGCGTTGATGCCTTGGTATTTTCTTAGAGGTGTTAGTAGGTTTGTAGGGCGTTTGGTCCTTTGTTATTAAGATTCGAAAGGGTGTTATTTGCTGAATGTGGTTAAAGAGTGGTGGGAGGGTGTCGTGCATCGTTGGACTCCATGTTTATGGTGGCCGGGAGCCGATGATGCTGTGAGGAGGTATTTACTGTGAGTGGATGGGGTGGGTTCTTCCCAGGTGTCCAAAATTTAAAAATGTCATGCGGGTGTAATAATAATACAATCCCTGGTGTGTGGATAGGATATTTCATGCATTGGGATGGATTTGAGGCGTGTCCGCCGCTCTCACTTGGGGATAAGGCTTGTGCTGGGATACAATAAGTTTATGTCCCTTGCATGCGGGATTATTTAATAAAATACTTGTTAGTATAAGTGTGGCCTCATCTCTCTACACAGAGATGTGCATTGCCGCTTATATCAGTGTCCGACTCACCCCTAATACTCAGGTGTAGGCGTTTGGGGCCAAGGTGTAGCATACCTTAATTTGTTAGAAGCATGAAGTCTATCAACCCCGATGTATATTTTGAAATGTAGTGTAGCTGTTTTATGTATCTGTATGTCTGTGTTGGATAGTGTTGTAGGTGACAGGGTATGTGGGAGGAAGGGTGCTGGGATGGTAGCCCGTAGTTGGTACCATGGCCATCCTGATGGCACTATCCATCTCTACTCCTGTCGTGGTGTGTCATCCTCTCTTAGTCACTATGTGTTCTCTACTCGCTCCTTGGGATGTAAGCTGGCTAAGTTGAGATACCATAAAGCATCTACTGTCTCCTAAAATACCAGTCTGTGGAGCGCCTGTGGGTCTGTGATACCTACGTTGTGTGAGGATGTATGTGTCTGTGGGCACCACCCTCGGGCTGCCCTTAGGATGATTGAGTGCGGTGACGCTGTGACGTCACGGCTTAACCTGGTCTCCTGTTCATAGCGTTGGGGTAACATGTGACTGTAAGTATGAATTGTCATAGCCTGATCGCCTGTAATGATTTTTAGAGATTAAAAAAACAAGAAAAGAAATTATTAGGGGGGGGCGGGGGTTGTTCACTCCTGGAATCTACCTGTATCCACCGCTGAGTGTTGGGCGCGTGTAGGAAGGAGGTGGCCGTGGCTGTAATTAGCGTGGTTGTGTGTGTGAGGTCGCCTATCGCTGACGTCCGCTGGCGCGTGGGATGTTATCGGAGAAGGCTTTATCTCGTGTCGCGTGGCTAATTGTCAGGTGCCGCGTGTTGCGTGTTATCACCCTTTTAGACATGTTCCTAGTGTCGGTGAGGGTAGGCATATGGTATCCTGTATTCCCGAGATTAATCCGTTCCACAGAATTTGTGTACTGTTGGATGCAGGGCCTATTGTAATGGCGCTCCCCTTTCTGTATTAACATCCGTGTTACTGTATGTAGTTATTATTATTGTATTTGTGCCAGTGTCATCATGTCTGCATGTCATTTTCACGTCTTGTTATTATAAGAATGCCTACCGGCAACAGTGTGTTGCAAGGCGCTGGAATTCGCTTATTTGCAACGCAGTGTTTTTTTGCGTATTTGTTTTGTGTCCCTGTTTACAGGAAGTTTCTAATGTTATGTATGAAGGCTAACGAAACGTGACTTTCGCCACTGTCTGTATGTTGACATGTGTTTTCATTCTTGTAAGGCCAAGGTGCTACCTTGTCACCTTTTTTCCCCTTACAAGCTTGTTTGGGAATTCGCTATTGTTTTCCGTTCTCCATTGTGTCTTGCTCTATCATTTTATGTCCGGGGTAATCCAAATTGCCATGATTTTTGGCCGTAGAAATGTGGTGTTACCTACTTTGCGTGGGCGTTTGTCTGTGAGAGTGGCGTCCCCCGTATTCAGGTGTCGGGCGCTATGGTTCAAAAAAAGTCTCTTGTGGTCTCCGTAGGGGCCTGGCGTTCCCGGTAAGTCCCCTATTGGCAGTCCCGGGGTCACTCATGCCCTAAGTAGGCTGTTAAAGCGAGTACCTTAGAACGAACCTACGCCCCTGTATGTATGTCCCATGTTTGTTGTCTGGTCGACCCCGGATTTAATTTGTGGGCGTAATGTGCCTTTGACTTCTCTAGTGAATGATTGTGTGTATTACTGCCTGAGTGAGAACTCTCCTAGCCTGTCTGGTACTCGCAAATGTCGCATGTTCATTTACGTCTTATCGCTGACTGGCGATAGTGTCAAGTTTCAATGTCGTGTGAAATGCCTGCTGCTAGTCTGCTTATCGCATGTGTTGAGCCAATGTGCGTGGGTTTGCTGACACGCTTTTCTATTGTCTGCATATACGGCGTGCCTTTGGTTCCTCGTCATGTAAAACCCTACCTCTGTTCATATATATTGCGTCCCCAAATTTTGTGTTATTGTAGACCTGGTGCGAATATGTTCGTCGGTGGTAGTTAAATGTCTGTGTTAGGTTCGTATCCTGGTGAGGTCCTCGGGGTTCGAAGGCTATCTCTTGGCTTTCTTTTCACGTCTGCCAGGGAAATCATTTCCTTTCATTTTTGCAGTGTTCCCGCCTTTACGTGTGGGTGTTGTTTTCCGAGTGTAGTATGCCTTCATACGGCAGGCGTGGATAGTGTCCTTGATGAGTTTGTGTCCATGCCGCACGTTCACTATATAGTTCAGGTCAGATACCTTCCTGCAGACTTTGAAGGGACCTGTCCAACGTGGTAGGAGGAACTCGGACACGTTCTTCTTACGGGCGGAATTGGAAACCTTAACCAATTGCCCGGGTGTGTATTCCACGGTCTTCCGTTGCCGATCGTACCGTTCTTTATCTTTCTTCTGTGCCGCGGTTATGTTTTTTCTGGCGTTCATGCGAGCTATCTGCAAATACTCTAACCGGGGATGCATATGTTGTCAATGGGGCTTCTGGGTGTATAGCCGTGCAACAGGAATTGTGGAGAGTGTTTTGTGGCCGTTGATATAGACGTATTGTAGCTGAATGTAATGGGCTGTGGATAATTATCCCAGTCTGTCCCTGTGTCCCCCGTGAACTTGGCTAGCGCTATTCCGATGATTTTATTCATACTTTCTGTGAGCCCATTGGTCTGTGGGGAAAAACTCGTGGTTGTATATGCCCTTATCCTTAGTACCTCCAAAGACTGTTGGAGCACTCTCGAGGAGAAAATAGTCCCTCTATCGGATAATAGGGTTTGGAATAGACCGTATCGCGTGACTATGTCAAATAGAAATTCCTCTATGCTGTTCGTGTCTGCTTTGGGAACAGCCTTTGTAATCATATACCGGGTAAGATACTCTGTGGCCACAAGTATGTATCTATTACCTATTTCAGATGTAGTGATGGGGCCTTTAACATCTATCCCGACTCTGTGGAATAGCTCTCCTACGGGAATAGGGTTGAGTAATCCATGAGGCTTGCCAGGTCTTGCTTTAAATCGCTGGCAAGTGTGACATGTCTTTACGAAGGTGTCTATGTCGCCCTTCATGTTTACCCAGTAATACTTGTCCCGGATTCTATGGTATGTTTTATGCGTACCCAAATGTGCCCCTGCCATTGGGCTATTATGGTGTCCGGTCATGATACTCTCTTTCAATGAGTCCGGAACCGCTATAGGTGCATTATCGTGCATGGCTGTGGGTTTAAATTTCAGTACCCCGTCTTTGTCTAGGAAAAATCGCCTAGACAGCCGCGCTGTCTTGGAACCTACCTTTTCCAAGTTTTCTAGTGCCTTTTGAATCTGTTTCAAGTATGGATCACGCTCTTGCTCCTGCTATATGTTAACCATCGTCAGGGCAAAAGTCGGCATGTCGTCCCATTCATGGTCCTTACTGTCATCTGGGGGATCGGCTACTGGCAGCCTAGACAACCCATCTGCATCTAGGTGTGTAGCGCCCTTCTTATGCTTAACCACGAAGTTATATTCGTAAAGACGGAATATAAACCTATTGAGTCGCGAATTTGGGTTTTTGAATTTGTCCCAAAAAAGCTGGCTCGCGTGGTCAGTGATTACCGTGAACTGGATACCATAGAGGTATACCCGGAAATAGTTCACTCCCCATGAAAATGCCTGCATTCCCCGCCCTGTGGCAGAGTATCTGGTTTCGACGGCCGTTAATTTTCTGCTAGCATAAGCTTCTGGCCATATGCGCCCCTCCGCATCTTCCTGTAATAGGGCCGCTCCCAGTCCATACAGGCTTGCGTCCACGTGTAAAAATGTGGGCCTATCACTATGGAAGTGTTGCAGCAATGGTGAGGTGGTCAATAGGTGCTTAAGTGTGTTAAAGGCATCTATATGTTCCTGTTTAATGTTGAAAGGCGTCTTCTCACGTGTGAGTTCGGTTAGGGGGTGGGCGATGTGCGCGAATCTATGGATGTACTTCCTGTAATAGGAGGCGAGACCAATGAAGCTACGCAATTGTTTCAGGTTTGTAGGCATCGGGATGCCCGTTATTGCGTCCGTCTTCGCTGGGTCGGGAATAATGCCTTCTCTGTTGACAATATGGCCCAATATATTAATCTGCTGTCTGGCGAATTGACACTTCGCAGGTTTAAGCCTTAATTTGGTCTCTCTAATCCTTGCGATAGCCACCTCCAAGTGTACGAGATGCTCGTCAAAGGTGTGGGAGAAGACCGTTATGTCGTCCACGTAGACGAGCACCGAGCGCCATTTTAGCCCTGAAAATGCCTTATCCACTAGCTTTTGGAAGGTTTGGATGGCGTTACGGAGGCCCATTGGTAACCTTGTTTAGGTATAGAGGCCGTTTTCTGTAACGAACGCCAGCTTGTGCCTGTCCGGTTCATAAACGGAGATTGAATAGAATCCACTATAACAATCCATCGAGCTGAACCAGCTGGCCCCACCGAGGGCATACAAATAGGTGTCGGCCCGTGGTAGTGGATAACTGTCATTTTCTACTAACTTATTGAGCCTACGGTAATCTGTACATAACCTGTGGGAATCATCTCGCTTCTTGGTCAGCAAGACGGGAGCACTGTAATTCGAGATCACTGGCACTATTACTCCCGCTTCGAGCATCTCTGTAATCTGAGTGTCGATAGCGTGCCTCTTCTTCTGACTCACCCTGAAGGGGGGCTGGTGGACTGGCCGGTCACTGGTGAGTGTGACGTGATGCTTGATAAGGTCTGTCACCGCGAGATCTTTCAGCGAATGGGCAAAGATATCCCTATTGCCTTCTAGGAGCTCCGTGAGGCTCCTATCTTGTTCCGGTTTCAGGTTCTGTCTGTGAGTGTGATTGATCATCTGATCTGTGTGTGTGCCTGTGTGTTTGTCGATTGTGTTTAGTGTGGAGGCTTGGTGTTTGTGGATTTCTCGCTGCGCTCGAATCCCATCTGCGTTCCTGGCGTATGCCATGGAATGTATAGTGAGCCTCTGGTCATGCATTAAAAGCATCTTGCCACTAGCAAAATTTATGCTAGCTTCGTACTTGGCGAGGAAATCCATACCAATTATTGCTGACACACAAAGATGTTCTATCACGAACATGGGTTGTGTTGTCGCAAAATGGTCTAGCCTGATGTGTATATTTGCCACCCCTGAGTTTTCTAGCGTCTGAGCATTGGCCGCTACCAGCCGGATGTCACCCGTGACACCGTGTATCTGACCTTCGGTGACGTGTTTTCTGTTGACGCAGCTTACCGCTGCGCCAGTGTCAACGAGGGCTTGCACCCTGTGGCCATTTATGCTGGCGTGTACTGTCAGTGCCGCTAACTGGAGTCCTTCCCCCTGTAAAGATGTATTTTGGAGGGTGTATGTTGTTGTTGTTGTTGTTGTTTCTTCCTCAGTGTCCTTGTCCTTGTCCTTGTGTGTGCCACTGTTGATGCCCTGTGTTACATTTGTGCTGAAGAAGCATGGAGCTGGCTGCTCATTGTACTTAGCACGCTTGGCCTCGCGGCTTATTGCCTGGCTCGAGTTCTTTATCTCGGTCAGCGAAATGTGCCCAGTCAGTACACTGCCTGCTCTCTTCATTGCTCGCTCTGTCAAAATACAGGGATTCTGTCGAGTGGTTAATGTGTTCACACTTCCCCGTTTCTGTGTGGGTGTGTTGTTCCTCTCCTCCTCCTGTGAGGGTGTGTCTGCAAACCTAACCCTTCGTTTGCACTTGTGACCTTGTTTCTTGTTCCAGGCGGTCGCGAGTTCGATTCGTGTTGCCGGCTCCCCTATGCCAAGTGTGTTCGCGTCCTGTGCCTGTGTGGGGTCACTTCCCGCCCCGTGTTGTGGTGTAGGGGGTATGGTTTCCCGTCTGGAGGGTGTGGGTTTGCATTTTTCCTCCTGTTTCCCTGCCGGTGATTTATTCATGTCCAGCGGTGTTGTGGGCTGATTATCTGCGTTTTGTTCGTGCGTGATTGTGAGGGGCGTATAGTGTCCCGCCCTAGGGTTCCCCGTAAATAGTATGTGCAGGTCCCTGTTGAATCCCGTGGTTGTGAATAGTGGCGGCGAGTGTACGTCAGTGTATACGTGTATGTTCATCTTAAGTACCTTACCGAGAGCGGTCACTTCTACGGCGCCGGCATAGGTACCATCCCTACCCATGTATCTTTTGTAGTCTGCCCCGTCCTGGAATGGGTTTTCCTGTTCGGCCGCTAAGAAATCCCGGTACTCTTTCCAGTTGGCCAGGATATGTTTAATCGTTTCCCGCCTGTACTCCCTGTGGTGATCGTCGGTATGGCGGACTAAAAAGCTAATGGCCCTGAACAGACAGTTACCGTCCCCTTGTACCGGGAGTGTTTGGAAACGGTCCGGGGGAGGATCGTTAGCCCTTGTTTTAGTTGGCTGCTTCCTCCCCCTGCTCTTGTGAGTCTGTTTAGGTGAGGGGCCTTTCTGGTGTTGTGTTAGGGGAGGAACCTCAGCCGCTTTTTTAGCTAGCCGAACCTCCCCGTCTAGGCGTTTTTTGGAAACGTAGGAGTGCGTCTCCCCGTGCTGTAAGTCTGTCCCCCCCCGGGGTGGTTACGCCAACTCCCCTCTTGCGGTGGGTAACTGGGTGTAGGAAGCATTGCCCTCCTAAATGTCGGGCGGGGTGCCTCGTCCCTAAACTCCCTCGGGAATTCGTCGGGGAGCGGATAGTGTTCTGGTCCCTTCGTGTACGTGTCCCGGGCCTCCCGTCCTTTCTGTGGGGTTGTTGTTCCGCGTTTATTGCCCGGTGGTCTATGTCCTTGTCACCAACAGGGTGGGGTGTACGTCTGCTGCTGCGTGGGCGGGTTTTCCCGGCGATTCCCCTTTTCCCTGTACTGCGGGGGTGCATATCCCTGTCTGCCTGGGGGTGGGTTCTCCCGGTACTCCCCGGTTCCCCTATATTTTGGGGATGCATAGTCTTGCCTGATTGGGGGTGGGTTTTCCCGATAGTCCCCATTTCCCCTATATTGTGGGGATGCATAGCCTTGCCTGCTTGGGGGTGGATTTTCCCGATAGTCCCCATTTCCCCTATGTTGTGGGAGCATAGCCTTGCTTGCTTGGGGGTTGGTTTTCCCGATAGTCCCCATTTCCCCTATATTGTGGGGCAGCATAGCTCTGTCTGTTCGGTGGCGGGCTGCTTCGCCGGGGGATACTGTGGTCGTACCCTGAAGGGTAGTAATCTAGTGTGTATGGGGATGATGGTCGCCGTGAGGGGTATGTTGGCTCTACATTTGAGTATGAGACCGGTGAATACCGCGGAGGGTAATGTGGCCTATCTTGCGTATATGGTGTTGTCGGCCGCCGTGGAGGGTAGTATGTTTCCTCCCGCTCGTAGTGTCTCCTTTCCGTGTATCCCATTTCCCTCTCGGTATAGTACAGTTCTTCCGTGTCAGTGTGCTCATTTCTAATTGGTCCCCCGCCTGCTTGGATGGCAGCTATTGTTAGCTTCTCCATCCTGTCCACTAACTCATCCATCTTTTGACTAGTGTTGTCCTTTTCTGGATGAAAATGTTGATTCACGGCTTTCTCCGTAGCTTTTTCTGTGATCTTTCTCCCTGCCTCTATTGTTTTTATATTGTTGAGCATATGTTGGACCGTGGGGTTATTCATTATACATAATTTGTCCACGAAGGATGGCCTAAGGCCCTGCATTAGCAACTTAACTTTTTGCTTATGCGGCTTAGCGGCGTTGTATTTGTCGCACATGAACAGTTTCGCGTTTACATACGTCTGCGCGCTTTCTGTAGGCCCCTGTGACCTCTGTCTAATTTGGTCATACAGGTCCTCATCATCTGGTGTGAGCTGGAATTCACTTTTCAGCAATAAAGTGATTTCCTCCCATGTGGCATCTTCTAGATTGTCCTCATGGAGCTCGTACCATGTCATGGCCGCCTTTGTTAGGTATGCAGGTAGGAGCCGTTTCCTGACTTCGTCGCTCCAGCCATTGATCCGAGCCGTTCTATTGAAGGCCTGGAGGTATTCCTCGGGATCCTGGCCCTCCCCCGTGAACTTTGTGGGGTGGATCATTGGATATTCCGTGTGCCTATTCATATTCTGCTCGTTTATCTCTTTTTGGCCGTGTAGGGATTCTAGTCCGTGTACGCTGTCCGCACTTCGATCGTGTGACGAGGTGTTTGGGTTTGTGTTGTTTTGAGGGGAATTATCCTCACTCCCTGTGTATGACACGTGTGTTACGTTGCCGGGGGGCTCGTCGCCTGATATGTCGTCACTGATCGATGGTGTAATGTCGTACTGTGTGGACTTCACTACTTCCTCTGTCCTGTCTAGATCCTGTTTTACTGTCTTCAGAATAGTGTGTATATCTAGGACTGCCTCTGTCGTGTGATTGTCTGTCTTAACAGCGTCTGTATCCAATAACTGTGTGATGCGCGCGAGCAGATTATCAGTCTTTTGCTCTGGGATTTGCAGTTGCTGTAACAATAGGGGATGGAGTGTTGGCAAGCAATCTGCTTCACTAGCGCTGGATATTGGTGATTCTTGTCCGTGCGCACTGGTCTGGGCCTGGGATCGTGTAATATGTGTGACTTGTGCTGCCGCTGCAGGGTGTTGAGCGCGGATTTCTAATGCCTTTAATTCGAGTTCCTGAAGGAGGCGTATTGCAGTGTGCTCAGTTATTAAGTCGCTGTTCTTAATTTTTAACTTCGGCAGGAGTGGAGTTGTGCTAGCTGCTAGCTTTACTACGCAAAGTCTCTTAGTGTGGTTCTAATCGTGGTCATTTAATTTCCACCGACCTTGCACTATGGGGAGGTTGGGGGTGGGTGTAATAATACAAATCCCCGTGTAATAAAGGGGGGGGAGAAAAAAGATAAAAATGTGGAGCGTATTCTGGGAGAGAAAAAAATTAGTCTCGCTTGGTTACTTGCGGTATGGATCGCTCTACCACGAGGGCTCGTTGTTTGAGTCCCTTAGCCTTATTTTGCGTGGTAGCCGCGCCTCCACCAAATATGTTTTATCCCTTGGTTGGGGATGGGATGAACACGGTAGTGTAGTTGGGCTAATTTTGAGGACTGCTTCCGAATGAGGGTAGTTTTCCGTGTTTGGGAGAGACTACCAGTGTAGTGTGTTGGTGTGAGTGCTTAAGCTATTGGGGGCGTCTCTGCAGGATGCAATTACCGTCCAGGGGATGAATGTCTAAGTGCAGGCTGCTAATCTAGCCTGCCAATTATGTAGAGTGACAATTCAGCAAATGTGCAGAGTCAGTGACTCGGCGCTCTGCAGTCGAGTCGCGTGCTCGAGTACAATAGAACCTGACAATGCAATTATTGGCCTCTACGGTCAGGGGCAATTATGACTAAGGTCAGGTGGGGTATGAGGATGTGAAATGGAGTGTGATTAGTAATAAATGGTGTATGTTTACTGACCATGTGTTTATTGGCCAGTAGATGTGATGTGATGTCCCTCTTGGGGAGTTTAAACAAATATGAAATGTAGTGCAATTTGTAAAGTGTACAGTCGTTCAGGGTAGGTGTTCTACAAAGATAAAGGACTCTGAGCACAGCTAGATCTCACCTGGTGAAAAGCTGGTACGGACCTCGTCGGGCAGGGCCGCTGGCCAAGAGCAGAACAGAAAAGAACAGATGATGGGGCTCCTCCGGGTGTAGGTTTTAAAGCCTTCCCCCACTGCCTGGTCAGCATTTCCCCATACTTGTCGCTCCATTTACCGTGTTTTTGTTTATATTTCGTAAGCGTGGCCGTCAGCAGTAAGCCGGGCCCGCTCGTGTCTGAGGAAATGCATGAGGCTTATGGTCTGCCTATGCGGGTAGTTTTGGTAAAAGATGGCGGGGTGGGTCTCAGGGGGTACTGCCCCCGGGCTGTACACTATCATCTCTGTTACAGCCTAGCTAGCTGGCGAACCTATTACCCCAGATAGAAGCCAGCAGCAAACCGTCCAGTCTTGTTGAGTTAATACTCCTGAGAAAGGTGGTTGTGTTTGGAGTTTCCCTGGAAGTGTAACTCGGGTTTTCTTCATTTCGCCTGTGAAACACAGTCAAGTTAAGATTGGACGGAAGGGGGATTTGAGTTTCATTCACTTCGCCATTCCCTGGAAGTGCAACTCTCATTTCGCCTGTGAACTTTTCGTTCCGCAAAATTCACAGTCAATTTAAGATTGGACGGAAGGGGGATTTGAGTTTCATTCACTTCGCCATTCCCTGGAAGTGCAACTCTCATTTCGCCTGTGAACTTTTCGTTCCGCAAAATTCACAGCCATTTTAGATTGGACGGAAGAAGGATTATATTATATTAAATTATACTGATTGGCGTATAATCTCTACTTAGTATAAAAAACAAAGTCCCCGATTCTTGGATGTTACGGGTAAACTCGAGAACCACTGGTTGGATTTTCATGCGGTTTTCACCATTCTGTAAAGGATATCTCGAGATGATTTCTGTAGAAAATAATTTAATTATGATCAAAGGAAGCCGAGCAGTAACGATTTCGGTGGAAAAGTAAAAAGAAAAACCTGGCGTCCGAGCGCTTTTTAAGCTTACGCTGGGAAAACTGTTAAAAATATCTAAATACTATGTGTGTAAGAATTGTTCAGCATGAAAAGTTCTACAAAAAAAAGTCCGCGAGAGCATTTGTCTATCTTCAATACATCACCCACTACGAGTGTTTTTACGTTTAAATTTCTTCCAACCATGCCCATTCAAATATTGAGGCAACAGTTTACGAGCTATCTAAGGGCGAATCAATCATCTCTGTTACAGCCTAGCTAGCGGGCGAACCTATTGCCCCATTAACAGCCAGCAGCAAGCCGTTGAGTCGTGTTGAGTTAAGAATTCTGAGAAGGGTGGTTGTGTTTGGAGTTTCCCTGGAAGTGCAACTCGGGTTTTCTTCATTTCGCCTGTGAACTTTTCGTTCCGCAACATTCACAGTCAAGATTGGACGGAAGGGGGATTTGTGTTTCATGCACGTCGCCAATCTTAAATTACGTCTGACAAGATTTTGTGACACATGCATCTCCGTGATAATAGAACTAATAGTCCAGTTAGTGATTTTAACCCATCACGCTGAAACGTAAAACGAATATTGGTCGTTGTTCATTGACACTGGAGAAAAAAAAAGCGATTATCACGTAATGCATTCTCCCGGGCGAAGCCGGGTCGGGTTGCTAGTACATTATATAATAAGACTAGCAACCCTCGCCGGCTTCGCCCGGGAACAGTTATGAATGCAAGATGATAGGCTACTTTTAACCGAGGTCTTATAAGATTGCCTTGCATACGACATTCGTCGTTTTCCCTCCAGCAGTGAACACGAAAGGATTTCGGTTTGATGTAACACGCGATAGAGCCACGTAGAGCTGTCCACGAGAAAAACATTCTCCACTGAGAGCAACTCCAGTCACGCTAAGTGTCTGACCCTGTGCTTTGTTTATAGTCATGCCAAAGCAGACTCTTACAGGGAATTATACTCGTTTGAAATGATAAGGCAAATCTGAAGGATTCATAAGGATTCTGGGTACTAAGACCTTTTCTCCTGTACAACAGCTAGTTAAGATAGTTGCTTCAATGAAACCGTTTTTCAAAGTTTTCACTACCAATCGCGTCCCATTGCATAAATTTGTTGGGTGTAAATTACGTAGCAATATAATAGGCACTCCACCTTTTAAAATAAGCTTGTTTGGTGGCAAGCCAGAAGGAAGTAAAGAATTTAGGAATTTTCTAGGGTGATGACCAGCTTCTTCACTATCGACTACTGCGTCTCCTGAGTAATATACTTGAGCCTGGACTGTGACTTTGGAGAACACCAAGTCATTTATTTTCACAACTTGTTCGTTTGTCGGCGATAATATTGTTCTTTCTTTATACCATGAATGAGACGTGTTAGATAGGTCATGGATTTGAGGATAAACGCTATCAATCAATACTTGAATGCTGCTTACTAAAACACAGAAATCGTGATTGAAGGTAATTTTACCGTCAATGACCGGTAAATATCCATTTCTGACTCTAAGTAACAAATTAGCAAACAGACTATTATCTTCTGAAGATAAAAAAGAGTACTCTCATGTTAGTTTAGAGTGCCAATTTTGTTATATTCGGCCAGATGTAAGATCGTTTTAATGAAGCGTTCACTTCGTCGGCTCTCGTTCCTCTGGTAACAACTGGTAAGATTTGGAGAAAATCTCCGGCGAACGAAATTGTGCAGCCACCTATAGGTGTGTTCCGATTTCCTAGATCACGCAAGGTCCTGTCTACAGCTTCAACGGAAGTTTTGTGCGAACTGTAGCCTCATCCCATACTACTAAAGAACAATTTTGGATTAATTTGGCAGTGTTACATTGTTTTGAAATATTACATAAGCTTCCATCATTACTGCTAACTTTCAAAGGAAGTTTAAATGTTGCATATGCTGTTCTTCCCTCTTCCTAAAGATTGGCTGCAATTCCAGATGACGCGACGGCAAGAGCAATATTACCACCAGACCTAACTTCGGCGAGCAACAAATTAATCAAGAATGTTTTGCCTGTGGCTCCAGGGGCATCGAGAAAAAATAACTCACCTTCCTTCTTAGTGATGCTAGATATGATGGTGTCATAAGCTTGTTTCTGATCGTGGTTCAGACGGTATTCTTCATGTGCAACGGTTTGAGGGATCCGAGGACGAAGTCTTTCTTTCTCAAGTGACAATCGAGAAATTATTTGTTGCTCTGTTTCATTGTTATGTGATAAGCGCTTTTTTTATGTCAATGAACTATGACGTATATCGGTTTTACATCTCGGCATGATGGTTTAAAATCACTGACTGGGCTATTAATTATAGCAAATTCTTGTCTGACGTAATTTAAGAATGGCGAGGTGCATGAAACACAAATCCCCCTTCCGTCCAATCTTAACTTGACTGAGTATTTTTCGGAACGGAAAGTTCACAGGCGAAATGAGAGTTGCACTTCCAGGGAATGGCGAGGAGCATGAAACACAAATCTCCCTTCAGTCAAATCTTAACTTGACAGTGTATTATGCGGAACGAAAAGTTCACAGGCGAAATGAAGAAAAGCCGAGTTCTACTTACAGGGAATGGCGAGGTGCATGAAACACAAATCCCCCTTCCGTTCAATCTTAACTTGACTGTGTCCTTTTCGGAACGGATGTTCACATGCGAAATGAAGGAAAGCCGAGTTTCACTTCCAGAGAAACTACAAGCACAACTACCCTTCTCTGAAGTCTTAGCTCAACACGACTCGACGCTTTACTGCTGGCTGTATCTGAGGTAATAGGTTTGCCCGCCAGTTAGGCTGTAAGAGGGATGATAGACTCGCCCCTTAGTTAGTTCGTAAACTGTCGCCTAAGTATTTGAACGAACATGGTTGGAAGAAATGAAAACGTAAAAACACTTATAGTGGGCTATGTATTGAAGATAGAGATATGCTGTCGCGGACTTTTTTGTAGAACTTTTCATGTTGAACAATTTTTACACTCATAGCATTTAGATATTTTTAACAGTTTGCCCAGCGTAAGCTTACAAAGCGCTCGGACGCCAGTTTTTTTGACGTTTTCACTGAAATCGTTACTGCTCGGCTTCCTTTGATCATATATACATTATTTTCAACAGAAATCATCCTCGAGATATCCTTTACTGAATGGTGAAAACTGCATCAAAATCCATACATGGTTTCTCGAGATTACCCGTGACATTCAAGAATCAGGGACTTTGTTTCATACTAAGTAGAGATTATGGATTTGGTATTATAATGACGAATGCTCACCTGACTGATTGACAAAGAGCATACATACACATATTATGAAGGTGGTTATTCTGCGAAAAATCGACGCCACCAAACACCTTACGAAATCTTCTACTAAACAATCTTACAGGGTTGAGGATTAAATAGAAGAATATTATCTGCTCTTAAATATGTCGGAAGGAGAACAATTTTCTTCTTCTTCTTATATATTTAGAATCATACATTTATCTGAACTTCCTTAATCATTCAAATACCCACAGGTTTACATCTTTCAGTGCCATTCCCCTTGCTCTATTAAGATGCATAACCTCTTTGGGAGTGTGAAATTCTTAAGAATACTGATAGCATATCTAATACAACACACCTATTTGAACAATCGAAAGCCTTTTCTTTATTTGTGTGTCCAATTTGATTGTGCGAGAAAATGCCCCGTAATGTAGACTACATACAAACATGAATATTTTTGGTAGATTGACTTTCATGGCCGGTGAATTAAAACTCAGCAATTTTTCTAGGTTTATGCCATGTCTTGTGTGGGGTTTCACCTAGGAACACCAAGATAGGCTCATCAGCGGGTTCTTGGTGCCCGTGCCCGGACTCCCACAGGGTAGTGAATTGCGTGCTACCACCATTCTTATGAAGCGCACCTGCGATTCTTCACTGCTAGAGCTAAAAGCTTAAGCCCTATAATGGCTTCAAAATGATGCTATATTGGCTTTTACGGCCAGCGTATTAAAACTCAGCATATTCTCTTGGTTTATGCCTTCTTAGGGAGGTGAAGGGCTGCTTGAGCTTTTACCTCTTCTACTCGTCCTAATGGCTCTTCATTTGTTATTCTCTCCACCCATCTGATGTTCATCATTCTCCTGTAACACCACATTTCAATTGCTTGTATTCTCCTCTTTTCTGCTGCACCAACTGCCTAAGCTTCTCCTTCCATAGAGCGCCACGCTCCAGACAAAGGCTTTTAAAAATGACTTCCTAATACGGTACCTAAATCTATTTTTTGATGTCAACAGATATCTCTTTTGTAAACTTCTTTCCATGCCTGGACCAACCTCATTGTTTCGTCCATCACTAAGTAGTTACAGGACCACTATGTCAAAAAAAACGAAGCAAATCAACAACAATAACTCTAACTGATGCTCCAACTTCCACACACATTGGCATGGGGAGAACTAGGCAAACGTCTGGGAAATCCCACCTACCTGAGCAGGGCAGATCATCGAAGTAAAGTCAAGGACGGAATGCAGCGTACAAATTATGGGAAATACGCTTTCATTATCGGAAATCGAGATGTTAGTCAACCAGTCTGTAATAATATTTAAAAAAATCAATTACAGGTGCAAGCAGCAAAGGCAGGTCTTCAGATTTCGTTCCAGAAAACGCAGTTTATAACGAACATCAAGTCAGAACCCAGGGAACTTATGGTGAATGGAGCACAAATAACACAGGTAGATAAATTAAAATACCTGGGTGAATGGATTGAGCCCAACATTCGTGAAAAGGAAGCTTTTGTGGCACGCATTAACAAAATGGAAATGGCTTACCATTTAACCAAAGACATTTACAAAACACGATCAATGTCCTTCAAGGCCAAACTGAGGCACTACGTTACCGTTATTCTCCCGGAGGCATTATATGCATCAGAATGCCTGGCGATGAATAAGAAGGGCCTGGCAGAACACTCGAAACCAAAGAGTGGAAGATTCTGAGAATGATCTTGGGCCCGGTCAAGGAACAAGGAGAGTATAGAAGACGACACAAAGATGAACGTTATCTACATGTGGAGAAAATAACGGACACCATTCGCAAAAGAAGACTCTCCTTTTATGGCCATTTAACACGAATGAACTCTGGAATATTGTCCAATCGAATCTGTGCCTACTTTGGGGGAAAGAAAACTAAAGGGATCTGGTTCACAAAGGTGGAAAAAGACTTACAAGAACGGGGAATATCACATGAGGACAGCTTGGAACGTGACTCTTTGAAGAAGAAACTTGGGGAGATACAGAGTTTTCAGCCAAAACCTATATTGGAAACCGGCAAGAAGTGGACCGAAGAACGGAAGGAAGCTCACCGAAGACGAATGCGCGAATACTGGGCCAATGTGAAAGAAAGAAGGAAAAGGCAGTTGAAATAACGTGGTCCATAGAAGACCGAAACGATTATAAAAAAAAAAAATAATAATAATAATAATCATAATTCCAAGAAACACTGTTCTGAACTACGGTATGTAAAGCTAAATTTAACTTACCCCCCCTCCCCCTCATCTTCACCTCCTGAATCCTCATCTGTGTCAATATTTGATGCTGGTGGTTCAACAAACATGTTAACATCACAATTTATGTTCTCTTTGTTTAGAATATCAATAGCTTCTGCCAGCGAGAAACCTCTTCTATATCAAGAAGTTCCGTGACGAATTAAAGAGCCTACTTTTCTTAAAATTTAAGATTCATGCCAATGATTAATCTATGCGGATCTAACTAGAATAATGACGAAATTAAGTTGGTAATATCGAAATTTCTAATTAGTTCAAAATACAGTACTGCATAAATGGCAAAATGTATCCTAATAGAGCACTAGAGTTGGCCACCCTGGTGACTGAATATATTCTTAGCTCCATCTCTTAAGGTACAGAATACAAAATTTGGTTGAAGTCCAATGGATAGCATGGACGTTAAATGCGTTTAAACATGTTGGCAACAATGCCATGCATGTATTGGACAGAATTGTGATCTATCTTTGTGCCAATTTTGAATGAAATCCATTAGTTAGTATAGACGTTACATGCATTTTAAAATTGGATCTATCAGCAGGCTTAGAATCATGTTGGCAGCACTGACGTATATTAGTTACTCCAAATTAATCTAGAATGCCAGGTTCTATACGTGTGCAAAGTTTAGAGCTATTGGCTTGCATACTTTCTGATATATTGATATTAGGGTATCAAAAATAGAGACAGTTTTTATTAACAGTTGGCAGCCCTGGTTGCTCTTAAGAATACGCATAGTCATATCTGTTATGGTACACATAGCACATACGAATTTTGGTTGAATTCCAATTGTTAGTGTAGAAGTTGTATGCATTTAAAAATAGGACCTTTCTGCAGGCTTATAATCATTTTGGCAACACTGCCATGTATGGCCTCCTAGAAATTAAACTGAAATTATATTATCTATACGTGTGCTAATTTTGAAATAGCTCCCATTCATACCTTCCAAGCTATCCAAAATGGAACTCATATTTCAATTGCCATTTTTCAGCAGTTGGTAGCACTTTTCAATCTTTACATTGAACAAGCAATGAAGGAAATTGGAGAACAATTTAAAGTGGGAGTGAAGATTCAAGGAGAAATAATTTCAACTCTGAGATTTGCTGATGACATCGTCATCTTGGCCGACACGCCTGAGGATTTGAATGAGTTTTTGAATGGTATGGACTCCATCTTACGGAAAGAATACATGATGAAAATTAATAATTGTAAAACAAAAACAAGATGTTCAGTAAAGAACATATAGCCTACTTTCTCCTAAATGCATGGGTATTGTTATAACTCTTTGTCCTTTCCAAGGAGTAAAATTGAATATTGGTTTTACTAGCTTGTTGAAATAAGTGTCATACGGATATTAAACATGAATATGAGGTGCCCTTTGCTAGTGCTATCTCTGTACCAAATTTCGTTCAATTCGGTTTCATCGTGTTTGAATAGATAGGGGGAATCGATTGGCACACATACATGGCCGCCAGCCGCATATTATTGGGGGATGACCTAGTAGTTTGGTCAAAAGATTCTTCATGCATAAAGGTATAATGTTACAACATTTGGTAGAGATCAGATAAAAAGGTTGGTTGTAATTTGATTTAAGCTTTGAACATTTGGGTGGCTGCCATTAGGTTTCCGTCAAGATTGCAGGTGCTCTTTTCTTGTGCTACCTCTGTACCAAATTTCGTTCAATTCGGTTTCCCGTGCTTGAATAGATAGGGGGAATCAATTGGCACACCTACATGGCCGCCATCCGCAAATTATTGGGCTGATGCTCGTAGTTTGGTCGAAAGATTCTCCATACATAAAGGTATATAGTTGCAAAATTTGGTAGAGATCAGATGATTAGGTTGGTCGTAATATTATTTAATCTTTTAACATTTGGGTGACCGCCATTACGTTTTCGTCAAGATGGCGGTGATATAAAACATGACACTGAGATGCCCTGTGCTAGTGTTACCTCTGTACCATATTTCGTTCAATTCGGATTCACCGTGTTTGAAAAGATAGGGGGAATCAATTTGAACACAAACATGGCCACCATCCGAAAATTATTGGGCAGATAACCTCGTAGTTTGGTCCAAAAGTTCCTCATACACAAAGGTATAACGTTACAAAATTTGGTAGAGATCAGATAAATAGGTTGATCGTAATTTGATTTAAGCTTTGAATATTTGGGTGGCCACCATTACGTTTCCGTTAAGACGCCAGCGATATAAAACATGACACTGAGGTGCCCTTTGCTAGTGCTACCTCTGCACCAAATTTCGTTCATTTTGGTTTCACCGTGCTTGAAAAGATAGGGGGAATCGATTTGCACACAAATATGGCCACCATCCGAAAATTATTGGGCAGATGACCTCGTAGTTTGGTCAAAGGATTCTTCATACTTAAAGGTATAATGTTATAAATGTGGTAGAGATCAGATGAAGAGGTTGGTAGTAATTTGATTTAAGCTTTGAACATTTGGATGGCCGCCATTACGTTGTTCGAATTGATAGGGGGGTGGGGGGACAGACATTCAGAGTACACACACTCACACACTCACACACACACACACAGACAGACACACAATATTTGGCCCTGTAGTGATCTCATAAGTCTACTTTCGTTTTTTGCAAAAATCGAAAGTAGGCTAATACTGGAATGCAGCCGAAATAAATCAGAAACGTTATGGACATCAAATTGGCAGGTGAAAAGCTTAAGGAAGTAGGAGACTTATGTTACTTAGGAAGCAAAATAACCAGTGATGGACGAAGCAACGAGGATATAAAAAAGTCCTCTCGGCACGCCGGAAGGCGGAGGTAGATTTCACCGGACAAACTTGGGGATAGGCGAAAATAGGCAGAATATGCAGGTTTTCGTAGAAGGATCAGACATCATTTATTGCGAGGAAGTATTTTATATTTGGAGATTAATCAACTTTGTTTTCCGTCATTATATGCATATTTTAAACATTTTATTGTCTTATGATGACGGTAGCCTTCTTGTCATTTGGGATCCATTTTTATACTTGTGGTCACACTGTCCTTATGCAAGGTTTTGACACTGATGAGTAAATATGTAACGGTCTGTTACTTCTTCACGCAAAATTATATCTCCCGCAGAGATTTTGGTTGGTTGCTCAGTTTAGGGGCTGCGACATCGCGGTCATGTAACCCCGTGTACTTTGGGTGTGTGTAGAATCTGTCTGATAAACGGTGCGAATAGAGATGGCTGTATTAGTCTGTAATTCAGGTAAGGAGTTCAGACGGTCAATTTCAAGCAGTAGCTCCTAATGTTGCTACCAGATACTACCGTCAACGACACCTAGCCGTGGACTTGGCTACTAGATCCCACCACAACCAGCAACTCGCAACGAACGTTGGAACTTCCCCTCCAAAGGAAAGCATACTGAGGGATTTTTAGTGCTCTTAGAAAATCCGACGGCTTTGGCCGGCTTTGAACCCGCGACCTTGGGCATAGAAGTTCAGCATGCTACCAGTTACGTCACCGAAGCCGCTTCACACTTAGTCAGATGGAAATCTGATTCTGATCTCGTGCAAGTGCGTTGTCATGGCAACGTCTGATGGCTCATCCCTCATCAATTTAGTTGTGTTGCCATGGCAACCTCTGATAGCTCTTGGTATTTTCTTATAATTCCGAAATCATTTTTCTCATCCCTAGGCGTAATGGTGGGTCATATCAAAAATTATTACAGACAAAAGTTTTAGGTAAATATTAGGGGAATATTGTCCATTTTGTACGGTTTTGATATTGTGCCTATTAAGAGAGATATGTTTAATGTTTCCCGAAAAAAAACACTTTTTCCCACCCCTTTGGTCAATGGTTGGTGCTATAAAAAACTCTTCAAACATAAATTTTTGGGCTTTATCCGACACATAGTATGAACTTGGAACGGATTTGATAATTCACATATTAAGAGAGTTATAGCAATATTTCATTTTTTCGATAAAAAAAAAGCCCCCCATATTCACCCCCTTCGACCGATTTAGCCTAGTAACGAACCCGACCGAGATTTTATAGATATACATATTCGGTAAAAAAATCAAAGTGATTGGTGCAAAATTACGGCAGTTATTGTGTCCACAAGAAACTGATATACATATATACATATACTAGCAGGTACCCGCGGCTTCGCCCGCGATCAAGACAAAGGGTACGATGCATTACTGCTGATAATTGGTCTATTCTATTACAGCAATCGCGGCTATAGGTGGGTCCTTTCTAATTCTGAATATTCTGATACCTACAGTATATTTATATGAGCAGCAAAGTGGGAATTTTATAGAGTTGTGAAAGTCTGCAGGGTAAGATGTTACATTATGTTAACACATTTTGAAAAATCCACAGCCTGTTTCCAGTCTCCGACCGGGTCAGGAATGGAATGAAGGAAGCCCCCATCTAGCGGCGAGGATATGAACTGTGCCGGCTGCCGAGGCCTGACGCACTCCTCTGGGGCAATGATTAAATGAATGACAGATGAAATGAAATGATAGTGGAGAGTGTTGCTGGAATGAAATTTTGACAGGGAAAACCGGAGTACCCGGAGAAAAACCTGTCTGCCTCCGTTTTGTCCAGCACAGATCTCACATGGAGTGACCGGGATTTGAACCACGGACCCAGCGGTGAGAGGCCGGCGTGCTGCCGCCTAAGCCACGGAGGCATGTTAACACATTTTAAAATTACGTTTTTGGTTTTGCCATCTTCTGCTGAGACATAACGATTTTGTTGACGGGATGCTCGTGAGCACGCCACATACTGTTGCCCATGGGAAAAATGGTTTTGTCTAAATGTACACGTGCTACTGTTAAGTGTGTGTCATTGCGCTTTGTTAAAGAAATTGCGAATATTGTGTGAAGAGGGAACTGCACTCTTGTACACTGGAATGGCAAATCTATCGGAATATGGTGAATTAAAAGTATTCTTACTTAAGTTATTCTGGATGTAATTTGGCCATACTTATTGATGATTGGAACGTCAACATATCGCTATTAATAGACCTATAGTTAAATATCTCTCACCTTGGCCGCTGATGTACATTATACAGTCTTTTCCAGTGTTACATCTCAGGGATTGAAATTCTCCAACCACCCTTTTGCCTCACATGCCTCTCTAAGTAATTAAAATTCCTGATTGTTGTTGTTTGAGTCTTCAGTTTTTTAACTGGTTTGATGCAGCCTTCCATTTCTCCCTCTCCTGAGCTAATCGTTTCATCTCTAGATAGCTACCACACACTACATCCGAGGCAATCTGTTTAACCCTGGTTTACCCCTACAGTTCTAGTCCGCGACCCTCCCATCCATAATTAAGCTTGCTATTCCTGGGTGTCTTAATAAGTCTCCTACCCTCCTATCTTTTCTCTCCATTAGCAGTCGCCAGAAACATCTCTCCTCTCCCACTCGTCTTAATACCTCTTCATTTGTTAACCTATCTACCCATCTGATCATCATACTCCTGTATCACCACATCTCAAATGCTTGAATTCTCCTCTTTTCTGCTGCACCATTAGTCCATTAGTCAAACTCAGCAACTTTTCAAGTTTTAAGCCGTGACCTGTCTGGGGATTCAATGGCCGTGAAAGACAAAATTACATCTTTATTGAAATAAGTTTGCCCAATTGCTCAGTAAGAGTAAATTAAGAAAAAAATGTAATTTAATGTGACAGCCGGTAGAATACGACACATTCGATTGTGAATATGGGTTGCTGATCATGGTAAAAAACGAAAAAGACCAGATCAAAATTGGCAAACAATAATATTCAGTTAACAAAGAACAAATTTATAAAGAAAATGAAAGCATTCCGTGCAAAATAGAAAGCATCTTAACATTGTAAATTAGAGTAAAGATCTGAAACCTCTCTTACAATAACCAGCTCAAAGAGTATAACATTAAACTCAAAATCACGATCGTACCCGACCCCAAAATCGACCTCTATAAATAAAATATATCTCATTTTACGCATATCAATGCGAGGAGCAATGTTCGTGGTTTCCACTTCTAGGAACCGAACCCCGCGTTCTAAGGCCCTAAAACGAACGGTTTTCGAGATATTGCCAGAAAACTATCCCCGGTCTGAGTAATTTCAGCCGTTGCCATAGTAACGTTGATCTGTTTCTCAGAGGGAACACAGTTATTTGGGAACATATCCGAAACCATTCATTTTAGGAACTTAAAAAGTGTGTTTCGGGGTCCCTACAGGACCTCCGAGTATTGTTACTCGCATGTGGCGGCTTAAAATGAGCTAAATCCGAACTTTGTACCGACTGTCCTTGCTCAGTGCCAAAGAGCCGAAAAAAGTCACTTACAAATTGAATTTTCAAAACCCGTTTCTTAGTGGGCCTCTACATACTCGGATCAACCAACATGCAAAATTTCAGCTTTCTAGATCTAGTGGTTTGAGCCCTGCGTCGATGATTCAATCTTGGATGGTCAATGCCAAAGGGCCGAAAAAAGTCACTTACAAATTGAATTTTCAAAAACCGTTTCTTAGAGAGCCTCTACATACTCGGATCAACCAACATGAAAAATTTCATCTTTCTAGGTCTAGTGGTTTGAGCCCTGCGGTGATGAGTCAATTTTGGATTATATATAATAGATAAATATATATATGCATACATAAATTATATATTAACTTTTGAACTGACGGTGGTTTTGGGGTCTGGGGGATGTGAAACGCGAAGATATGTCGAAATTTTCTGGAAGTCGAAACATGGTACTGTCCCCGTTTACCCGGATAGTAGGCTGTCAGATATCCGCCCCCTCAATCGGATTGCCAACAATCAATCGCACCGGCTCAGCTACACCAATGAAAATGGCACTGACAGAAACTACCGAGATTTGAGCACAGAAGTTAACAGGAAATCATTGTGGAACACACCAAAATAGACGGGGGTTCATACTTACCTTTACTTACCTCTTAAAAATTAT
Organism: Meconema thalassinum; assembly: GCA_946902985.2. NCBI lineage: Eukaryota > Metazoa > Arthropoda > Insecta > Orthoptera > Tettigoniidae > Meconema > Meconema thalassinum. The sequence continues at coordinate 489,054,289 of OX336393.1, forward strand.
CTCGGGGATTGGGTTGACAACAGGATCTCTAAAGTATGCTCCCACAATAACCTCCACCATGACATTTAAAAATGAACCAGAACGAAGACAAGAACTTTGAACTGTACAAAAGCTTTTATTTCAAATAAAGGGTATGATTTTGTAAGGACCACAATTGTAAGGACCACAATTAACTTTTTATTTTTAAGTGTTGGCAAGATATATTTACGTACTTAAAAAAAAAAGAAAAAACGGAGTGCAGAAACATGGTGGAAAACAAAATAGTTGATGTACAGTATGTACTGTATGTGTATTAATTTGTAAAAGTTTATATGTATTAGTGTGTGAAAGTTTATGAATAAAAATAGTGGTACTAGTTCAAAGTCGACGGTTAAATATTGGTGACCCTGACGTGATAAAGAGAAGAAAGATGTCGACAACAGAGACCACGCCGGACACGCGATTAGAAGCCAATAAGGTTAGCATCAAAATCCCACCTTTTTGGATAGAGAAACCCGAAATCTGGTTCTATCAGGTGGAGGCACAGTTTAGTATTTGCAAAATTATTTCAGAAGAGACTAAATTTAATCACCTAGTGTCTCAATTAGAACCTAAATACATTGAAAACATTTGGGACATTATTAGAAGTGCGGAAGTAAATAAATACTCATTGGCCAAGGAACGTTTACTGAACATTTTCAAGGAAAGCGAAGATAAACGTATTAAGAGACTCGTTACTGGAATTGATTTAGGAGACCAGAAACCTAGTCAATTATTGCGTAAGATGCAAGCCCTAGCAGGGATTGATGTATCAGAAAAAGTTCTTAAGACTCTCTGGTTAGAAAAACTCCCGGATTCAATAAAGAATATTCTGATCGTCAGCGACGAAGGGCTCGAAAAAGTAGCTATAATAGCAGATAAAATAATTGAAATGAATCCCCGCAACGAATTATTTGCCATGAAAAGTGACTCTTGTAAACAACTGGATGTTCCTGTTACAATGCGCGATCTAATGGACAGAATATCTGGACTAGAGCAACAAATAGCTGCCTTATCCACTGGTCATCAGGTTAGGCCTCGCCATAGAAGTAGTGAACGCCGACGATGTGATAATAGTCGTAGTAAATCACGTAATAGATACAATCCCAGGGGCAAGTACTGTTATTACCATTTCAGATTTGGACAACAGTGTAAACCGGAGAAATGTACACCTCCATGTAGCTGGTCCGAACAGGGAAACGCCGCCCAGCAGCAGAATTAGCGGCAAGTTCTGCTGCCCAAGTCAATTGTCGCAAAACCCGCCTATTTGTAACCGACAGAAAAACGGGATTGCAATTTTTAGTTGACAGTGGGGCTGATGTTTCGATAATACCGAGCAACTCCAAAGTTAATACAGATTCGCAATATAAATTGTATGCTGCCAGCGGAACCGAAATTCCCACATCTGGAATTGAACTCCGTACCATTGATCTAGGATTACGACGGAAATTCCAGTGGCCATTTGTGGTTGCGAAGATTAATAAGGCTATATTGGGAGCAGACTTCTTGCATAAATTCCACTTGTTAGTAGATGTCCACAATAAGAGATTAATAGATGATATAACCAAGCTCTGGACCAAGGGCGAAGTTATGTCTATCTCAGATGAAAATGTAGTCAGTACAATGAGCCAAAACACAAAATTTACAGATCTATTGCTGCAGTATCCGGACATAGCTAAACCTAATTTGGTACCTGGCAAAATTAAACATGATGTCCAATACTTCATTACCACTGAAGGTCCACCCGTGTTTTGTAGCGCAAGACAATTAGATCCCAAGCGCATGGAAATGGCAAAACAAGAATTCAAATACATGTTGGACAATGGCATAATAAGGCCATCCAAATCATCATGGGCTAGTCCTCTTCACCTGGTGCCGAAGAAGGATGGTTCGATTCGTCCGTGTGGAGATTATAGACGATTAAATGAAAGAACAGTTCCCGATCGTTATCCTGTTCCTAGGATAGAAGATTTTCACTGTATTTTGCGAGGAAAGAACACCTTTTCTAAAATCGATCTATTAAAGGCTTATCATCAGATACCCATTGCGGAAGAAGATAAACATAAGACTGCAATCATCACACCATTCGGACTGTATGAATTTAATGTAATGAGTTTTGGTCTGCGGAATGCACCTTCCACCTTCCAACGATTCATTAATGAGGTTATGCATGGACTGGATTTTGTATTCTCTTATCTGGATGACATATTGATCGCCTCATCCAGCAATGAAGAACACCGAGCACACCTGAAACTAGTTCTAGAGCGACTGTCAGAGTATGGCCTTCGAATCAACATCTCAAAATCAGTATTTGGTGCGAATGAATTAGCATTCCTAGGTTACTGGGTTACACCAGAGGGATCTCGTCCCCTACCTGAGAAAGTACAAGCAATTTTGGAGTACAAGTTACCTAGTAAACTTCATGAGCTCCGCACATTCCTTGGTGTTGTCAACTACTATCGCCGTTACCTTAAAGATGCAGCACAAACTCAGGCTGTATTACATGAATATCTTAAGGGAGCGAAGAAGAAGGACAACAGACTCATTCAATGGACTGAGGAAGCAAAGCAAATGTTTGAGAAATGCAAAAATGGTATCGCAAACGCTGCATTATTAGCGTTTCCCAACCCAGACTTACCTCTGACACTTTGCACTGACGCGTCTGATTTTGCTGTCGGTGCTGTGCTCCAGCAACTGGAAAATGACAGCTGGAGGCCAATTGCTTTCTTCTCACAAAAGCTGAGTCAGGCACAGAAGGTTTATAGTACCTACGACCGAGAATTGTTGGGAATTTACCTTTCTGTAAAGAAGTTCAAGCATTTACTCGAAGGAAGAGAATTCATAATCCTCACCGATCATAAACCACTCACATTTGCTTTCAAGCAAAGCAATGAAAAAGCATCTCCTAGGCAGATGAGACAGTTGCAGTATATCTCACAATTTTCAACTGATCTCCGTCATGTCAGTGGCCTCGACAATGTTGTTGCGGACGCCCTTTCCAGAGTTGATGAAATAGCAATAATGGATTATGATGAGATTGCCAAGAGCCAGCTAAAAGATCAGGAATTGCAGCAACTCCAGACAGGAAACAACTCCCTAAACTTCAAGCAATACCAACTACCAACAGGAAACTCTCTTTGGTGCGACACTTCCACTGCAAATATCAGACCTTATATTCCTAAAGCATTTCGTCACCCAATATTTCTACATTTTCATGGGTTAGCCCATCCTGGCATAAGGACTACAGTGAAGCTGTTGACTAGTAGAGTCATTTGGCCGAATATTACAAGTGATGTGCGACAATGGACTAAATCCTGTGTTAGCTGCCAGAAAACCAAGGTCACTCGCCACACAAGATCGCCGCTTGAAAACTTTGAAGAACCCGATGAACGCTTCAGTGTAGTGCACATTGACCTCATTGGACCGCTTCCAATCTCTAACGGTATGACTTATTGCTTAACCTGCATCGACCGCTTCACATCCTGGACGGAAGTCATACCCCTGGAAGACATCACAGCTGAAACAGTGTCAAAAGCTTTCTACCATCACTGGATTGCAAGATTTGGCGTCCCATCTCGCGTAATCACTGATCAAGGCACTCAATTTAGATCACAATTGTTTAACAATTTGGCCATCGTATGTGGAATAAAACTTCAACACACAACACCATATCATCCACAGTGTAATGGCAAAGTTGAACGACTGCATAGAACCCTGAAGTGTGCGATCAAGGCTCACAACTCTCCTAAATGGACAGAAACCTTACCTACCGTCCTATTGGGTCTACGCACTGCACTACGAGAAACGTCAAGCCACTCTATTGCACAGATGGTTTATGGTGAATTTTTTGAGGAGCCAATTACAAGGATTGACTCTGATTCGTTTGCATCCAACTTGTAAAAGCAGATGCTGAACCTGAAACCTGCCAGATCTAAATATAGCACATCGAGATCAGTGTTTGTCCCAAAAGACCTTCAGACATGTTCCCATGTGTTTGTGAGATGTGATAGGGTCAGAAAACCATTAGAACCTACATATGATGGTCCCTTCCGTGTCATAAAAAGACATGAAAAATACTTCACCATCGAGTGCAAGTGTAAACACATAAATGTGTCAGTGGACAGACTTAAGCCAACATATGTATTGCAGGAAGAAGATGAAGCAGTGAAGGAGCTTCCAGAGTCTGCAAAGGACACTCAACTCCAACAACCCACAAATGAATCTTCGCCAAATACCAGGTTGTCAAAATCTGGAAGAACTATAAGGTGTCCAGTTCGATTTTTAGAGAACGTCACCTCTGTGAAGAATTTTTGAAGTGATGTGTCAAGTTCGTAACTGTGTTACTGGTGGGGGAGTAGTGTAAGGACCACAATTGTAAGGACCACAATTAACTTTTTATTTTTAAGTGTTGGCAAGATATATTTACGTAATTAAAAAAAAGAAAAAACGGAGTGCAGAAACATGGTGGAAAACAAAATAGTTGATGTACAGTATGTACCGTATGCAAGAGTTTAGTGCTTTTCAGTCGGTCAACACGAATGTACCCAAAAGAGATGGGTTATGCCCTAATCCTGAAATAAATTACATGAGATTAATAAAATGTACCGTATGTGTATTAATTTGTAAAAGTTTATATGTATTAGTGTGTGAAAGTTTATGAATAAAAATAGTGGTACTAGTTCAAAGTCGACGGTTAAAATTTTAACAACTCAACAAAATAAATGTGGCTATCAGTAGCCCATGTCAATCTGACTACGTCCTCCTGAAGGACTTGCAAAGTTTGTTATAGAACATGTTAGCTCCCACGAGCTCAAAATAACGTAACATTCAAAACATATTTGGACTGGAAAAGGAAGTCAGGACGAGACACATATACAGAGCATTTGGTTTCTTTTAATAAACATGACACTTGTATTTATAGGCACAAGGCCTCAATGTAGACGACCTTACCCGCTGATAACCAGTTGTCTGGCCAGCTGCGGTCTACCCTTCAACCTGACGCACACCTGTCAAATGGGCTCACTCGTCATGCCACACTGCGTAAGAATCCAGCTCCCTCTCAAAAGCTTTAAATGTCCGCAAGACAACTCATATATATTGACGCAAATCTTTCAAATGCTTTACTCACATACCACTGGATTATTCTGACAATCCCTAAGCTTGTTAAATTATCATCCAAATGTTTAATAGCATAGTTTAGAGTATAAAACACACTCTTAAATGTTTATAACAAAATCACATAAATTATTCATAACAATTAGAAATTGTTTATAATATTTGTCAAAGACAATAAAAAAAATTTAAACACGCCTCTAACATTACTTTCGTTGCACATTATTGTCAAAGATATTTACATCATTATTTACAATATTAACATTTAAATTATTCAAATTATTAATTTAAGAAATACATTTAACCACATGTTCATCCGGTTGGTAATTTCATAATCGTGTCAATATAATCGACCAATGAAGGTTAGTTATACATGTTTAATGTCACAATCTGGTTTAATAAAGGTTGTAATAATTATTATAATTATTTGTGACGGTAATCTTCATTCAAAATCTTATCTCAAATTCTTTCAATACTCTTGTTAATTATAACAGTAAATTCACTTGATTAATTTTCAAAGGACTAAGACAATACACTCCATCGGAAAATAATTCGCTTACAAAATAATGCACAAACTGCATTAAAATAGGCCCAAAATTCATCATATATTAATATATATGGCATCAAAATCTTCCACAGAACTTACAAAAACCTCCACTAACAAATTCTTTAACATCATTAATTACTGTGGGAACCTCCTTCATTTATTCAAGGGCATTATACATCAGCGACTTTCAACACGTCCGCTGCACTAGCGATTATGCATTCATAGTTCCACTTCAAAATTCTTATAATCATTAATTGTTTCAAAACTGTTGTCATTTAACCTTCGTGGATTTCATTCATGAATCGAAATGAAGTAAAAATTTGCCAATCACAAACAAATTTAATAGTGAATACGCTTATATACGCCTGTCTGGTCTATCAAAATTTAAGATTAATATCTTCAAAGAATTGTAGTATAAAAATACTATCATCAAATAAAGTGCGACTAAACTGCAAAATAGTCGAATAGAATCCAATTAGACTGGGGAATGCAAACATCATTATATAAATCTATAATTGAGAAAAAACTCCTAACAAAAGTTCATGACTTTAATGCATTCAATAATTCATAATTAAAGTTCCTCTTTCACAAAATTGTCTATGCTGCAATGGTCGTTCATAACTGACGATAAATGTCTGTGTTGCAATCAATTCAAGTAACGACTAGTATTTCCAAGATCGTCGACAACGTAAGAGATTTTAACGCTCTAAAATCATTTAAATGTTCTTCCTTCTTGATGATGACAGAAAATTGGTCAAAGTAATTAAACTGGGGTAGAATTACTTTAATAAAGTGACACGCTGTCTGAATTTAAATCTGCCATAAAAATCATTAACTTACAGTCAAATAGTGACTACAAAAATAAGCAAATTACTGAAAAATCTAAATATCAGTCTCAACTGATCCAAAATCGTTTAACTATGCCCATGACATAACAATGTCTTAATAAATCGTCGAAAAAGGCATAACTCATCAAGGTGTACTGAGAATAGGAATCTCAAACAAAAATATAGGGCAAAATACATGAGGACAGAAAATATGGGAAAATGGTTGCTCAGAAATCGTTAAAATTCTCAAATAAAACAATAAACGTTCACGACTACCTTATCTGCTGGTTGAAGTTCCAGAGGAAAATTCCCCAAAGAAGACTGCTGATGGATCCATTTCACCAACTTGAAGATGAGCTCCATCCTCGAAACAGGAAACAGCACCCTCGGAGAATCGAACTGCTTCCTCCTCCGGAAAATGCACTGCTCCGTGTAGGCGAAAGACATCCTTCCGGCAAAATTCTTCTTTGTGAGTCGGGACTACCCTGACCTCTCTTGAAAAATCCCTGAAGTTCCAGTAGAAAATCGCCATGAAGTTTTTGTAGTAATTTCCGAAGAAATATTCATATTCAGTGAGTATGAAATCGTTTCCATTGCTGTTTGATAGTATTCAGCCTTGAACCACGAAACATGGGTGTAGATGGTTGTTCACCACATGTTCGCTTGTGTGGAATGGCGATTAGCGAAGTTCCATGCTGCTATCTTACTCCGTTGATATATGTCCCAATTGCATTAAAGTCCTTTAGCCTTCCATCTTCTCTTCGGTTATGGTAATAGAAGAACAAACTGCCATATTAAACTGCTCCATAATACTGTAGCGTTGGGTCACAAAAGCAATCTGAAGTCTCCCTATTTCACTAGGAGTGTCAGCCGTACCGTAGAATCCTACGATACAAAGTGCTTCTCAGATGGCGAGAAAATCACTTTTGTCAGTCGTCTAAAATTGCCAATATCTTCCAAAATAACTCCTCGAAATTGTTCAACTTTTCTACACTCCTTAATGTAGCACTGCACAATAGAATTAGCTTATAGGCGACCGCTAACTGTTCATAGCTAATCTTGTAGACGCGTTATAATGTGCGTTTTAACTTCACCTAGATTTACTCACTGTAAACTTGCACTGCTTGTCTGCTCGAATCTCGTTCACTGCGGTGACTTCACCACGCGTTATAATGACGACTCTTTCTACTAATTTCACTCGACGTCTCACCGAAATGACTATATAAGAACTGAGACTGAAGATCTGACGATTTGAGCTTTGATGATTTGAGCTTTGACGATTAGAGCTTCGATGATCTGAGACTCCTCTCTTCTGCGCAAGGCCTTTTATAAACTTCATGAGGGGCGTATCCATCCCTTCCATAGCGTGTTACTGCGTCATCGCTAGAAGTTCCAACTTCGTCAATACATGACGGATTTTCAAAATTCAAAAACAGAAAATTAATTTCACCAAAATTCCAGATCAATGCCTCTACTGCAAATGGATTTCCACAATTCTGCATTCCAAAAAGTAATAAAAATACCATAGTTTCAGCAATCTCCGTCTTCCTTCAGACTATCGTTCATTGGTTCGAGCCTCCCCTCCAATAGCATAATTTCTTCCTCAGCAGAATTCCACGTTTCCTGCGACTGCGTCGTAAATCTCGGATCTTTCTCGAATAAATGCTGACGTCACTGAGAATCTCAGCTCAAGTAGCCTGCTGGCATAACGTCTGCGTCATCCGTGCTTACGTCATGACTACCCACGTCATAACTATGACAGCCATAACTTTCTTTATAATTTCCAATATAGCCACCGTGGTCTCTATATAATTCAATTTACGGGGGCATTATCCCCTCACCACGTTTTAAAAACAGTTGCAAATTGTTTTTAAACTCGGTGTTACAAGTACCTCAACTCTCTTGAACACGAAATTGAATTATTACTGGCTTACTCTAGGATAGTATCTTTTCAAATTTCCAGCATTGAACTTGCCGTAAATGACGTTATTCTCATTAATTGTAATCAGGTGTGGTGTGGCAATGTATTTACAAGTTCTCACTGTCGTTGAGAAATCGGCGTTTTTCTTTTTGTGTTACCGACCTCAAAATTCTGCTGGCTCGTAGAAGGCCCAGGATCGATTACAACATCCTGCCTTTTCTTTTGGTTGTCGGCTTCTTTTTCCCGTAATTCTTTCAGGTATTGCTGGCTTTCCCTCTCTCTTTCCTGATACTGATCGGGTGTCATAACCTGACCTTGAGGATTCTGATTTCTGTTTTGGTTCTGGTTATTTCTATTATAATTTCTGTTAGAACCATTATTGTTGTAGTATCTGCCTCTTCCATTGTTGTAATTTCCTCGATTATAGTTCCAGCCTCTTCTCTGTTGATATGGACGGTAACCGTGCGATCTGTTATTTCGAAACTGATTATTCCTGTGGGGACCTACATTGTCAGTTTTCTCTTCATCTGGCTTGTCAGTTTGTTGGAATTGGTCCATATATACAGTATTTATTTCTTTGAAGTCATGCCTTTGACCTTTCTGTACCACGTTAGGCATTGGACTTGTGTAGTCTAACCTCCTCAGTAATTCATCCATGCTGGTCAAATCCCTGATGTTTGACGAAATGATTAGTCTCCTCACCTCCACAGGCAGCATACGAGAAATCGCATCAATAAGTTGCTCCGTTGACAATGGGGGTTGCAAAAATCTCAAGCGGGACAATTGACTCGTATAGAAATCAGCGTACCGTGTTGGAAGAGTACCTGAGTATTTTCTTGAATACACCTCCGCTCTTAACGAATTCTGCGCTTCTATGGACCAAAATCGTTTGATTAATGCCTCTGCAAACTCGTCAAAGTTACTGAATGTGTATCTAAATGCTCAAAACCATTCGAGGGGTCCTCCAATCAAAAATCTCTCCACTATCTTCATCTCTCTCTCTCCGGGAATGTGAGCTTCGATGAAATAATCTTTGAGGTTCCTTACATATTCTATAGGCGTCAAACTATCAGTGTTGCTGAATTTTTGCGGTTTGTCTTCAAAATTCCTGATGACCGTCACGTTCCTCGGATATGCATCCGGGTAGTTTTTCCCACTATCTCGATAGTTCCACTCAGGTTCCATATTCCTCTCGTCATCTTCCTCCCTGAATCTGGATATACGTTCTTCAGGAGTCACGTCTCTCTCTTCTGGATCTAGGTTATATCTTCTGGCATAATTCCTATTGATTTCGCAAGTCAAGCCTTCTGTATCCTTGTCAGTGATTTCCGTTAAGACTTTCTTGATTAACTCTTCTTTGTAGGTCTCCATCAAACTAGCCTCTCCTAGCTTCAAATTCTGCAGTTTTCTCGTCGTTTCATTCACATCAGAGACAACTTTATGAATCTGTTCCTCTAATGCAGATTTTAATGCTTGCACATCCTGACCTATTTGTGTTCTATCTTCAACTTGTCTCTCGGATAGCGAATCCATCCTGACGCTTAAATCTTTCCTAATCTGTACTACTTCATTGTTAATATCTATTTGAGTACTGGCAAGTTTTCTTTCAATACGTTCCTGAATTTGGGTTACATGTTCCCCACTTGACCTATTCCACTCGTCTTTCCATACTGCTACATTTGCCGTTAATATTTCTGCTATGTCTACTTCGATATCTTCTTTCAATAATCTATTATGGTCTAATAATTGGGTTCTCATGACCTCTACATCATACTTTAAACCCGCTAAAGACGCTGTCGTTCTAACTGACTCATCAACTAATCTAGTCGTTAATGCACTCATATTACGCGTACAAAGGGTTTTCGAATTTTCTATTTCTTCCCTGACTTTATTTATATCAGTTTGGACTTTAGCAATATCTACGAAAACTGTGTTGACTTCTACTTGAATCTTATTTATATCACTTTGCATCTCATTTACATCCGAATGAATGTTATTAATATCAACCTGAACATTGGACACATCAGTTCTAACATTTTGGATTTCTCTTTGGACTTCCTCAACCTTGTCTTGGACAGTCGCAACATCATTTTAACAACAACTACTTCAGCCCTAGCACAAGAAATATCACCTCGGACATTAGCAACATCTAGATTCAACATTGTAAGATCTTTCTGTACCTTAGAAACATCAATTTTAACATCAGCAACATTTTTATGCACATTGGACACATCTGTGCGGATGTCAGTTACAGTATTATCGATTCCTTGGGTATTAATCAGTAAACGCGACATATTATCCTCTAAGTTAACAGAACTGGTCTGAAGACCTTTCATATTCTCCTCCATTCGACTAGCATTCTCCTCCATTCGACTAGCATTGCTATTCATGCTTGCAGACATCTCCTCTAACATCTTCCTCAGACTTTCATCTGCCATTACAATATTATTCAAAAATAGACTGCTGTAGGGACATACATCAATAGAGCAAAATAACAACATCTGAGCAACACTTTTCACCATATGTAAATTTGATCAATTTTCTGTCTTAAATCTTACTTATAACTACCTTATAATTAACCTTCGAAGACCCTTCATGTTTAAACAAACTCAAGCACATGTTCAAATTTCCCTGGCTCATTTTAAAATATCCTAACACAAATAATTTACATTTACAATCCAAATAGTTTAATTTTATCGTAAATATGACTAAAATGTCATAAGCCGGTCAAATAAAATAAGATTCCAGATCATAGGCGATTTTTCTAAGTTTCCAGCCTATTTAACCTTTCTCAAGGTGTATAAGATCTGATCTTTTCTGAGTGTAATTTTCCTAATACAATAAAACATTTAATTCCTATATAATCACACTCTTAAATTCTACAATTGGCCAAGACATCTAACAAAGAATCAACCTCTTTATTTGAGTCTAATCGAGCCACACGTTTTAGGTTTGCCAATCCTACTGGCGTTCAACCTGGTGATCCACTTATGTTGAACCAGCCCCACGTTTTAGGGTCGCCAATCCTTCTGTCCCCGTTAACCCGGATAGTAGGCTGTCAGATATCCGCCCCCTCAATCGGATTGCCAATAATCAACCGCACCGGCTCAGCTACACCAATGAAAATGGCACTGACAGAAACTACCGAGATTTGAGCACAGAAGTTAACAGGAAATCAGTGTGGAACACACCAAAATAGACGGGGGTTCATACTTACCTTTACTTACCTCTTAAAAATTATCTCGGGGATTGGGTTGACAACAGGATCTCTAAAGTATGCTCCCACAATAACCTCCACCATGACATTTAAAAATGAACCAGAACGAAGACAAGAACTTTGAACTGTACAAAAGCTTTTATTTCAAATAAAGGGTATGATTTTAACAACTCAACAAAATAAATGTGGCTATCAGTAGCCCATGTCAATCTGACTACGTCCTCCTGAAGGACTTGCAAAGTTTGTTATAGAACATGTTAGCTCCCACGAGCTCAAAATAATGTAACATTCAAAACACATTTGGACTGGAAAAGGAAGTCAGGACGAGACACATATACAGAGCATTTGGTTTCTTTTAATAAACATGACACTTGTATTTATAGGCACAAGGCCTCAATGTAGACGACCTTACCCGCTGATAACCAGTTGTCTGGCCAGGTGCGGTCTACCCTTCAACCTGACTCACACCTGTCAAATGGGCTCACTCGTCATGCCACACTGAGTAAGAATCCAGCTCCCTCTCAAAAGCTTTAAATGTCCGCAAGACAACTCATATATATTGACGCAAATCTTTCAAATGCTTTACTCACATACCACTGGATTATTCTGACAATCCCTAAGCTTGATAAATTATCATCCAAATGCTTAATAAGCATAGTTTAGAGTATAAAACACACTCTTAAATGTTTATAACAAAATCACATAAATTATTCATAACACTTAGAAATTGTTTATAATATTTGTCAAAGACAATAAAAAAAATTTAAACACGCCTCTAACATTACTTTCGTTGCACATTATTGTCAAAGATATTTACATCATTATTTACAATATTAACATTTAAATTATTCAAATTATTAATTTAAGAAATACATTGAACCACATGTTCATCCGGTTGGTAATTTCATAATCGTGTCAATATAATCGACCAATGAAGGTTAGTTATACATGTTTAATGTCACAATCTGGTTTAATAAAGGTTGTAATAATTATTATAATTATTTGTGACGGTAATCTTCATTCAAAATCTTATCTCAAATTCTTTCAATACTCTTGTTAATTATAACAGTAAATTCACTTGATTAATTTTCAAAGGACTAAGACAATACACTCCATCGGAAAATAATTCGCTTACAAAATAATGCACAAACTGCATTAAAATAGGCCCAAAATTCATCATATATTAATATATTTGGCATCAAAATCTTCCACAGAACTTACAAAAACCTCCACTAACAAATTCTTTAACATCATTAATTACTGTGGGAACCTCCTTCATTTATTCAAGGGCATTATACATCAGCGACTTTCAACACGTCCGCTGCACTAGCGATTATACATTCATAGTTCCACTTCAAAATTCTTATAATCATTAATTGTTTCAAAACTGTTGTCATTTAACCTTCGTGGATTTCATTCATGAATCTAAATGAAGTAAAAATTTGCCAATCACAAACAAATTTAATAGTGAATACGCTTATATACGCCTGTCTGGTCTATCAAAATTTAAGATTAACATCTTCAAAGAATTGTAGTATAAAAATACTATCATCAAATAAAGTGCGACTAAACTGCAAAATAGTCGAATAGAATCCAATTAGACTGGGGAATGCAAACATCATTATATAAATCTCTAATTGAGAAAAAACTCCTAACAAAAGTTCATGACTTTAATGCATTCAATAATTCATAATTAAAGTTCCTCTTTCACAAAATTGTCTATGATGCAATGGTCGTTCATAACTGACGATAAATGTCTGTGTTGCAATCAATTCAAGTAACGACTAGTATTTCCAAGATCGTCGACAACGTAAGAGATTTTAACGCTCTAAAATCATTTAAATGTTCTTCCTTCTTGATGATGACAGAAAATTGGTCAAAGTAATTAAACTGGGGTAGAATTACTTTAATAAAGTGACACGCTGTCTGAATTTAAATCTGCCATAAAAATCATTAACTTACAGTCAAATCGTGACTACAAAAATAAGCAAATTACTGAAAAATCTAAATATCAGTCTCAACTGATCCAAAATCGTTTAACTATGCCCATGACATAACAATGTCTTAATAAATCGTCGAAAAAGGCATAACTCATCAAGGTGTACTGAGAATAGGAATCTCAAACAAAAATATAGGGCAAAATACATGAGGACAGAAAATTTGGGAAAATGGTTGCTCAGATATCGTTAAAATTCTCAAATAAAACAATAAACGTTCACGGCTACCTTATCTGCTGGTTGAAGTTCCAGAGGAAAATTCCCCAAAGAAGACTGCTGATGGATCCATTTCACCAACTTGAAGATGAGCTCCATCCTCGAAACAGGAAACAGCACCCTTGGAGAATCGAACTGCTTCCTCCTCCGGAAATTGCACTGCTCCGTGTAGGCGAAAGACATCCTTCCGGCAAAATTCTTCTTTGTGAGTCGGGACTACCCTGACCTCTCTTGAAAAATCCCTGAAGTTCCAGTAGAAAATCGCCATGAAATTTTTGTAGTAATTTCCGAAGAAATATTCATATTCAGTGAGTATGAAATCGTTTCCATTGCTGTTTGATAGTATTCAGCCTTGAACCACGAAACATGGGTGTAGATGGTTGTTCACCACATGTTCGCTTGTGTGGAATGGCGATTAGCGAAGTTCCATGCTGCTATCTTACTCCGTTGATATATGTCCCAATTGCATTAAAGTCCTTTAGCCTTCCATCTTCTCTTCGGTTATGGTAATAGAAGAACAAACTGCCATATTAAACTGCTCCATAATACTGTAACGTTGGGTCACAAAAGCAATCTGAAGTCTCCCTATTTCACTAGCAGTGTCAGCCGTACCGTAGAATCCTACGATACAAAGTGCTTCTCAGATGGCGAGAAAATCACTTTTGTCAGTCGTCTAAAATTGCCAATATCTTCCAAAATAACTCCTCAAAATTGTTCAACTTTTCTACACTCCTTAATGTAGCACTGCACAATAGAATTAGCTTATAGGCGATCGCTAACTGTTCATAGCTAATCTTGTAGACGCGTTATAATGTGCGTTTTAACTTCACCTAGATTTACTCACTGTAAACTTGCACTGCTTGTCTGCTCGAATCTCGTTCACTGCGGTGACTTCACCACGCGTTATAATGACGACTCTTTCTACTAATTTCACTCGACGTCTCACCGAAATGACTATATAAGAACTGAGACTGAAGATCTGACGATTTGAGCTTTGATGATTTGAGCTTTGACGATTAGAGCTTCGATGATCTGAGACTCCTCTCTTCTGCGCAAGGCCTTTTATAAACTTCATGAGGGGCGTATCCATCCCTTCCATAGCGTGTTACTGCGTCATCGCTAGAAGTTCCAACTTCGTCAATACATGACGGATTTTCAAAATTCAAAAACAGAAAATTAATTTCACCAAAATTCCAGATCAATGCCTCTACTGCAAATGGATTTCCACAATTCTGCATTCCAAAAAGTAATAAAAATACCATAGTTTCAGCAATCTCCGTCTTCCTTCAGACTATCGTTCATTGGTTCGAGCCTCCCCTCCAATAGCATAATTTCTTCCTCAGCAGAATTCCACGTTTCCTGCGACTGCGTCGTAAATCTCGGATCTTTCTCGAATAAATGCTGACGTCACTGAGAATCTCAGCTCAAGTAGCCTGCTGGCATAACGTCTGCGTCATCCGTGCTTACGTCATGACTACCCACGTCATAACTATGACAGCCATAACTTTCTTTATAATTTCCAATATAGCCACCGTGGTCTCTATATAATTCAATTTACGGGGGCAGTACCCATTGCAATAGTTAGCTTTCTAATGAAATCTACTTAAAAGTAGGTTGGCTCAGGCAAGGAAAGCATTTCTACAAAAAAGGAATCTGTTGACATCGAATATAGATTTAGGTATTAGGAAGTCATTTTTGAAAGCCTTTGTCTGGAGCGTGGCGCTCTATGGAAGTGAAACTTTGACTAATGGTGCAGCAGAAAAGAGGAGAATTGAAGCATTTGAAATGTGGTGTTAGAGGAGAATGATGAAGATCTGATGGGTAGATAGGGTGACAAACGAAGAGGTATTAAGACGAGTGGGTGAGGAGAGATGTTTCTGGCGACTGCTAATGAAGAGAAGAGTTAGGTTAGTTTGACGCATACTAAGACACCCAGGAATAGCAAGCTTAGTTATGGAAGGAAGGGTTGAGGACAAGAACTGTAGGTGTAGACCAAGGTTAGAATATGTTAAACCGATTGCCTCGGATGTAGGGTGCGGTAGCTATGTAGAGATGAAACGATTAGTTCAGGACAGGGAGGCATGGAACGCTGCAGCAAACCAGTCAAAAGACTGAAGACTCAAACAAAAACAGGTAGCACTGACATCATTTTCAGATATGGCATTGAGATATTCAGATATCGATCTTTACTCCTACCAAATTTTGTTTCGATTGCTGCAGCCGTTTAGGAGTTGATAGGGGTGGACACACACACACAGCCAGCCAGCCAGCCAGCCAGCCAGACAGACAGACAGACAGACAGACAGAAAGACAGACAGACAGACTGACATACATTTTCCCGGATCGATCTTATGAGTCTACTTTTTCCTCATTTTTGCAAAATGTGAAAATTAGGCTAAAATATAGGAAGAAAAATCTATTAGACAATGTCACTGAGTACAAACGCCTAGGGTTGCCATATGGCAATCACGTGAATGAAACAGTCTTAGCATTGCTAATAATATTTCGAATGGCTGTAATTTCACACAAACGATCTATTGATATATCTATGACAATAATTTGAAGTAGAAAGCTAAGAAGCATATAAAATATGAGAGTCCATTTCATTTGTGTCTTGCTACCGAGTTGAATGTTCACACGGCGGTATACATTACATTAAGACGGAACAAGTAGAACAGATAATCGTGGCGTATTGTTGACACCTTCGCGCAACAAACAATCGATTTCGCGCCGTTCTAACGCCTGTTGCAGCTTGCGGGTGCCTCTTTTGCAACATAGCGACATATGGCAACTATAGGAGCTAATGGGTTAACCGTTGTATTGATAATTGGAACTCATTATCTGCCTCAGTCTTACAGCCTTTCTCCAAACATATTGATGTGTTCTGTAAATGCCCCGAAGTAATTACCATAATTCCCAAATCGCCACTTGTGTATATTAAGTGTGTTTCATATTATCGTTGGTAATTTTCTGTAATTGAATCGGTCGGAGCTGAAAATTATTAAGTCAGGTTTCACTACTTTTCAGGAGACAGATAATACGTCATTGACAGAACAGAACTTAACAAACACACTATATTAGTCATCTATGTTGTGAAACAACTATTCAGGTTATATTGCGTTAGCGGAATAACAATTTAAATTTAACAAATATTTTTTTAAAATCAATTTTGGAAACATGATTTAATGCCTTTCAGGTCCGTTGTCAGTTTTGTGTGGCATCAAGCCACCCAGAATGATTATTTCACGTGATATTAAAACAAGATGTTCAGTAAAGAACATATAGCCTACTTTCTCCTAAATGCATGGGTATTGTTATAACTATTTGTCTTTTTCAAGGAGTATAATTGAATGTTGGCTGTAGTAGCTTGTTGAAATACAACGTGCTATACGGATATTAAACATGAATATGAGGTGAACTTTGCTAGTGCTACCTCTGTACCAAATTTCGTTCCATTCGATTTCACCGTGTTCGAATTAATAGGGGGAATCAATTTTGACACAAAGATGGCCACCATCCGCAAACTAGAAGGCTAATGACCTATTAATTTGGTCAAAGAATGCTTCCTCCATAAAGGTATGTTGTTGCAAAATTTGGTAGAGATCGGATGATTAGGTTAGTCGTAATTTGATATAAGCTTTGAACATTTGTGTGGCCGCCATTACGTTTCCGTCAAGATGGCGGCAATATAAAACATCACACTGAGGTGCCCTTTGCTAGTGCTACTTCTGTACCAAATTTCGTTCCATTTGGTTTCACCGTGTTTGAATTAGTAGGGGGAATCTATTTTGACACAAAGATGGCCGCCATCCGCAAACTATTAGGCTAATGACCTATTAATTTGGTCAAAGGATGCTTCCTCCATAAAGGCATGTTGTTGCAAAATTTGGTACAGATCGGATGATTAGGTTAGTCGTAATTTGATATAAGCATTGAACATTTGTGTGGCCGCCATTACGTTTCCGTCAAGATGGCGGCGATATAAAACATGACACTGAGGGGTCCTTTGCTAGTGCTACCTTTGTACCAAATTTCGTTCAATTCGCATTCACCGTGTTTGAATTGATAGGGGGGACCGACATTCAGAGTACACACACACACACACACACACACACAGACAGACACACTTTTTTCGCCCTGTGTTGATCTCATAAGTCTACTTTAATTTTTTGCAAAAATCGAAAGTAGGCTAAAAATGGATTTGTAACATAAAAACTACCTAAACCCTGTACAAGTATAATTTACAATAGCACTGTAATACGCGGGAATCTTGCAGTGCGGCCAACATTAATTACGGAATACGGCAATTAAAGGCAACAAGTCTTTGAGTTATCTCCTCTGAAACACTACATGTAGCAGCGGTTTTTGGCTTAAACAGAAGGCTGATTTAATTATTTCCTAAGCCATTCCAAGCCTATTTTAAATTTTGAAAGAAAAGAAAAAGGCATATGAGATCACCTTTTGTCCGCATGTGTGTGTGAGAGAGAGGAGTGTGTGTGTGTGTCCCCCCTAATAACATCTAAACGGCTGAAGCGATTTCAGTGAAACTCGGTAAGTTCATAGCACTATTCCGGACGACCCCGACCGTGCCCTTCAAATTTTGTTACGTCTCACCAATCCAAAATGGCGGCTGTGCGAAATATTTCACCAGAATTCAATATCTCCGAAACCATTCCCGATATCACCCTGGAATATTTTACGGTGATCAAGGGAACTACTAGAAGTTCACCTATGTGACTGTTGAAAATTTGGTAACTACAACACCAACATGGCGGCCACGCGAATTTGCGACTTTAAATAGACGTTTCTCGCGTTTCAACCAACCAAACGCTATAAAACTTGGTACAGTATATGTTTATACACATTGTAATGCACCGACATCTAACTTCGTTCAATTGTTTGCATAACCACAAGATGGCGGATGTGCGAAATATTTCACCGGCATTCTATATCTCTGAAACTATTAGCGGTATCACCCTGAAATTTTGTTCGGAGATAAAGGGCACTACTGGAAGTTCATCTATAAGAGGGTGGTTTTCAGTTACAGGCTAAAAGAAAGTAGTCATGTAATCAAATTAAAAAACAAATAAAAAAGGAAGCTTGTAGTTTAACGTGACCGTCAATCTCGCGATCATAAGCCACGGGACCTCCGTTTTACGTGGAATCCGAACCACAGGACATGGCATTTCACACCGAAAATCTCACATGCATTGACCGGGAATCGAACCCGGTCCGCCTTGGTGAGAGGCATACAGCTTGACCGCTGCGCCACCATGCCCCCCTCCCAAAAAAAAAAAAAAAAAACAGAGGTATATTTAAGTACGGAATACGGCAATTAAAGGCAACAAGTCATTGAGTTAATGCTCTTCTCCTCTGATAGCACTACAAGTAGCAGCGATTAGTTACAAAACGAACATGGCGGCCAAGCGAATTTGAAAATGTTTAATAAACCTTTTTCGGGATTTAATGTTCCAAACGCAATGAAATCTGGTACAGCAAATGTTTATACACATTGTAATGCACTGGTTTCTAATTTAGTTGAATTGTTTCCATAACCACAAGATGGCAGATGTGCGAAATTTTAAAATCTCCTTGTTACTTCTTGTGTCCTAATCATGCGATTGAAGTTTGAATGCTACACGTACACAATAATAGTAGTGTGTTTGTACGGGTTCTAAATCCACCTCCACCTCCCCACCTCACAAGATGGCGGCAGCCCGATAACTGCCGAACCCGTGGTCGGATTTTGACGAATGAGGTGTCATTGAACTCGGGCTGATACCCCCTTTCCAATGGATGACATATATCCACCCCAAAATAAAACCTACCCCTACTAGAGGGTGAAATTGTATTTTTTTTTTAGAGAATCTCTCTTTCCAACTGCAACATGTGAGAGTTTGAATGTTAATATGGAATGAAACGTTGTTCTACATAAGGTGTATGTGTTCGGTGGATAGCCACTGAATTAACATGCTTGTTTTTTGTTTTTAAGCATGCCCACTCATAGGTTTGGTAAGAGGGCGGGCTTTTTAAAAGATGGTGGCTGTAGTGTAACCTACCCCAACCTAACGGGTCCTTGTGGACAGGTCATTGTTGATGGGTCCTTGTGGACGAGCCCTTGTTGACAGGTCCTTGTGGACGAGTCCTTGTGGACAAGTCGGTGTGGACAGGTCCTTGTGGACAAGTCCTTGTTGACAGGTCATTGTGGACATGTCATTGTGGATGAGTCTGTGTGGACAAGTGCTTGTGGACAGGTCCTTGTGGACGAGTCCTTATGGACAAGTCCTTGTGGACGAGTCCTTGTGGATGAGCCCCTTTGGACAGGTCCCTAATGCTATGATGAAATTAAACGTTGTTCCACATGAAACGCAAGCGAAGAGTCGATCGCTACTATGAATTAACATGTTTTTTTGTTTTGTTTTTACGCATTTGCACTTGGGTTTTTTGTAAGAGGGCGGGCTTTTTGAATACAGATTTATAGATGAGTTATTTTTTTAAATTAACCAAAAGATCCAAAACTAATAGGTCATTAGGTTTTAATATCTCATGAATCAATAAGGCTAGGGACTTGTATGATAGGTCGTTGGACTTGGGGTGACATTCTGTTTTTTATGTATTATTCATTTCGGTCAAAAGGGCCAAACTGCACTTTTGTTAATATCTCGTTAACTAATAATCAAAGAGGGTCAAGTGAGGTGTCATGGGACTCAAGCTGGTCAACCCTTACCCATGACCAACGAATTTACCCAAAAGACCTAAAACAGCAAGGTCATTGACCTATGATTTTATAAACTAATAATCGGAGAGGGTCAAGTGAGGTGTCATAGGACTTAGAATGGTTATCCCTTCCCCATAACCAATGAATTTACTCCAAAAATCCAAAACAGTAAGGCCATTGACCTGAGATTTTATAAACTAATATGGGGTCGATAACCTAGATGTTAGACCCCTTAAAACATCAATTATCATTATTATTATTATTATAATTATTATTATTATAAACTAATAACCGGATATCAACATGTGAGGTTTCATAGGACTTAGAATGATCAACCCTTTCCCATAGCCAATGAATTTACCCAAAATACCCAATATATCAAGGTCATCGACCCGAGATTTTAAAAACTAATAATCGGATACGAACATGTGAGATGTTTACCATGTGTGACGAAACATAGCTTGGTAGAGAAAGAATTAGTGTAGGCTACATGTATGGTGACTGACAAGTCTTTTACCATTGGAACTTGTTTTCAGATCAAACTGCAGTACAGAGATAGTATAGGTTGCAGGTATGGGTTAATAAATGACAAACGGTGTACACAAACTCTGATTTATCGATTCAAGAATTTAGAGTAGACTACCTTTAATTGATTGGTTAAAAAGGATAGCTAAAACGTAAAATAGTGATTACATTGTACTAAACCGAACCAAACCTAACTGAAAACAAGCCAAGGGTTTAAGTGTAAAACTTGTGGGTAAATGTGGTCATTGGTAATGTCAAAAAGGAAAGGGATAACGCTCTACCTATAGAGGGTAAGGTTTTTAAATGTTTTTTTTTTAAATTTTGACAAGGGCCTTAACTATACTTTTGTTGATATTTCCTGAACCCATGATGGAATTTTGACCTGTGAGGTGTCGTTGGACTTGGGAAGACACTCTCTTTTTGAATGTATTTTTGACATTTTAACAAAGGGCCTTACTATACTTTTGTTAATATCTCGCGAAACAATAAGGCTAGGGACTTGTATGTGGGGTCCTAGCACTCGGGGTGACGCTCTGTTTTTTGAATATATATTTAATGTTTGTCAAAAGGGCCTAACTGCACTGTTGTTAATATCTCGATAACTAATAATGGGAGAGAGTCAAGTTAGGTGTTATAATACTTAGGATGGCCAACCCTTTCCCATGACCAACGAATTTACCCCAAATATTCAAAACAACAGGGTCATTGACATGAGATTATATAAACTAATCATTGGATATCAACATGTAAGGTGTCATTAGACTTATAATGGTCAACCCTTTCCCATGGCCAATGAATTTACCTAAAATATCCAAAACATTAAGGTCATTGACCTGAGATTTTATAAATTAATAATTGGATACGAACATATGAGATGTTTACCGTAAGTGATGAAACATAGCTAGGTAGAGAAAGAATTAATGTAGGCTACATGTATGGTGACTGACAAGTCTTTCACTATTGGAACTTGTTTTCAGATCAGACTGTAGTAAGAGAGAGTATAGGTTGCAGGCATGGGTTAATAAATGACAAACGGTGTACACAAAATCTGATTTATTGATTCAAGAATTAAGAGTAGACTATCTTTAATTCATCGGTTCAAGAGGATAGCTAAAGAAACAAAATGGTGACTACATTGAACTAAACTGAACCAAGCTGAATCAAACCCAACCAAACCGAACCAAACCTAATCGAAAACAAGCCAAGGGTTTAAGTGTAAAACTTATGGGTGAATGTGGTCATTGGTAATGTCAAAAAGGAAAGGGATAACGCTCTACCTATAGAGGGTAAGGTAAAGCTAGAGCATGGTGCTAATCCACACACCCAAGTACATGAACCACACACAACTATCCTATGCAGTTTTTATGGGTTGACTGTTAAAACTTGCTCAGTGGTTACTGGGACGAGATTGTCGCTACACACAACAAGCTTTAAATACCTGAGGCTAATAATCTATACACACACTCACACACGCTTGTTCTAAACTAAACTGTCTTGCTGGCAGAGCTCACACAGTAGGTAAATGACAGAAATGCTTGGCTAACAGAAATACAATCATTTTCGGTTGTCTAATGTTACCAGCTGAACATTACGTGCTATAGTGGTGAGCACATGTGCCTCTTTCACTGGAGATCTTAACTCGATTTCTAGCTCTAAGGCCTAGAACGAATCAAACTAAGAAAAAAGGGTATGGTGACGCAGTGGTTAAACTGTTAGCCTTTCACTAAGGTAGACTAGGGTTTGATTTTAGGTTAATATGCATGTCATAAACAAACAAATAAAAGCAGAGATAATGTTTAAAACTGATTACACTTGTCTCTTTTCAAATTATTACTTAGATTACAAATACAAACGTGGACTGGGTTTGACATACAGTTAATGCTTCCTGTCACATACTAGACTGTAAGAAAGCCAAAAAAGCAAAAGGCGTAGGTAGAGCAGTGGTGAAATCGCTATGTGTAGAGAAATACCTAACGGTTTTATGAACTGGCAAAGGTATGTCGCATAAACAGTGCAGGATACAATCCAGCAACCATAATTTTTATCTTGTGGACAAGAGAAAACATATATAGAGAGAGATATATATAGAAAGCTTGTGTGTGTGTGTGTGTGTGGATAGCATTGGTTGTTTGACCAGAGAAAATACGGTGAGATAGGGTGGGGAGAGGGAGAATTAGCACTTATATATGAATGGAAAATAGATTTTTTTCAATCGTTTTGTTTTAGGTAGATTTCAGTAGAAAGCAAATTATTGCCATGGGTCCCATGTTTCGACTTCCGGAAAATTTCGAAATATCTTCGCGTTTCACATCCCCCAGACCCCAAAACCACCGTCAGTTCAAAAGTTTATATATAATTTATGTATATATATATATATATATATATATATATATATACATATATATATATATATATATATGTACTAGCTGACCCGGCAAACGTTGTCCTGCCAATCAAAGAAAGTGTTGTAACTTTGTTTCTTGAAGTGCTTTTGGATACACAATATTTTTTTCAATTTCTGTTAACTGCCTCTAAACTATCGTGAAATGAATTAACTAATCTAGAAACATTCGTGGGAGCGTGCACAACAACTCTCCAACGTTTCATCGCAATTGGATAAATGGCATAAAACACATACGGGATTTTGTTTAAATGATTCGTGCGCTGTCACTCATTTGTTGAATCTACTCGTGCTGTACCAACTGTGAAATTGATTTACTAAGTTCACGTAAGTATACACAACAACTCATCAAAGTCTCATCGGAATCGGATGAATGACATATGAACGTATACGTTTTCTTAAACGATTCGCGTGCCGTTACACATTTGTTGAATCTACTCTTGCGCTACCTATTGTAAAATAGATTTACTAAGCCTGAAACCTTCTCTGGAGTGTGCTCAATCATTCACCAAGGTTTCATCGCAATCGGATGAATGATATATTACCGCATTCGCGACATTGGGGAAACGATTCACGCGCCGTCGCTCATTTGTTGAATCTACTCGTGCGCTACTTATTAAAAACTGGATTTACTAATAGAGAAACCGTTCCTGGAGTTAAACAACAATTCACCAAAGTTTCATCGTAATCGGATAAATGGTATATGAACGCATACAGGACTATGTTGAAACGATTCGCGCGCCATCGCACATTTGTTGAATCTACTCGTGCGCTACCTATTGTAAAATGAATTTACTGAGCCAGAAACCTTTACTGAATTGTACACAACAATTCACCAATTTTTCATCGCAATCGGTAAAAGGTATATGGACGCATATGGTACTTTGTTGAAATGATTCGCGTGCCGTCACTCATTTGTTGAATCTACTCGTGCACTACCAAATGTAAAATGGATTTATTAAGCCAGAAACCTTCCGTAGGGTGTACACAACATCTCACCCAAGTTTCATCGTAATCGGATGAATGGTATTTGAACGCATACGGGACCTTATTGAAACGCTTCGCGCGTCTTCGCTCATTTGTTGAATCTACTCGTACGCAACCTCCTATGAAATGGATTTACTAAGTTAGAAAGCCTCACGTAAGTGTACACAACATCTCACCCAAGTTTCATTGCAATCGGATTAATGGTATATGAACGCATACGGGACTTAATTTAAACGCTCGCACATCGTCGCTCATTTGTAGAATCTACTCGTGCGCTACCTATTGTAAAATAGATTTACTAATCCAGAAGCCTCCCCTGGAGGTTATACAACATCTCACCCAAGTTTCATCGCTATCGGAGGAATTGTATTTGAACGCATACGGGACCTTGTTGAAACGCTTCGCACGTCGCCGCTCATTTGTTGAATCTACTCGTGCGCAACCTTCTGTGAAATGGATATACTAAGTTAGAAACCTTCACGTAAGTGTACACAACAACTCATCAAAGTTTCATCTCAATCGATGAATGGTATATAAACTTATACGGGATTTTGTTGAAACGCTTCGCGCGTCTTCACTCATTTGTTGAATCTAGTCGTGCGCTACCTATTGTAAAATTAATTTACTAAGCCAGAAGCCTTCCCTGGAATGCACACATCATATCACTCAAGTTTCATCGCTATCGGACAAATGGTATTTGGGCGCATACGGGACCTTGTTGAAACGCTTCGTGCGTCGGCGCTCACTTGTTTAATCTACTCGTGCTTAACCTCCTGTGAAATGGATTTACTAAGTTAGAAATCTTCACCTAAGTGTACACAACAACTCATCAAAGTTTCATCGCAATCGATGACTGGTATATAAACTTATACGGGATTTTGTTGAAACATTTCGCGCGTCGTCGCCCATTTGTTAAATCTACTCGGGCGCAACCAATAGTAAAATGAATTTACTAAGCCAGAAGCCTTCCCTGGAGTGTACACATCTCACCCAAGTTTCATCGCTATCGGACGAATGGTATTTGAACGCATACGGGACCTTTTTGAAACGCTTCGCGCGTCGTCGCTCATTTGTTGAATCTAGTCGTGCGCTATCTATTGTAAAATGGATTTACTAAGCCAAACACCTTCCCTGAAGTGCACTCAACATCTCACCCATGTTTAATCGCAATCGGATGAATGGTATATGAACGCATATGGAACTTTGAAACGCTTTAAGCTGCAGAGACAAACAGAATTCGACATCCCTGCCACCTTGGGTATAAAACATAACTTTCCGCCATGGGCGGAGTGTATGTTATGGCGGTAGTTGCACAGGTTGCGACCAGGTGGCTCTACGTGCAGAGACACACAGTCCAAAAGGATCACTTTTCACTAAGGCTAGCGGTTTCCATGACGACTGTTTATGACTGTATATTGTGGTTCTAAATTTGTGTGTAATTTGTGGTTCTAAAATTCTAAAATTCCACCTATCTGGTCAAATTGTGAATCTGAACCATACATGGGCCCACCCTAACATTCATACAAAATTTCATCAAAATCGGCCCAGGCGTTTAGGAGGAGTTTAGTCACATACACACGTGTCGAAGAATTATATATATAAAGATATATATATATATATATGTATATCAGTTTCTTGTGGACACGATAGCTGCCGTAATTTTGCACCAATCACTTTGAATTTTTTACATAATATGTATACTATTAAATCTCGGTCGAGTTTGTTAATGGGCAAAATCGGTCAAAGGGGGTGAAAATGGGAGGCTTTTTTCGAAAAAGTGAAATATCGCTATAACTCTCTTAATATCTGAAATATTGAATCCATTCAAAGTTCATACTATGTGTCGGACAAGGCCCTAAAATTTCTGTTTGAAAAGTTTTTTGATAGCACCAACCATTGACCAAAGGGGTGGGAAAAAGTGGTTTTTTCGGGAACCATTAATCATATCTCTGTTAATAGGCACAATATCAAAACCGTACAAAATGGACAATATTCCTCCAATAATTACCTAAAACTTTTGTCTGGAAGAATTTTTGATATGCCCCACCATTACGCCAAGGGATGAGAAAAATGATTTCGGAATTATAAGAAAATGCCAAGAGCTATCAGTGGTTGCCATGGCAACACTACTAAATTGATGAGGGATGAGCCATCAGACGTTGCCATGACAACGCACTTGCGCGAGATCAGAATCAGATTTCCATCTGACTAAGTGTGAGGCGGCTTCGGTGACGTAACTGGTAACATGCCCAAGGTCGCGGGTTCAAAGCCGGCCAAAGTCGTCGTATTTTCTTAGAGCGCTAAAAATCCCTCAGTATGCTTTCCTTTGGAGGGGAGGTTCCAACGTTCGTTGCGAGTTGCTGATTGCGGTGGCATATAGTAGCCAAGTTCACAGCTAGGTGTCGTTGACGGTAGTATCTGGTAGCATCATTAGGAACTACTGCTTGAAATTGAGCGTCTGCATTCCTTACCTGAATTACAGACTAATACAGCCATCACAATTCACACCGTTTATCAGACAGATTCTACATTCACCCAAAGTACACGGGGTTACATGACCATGTTGTCGCAGCCCCTAAACTGAGGAACCAACCAACATCTCTGCGGGAGATATAATTATGCGTGAAGAAGTAACAGACCGTTACATAGTTACACATCAGAGTCGAAACCTTGCATAAGGACAGTGTGACCACAAGTACAAAAATGGACTCCAAATGACAAGAAGGTTACCGTCATCATAAGAAAATAAAATGTTTAAAATATGCATAAAATGACGAAAAACAAAGTTAATTAATCTCCAATTATAAAATACTTTCACGCAATAAAATTAGGTCTGATCCTTCTACGAAAAGCTGCATATTCTGCCTATTTTCGCCTATCCCCAAATTTGTCCGGTGAAATCTACCTCCGCCTTCGGGCGTGCCGAGAGGAGTTTTTTCAAATGCAGTGGTAGATAGTCGTTATTTTGTAAAACATTCTTACTTGCAGTAGTAATAAGCCTCTATGGTTCCGCAAACACATAGATAGACTGTATTATTGCCAAGGTCAAGCACTCACATTAAGATCATTTACAAAATCATAAAATGAAAAATAAAAAAATCTTGTTTTGGAAATATCGTTTTTCAACATACACACAAAATAAA
Source organism: Meconema thalassinum (assembly GCA_946902985.2). Classification (NCBI taxonomy): domain Eukaryota; kingdom Metazoa; phylum Arthropoda; class Insecta; order Orthoptera; family Tettigoniidae; genus Meconema; species Meconema thalassinum. The sequence goes on from OX336393.1 coordinate 489,081,918, forward strand.
TATATAAAAAATTTGTAAACAGCATAATGGAAAATCCATGTTTCTATATAGACAAAATTTAAAAAACTTAAACGGACATTTAAGAAAATATATGCAAATGGGAAATTGACAAATGTGTAAATATGAAAATGGAAAAATCCATGTTTCCATATCATGAAATTGAAAAACATCAAACTGTCATTTTAAAAAATGCAAATGGAAAATTGACAAATTGCAATGTGTGAAATGTGAAATTGAACAAATGGCTATCATTATTTAAAAAAAAAAGAACATGGTGCTCTATGGTTGAGGTGTGAATCAAACGCTCTCTACTTATTAGGACCACTCGAGACTGAGTAGACTAGTTTTAGTTGTCATACCACTTTTAAAAGTTTGTGTTAAATCTAGGAATTGAACCCAAGAGCTTGTAGGGGAGATCCAAGGTTATAATATGTTAAACAGCCTTGAATGTGGGGTGTGGTAGTTATATAGAGATGAGACGTTTCGCTCGGGGCAGGGAGGCATGGAGATCTGCATCAAACCTCTCAAAAGACTGACGACTCAAACAACAACATGTAGAGCTCACCAAAATAATGTTGTGTAACGGTAAATGTTAGTCAACGAACAGTAATGCATTACTAAAACCCATGACACGATACCTAAGAGCTTTTCTAAAATTATTTTAAAATGCCTTTAACCCTATATTAAACACCCAGTTCACAAGACTCATAACTGCAATGTTATGGTCAAACAAAACAAAATCTATATTTCAAAACAAACAAGTGGTTTAGTCAATGTATACTGGAAAAAGTTTAATAAACACTCAAGTCCACAAAAATAATTAAATTAGTAACTGTCAGGTTGACCGAGTGGTTATGGTGTTTGACTTAAGTTCAAATTTTCTGTACAAGAAAGCAAGGGTTCGAATCCCTTACCTGATATAACTATTGCCTCAACATGGCTTGACCACACTGTATTATTGTGTACTCGATACACAAACCATAGATACAGTGTATTGTTTAAGGTCACTCTCTTTGCGAACATAGTCAGAGACTGTTGATGGTTAACAATTGCATTAATAGTGGGACATAGGGATAGCAATTAAGAAAAACAGACAATACCCATACACTATTTTTATTTATTTAATGTAAGAACTTGTACAATAGTTATATACAAACTACAACTCTCTTTTGTCTATTACTATCTAGTCCTTTTCGATCCACTTGCATATCATGGCAGATGACTTTGTAGTTCAGCCCCTTAAAACAACAACAACACTACCTCTTGCATAGTCTGTGATGTTGATGACTCTTGAGGCGTGGAAGATGGATACAACATAACTTTTACAACAGGGGTTAAACGTTGCTCAACAAACAATGCACTATTTTGAGTAGCAACATCTTTCTCTTGTACCAACTTATTAGCATTTTGATGATTTTTTGCCAACACCATCAGTGTTTTGTCTGGAGCACTACATTGATGATCACTCACACTTAAAACCACACCATTTCTACTTTTCATATTGCCTCGACATCTTGTTGACCTCTGTTTTGAGCATCGCCAGAATATTATTCCTTTTACATTTTGTCGTCTATAGTTATAAGTAGAGACGGGAATTCGCGTATTTGCCTATTTTATTCTTGTGTTTAGAAACGTAAGCTTTCGAGATATAAATCTGTTTTAGGTTCTTTTAGGCTAGATTTCGTTGGTTTTATTGTGCCTATAAATGCCTATTTCGAGGGTTTGTGCCTATTTGGAGTATAATTGCCTATTTGATCCCTTTTGACTGTATTTTAAGGTGCATTATATTGCAGCTGGTGTGCTCGACAGAATTATATTCTCATTTCTCAATATGTGTCTACCCCACGAACAAGAATGGGAATTCTCTGATGTCACCAGAAATAGCGTCTGGGATCTCGATATTAAGCCTCCAAACTTAACAAACCTTCGTTTTGTATTTCCCTTTTCTATATTTTGAAAATTTACCCGTTAGTATGTGTGTGAATTAATATCATAAACTTTATGCTGATTGAATAACATAAGAACTAACTTATTGCCATGCTTTCGCGTTTTTTCAATCTCGAAATTAAGCCTCCAAAGTTAAAAAACCCTTCGTTTCAGGTATCGCCCCCTTCAAAGCCGCGTTAGGTTGCAGTAGGTTGGCGCTGCAACCTAACTGTGAATTAATATACAGTATATCCTGTACGCGCCTGAGTGTTGAATGGGCAGGCAGTTTAAAGCAGCCAGGAGGGATGCGATCCAGTTGGCAGTTAAAATGCCGCGGCGATCACAGTGGGTTGGTGCTTTAACATATATTGTGTTGAATGGACAGGCAGGTTAAAGCAGCTTGGATGGATGCGATCTAACTGGCAGTGGGTGTAGCATGGCCTCTTACCGAGATAGATGGAAACTTGGTGGTCCCGTCTCGAGCTACTGTTGCCGTGCAGCCAGGAGGGATGCGACCCAGCTGGCAGTGAAAATGCCGCGGCGATCACAGTGCGTTGGTGCTGTAACCTATCTTGTGTTGAATGGACAGGCAGTTTAAAGCAGCCAGGAGGGATGCGGTCCAGCTGGGAGTGAAAATGCAGCGGCGATCAGTGCGTTGGGTGCTGTAACCTATCTTGTGTTGAATGGACAGGCAGTTTAAAGCAGCTTGGAGGGATGGGATCTAGCTGGCAGTGGGTATAGCATGGCCTCTTAATAAGATAGATGGAAACTTGGTGGTCCCGTCTCGAGCTACTGTTTCTATGGAGATGGCCGGCCTTGCTATTACTTCAGCAGTTTATTTTCTGCTTTTATTAGCCTTTGCTTGAGTGCAGAAAGGCCGAAATCAGAAGAATGAGAAAGACTATCAAAAATTAATGTAGCCAGCCGTTCCTTCTGGGTTCTAAACTATATAAATGCAACATTTGGTGAGATTGGTGGAACGGTGTAGATTTGTATACGGAATAAATCCACCCACCCACTCTCCCACATACATACATACATACATACATACATACAGACTTTCACTTTTATATATAAGATAAGTATGTTATTAAATTATAAGTTGCTTATTGTTAATTCTTTTTATAGTAATTAAATATGTTATTAAATTACAAGAACATTTTTCATGCCTATTTTGTTGCCTATTTTACACGTTAGTGCCTATTTTCATGCCTATTTTGGCTATTTTAAGAGCCTATATGCCTGCCTATTTTAACTGTTTTTAGTGCCTATAATTCTCGTCTCTAGTTATAAGAGTAGCCTTTATAGAGTACACGTTGTTTACGTCGGTTAGTTGTAGTAAGTTCCATAGAAGTAACTAACCTGTTAGTATGATTTGCACACTACAAAGGTTATCTCTGTTCTGGTAATAGAATTATTTAGCGTTGGCTTTTATATTTAATATGTACAGTTAAAAGTGAAAGAAAAGTGGTAGAAACGTGGTAGCAAAATGGTAGACAAGTGGTAGACAATTGGTAACATAGTGGTAGAAAAGTGGTAGCAAAGTGGTAGAAAAGTGGTAGCAAAGTGGTAGAAAAGTGGTAGCAAACTAGAAAAGTAGTAGAAAAGTGGCAGAAAAGTAGTAGAAAAGTGGTAGCAAAGTGGTAGAAAAGTGGTAGCAAAGTGGTAGAAAATATTACATGTATTGTTAAGAAACAGTTTAAGCGGTTACATGGATTCATTACACTATAATTTTAGCATCACGAAGCTCATTTTCTATATCCAAAAGTTCTTCCTCATATTTAGTATGACCAGCCTGTTTACAGGTATGCAAGTACTGAAGCCGCTGGATTAGCTTACTGGGATTGTTCCAGCAAACAAATTTAACAAATGATTTTTTGGGTGTAAACCATTATCATCATCATCATTATCATCATCATCATCATCATCATAATCATCATCATCATCATCATGGTTATCATCATCAATATAATTATCATCAATATAATCATCATCACTATTACTATCTAATCCTTTTTGTTCATCTTGCAATGCAACAACCTTTGGCATAGTTTGTGTTGTCTTTGATAGTGTTAGAGGTTTTCTTAGACGTTAACGACTGTCCTAACATGTCTTTTTCAGGAGATAATAAATGCTCTTTAACAAACAAAGCACTATCTTGAGCCACACTATTTTTTTCTTGGTCTTGCTTTTTACCTTGGTTAGAGTATTTTGTCCATTTAAATGAGTATTATTTTGAGATTTACAATGATGATCGATTTAAATAAGTATGTTGGAGCCTTTTGTTTTAATCATTCCTCGACACTTTTTAGATCGTTGTTTCGAACAGCACCAAATAACAGTTCCATTTTTATTAGTTCTTTTTACAATATATGCATATCCTTTATAGTAAGCACATGGCTTACCATAGCTAGTCGTTGATACTTCCATGTCAACTGTTAAGCATAAACTAATCTCTAGTAAAGTTAACTCGATAATAAAAATGATAGTTTGTAGTATGTGCAGTTTAAAGTAAGAGCAAAAGTGAGAGTCAAATGGTAGAAAAGTGTTAGCAAAGTGGTGGAAGAGTGGTAGAAGTTTATAGTAGTCATGATCTTTTTTTTTTTTACCAGAATGTGATTTGAGTAAATGTAATTTCTAGACCTAAGCAGTGAGTAGTCAGTTAGTCTTGGTTCATACAAGCGTAAACAGTTCTCCAATGAATCAGAGATCAAGATTTTCATTATGAAACAGTTGTGTAACCAATTAGGTATCGGTACTTGATAGCTTCACACATGAACAAAAATTTCAACATATCTGACATGAATTACATGATTTGAAAGTTGACAAAGAATATCCAATCAACCATTGTAGTTGCAATGTCAAACATAAAGACAAAATCAGCATGAACTTTTAAGTTACAGGAAAATTCTATGAAATAGACTATGCAGGAAATTTGGAAATACACATCAGAAGTTTGCAACACCATCCTTCTAGCCTATATAAATTATCGACATGGAAAGTGTGCACTGCCCCTAACATTAAACCAATTTATCAATAACACAAGTCAACAATCAAAACATTTTGTGTTGAGTCTATCATTTAATGCATATATTCTGTCTACATTGAACAGTAACAAAAAACGCCATTCATAATTAATTAAGTTTGCTTTAATTCTGTATGTAATGATAAATACATATTTAAAGTTTTTGGCTGACTGTTCAGGGTGAATCGGCTTTGAACACATAAGAGAGGGAATATTTTAAGACTTAACCTCAGCTCACCTAACATAACCTAAATTTACCTAACCTAACCTTGTCATATAGGTAAGAAACGGGTCAAGCTATGCTTTCGACTACCGAGTTTCAGCTACTTTTCAAGGTTACTCTCCCGAACATTGCCGGAGACTGCTGATAAACACTTATGTTCCCACGGCGGCGGCGCGCAACGACTTACATGACGCACTTCCCCCTTTTCATTGATCCCTGTTGATTTGTCCCTTTGGACTGGTCCCTGTTGACTAGCCCCTTTGGAAGGGCTCTTTTTGAATGGAGTCATTTTTGACGGGTCCCTGTGGACAGGTCCTTTTGGCTGATCCCTTTGGACCAGACCCTTTGACATAATTTGGATAATTGCATGGGCCAGTCCATAGGTACCAGTCCAAAGGGACCGGTCCAAAGGGATCAGCCAAAAGGACCTGTCCACAGGGACCCGTCAAAAATGACTCCATTCAAAAAGGGCCATTCGAAAGGGGCTAGTCAACAGGGACCAGTCCAAAGGGACAAATCAACAGGGATCAATGAAAAGGGGGAAGCGCGTCATGTAAGTCGTTGCGCGCCGCCGTCGTGGGAACATAGGTGTTTATCAGCAGTCTCCGGCAATGTTCGGGAGAGTAACCTTGAAAAGTAGCTGAAACTCGGTAGTCGAAAGCATAGCTTGACCCGTTTCTTACCTATATGACAAGGTTAGGTTAGGTAAATTTAGGTTATGTTAGGTGAGCTGAGGTTAAGTCTTAAAATATTCCCTCTCTTATGTGTTCAAAGCCGATTCACCCTGAACAGTCAGCCAAAGTCTTTAAATATGTATTTATCATTACATAAAGAATTAAAGCAAACTTAATTAATTATGAATGGCGTTTTTTGTTACTGTTCAATGTAGACAGAATATATGCATTAAATGATAGACTCAACACAAAATGTTTTGATTGTTGACTTGTGTTATTGATAAATTGGTTTAATGTTAGGGGCAGTGCACGCTTTCCATGTCGATAATTTATATAGGCTAGAAGGATGGTGTTGCAAACTTCTGATGTGTATTTCCAAATTTCCTGCATAGTCTGTTTCATAGAATTTTCCTGTAACTTAAAAGTTCATGCTGATTTTGTCTTTGAGGTTGACATTGCATCTACAATGGTTGATTGGATATTCTTTGTCAACTTTCAAATCATGTAATTCATGTCAGATATGTTGAAATTTTTGTTCATGTGTGAAGCTATCAAGTACCGATACCTAATTGGTTACACAACTGTTTCATAATGAAAATCTTGATCTCTGATTCATTGGAGAACTGTTTACGCTTGTCTGAACCAAGACTAACTGACTACTCACTGCTAAGGTCTAGAAATTACATTTACTCAAATCACATTCTGGTAAAAAGATCATGACTACTATAAACTGCTACCACTCTTCCACCACTTTGCTAACAGTTTTCTACCATTTGACTCTCACTTTTGCTCTTACTTTAAACTGCACATACTACAAACTATCATTTTTATTATCGAGTTAACTTTACTAGAGATTAGTTTATGCTTAACAGTTGACATGGAAGTATCAACGACTAGCTCTGGTAAGCCATGTGCTTACTATAAAGGATATGCATATATTGTAAAAAGGACTAATAAAAATGGAACTGTTATTTGGTGCTGTTCGAAACAACGATCTAAAAAGTGTCGAGGAATGATTAAAACAAAAGGCTCCAACATACTTATTTAAATCGATCATCATTGTAAATCTCAAAATAATACTCATTTAAATGGACAAAATACCCTAACCAAGGTAAAAAAGCAAGACCAAGAAAAAAAATAGTGTGGCTCAAGATAGTGCTTTGTTTGTTAAAGAGCATTTATTATCTCCTGAAAAAGACATGTTAGGACAGTCGTTAACGTCTAAGAAATCCTCTAACACTATCAAAGACAACACAAACTATGCCAAAGGTTGTTGCATTGCATGATGAACAAAAAGGATTAGATAGTAATAGTGATGATGATTATATTGATGATAATTATATTGATGATGATAACCATGATGATGATGTTGATTATGATGATGATGATGATGATGATGATGATGATGATGATGATGATAATGGTTTACACCCAAAAAAATCATTTGTTAAATTTGTTTGCTGGAACAATCCCAGTAAGCTAATCCAGCGGCTTCAGTACTTGCATACCTGTAAACAGGCTGGTCATACTAAATATGAGGAAGAACTTTTGGATATAGAAAATAAGCTTCGTGATGCTAAAATTATAGTGTAATGAATCCATGTAATCGCTTAAACTATTTCTTAACAATACATGTAATATTTTCTACCACTTTGCTACCACTTTGCTACCACTTTTCAAGTTTGCTACCACATTTCTACCACTTTGCTACCACTTTTCTACTACTTTTCTGCCACTTTTCTACCACTTTTCTAGTTTGCTACCACTTTTCTACCACTTTGCTACCACTTTTCTGCCACTTTTCTACCACTTTTCTACCACTTTGCTACCACTATGTTACCAATTGTCTACCACTTGTCTACCACTTTGCTACCTCGTTTCTACCACTTTTTTATCACTTTTAACTGTACATATTAAATATAAAAGCCAACGCTAAATAATTCTATTACCAGAACAGAGATAACCTTTGTAGTGTGCAAATCATACTAACAGGTTAGTTACTACTATGGAACTTACTACAACTAACCGAGGTAAACAACGTGTACTCTATAAAGGCAACTCATATAACTATAGACGACAAAATGTAAAAGGAATAATATTCTGGCGATGCTCAAAACAGAGGTCAACAAGATATCGAGGCAATATGAAAAGTAGAAATGGTGTGGTTTTAAGTGTGAGTGATCATCAATGTAGTGCTCCAGACAAAACACTGATGGTGTTGGCAAAAAATCATCAGAATGCTAATAAGTTAGTACAAGAGAAAGATGTTGCTACTCAAAATAGTGCATTGTTTGTTGAGCAACGTTTAACCCCTGTTGTAAAAGTTTGTTGTATCCATCTTCCTCGCCTCAAGAGTCATCAACATCACAGACTATGCAAGAGGTAGTGTTGTTGTTGTTTTAAGGGGCTGAACTACAAAGTCATCTGCCTTGATATGCAAGTGGACCGAAAAGGACTAGATAGTAATAGACAAAAGAGAGTTGTAGTTTGTATATAACTATTGTACAAGTAATTACATTAAATAGATAAAAATAGTGTATGGGTGTTGTCTGTTTTTCTTAATTGCTATCCCTATGTCCCACTATTAATACAATTGTTAACCATCAACAGTCTCTGACTATGTTCGCAAAGAGAGTGACCTTAAACAATACACTGTATCTATAGTTTGTGTACCGAGTACACAATAATACAGTGTGGTCAAGCCATGTTGAGGCAATAGTTATATCAGGTAAGGGATTCGAACCCTTGCTTTCTTGTACAGAAAATTTGAACTTAAGTCAAACACCATAACCACTCGGTCAACCTGACAGTTACTAATTTAATTATTTTTGTGGACTTGAGCGTTTATTAAACTTTTTCCAGTATACATTGACTAAACCACTTGTTTGTTTTGAAATATAGATTTTGTTTTGTTTGACCATAACATTGCAGTTATGAGTCTTGTGAACTGGGTGTTTAATATAGGGTTAAAGGCATTTTAAAATAATTTTAGAAAAGCTCTTAGGTTTCGTGTCATGGGTTTTAGTAATGCATTACTGTTTGTTGACTAACATTTACCGTTACACAACATTATTTTGGTGAGCTCTACATGTTGTTGTTTGAGTCGTCAGTCTTTTGAGAGGTTTGATGCAGATCTCCATGCCTCCCTGCCCCGAGCGAAACGTCTCATCTCTATATAACTACCACACCCTACATTCAAGGCTGTTAACATATTATAACCTTGGATCTCCCCTACAAGCTCTTGGGTTCAATTCCTAGATTTAAAACAAACTTTTAAAAGTGGTATGACAACTAAAACTAGTCTACTCAGTCTCGAGTGGTCCAATTAAGTAGAGAGCGTTCGATTCACACCTCAACCATAGAGCACCATGTTCTTTTTTTTAATAATGATAGCCATTTGTTCAATTTCACATTTCACACATTGCAATTTGTCAATTTTCCATTTGCATTTTTTAAAATGACAGTTTGATGTTTTTCAATTTCATGATATGGAAACATGGATTTTTCCATTTTCATATTTACACATTTGTCAATTTCCCATTTGAATATATTTTCTTAAATGTCCGTTTAAGTTTTTTAAATTTTGTCTGTATGGAAACATGGATTTTCCATTTTGCTGTTTACAAATTTTTTATATATTTATTTTGTGTGTATGTTGAAAAACGATATTTCCAAAACAAGATTTTTTATTTTTCATTTTATGATTTTGTAAATGATCTTAATGTGAGTGCTTGACCATGGCAATAATTCAGTCTATCTATGTGTTAGCGGAACCATAGAGGCTTATTACTACTGCAAGTAAGAATGTTTTACATAATAACGACTATCTACCACTGCGTTTGAAAAACAAAACGATTGAAAAAAATCTATTTTCCATTCATATATACGTGCTAATTCTCCCTCTCCCCACCCTACCTCACCGTATTTTCTCTGGTCAAACAACCAATGCTATCCACACACACACACACAATCTTTCTTTATATCTCTCTCTATATATATATGTTTTCTCTTGTCCACAAGATAAAAATTATGGTTGCTGGATTGTATCCTGCACTGTTTATGCGACATACCTTTGCCAGTTCATAGAACCGTTAGGTATTTCTCTACACATAGCGATTTTACCACTGCTCTACCTACGCCTTTTGCTTTTTTGGCTTTCTTACAGTCTAGTATGTGATAGGAAGCATTAACTGTTTGTCAAACCCAGTCCACGTTTGTATTTGTAATCTAAGTAATAATTTGAAAAGAGACAAGTGTAATCAGTTTTAAACATTATCTCTGCTTTTATTTGTTTGTTTATGACATGCATATTAACCTAAAATCAAACCCTAGTCTACCTTAGTGAAAGGCTAACAGTTTAACCACTGCGCCACCATACCATTTTTTCTTAGTTTGATTCGTTCTAGGCCTTAGAGCTAGAAATCGAGTTAAGATCTCCAGTGAAAGAGGCACATGTGCTCACCACTATAGCACGTAATGTTCAGCTGGTAACATTAGACAGCCGAAAATGATTGTATTTCTGTTAGCCAAGCATTTCTGTCATTTACCTACTGTGTGAGCTCTGCCAGCAAGACAGTTTAGTTTAGAACAAGCGTGTGTGAGTGTGTGTATAGATTATTAGCCTCAGGTATTTAAAGCTTGTTGTGTGTAGCGACCATCTCGTCCCAGTAACCACTGAGCAAGGTTTAACAGTCAACCCATAAAAACTGCATAGGATAGTTGTGTGTGGCTCATGTACTTGGGTGTGTGGATTAGCACCATGCTCTAGCTTTACCTTACCCTCTATAGGTAGAGCGTTATCCCTTTCCTTTTTGACATTACCAATGACCACATTCACCCACAAGTTATACACTTAAACCCTTGGCTTGTTTTCGATTAGGTTTGGTTCGGTTTGGTTGGGTTGGGTTTGATTCAGCTTGGTTCAGTTTAGTTCAATGTAGTCACCATTTTGTTTCTTTAGCTATCCTCTTTAACCAATCAACATTGTGGTGTTTGAAGCCATATTTTCAGTGTTGCCTTAGTAAACAAGAGTTTAGTGCTTTTTCAGTCGGTCAACACGAATTTACCCAAAAGAGATGGGTTATGCCCTAATCCTGAAATAAATTACATGAGATTAATAAAACAAATCTCATGTAATTTATTTCAGGATTAATAAAACAAATCTCATGTAATTTATTTCAGGATTAGGGCATAACCCATCTCTTTTGGGTACATTCGTGTTGACCGACTGAAAAGCACTAAACTCTTGTTAACCAATCAATTAGAGATAGTCTACTCTTAATTCTTGAATCAATAAATCAGATTTTGTGTACACCGTTTGTCATTTATTAATCCATGCCTGCAACCTATACTCTCTCTTTCTACAGTCTGATCTGAAAACAAGTTCCAATAGTGAAAGACTTGTCAGTCACCATACATGTAGCCTACACTAATTCTTTCTCTACCTAGCTATGTTTCATCACTCACGGTAAACATCTCACATGTCTGTATCCAATTAATCTATATATATAAAAATCAATGTAACGTGATAGTTTGTCTGTGGGTATGTATGTCTCCTATGCGTTCATATACCATTCGTCCGATTGCGATGAAACTTGGGTGAGATGTTGAGTACACTCCAAGGAAGGTTTCTGACTTAGTAAATCCATTTTACAATAGGTAGCGCACGCGTAGATTCAACAAATGAGCGACGATGCGCGAAGCATTTCAACAAAGTCCCGTATGTGTTCATATACCATTCGTCCGATAGTGATGAAACTTGGGTGAGATGTTGTGTACACTTACGTGAAGGTTTCAAAATTAGTGAATACATTTCACAGTAGATAGCGCACAAGTAGATTCAACAAATGAGCGACGACACGCAATGCGTTTCAACAAAGTCCCGTATGCATTCATATACCATTCGTCCGATAGCTATGAAACTTGCGTAAAATGTTCTGTACACTGCAGGGAAATTTTCTGGCTTAGTACATCCACTTTACAATAGGCAGCGCACGAGTAGATTCAACAAATGAGCTACGACGCGCGAAGCATTTCAACAAAGTCACGTTTGCGTTCATATACCATTCGTCCGATAGCGATGAAACTAGGCTGAGATTTTGTGTGCACTCCAGGGAAGGTTTCTAGCTTAGTAAATCCCTTTAAAAATAGGTAGAGCACGAGTAGAATCAACAAATGAGCAACTGCGTGCGAAGCGTTTCAACAAAGTGCCATATAATTTCATATACCATTAATCCGATAGCGATGAAACTTGGGTGAGATGTTGTGTACACTCCAGGGAAGGTTTCTGGCTTAGTACATACATTTTACAATAGGTAGCGCACCAGTAGATTCAACAAATGAGCGATGACACGCGAAGCGTTTCAACAAAGTCCCGAATAAAGTCATATACCATTCGTCTGATAGTGAAAAATGTTTGGTAAATTGTTGTGTACACTCCAGGAAAGGTTTCTGGCTAAGTAAATCCATTTTACAATACGAAGCGCACGTTTATATTCAACAAATGAATGACTACGCGCGAAGCGTTTCGACAACGTCCCGTATACGTTCATATACCATTCATCCGATTGCGATGAAACTTGGGTGAGATGTTGTGTACACTCCAGGGAAGGTTTATGGCTGAGTACATCCATATTACAATATGTGTCGCAAGAGTAGAATCAACAAATGAGCGACGACACGCGAAGCGTTTCAACCAAGTCCCGTATGCATTCATGTACCATTCGTCCGTAGCTATGAAACTTGGGTGAGATGTTGTGTACACGTCATGGAAAATTTCTGGCTTAGTAAATCCACTATACAATATGCAGCGCACAAGTTGATTCAACAAATGAGGGACGACGCGCGAAGCGTTTCAACAAAGTCCCGTATAAGGTCATATACCATTCTGCCGTTAGCGGTGAAACTTGGATGAAATATGGTGGACACTCCAAGGAAGGTTTCTGGCTTAGTAAATACATTTCACAGTAGGTAGCACGCGAGTAGATTCGACAAATGAACGACGACACGCGGAGCGTTTCAATACAGTCCCCTATGTTTTCATATCCCATTAGTCCGATAGCGATGAAACTTCGGTGAGATGTTGTGGACACTTACGTGACGGTTTCTAATTTAGTAAATACATTTTACAGTAGGTAGCGCACGAGTAGATTCAACAAATGAGTGACGGAGCGCGAATCGTTTAAACAAAATCAGGTATGCGTTCATATACTATTCATCCGATTGCGATGAAACATTGATCAGTTATTGTGTACCCGCCAGGGAAGGGGACTTAGTAAATCCATTTCACAATAAGTAGCGCAAGAGTAGATGCAACAAATGGGTGACGACGCGCGAAGCGTTTCAACAAAATCCCCTATTGCGTTCATATAACATTCTTCGATTGCGATGAAACCTTGATGAGTTATTGTGTACACGCCAGGGAAGGGCTTCGACTTAGTAATACATTTCTCAATAGGTAGCGCACGAGTAGATTCAACAAATGAGTGACGGCGCACGAATCGTTTAAACAAAACCCCGTATACGTGCATATACCATTCATCCGATTGCGATAAATCATTGATGAGTTATTGTGTACACGCCAGGGAAGGGTTTCGACTTAGTAAATCCATTTCACAATAGGTAGCGTACGAGTTGATTCAACAAATGAGTGACAGCGATGAAACATTTGAAAGTTGTTGTGCACGCTCCCACGAATGGTTCTAAATTAGAAAATCCATTTTACGATAGCTTAGAGGCAGTTAACATGTTGTGTATCCAAAAGCACTTCAAGAAACAGAATTTCAACGCCAACACTTTCTTTGATTGGCATTGCAACGCATGCCGGGTACAGCTTGTAATTTATAAAATCTCAGGTCAATGACCTTAATATTTTGGATATTTTAGGTAAATTCATTGGCCATGTGAAAGGGTTGACCATTATAAGTCTAATGACACCTTACATGTTTTTTTTAGCGTATGGCTTTTAGTGCCGGGAGTATCCGAGGAAACGTTCGGCTCGCCAGTTTTGTAGCTGCTTCGAGACGGACACCCAATGGGTGAGCTACAAGTACCGTTGGGGAGGAAAGTGGGAATGTACAAGGACGAGGAGTTGGCAGGTAGCGGCTGTGGCCTATAGTTAGGGACCAATCCCGGTATTTGCCTGGAAGAAAGATGGGAAACCACAGAAGACCATCTTCAAGGTTGCCGGCGGGGGGATTCTAACCTCCTCGCCTTCCGGATGTGAGCGACTGCCAGCAGTCATGCCGTAACGACCACGGCTAACTCACCCGGTACCTTACATGTTGATATCCGATGATTAGTTTATATAATCTCAAGTCAATGACCCTGTTGTTTTGAATATTTGGGGTAAATTCGTTGGTCATGGGAAAGGGTTGGCCATCCTAAGTATTATAACACCTAACTTGACTCTCTCCCATTATTAGTTATCGAGATATTAACAACAGTGCAGTTAGGCCCTTTTGACAAACATTAAATATATATTCAAAAACAGAGCGTCACCCCGAGTGCTAGGACCCCACATACAAGTCCCTAGCCTTATTGGTTCGCGAGATATTAACAAAAGTATAGTTAGGCCCATTCTTAAAATGTCAAAATTACATTCAAAAAGAGAGTGTCTGTCCAAGTCCAACGACACCTCACAGGTCAAAATCCCATCATGGGTTCAGGAAATATCAACAAAAGTATACTTAAGGCCCTTGTCAAAATTTCAACAAAAAAACATTTAAAAACCTTACCCTCTATAGGTAGAGCGTTATCACTTTCCTTTTTGACATTACCAATGACCACATTTACCCACAAGTTTTACACTTAAACCCTTGGCTTGTTTTCGGTTAGGTTTGGTTCGGTTTAGTACAATGTAATCACTATTTTATGTTTTAGCTATCATCTTTAACCAATCAACTAAAGGTAGTCTACTCTTAATTCTTGAATCAATAAATCAGAGTTTGTGTACACCGTTTGTCATTTATTAACCCATACCTGCAACCTGTACTATCTCTGTACTGCAGTTTGATCTGAAAACAAGTTCCAATGGTAAAAGACTTGTCAGTCACCATATATGTAGCCTACACTAATTCTTTCTCTACCAAGCTATGTTTCATCACACATGGTAAATATCTCACATGTTCGTGTCCGATTATCATACTAATATATAACAAGATGTTCAGTAAAGAACATATAGCCTACTTTCTCCTAAATGTATGAGTATAGTTATAAATCGTTGTTATTATCAAAGAGTATAATAGAACTATTCTTTGTTGAAGACCTTAGAAACGATTTACCTCTACCAAACGCCACAACCTTGATAAAAACTGCTACCATCATTGAAGAAAGAAAGATAAGAAGTATATCAAGAATGTTATGGATCTGGAGACATAATCGACCGGACTGGCTGCGTGGCTCAGCGGTAACGTTCTCGCTTGTTGGGCCCTAGGTTGCAGGTTCGTATCCTGGCGCAGTCAGCTGGCATTTGAGGGTGCACAAATGCGAGGGAGCCGTGTCAGTACATATACTGGCACGTTAAAGATCACCTTCGGGCCAAAATTCCGGCACCCCGGTGTCTCTAAATGCAGCAGTAGTTAAAAGGGATGTAAAACCAATAACATTATTATTATTATTATTATTATTATTATTATTATTATTATTATTATTGCTACCCCCCTTAGCAGCATTGTTGGACGGCACTGGCCAGCAGCACGTCGGTTACTCGATAACCAACGCTTTGCTTACCAGAATGGGACGAGTACGGGAAACGTGGATGGGCCAACTTACCTGTATTCAGGGGTCCGGGTCACTTCCGCAGCAACATCACCTCCAGATGACGTGTCCAAACAGAAGAGCTCCAAAGGAGTGGAAGGAAGATGGAGAAGGGGACAACACACACAGGCTATCGTACAAACACCCCCCAAAAACCAACGGGACTGCCGTCGGTGAAATAATGCCACAACAGTGAAATAAAAAAAAATAATAGGTTTAATATTAAAAATTTAAAGAACCTTCACCCAAACTGCACATGCATCAATCCACACAAAATTTCCAAGAAGGCCAGATAGCGCCTAACATGCTTGCTTGAAAAAGCCAAGAAGAGGTAAGACTTAATTTAAAATAAAATAAAATTTAACAGCCCAAAGGTTAAAATAAATATTACATGCATAACATACTCAGAACGGGCTTGATGAATTGCAAGGTAATGCAATCACGATCCGACATGCAGATGTTGAGGCCACGCCAAAACATTAAGGATAGAATTAAAATTAAACTTTAAAATAAAAAATAAAAAATTGGATAGAAAATAAATAAATAAATGATATGCACGCCGGAGGAAAACACAAGGACATTACCAAAAATCACGAAATTAACATTAACGAGATTACACTAAAAAAAGGATTAAGTTAATTCACAACACGTCTGCTATTGAGACCCGCGCCAAAAGGACTGACAACGAGACCACAATGCATCACGGTAAACAAAGGTATGGCTACACCAAAAACATGCCGGAACGAAATTACGACAAACAACAAATAAGATTAAATTTAAACATTAGTAGAAGGAAAAGAACGGTGGAAAAAAAAACAATTACATCACAAACTATTAATGCAAGTCGTTTTAAAACTGGACGGATCTTACATGGATTTAAAAAAAAGACAAACCCAAGCTTGCCAAAGGAAAATAAATAATAATTAAAACGTGAAATAACTTAATAAATGTGTCTCCAGAAGGTAAACAAAAAAATAAATAAGAAACTTAATATATATAAGGAAACGTTATTAAAACGTAAAGGAAATTTTAGGCCTACAAGTGAACACAACCGAAGATCAACATTCGTACACGCCCAAACTTGGATATCCCAAAATAAAATAATTAAATAAATTAAATTAAAAAAAAAACGTACCTTACATCCTTCTCCGTGGAGACACAATAACAATAAACAAATTAACACATAATTTTATGTTATTACATGTGCTTCACAAAAATGGCAAACCCCGGCACATGCGTTGTTTAGATGACCAGCACTCGTTCGCATCCAGTTGCGACTCTCCATCACTTTCATCGTCCAGGCGAAAGGAAGAAATTAAATTCTTATGTAGCACAGGCGTTTCTTAGTTGAATTTGTATTCATATTTGGTAAAAGCCAGGGGGGCAAGCCCCCTAGCACACAGAGAGATATTCCTTCACACCAGCGGCCGGCTTCTTGTTTACAAAAAGACCGACAGTTAACTCCCCAAGCTGGCGGAGAATCGCTCGTCATTTATCGAACTGTCTTCATGTAAATAAATATTGTCCAATCAGAGAAAGACACATCAAATAACAATGTCATTAATAAGTTCATAATTTTGGCGGTATCATGAATGCACTAGCATTTGTTTGAAGACGAAGAATCATAATTGACTTTCACTTATGTCACGAATTGGTAGAGTTTTAAAGGAAACACCAACGCACTCTATTGGTGAATAAGCAGGAACTACTTGGATCCTTCCAAAGTCCGACTGCAGCTACCATCTTGTGGACACAGACGGTACTGAGCGGCGAAGCGGACGATTCAAACTTCAAGTACAGCATCCATGAATAAATACATGTTTGAAATAGTAGAGACGTGCCCTTGCACGTATCAGTCTCCCTCCCTTAAGCGTGAACACCGTTCACGAATATGCCAAGGCATAGACAGTACTCCATAACTTGTCGATTCACCAAGCAAGTTTGCTGAAGAAAATGTTCACCAGTTAACTCCAATAGATGGGCGAAACCGCATCGTTTTGGTTAGGAAGAATGCAGGGTCATATTATCAGTGATGGGATAATTGATCACCTCGCAAACCACTTAGTCAACAGCATCACTGTGTCCAAAAATCTTCAGAAACGTAGTACACCAGCACCAGCAGTGCTTTCAGAGTTCGAGACACGTTAGATACATTTTCAATAAGTCCAATTTAGTTCGCTTTAGACGAAGTAGGTGGAAGCAATGTGCCAGATATGATTCGACGCGTGGGCAGCCATTTACAAAAATAGAAGTTAATCTAGTTTCAAAAAGGTATTACAGAATTTACAATATCTTACTACATTTTACAAAGAGAAACAAGTTGAATTTAAATGAAGAAAATTTTTGACTAGGCCCTAGATCCGTGCTTACAAGGTTTCATTAACAAGTTTACACTTTTTACAGATTCGAAGTACATTACAAGATTACATGAGTTAGACAACTATACATTTCGAAGGGACTACGGTAGAGGAATGACCACTACAATTCCCAAAGGGAACAGGAATACAAGGTTACCATGAGTTAGGTCTCCCACCGAGCCCAACTTACATGTTAGCATCTCCTATGAAACATCAAAATTAGGTACACTTTTACAATTTACCATTACAATGGGAACTTCCCAACAATACAGTTTGTATCCCACCAGAGTTTTCAAATCCAATTAAATTCAAAATTCCACAAGGAACAGAGGCTTGAAGGCTTAAATGAAGGTTAGGGATACTCTACATTATACAAATTCAGTTTACAAAATTTGTTTTACAAAATTTACGGTAGCATTTCCTCATTAGAAACGTCTCCACCTCGTTTAATGTGTGATAGATGCACTCTAGAAATTTTGTTGGCCTTAGGGTTTCGAACAAGAAGAGTAACAGGAGTCAAGAATGCCTCTACATAGCACGGGCCTTTAAAACGAGGGGTTAACTTGCTTGAGACAAGATTACTGACGCCCTTGGGCTCGAAATTGCGGACGTACACAACATCACCAATTTCCAAATCAGCTGGCTTGCGACAGGCATTGTGTCGCCTGGCAAGTTGGTCATGGGATACCTTAATATTCTCTCTAGCCTTGTCGAATTTCGCCCTCATATCCTCGGGCGTGAAACTGTCAGGAAGGAGATCGTGTAGGTTCCACAGATTAGACAACGGAGAATTAGCCATAAAGGAAAACATTAACGAAAAAGGGGTAGCTTGCGTGCTCTCATGCACGGCGGTGTTGAAAGCAAAATTGAGCCAATGCAAATTAGAATCCCACTTGGAATGGTCGTCGTGGTGGAAAGCAATCAGAGCAGAACGGAGATTACGATTGACTCGCTCAGCAAGAGACGGGTTAGGAAAATAGGGAGTGGTGGTTACGTGCGAAATAGCATAATCAAATAAGAATTGACGGAACTGATGAGATACAAAGCACTTGGCATTATCTGACACCAGATACTGACACGGCCCAAAAGACGAGAAGATGGAATTAAGACACTTTATGACGGAACTGGTCGTAGCCTGTCTGGTGGGGAAAATCCAACTAAACCGGGAGAAACCGTCAGTGCAAACAAGCGCAAATTGGTTTCCCCGACCAGAGCGAGGGAACGGTCCAACATGGTCGATAAAAAGCCTCTCCAAGGGTCTAGATGCTGGTTCAGATGACAACAGGCCAACTTTAGTAGAAACCGGAGGTTTGCTAATACTGCATGCAGCACAATTCCTGATGAGCCTCCTGATGTCGCCATCCATACCTGGCCAAATGAAAAACTGTCTGATTTTAGCTCGGGTCTTGAATACTCCTAGGTGGCCACCAATCGGAGATTCATGATAGTAACGAAAGATTTCCGGAATGAGGATTGACGGGAGCACAATTTTAGGTAGGCGGTCATGACGAGACGAACAACACAACACACCGTCCTTCAGAGAGTAGGGCTTGATCACTTCACCAGAATTGATTCGGTCAATAAGGCTAGACAAGGAGGGGTCTTCTTTCTGGAATCGTCTTACATCCTCAAACAGCACAGGGGAATTGCTAAGAACGGCATTGACACAATTTACAGCAGATACAAGGTTTACAGGTTCACAATCCTGAACATCTTCTTCAGCTGTTTCCTCGTACATGCAGCTTAAAGAATCAGCTACCGCATTTTCGGACCCACGAATATGTTGAACAGTGAACTGGAACGACAGAATCCTAGTTGCCCACCTAGCAATTCTACCAGTTTTGCGGGGTTTCCCCAAGACCCAGCTCAAGGCTTGGTTATCGGTCTCAAGGAGAAACTTGGTGTGCTCAAGATACATACGGAATTTTTCTAGAGCGAACAACACAGCTAAGCCCTCAAGTTCGTAAATAGAATACTTCCTCTCTGCGTCCGTTAAGGTACGAGAAGCGTATGCAATGGGTTGCCTACCCAGATCAGATTCCTGCAGAAGGACACAACCAACACCACGACCAGACGCATCAGTCTGCACAATGAACTGCTTCCCAAAATCCGGAATGGCTAACACAGGGGCGTTAGAGAGCGCAAGCTTAAGATCTTCGAAGGCTGCTTGCTGAGAGGGACCCCACTCGAACTTCACAGCCTTTTTGCGTAATTGGTTTAGAGGAGCAGCACGGTCGGCAAAGTTACTGATAAACTTACGGAAGAAGTTGGCCATTCCAATGTAGCGAGCAACACCCTTGGCGTTCTTGGGTGGTTTAAAATCTCTGATGGCCTGCGTACGAGATTGGTCCACTGAGATACCGGATTCAGAAACAATATGTCCCAAGAAGGAAATTTTGGGCTTGGCAAATGAAACCTTGGACAATTTGACGGTAAGTCCAGCGTCACGCAACCGATCAAGTACAATTTTCAGATGATCAACGTGTTCCTCGAAGGACTCGGAATAGATCACCACATCGTCAAGGTAGTGGTACACAAACTTGAATTTAATTTCTGAAAATACCTTGTCCAGAAGTCTGCTCAACACAGCGGCTCCGGTGGATAGGCCAAACGGGACACGGGCATACTCAAACAGGTTCCAGTCAGTGGAAAAAGCAGTAACATGCCTGGATTCAGGAGAGAGGGGAATTTGGAAGTAGGAAGAATTTAAATCGAGGATCGTGAACACCTTCGCGTTGCGAAACCAACTAAAACATGTGTGAAGGTCCGGCAAAGGAATGGACTGCAAAACAACCTTTTGATTAAGGGCCCTATAGTCGACCACCGGCCGAAAACCACCGTTAGGTTTTGGCACAAGAAATACAGGGGATGAGTAGGCAGAGATAGAGGGTTGGATTACACCTTCTTCTAACATCTTATCGATAATCTTACGAAGTTCAGCCATCTTGGGCGGGGCAAGGCGATACGGGCTGGAACGCACCGGCACAGAATCGGTTAGCTCAATCTTGTACTCCATCAAATGGGTTACACCCAGCTTGTCAGTAAATACATCGCCATACTCCTGACATAACCTCTTAATGGCCTCCCTTTGAAGACTCGTTAAATTTTCCAGATCGAGATCCTCAATAGTCATAGGTTCACTAACAGAATTGACAGCAGGAGAAGATAAAAGCGGGTTAAACGATAATTTACTCTGTGGATTAAACTTAAACCATAAGTTGCGAGCACCAAAATCAAGAAGCATACCAACGTGTGACATGAAATTAGCTCCAATGACCACAGCACAAGAAAGATTTCTGGCAACCAAAAATTTAAATTTCCAAGAAAAATTTAGAATATGAATTTTGACTGTCATACTACCCAAAATATTTAAGTTTGAACAATTTGCCGAAATAAAGGATTCATTGTTAGGCTCTAACTCAGGAAGTTTGCAAACACTTTTCATAGATAGAAACCAGTCCTCGCTTATAAAGGATGCGACACTACCAGAATCAAGCAATGCAGAAACGGGCTCGTCATTAACACAAATTTCAATAAACGGGGATATTCCTTTAGCCACAGGAGAAATTCCAAAATCATTACTCGCTCTAACACGATTACAATTAGGTGACGAGGACACCCGCACCACAGGATTCACACAACGTTTAGAATTAGGCTGACTTGCCACGACATAGCTCACCGACAGGTTAGGTAGGCCAGCGACATAAGCAGAATTAGCACATGATGAATTAGCTTTCATAGAGTTATCAAGACTATCATTGGTAGGGCGACCAGAAACTTCACAGGGTTTTCCCAAATTCTTACACACAGAAATATCCTTGGAAGTAACACCCGAATTGGTCTCTTCAACGTTCCGTCATTGGCGATACACAGCCTGGTTACTCGGACACACCTTCTTGACATGTCCCACTCCACCGCACGAGTGGCACTTAATATTAGGTCGAGGATGAAACATAACCTTAGGTGGGGGACGAGACATCAAAGAAGTAGGGGTACAAGACATCAAGGAAGGAGGAGGAACATTAGCTACACGAAGGGAATCTGCATGCTTCACCGCCATAGCCTCTATAACTACCTGTTTCAGCTCGACGAATGACGAAGGCCTGGTACACATAGTCATGTATGACCTATATTGAGGCGAAAACCCATTCACAATTGATGACACCAACTGTCGCTCTGTTAAAGGGGATGCAAAAACCTGGGCATACACCTTAATGTCACTGACATAGTCGCTAAGGGACTCGTCCAGCCTTTGGACACGATAAAGGAACCTTTGCTCGAGAGCACTTAGGGCGCTCGCAGGGACAAAAAACCACAACACTTCCCTAATAAACATGGCCAAGGACATGCGGAGGTGGATAGCTTCAACAAGCTTATCGCGCAGCATACCGGATGCAACTGGATACAAAAGTTGGAAAATCTGAACTTCCGACATCCCAAAAATCGAGGCATGGTTACCCAACTCTACCACTTGCTTTAAAAATTGTACCACTTGGGTAACGTCATCAAGGTTGAAATGTTTTAATTTAGTTAAGAAACCAGAAATAGGATGAGGAATCGACCCATAATTAACGGTAGGTGAGAACGTAGCATTAGGAATAGAGACATTGTTACCAGGGTAGCCCGCTCGCACACCCTCTACAGGCGACAAAACATTCATATTACTAGTGAAAGAACTGGGATGCAATGGGTCGGCAGGACCCAGGAAATCACTAGGTGACCTAACATGAGAAGAATGACCGTATGCAGGATTAAGTGGAATGGACGAGCCAGCGACAGGCAACAGAGGGGCAGGCAAACTACTACTGGTAATCGATCCCAAAACCTCAGACCTAGTAAACAGAGGTGATTCACGATCAACCCCAGAAGAACTCTCTAAATTCACAAGGTTATCGCTTAAGTCGATTAAATTGAAAACACTATTGTTGTCGGCCATTTTGGAAACCACAGAATGCAGACAACCAATATAGAAGGAAACAAATTTCAGGAATTACAAGGACAGTTTACACTTTCACAACAGTACCACAACCAGCAATTACCATCACCAAAGATTAGGCTGAGACTCAAACACAGCCACCCTACTACACCAAATCATGCACCATGCTGTCCAGAACTGCACACGTCACCACCTGCTTGGCTCGAGAACAGAGAGCTAAATCACAAAAATAGGCACAAAACATCAGGCTACCAGCTTCCGACGGGGCTCCAGGATGCCTTCACACGCAGCATATAGGCTATTAGAACATCAAGAAATCCCATTTCCCATGCCAAGAACACATGTCGGTCACTCACCGGGCTTCATCTTCAGTGGGGATGTTGCACACAAACAGGGTAAAATACAGGGGTAAACGCCTCGTTTAAAAACAGGACACCTTACATCCAGCATACCACATGGATATCCAGAGGCAACATGAAACACAATAACGACAAGGATTAGCAAAACATAACATTAAGTACATTTTCCTGACAAAATCCCATCAACAACTGACCCATCAGCATTAGAGGGGTCCATAAAACAGCCTGTGGGTACTGGGGAGGGGGTAGCTACGGAAGTGAACATGAGCGGGATCTGCTACCAAAATGCTACCCCCCTTAGCAGCATTGTTGGACGGCACTGGCCAGCAGCACGTCGGTTACTCGATAACCAACGCTTTGCTTACCAGAATGGGACGAGTACGGGAAACGTGGATGGGCCAACTTACCTGTATTCAGGGGTCCGGGTCACTTCCGCAGCAACATCACCTCCCGATGACATGTCCCAACAGAAGAGCTCCAAAGGAGTGGAAGGAAGATGGAGAAGGGGACAACACACACAGGCTATCGTACAAACACCCCCCAAAAACCAACGGGACTGCCGTCGGTGAAATAATGCCACAACAGTGAAATAAAAAAAAAATAATAGGTTTAATATTAAAAATTTAAAGAACCTTCACCCAAACTGCACATGCATCAATCCACACAAAATGTCCAAGAAGGCCAGATAGCGCCTAACATGCTTGCTTGCAAAAGCCAAGAAGAGGTAAGACTTAATTTAAAATAAAATAAAATTTAACAGCCCAAAGGTTAAAATAAATATTACATGCATAACATACTCAGAACGGGCTTGATGAATTGCAAGGTAATGCAATCACGATCCGACATGCAGATGTTGAGGCCACGCCAAAACATTAAGGATAGAATTTAAATTAAACTTTAAAATAAAAAAAAAATTGGATAGAAAATAAATAAATAAATGATATGCACGCCGGCGGAAAACACAAGGACATTACCAAAAATCACGAAATTAACATTAACGAGATTACACTAAAAAAAGGATTAAGTTAATTCACAACACGTCTGCTATTGAGACCCGCGCCAAAAGGACTGACAACGAGACCACAATGCATCACGGTAAACAAAGGTATGGCTACACCAAAAACATGCCGGAACGAAATTACGACAAACAACAAATAAGATTAAATTTAAACATTAGTAGAAGGAAAAGAACGGTGGAAAAAAAACAATTACATCACAAACTATTAATGCAAGTCGTTTTAAAACTGGACGGATCTTACATGGATTTAAAAAAAAGACAAACCCAAGCTTGCCAAAGGAAAATAAATAATAATTAAAACGTGAAATAACTTAATAAATGTGTCTCCAGAAGGTAAACAAAAAAATAAATAAGAAACTTAATATATATAAGGAAACGTTATTAAAACGTAAAGGAAATTTTAGGCCTACAAGTGAACACAACCGAAGATCAACATTCGTACACGCCCAAACTTGGATATCCCAAAATAAAATAATTAAATAAATTAAATTAAAAAAAAAAAAAAACGTACCTTACATCCTTCTCCGTGGAGACACAATAACAATAAACAAATTAACACATAATTTTATGTTATTACATGTGCTTCACAAAAATGGCAAACCCCGGCACATGCGTTGTTTAGATGACCAGCACTCGTTCGCATCCAGTTGCGACTCTCCATCACTTTCATCGTCCAGGCGAAAGGAAGAAATTAAATTCTTATGTAGCACAGGCGTTTCTTAGTTGAATTTGTATTCATATTTGGTAAAAGCCAGGGGGGCAAGCCCCCTAGCACACAGAGAGATATTCCTTCACACCAGCGGCCGGCTTCTTGTTTACAAAAAGACCGACAGTTAACTCCCCAAGCTGGCGGAGAATCGCTCGTCATTTATCGAACTGTCTTCATGTAAATAAATATTGTCCAATCAGAGAAAGACACATCAAATAACAATGTCATTAATAAGTTCATAATTTTGGCGGTATCATGAATGCACTAGCATTTGTTTGAAGACGAAGAATCATAATTGACTTTCACTTATGTCACGAATTGGTAGAGTTTTAAAGGAAACACCAACGCACTCTATTGGTGAATAAGCAGGAACTACTTGGATCCTTCCAAAGTCCGACTGCAGCTACCATCTTGTGGACACAGACGGTACTGAGCGGCGAAGCGGACGATTCAAACTTCAAGTACAGCATCCATGAATAAATACATGTTTGAAATAGTAGAGACGTGCCCTTGCACGTATCAATTATTATTATTATTATTATTATTATTATTACATATACTACCTGCCGTGGGCAACATCCAACTTTGAGTTGAGGCATGTCTTTACACGTCTGGTTGTGCATGGCTTTCACAACCCTAATTGAATTAACAAATCTTTCCATGACCCTACAGAGACGTGTGTATACAAACTATGTGGATATTTTCGATTGCTATTTGCCTGAAATAAAAGTAGTAATTAATGACCTGAACTAACACCAACGGCTTGAATTCAGTTACTATGTGAAATCGTTTTGTTCTTTACTTCAAATAACATTTTCAAGTAACGCAAAATAGGCTGTTACAAACCCTTTAAAATAAAAAGTGAAATGTATCGTAGTATCATCTTGTCATTCTTCAAATTCGATGCGCATAGAATGCCAATGGTATAGTAATCAATGGAGCCCCACGTAGACTAGTCGTGACATCTAGTGGTGAAATATCGAACAATATAATCCTAACAGAGCGAGTGCATTCTAGCGGCCAGAAGAAGAAACTTTTCAATAAAATCTGGAAGTTAATAAGAAGGTCGGCGTGCAGTTACCTTTTTGGCAGCTAGATGTCTCGAGTAAATCTGCTGGCGAATTATGTTTTAATTAAATATATATTTTACACCATAATATGCACAATATAACGCTTAATTTTAAAACATCTGAGTCATTACAAAACAATAAACATATAACATTTTAAGCAAAAACTAGCTCTGATCGGGTTTGAACCATAGGCATTTGAGCGATAGGCTAACGCTCTACCACTGAGCTAATTGTGTCAACGAATATCGTTCTATATAAAATGACTTACATAGAACTTGTTAGCAAATAATGATTTATACTAAACGATTTCATCACTGGAGTATATTATTTATATATAAAGCATTTCATACAAAGTTTATTTATTTTGTATCAGTACGCTATATTGCATGCAATACTCAATTAGTGAAATATAAGTCAGGCACAAGATATCCGCTGCCATCTTGTCTTATTACTGAATCGGCTCAGCATTTTAAAATCACGTCTGCACTATAGTATTACAAAATAAACTTTTAATTTCGAACGTGCCTCTTCCTTTAGAACAGTTAAAACGATTCTCGGCTCGATAATCGGAACTGGTGGGTCCCATGATATGGATTATAAAGTTTGCATAATTCGCACGGCCGCCATCCTGAAATGGTATGGCGGACGACCTTGTAGTGTGGTCACAAGACGCATCCTATACAAAGGTATGTTGTTACCAAATTTGGTAGAGATCGGATGATTTGGTTAGTCGTTATTTGATTTTACGTTTTGAACGTTTGAGTGGCCGCCATTCAATTTTAGTAAAGATGGCGGCGTTATAAAATATGACACTGAGGTGTCCTTTGCTAGTGCTACCTTTGTACCAAATTTCGTTCAATTCGCATTCACCGTGTTCGAATTGATAGGGGGGGGGGACAGACATTCAGAGTACACACACTCACACACACACACAGACACACATACACACAGACTCACACACACACATATATACACACACACACACACAGACTCACACACACACACATACACACACACAGACAGACACACTTTTTTCGCCCTGTGTTGATCTCATAAGTCTACTTTCATTTTTTGCAAAAATCGAAAGTAGGCTAAAAATGAGATCGTGTGTGTCTGTCTCTCTGTCTGTCTGTCTGTCTGTCTGTTACCTAATAACGCAAGAACCACTGGTCCGATTTAAATGAAATTTTGCATGGATGTAGCTGAAATACCAAGTTTACATATAGGATACTTTTAATTTCGATATTTTGCACTATTAAGAAATGGCGACCATTTTAGTGACGTCACTACACCCTTTGGTTTCAAAATTTCATATTTCCATATCAAATAAAAAGAGAACGGTAGGAAATAGCAAACTTTTGATGGCACATGCGCGCTTCAAAATTTAATTTTCTATCCGAAATGTCCTTATCACTTTTCGTGTATCTCCAACGGTTAGCGAGTAAAACCTACTTTTGTGACGTCACTACACCCTTTGGTTTCAAAATTTCATATTTCCATTTCAAATAAAAAGAGAACGCTAATAAATAGCAAACTTTTGATGGTATACGCGAGCTTTAGCATTTAATTTTCTATCCAAAAGGTTCTTATCACTTTTCGTGTATCTCCGACGGTTAGCGAGTAAAACCTAAATTTGTGCAATAAAACACGGTCACATCGAGCGGTGCAGTATATCTCTACATATATAAAAAATAAAATTTGTCTGTTTTTTTCTGAATTTCTACGGAAATGATAGATGCGCGCGAAAATAATGTTTTGGTCTGTCTGTCTGTCTGCTTGATTGTCTGTGGACAAATTTGTTCCCTTATAACTCGAGAACGGCTGGGTGTATCAACGTAAAATTTGGTACAGATATCCATCAGAGGCACGACGCTAATCATTGATGTAACTCTTCTCTATACCTCTCATAAAAGGGGGCATACCCCCTTAAAATACATGCTGAAATAGGAGTAGAAGGACGAGACAAAGCTCATTTTCAGCCCCTCAATGTGAGAGACAAAACTCGGGGGCCCTAAAAGCACATTTTAAGGTCCTACGTCCAACCGTTTTTGACATATTCCCAGAAAAATAATTTAATTTAATAAACTATGAACGAATGCAAGCCGATAACCATGGCAACAGATTCTCAGAGATCCATCTATTGCTGTAAGACGCAATACAATTCCATTAATTACATTAGTGTGAAAGTTTGCAAACGGTTAGATGGTTATTATGGAACCAAATTAAGCTGTAAATTTCATCAATACGTAAAATGCGCTAAAGGGGGTCAGGGGTAGTCTAGATTTTTTTCACGCGATTTACATCTGCGGGTGTGGTATAGCAGGTCTATTATATTCCTATCCCTATGTTATATTATTATTAGTATTATGTTATGGCGTACAACGACGAGACAAAGCCCCTCGGTGCCAGAAATAAAACTCGAGGGTCCTCGAAAACTACATTATAAGGCTCTAAAACCAACAGTTTCTGAAACATTCCCAGAAAACTAATTAAGTTTAATTTAACAAACTAATGAAGGAATGCAAATCGGTAACCATGACAACATTATATCAAGGGGTGGCATCCAACTTTCCATCTATTTCAGTAAGAAGCAATTTATTACATTTATTACATTTCTGTGAAAGTTTGCAAATATAAGGTTATCACGGAACCAACGTAGACTGTATAATTCATCAATGCAATTAACGGGGTCAAGGGGTAACCTAGGATTTTTTCATGCAATTTTCACGTGCGACATATAGTGCAGAAGGTCTATTGTATCTCCAAACAACAACATTATTTTCAAACATTCCTGAATTGAATCAGCATTTTTTGCGGCTTTTAGGAATTTGGGCCATTTGAGACTAAAGAACCTGAATTTTCATGCACCACAAGCTTTTATAATTTATGAAAGAGGTCTTCCTATGTATGGGGACCCAACACAACGTAGAGGGTCAGTTTTTATGTGACGTGTATTGCGTTTCATCTACAAGGCTTTCAATTCTATTTCATGTCAGGAAGTACAAGTCAGGTGAATTTAGTTTGAGAGCACATTTCAACTAATCTTTTTTTTTTTTTTGTCGACATACGGGTTCATCGTACGGATGTTTTTCTTTGATACTGTGTGGTAGATATACCCATATTTGGATTTCTGGGTGATATGTTGTAGACAATAGTATTGTCTGTCTGTCTTTCTGTGTATCCTTATGTACGCCTATACCTCATGTTCGGATGCTTGGTGCATCGTAAAATTAGGTATGGTAAACATGAGTCAATACACCAATCATTTATAAAACTCTTCACCGTTCATTTCATACAGTAGAAGGGTGGATAAGGAAAAACTTCTCAAAATACATGCTAAAATAGGCGAAATATAAAAATTATCCTAGAAGGACGACCAAAGCATATGTTGCACTTCTCAATGTGAGACACAAAATTCGCGAGTCTATATAGGGTCTCCGAAAACCACATTATAAGTCCCTTAAATTAACAGTGTGTGTGATATTCCCAGAAAACTAACTTCGTTTTGATAAACTTATGAAGGAATGACAAGCCGCTAACCATTGCAACAGTAGATCAATTGATAATGTCTGGTGCGTCTCTAAAAGCAACAGTACTTAAAAGGGACGTAACACCAATAACATTATTATTATTATTATTATTATTATTATTATTTCAGGTGTTAACACCGAACACCGTTCGAAGAACGGGTACTTCTGCTAGTTATTTTATAAAATCTCGGGTCGATGACCTTGATATATTGGGTATTTTGGGTAAATTCATTGGCTATGGGAAAGGGTTGATCATGCTAAGTCCTATGAAACCTCACATGTTGATATCCGATTATTAGTTTATAGTAATAATAATAATAATAATAATAATAATAATAATTGATGTTTTAAGGGGTCTAACATCTAGGTTATCGACCCCATATTAGTTTATAAAATCTCAGGTCAATGGCCTTACTGTTTTGGATTTTCGGAGTAAATTCATTGGTCATGGGAAAGGGATAACCATTCTAAGTCCCATGACACCTCACTTGACCCTCTCCGATTATTAGTTTATAAAATCATAGGTCAATGACCTTGCTGTTTTAGGTCTTTTGGGTAAATTCGTTGGTCATGGGTAAGGGTTGACCATCTTGAGTCCCATGACACCTCACTTGACCCTCTCTGATTATTAGTTAACGAGATATTAACAAAAGTGCAGTTAGGCCCTTTTGACAGAAATGAATAATACATTAAGAAACAGAATGTCACCCCAAGTCCAACGACCTCTCATACAAGTTCCTAGCCTTATTGATTCATGAGATATTAAAAGCTAATGACCTATTAGTTTTGGATCTTTTGGTTAATTAAAAAAAATAACTCATCTATAAATCTGTATTCAAAAAGCCCGTCCTCTTACAAAAACCCCAAGTGCAAATGCGTAAAAAAAAAAACCAGCATGTTAATTCATAGTAGCGATCGGCTCTTCGCTTGCGTTTCATGTGGAACAACGTTTAATTTCATCATAGCATTAGGGACCAGTCCAAAGGGGCTCATCCACAAGGACTCGTCCACAAGGACTTGTCCATAAGGACTCGTCCACAAGGACCTATCCACAAGCACTTGTCCACACAGACTCATCCACAATGACCTGTCCACAATGACCTGTCAACAAGGACTTGTCCACAAGGACCTGTCCTCACGGACTTGTCCACAAGGACTCGTCCACAAGGGCTCGACCACAAGGACCCATCAACAATGACCTGTCCACAAGGACCCGTTAGGTTGGGTTAGGTTACACTACAGCCACCATCTTTTAAAAAGCCCGCCCTCGTACCAAACCTATGAGTGGGCATGCGTAAAAACAAAAAACAAGCATGTTAATTCATAGTGACTATCCACCGAATACATGCACTTTATGTAGAACAACGTTTCATTCCATATTAACATTCAAACTTTCACATGTTGCAGTTGGAAAGAGAGATTCTCTAAAAAATACAATTTCACCCTCTAGTAGGGGTAGGTTTTATTTTGGGGTGGAGATATGTTATCCATTGGAAAGGAGGTATCAGCCCGAGTTCAATGACACCTCGTTCGTCAAAATCCGACCACGGGTTCGGGAGTTATCGGGCTGCCGCCATCTTGTGAGGTGGGGAGGTGGAGGTGGATTTAGAACCCGTACAAACACACTACTAATAATCTTCATGTAACAGTACATAACTCTAGGACCTACATATATAAAATCCAACATGGCGACCATCCGAAATATTTAGTCGGTTCTCAATATCTACGAATCTATTACAGCAATCACACTGAAATTTTGTATGTTGATAGTGTCAATTAACATAGGATATATGAAAATAGGCTGTATAGTTCTTCACGGAACTACTTGTTAACTTAATGCTTTCCAGCTCTGACCGATTCAACTGTACAGTTTGCTAAGAAAGTAGACGAATGAATGAATGAATTTAGGACGTTATATTGCTGGGGTCCCGTGGTCGCAAACCCACACTCCACTAATCGTGACCCCCTGTGAGGGAATTATATGGAATTCTTGAGAAACTCCATATGGCTTAGCTGAAAGGAAAAAGATTTGCAAGTATACTGTACATATTGACGTTGCTCTATTTTCATCGCACTTATGAGAGAATCCTGGCCACAAAACTCATAACTGTTATTAAACCGTCGAGTACACAAGTTAAGTTGAAGGGTTAAGTACCTAATTAACTTCCAAGTTGTGAGTTATTTTGGTCTGCTCGGCTGTGGAGATACGAAGATATTAAACTGGCTTGAGCTGTGCGCCCCTGAAAGGTACGGTGGTGTTATATTACATGTATGGAAGTAAGACGCAAGTTTCTATGAGAAGTAATAAGCTTTCGAGTGTGGTGTATCGTAAAGCTAAAGTTACTGACACACTTGTTGTGGAGGAAAACTGTGTTTAGCCTTTAGGGAACTGAACCAGCTGCACATGACTTCTGTCAGAACCTACGGGGAGTATGAACGGTGATATTCTTGTCTTTCTGACATAGAATAAATTCGGGAGAGTTTATAAAACTTTCTTGAAGACGACATCTTATCTTCAAAACTTTGTGGACACTCTATTTATGAATAAAGATATCTCTACCTGACACAGTCTTAGAGCCTTTCCCCAAGCATATTGGTGTGTTTAATCTTTAACTGGGTATGAGGGGTGCTGAGAACATCCCACGAGTAATATTCGCTTGTTTTTTTTATAGAAGTTGGCTACACTGTTGAGGAACTCAGTACCTTCTTGAATAAGCTTGGAGTTTAATATAACATCACTTGCATTGTTTAAAGTTGTGTCTATTATTGCCGACAATAGCATTTATAGGCTGGGGTGTTGTCAGCACCCCGCATACCCAGTTACGTTACACATCGTGTCTAGTTGGTTTCTACTTCGCAAATTGAACTGTCGCTTCTGTGTGGTGTTGGGAGTGTGTGAAGCGCAGGAACGGATCAGTTTACATATTTGTGTTTGTACATAATTGTCTGGAAGTAATGAAGAATTGAGCTTAAAAATTAACATGCAGTACGAAACCAAAATATTAAGACTTTGGGATTGGAAATCAGTAAGGTATTGATTTTTATAACTGTGGTAATAATGAAAATGAAAATCCACTGCCTGCTTCCAGTCTCCGACCGGGTCAGGAATGGAATGAATGAAGCCCCCAATAATATAATAATAATAATAATAATAATAATAATAATAATAATAATAATAATAATAATAATAATATTTGTAAAATAACAGTGCAAGTTTTAGTTGGGCTGTTGTGAGCACCCCACATCCCCTTATGTAACTCTTATCCACATACCTAATTAAAGGTTAAGAAAAGACTGACGATTTGTGTAAATATACTAGTTCAATTGTTATTGAATTGTCATGTATAATTGTTTTGTCACCGGAAGACACACCCCCAATTGTAAATACATACAAGAATGAATGAATGAAGGCACTGAGCGGTGGCTGCCTGGATACTGACCGTGGATACATCTCCCTAGAATATTATGGTGTTTGAAACCATTTTCAGTGTTGCCTTAGCAAACGAAATTTGAAGTTTTCAGTCGGTCAACACGATTCTACCCAATTGTGATGGGTTATTCCCTAAACCTGAAATAAATTTACATGAGATTGATAAAAATAACAGCGCAGGGTATTAAGAAAATCCCAGGTAATAGATGGGTTGATGAATGATAGCAAATGAGGACTTGTACAACAACATAGACCCTATCACAGCATCAATTAAGAAGGGACGGCTGTTATTTTTCGGTCACCTTTGGAGGATGACATGATCGATTAACGGAAAGAATATGGAGTTCCATTAAGTCTAAGGCCTCTTTCACACGGGGCCACCATGGTGGCGCCACCACGTCTTTGCAATATTTTCTCTAGCCTCCAAACACGCCACCAGTAATGAGCCAGTCTTGAAATGGAGGTGGAAGAAGCAGCACTTGCTGTCTTTCTATATATCAGGTTGCGTAAGCGCCGAAAACGGGGAAATAGAAGATTTTTGGTTCACCCACTTTTGCAGGATCGATCAACAATAGGTATATTTTGTACTCTGTATATTTACCTTAGACAATCCAGTCGAAATCTTCACCTTCCTACGAATGAACATTTCATCTTCTGATGAGCTACTGCAGTGTTTAAAAGATCAACTGACTGGTGTGGACACAAATATGAGAGACTAGCTGAAGTACCCGTGCTTCGCCACGCGTCATAAATAAATTAAAATGTGAAGGTGACAGTTAAAACAGGGGATAGGCGAGGTGCTGCGCAGAGGGAGATTAAGGATGGAAAATTTTGTCCAACTACACCGCTCGGCGTTGACCGTGTTTTATAGCACAAATTTAGGTTTTACTCGCTAACCGTTGGAGATAACTTTCGGATAGAAAATGTAATTTTAAACCTAGTATATGACATCAAAAATTTGCTATTTCTTAGTGTTCTATTTTTATTTGAAATGGAAATATGAAAGTTTGAAACCAAAGGGTGTAGTGACGTCACTAAAATGGTCGCCATCTTTAAATAGTGCAAAGTATTGAAATCAAAAGTAACCTATATGTTAACCAGGTAAATCAGCTACTTCCATTTAAATTCATGTAAATCGGACCAGTGGTACTTGCGTGATTGAGTAATACACAGACACACACCATCTCATTTTTAGCCTCGCTTCGCTCGCGTCATAGTCGTGTCATATCGTTATTCAATGAAATGCAGGTTTAACCCCTTAACACCCCTTTAGAACCTGAATAGCCAAAAATCCCTCCTTAGTAGACGTTTTCGACACACAAAAAAACATATCCCCAAAATATCATTCTTCTAACTTTAATAGTTTTGGTTGGTCGATGAGAGTGAACATCGAAAAATCCTTCCTTAGCGGACGTTTTTCTTCCAGAATTTAACCCCTCCCCCATAGGCCCCTTAATTGCATTTATGAAAAAACGCGTCGAACACCTATTCATTTTATTTATTTATTTATTTATTTATTTTTAAGCTGATTGATTTCCTCCGAGTTTCAAACTCCTCGCCTATGCCGTTTAAGAGATACACGCTCCGTTAGGAATCTTTCAACCCCCACTTTTCATCCCTTTCACCTCATAATATACACTACATCGAAAAACCATTAGACATCTGTCAGCTTATTTTTAATGATTAGTATATGTGCCAAGTATCACATCCCCAAATGAAACCACTCGTGAGATATTGTTATTCAATGAAATGCACGTTTACCCCCTTAACACCTCTTTAGAACCTGAATATTCAAAGCTCTTTCCTTAGTGGACGTTTTCGACATACAACGAACATATCACCAACATTTCATGTTTCTAACTTCAATAATTTTGGCTGGGCGATGATGAGTGAGTGAGTAAGTCAGGAAATTTTCTTTCATTTATTTTTGATAATTTCACCCCTCCCCTTGAACCCCTTAACTTGGATTTATGAAACAAACGGTCAAACAACTATTTACTTATTTAAAGCTGTTTTCCCCCTGAGTTTGATGAGTGAGTAAGTTAGTCAATCAGGACATTTTCTTTCCTGTTTTTTTCCCCAGAATTTCACCCCTCTCCAAGGGCCCCTTAAATTGGATTGATGAAAAAATGGTCGAACACCTATTTACTTGTATTTTAATCAGTTTTTTTCCGCCGAATTTCAAACTTCTCGCCTATGTCGTTTCAGAGATACACGCTCCGTTAAGAGTCCCTTAACCCCCAATTTTCACCCCTTTCACCTCATAATATACACCACATCGATAAACCCTTAGATATATGTCTCATTATTTTTAATGATTAGTTTATATACCGAATATAAAATCCCCAAAGAAACAACTCCTGAGATATCGTTATTCAATGAAATGCACGTTTACCCCCTTAACACCTCTTTAAAACCCAAATAAACAAAAATCGTTCCTTAGTTGACGTTTTAGACTTACAGCGAACATATTCCCAAAATTTCATGTTTCCAACTTTAATAGTTTTCGCTGGGCGTGATGAGTGAGTGAGTCACACAGGACATTTTCTTTCAATTATTTTTACCACAATTTCACCCCTCCCCATGGGCCCCTTAAATTGGATTGATGAAAAAACGCTTGAACACCTATGAAATTATTTTTTAAGCTGTCTTTTTTCCCTGAGTTTGATGAGTGAGTGAATTAGTCAGTCAGTTAGGACTTTTCTCTCCTTTTTTTCCCCAGAATTTCACCCCACCCCATTGGCCCCTTAAATTAATTTATGAAAAAACAGTCGAACACCGATTTACTTACTCTTTAAGCTGATTTTTTTTTCGCTGAGTTTCAAATTTCTCGCCTAAGTCGTTTAAGAGATAGGCCTACATGCTCCGTTAGGAATCCTTCAACCCCCACTTTTCACCCCTTTCACCTCATAATAATACACCACATCGAAAAACCCTTAGACACATGTCTGTTTATTTTTAATGATTAGTTTATATGCCGAGTATCACATCCACAAATGAAACCACTTGTGAGATATTGTTATTCAATGAAATGCAGGTTTAACCCCCTTAAGACCCCTTTAGAACCTGAATATCCAAAAATCCTCCCTTAGTGTACGGTTTTGACATAACACGAACATATCCCGAAATGTCATGTTTCCAACTTCAATATTTTTGGCTGGTCGATGATGAGTGAGTGAATGAGTCAGGATATTTTCTTTCAACTTTTTTTCTTCAGAATTTCACCCCTCCCAATGAACCCCTTAAATTTGATTGAAAAAAAAACTGTCGAAAAGCTATTTACTTACTTTAAAGCAGTTTTTCCGCCCGAGTTTGATGAGTCAGTCAGTCAGTCAATCAGTTAGTACACCTTCTTTCCTGTCCCCCCCCCCCCCAGAATTTCACCCCTCCCCATGGGCCCCTTAAATTGGATTTATGAAAAAAAAATGGTGAAACACATATTTACTTATTTTTTATGCTGATTATTTTCCGCTGAGTTTCCAACTCCTCGCCTAGGTCGTTTAAGAGATACATGCTCCATTAGGAATCTTTCAATCCCCACTTTTCACCCCTTTCACCTCATAAACACATCGAAAACCCTCAGACACGTGCCTTGTTATTTTTAATGATGAGTTTATATGCCGTGTATCACATCCCCCAATGAAACCAATCGGGAAATATTGTTATTCAATGAAATGCAAGTTTAACCCCCTTAAGACCCCTTTAGAACCTGAATATCCGAAAATCCTCCCTTAGTAGACGGTTTTGACATACAATGAACATATCCCCAAACTGTCATGTTTCTTACTTCAATAATTTTGGATGGGCGATGATGAGTGTGTGAGTGAGTGAGTGAGTCAGGACATTTTCTTTCAATTTTCTTTTTTCAGAATTTCACCCCTCCCCATGAACCCCTTAAATTTGATTTATGAAAAAAAAAGTCGAACAGCTATTTACTTAATTTAAAGCAGGGTTTTCCCCCCTGAGTTTGATGAGTGAGTGAGTCAGTCAATCAGTTAGGACACTTTCTTTCCTGTCCCCCCCCCCCAGAATTTCATCTCTCCCCATGGGCCCCTTAAATTGGATTTATGAAAAAACGGTCAACACATATTTAATTCTTTTTTATGTTGATTTTTTTTCGCTGAGTTTCAAACTCCTCGCCTATGTCGTTTAAGAGAT
Source organism: Meconema thalassinum (assembly GCA_946902985.2). Taxonomy (NCBI): domain Eukaryota; kingdom Metazoa; phylum Arthropoda; class Insecta; order Orthoptera; family Tettigoniidae; genus Meconema; species Meconema thalassinum. Next base: position 489,119,089 of record OX336393.1, read on the forward strand.
AGACGCTCCATTAGGAATCTTTCAATCCCCACTTTTTACCCCTTTCACCTCGTAATATACACCACATCGAAAAACCCTCAGACACGTGTCTTCTTATTTTTAATGATGAGTTTATATGCCGAGTATTACATCCCCCAATGAAACCAATCGGGAAATATTGCTATTCAATGAATTGCAGGTCTACCCCCTTAACACCCCTTTAGAACCTGAATATCCAAAAATCCTCTCTCAGTGGGCATTTGCGGCCCTTGAGGAAGCTGCATACCTGATTTCATTTCAATCCGTTCGGTGGTTTCTGAGATTTCGTGATGAATAAATGAATGAGTGAGTGAGTGAGTGGTATTTGACAAATATATAGTAGAAAGAAGATAGTGTCAAGTCTTTGTTATGCTAAACTCGGTTGATAGTGCTGTGTGAGCAGTTGAGTAACTAACGGGATTTCAAGTAAAGATCCTCATTTTCTATACCAGTAGTGCACAGCGCAATTGGCATCTAGTCGGCCGTGTCTCGACTTGAGCTATGTTGCCATGGAAACTATCTGCCTTGCCATTCCTTCATGAGTGTATTTTATAATTTGTTATGCCTGTGCTTGAGTGAAAAAGGGACGAAATCAGAAGAATGAGAAAGACTATCGAAAATGCATGTAGCCAGCGGTTCCTTCTGGGTCCTAAACTATGTGTATGCAAAATATGGTTGAGATTGGTGGAACGGTGTAGATTTGTATACGGAACCAACCCACATACATACATACAGACTTTCACTTTTATATAATAGATAGTACACCTCCAGAGGAAAAACTCCTAGTGGCACTGAGGTAAGAAGAATTTGCACATTTTCGATTTACAGTGTATTCCCGATAATTCGTTAAAGTATACTTTCACTGAGATAAACATATAAACAAGGGAATGGAACGCAATTGTGCGTAGTCACAGTTACAGCCGGACACGGACATTTGTTTATCTTTTCACAGGGTGAGATAATCACAAGAGATACTAAATGTATTCATCAGCCGGGAGATAAGAGCAAACTCAAAGCGATTTAAATCGATTTTAATCAAAAGTAATTTCGTTACAATTATCGTTACTTACCAAAAATAGTGACAGAATTACCGTTACGGTTGTCAAAGTAACAAATAGTTACTTTTCCGTTAGTTATTTTTTATTTAAGGGGCAGAACAGCGAAGACATGGGCCCTTACGTTTTCGTTACTTTGTATAAACATATAGTTGCCTAATAACATTTACCCCGCTGCTGGCCTGGCCGCACAGAAAGTCGCGTGTGAAAGGCTCCATTTGACTCAATGTAAACATGTGGTGGCGCCAAAAATCGCATTGCCTGCCACCATGAATTCTGGCCGTGCGACCAGGCACGCCACCACCACGTGTGAAAGGCTCCATTTGAATCAATGCAAAGACGTGGTGGCGTCACCATGGTGGCCCCGTGTGAGAGGGGCCTAAGGCAACAAGACCGAGATGGTTTGAGGAGTGCGAAAAAAATCTCAGGCAAATTGGTATTCCAGACCGTGAAATTCCTGATAGTAACACATTTAGAAGATTGGTGAACAACTATCAAGGTTTTAAAAAGATATTAACTTCCGGAAGACGTAGAGGACCTTCGTCCGAAGAACATAAACCGGCACTATTCTCAGGCAGTGACATGCAAGTCACCTTTGAATTGATTTTAGTTGTGCAAGGATTGAAGTTATAAATTTAATTAACTGAATGCAAGTGCAACCAGTTAATTATTTAGGGGCAGTGCAAATTTAAAAAGAGAATAGCAGAGTTTATCAGCTTTCGTTCGGGTCAGGATGTGCCTGATGGCCATTGTTGGCCAGTGCACAATCCTGCCGATGCTGTGGATGTTATTTGACAGTTCGCTCGCCATGGTTTGAATGTGTTTAATTTGTAGTGTGTATATTGTTTGATTTGAGCAGCAGCTTCGGAGATTTATTGGAAAAGTAGCAGACCTTTAGTAGGTAGAAGTTATGTAGTGCTTTAGGAGAAGTGAAAAATAAAGACCTGTAAGTTAGTAGGTTTTGCATTGTTGTATAACAATGCATTGCATTGTAAAAGTCTCAGCTCCCACTTCATAGTGTTAAAAAAATGTGTGAAGAATATGTAAGTAGTGTTATTGGAGTGTAAAGACTGACACTGGAGCGGGGAATTTGATTTTTTGAGCAGCTGCTCGCTGATTGGCTGGAGGAGTGATCTGATTGGCTGATGGCTGAATGAAGTTTAAATGGATTTGCATGTTATAATTATGCGATATTGCAATTAATTATTGTTAAATTAGTCTCTTGATAATGTAATGTGAGGCTTTCGTAAAGTATGGAAGCCAGTATAGCGTAGGCCAATCGGAGGGATCGGCCCCGCTAGTCTGGGCCTCCTAGTAGGTACTTGGTTCGAATCTTGTAATACGCTCCAGTGCAGTTTGGTGTGTTTGTTGCTCCGAGGGCCGTGGTTCGTCACCCCAGGCGGGCTGGCAGGGCCTTACCCCCCAGGCAGACTTCGCCACGGCTCCCGGAATGGTGTTTTAGAGGGGGAGGTGAAGTTAAAGTGCTGCTGAAACTATTTGCGTGAGAATCTGTAGAATGTTAGTGAGGGCTGAATTCTGTGTTAGAGCTGGCGGCGGTGGGATTGTGGGAGACATGAGGGAGGGAAGGTTGGAAGTAGCGCGTTGTCTTGAGTTCCAACTGCCTGTGTTTTATGGCTTTTTTGATATAACTGCAGCCACCATATGACGCTGCATGATTACCCTTGCAATTGCAGCACTTAGGACTGTAAATTGGAGTCGCACAGATCTTATGGTGATGTGGATCACCACACCTGTTGCAGCGAGCCTCGTGAGGGCAATCAGAAGCGCTGTGGCCCAGTCTTTGGCAGTTTAAACACTGGTAGATGAGAGTAGGATGTTGTTCGGTTAGTGGACGACGTTTCGCCCGTGTTCTTGTTTTTGGGGATGAATTTACTGTGTTAGGGAGAGGCGAGGAAGGGGATTCAGTGGCGTGCGTGCTGAAGGCAGGTTGGGGAGAGTCTGTTTGAGTAGTTGTTTCAACGGGGCTTGGTGGATCTGTTTTAGTGTCTTTTGTTTTGTTTTTTTTGTTTTTTCTTTTGCCCGTTTGGGTCCAGACTTGTGTCCATCTTTCTCCTGTCTCCTTGTGTGTTTGGGTTTGTTCGTGTATGTGTTCGATCGTGTCTGTTTGAGCGTGTTTCTTGCTGATGTAAGTGGGCATTGGAGGTGGGATAGGGATGGTCTGTGAAGCTTTAGGGCGCGTTTCAACTGTTGGAAGAGAGGATGGGTCTGTTTGGGTTCTGACTGAGTGAGTTTCGGAGTAATAGGGAATGAGAATGTGTTGAGGAATGTATGGATGGCTTTGTAGTGCATAAATGACTGCGTTGATGCGGTAGTCCCTGGTGGTAGTAATAACTATTTGGTGGTTCACCAGTTCCTCTATGTTCGTGATGTAGTGTGCAATGGGTGTAAGCACGCTGATGATTGCGTCGCGAGTAGCTGGCAATTGTCTGTAGCCCGTAGGGCGTAGGACTATCAGCGTGCCTTTGGGTGAACGGCGTCTAGGTGACGCGTACCATAGCCTCTCCCCGTAGTCGAATTGCGGAAAGATGCCATGGCGCGGTGTAGACGGAGGTGTAGGGTCTCTAAGGTGCTCAGAGTGTGGTGTAGAGACCCATGACTGGTTGCTTTCCTCCGACAGCGAGTGTGCGAATTCGGCAAACGCAGTCACGTGATCAACTTGATCCATTGGGTCCATGAGTGTAGCTGTGTTGACGTAGATGTAGATGTAAGTGAGTTGTTTGGTTAAAAGGGGTCAAATACCATGGTAGACCCTTGTATTTAATTTGGCTCGCCCAAGAAGTTAATGCCTGTCGCACAAGGTTAACAGTTGTTCGGTTGTAGCCGTGACAATGTGCGCGCAGGCGGAAAAATATTAAATAATTAATTAATGTAATTAATTATTTGGCTGCTGCAGGGTTGGAGGGAAGAGTTTAGCTTGGCTGTAACTCGAGGGTGATAGGATTTTCTTGACGTGGAATGGGGCGATAGGTGGGAAGGTGACAATGGCTTGGATGTAACAATGGGTAACGGTTGGAAGGGAAGGAGATTGTTGACTTGGAATTGGGAATGGGTATCGGTTAAAGGCTAAGGCGGGTTTGAGTCTCGATGGCTGTGGCGAAGAAGCGGCGTGGATGATGGACCATCAATTTGGCATCACTTGGATCGGAGCTCGTGGCAGCGACGTCTGACCTGTACCGTGGCTAGGCTCAGACTACTACTACTTAAACCGGCACTCGTCGCTGGGGGCAGAAGATACTGGCAGGAAGTCAAAGTCGGACCAAGGAGTAGACACTCAAGTGAAGTTGTTACCACGGAGTCCGTAGAGGCTCAACACGATGTATAAAAAATATATACTTGGACGACCAGTTTCGATCGTGAAGCGATCATCATCAGATCCATTACACTTAGGCTATTAAATCTATGTATAAAAGTGTACTTATTGTGAATAATTTCAACCATATTGCTGTGGGGGTCTGGGCATGGACACCAAAAGCCCGCTGATGAGCCTATCTTGGTGTTCCTAAGTGAAACCCCACACAAGACATGGCATAAACCTAGAACAATTGCTGAGTTTTAATTCACTGGCCGTGAAAGCCAATATACCTCTTTTGTACATGCTCGATGGCGCCAATTTTATTATTTTGAAACGGTTTTCAGATAATAGACTACTATATTTTCAAAATTTAAGAGAAGGAGTGACTTAAATGATTTGGAAAAGTCTGAAACATAATTTAAACAGTTCCTTTTCAAAATTCGAGCATTCGGAAACTTCACGACACCTTTTGAAATATGCTCATCGAACGAGACATTATTTGAAATTATCACACCAAGATCTCTAATGGAAAATGCTCTACCCATTGTTTCATTTTGATACAGTAGTTATTACACGTAGAATGCAGGTTACCATTCAATCAATCTGATAAAAACTTTTCACTTGATAATATTCAGTTTCAGTTACAATGTATCGCAACATTCAGGTCTTCTTGCAACAACACACAGTCATTTATAGTTCTGATGGGTATACAGAGCCTAAGGTCATCAAGGGGCATCGGGAACCTAATGAATTATAAGCGAAATATCGTTCATTAAGTAGAGGGCTCAGTACAGAACCCTGAAAGACTCCGGAAGTGACGTAAACGGATTCAGGCTTACTTACTGTACAACACATTGGGTTCTATTTGAAAGCTAGATTTTAAAGAAACGTAAATGGTTACCAGTTATACCAAAGTTGGAACGTTTATGAAGCAGTAGGTTGTGATGTACGCGGTCGAAATCCCTAGAGAAACCAGGATGGGTATAGGGAAATTTATATTTTCCCAAAATGGAACAAGCTTAGTCAGAGGGTAGCTTCCAGTATTTAGGGTCATTGGTTCGGACGATGGCAACATAAATGCGGAAATCAACCGCAGAGTACAGGTTTTCTGGAATTCTGTGTGACAATACACTTGGCATAAAAGTGAAAGGTAAAGCCTACAAGACAGCAGTAAGGCCAGCCACGTTATAAGGAGCAGAGACGTGGGCTACGACAAAATCACAACGTAATGAACTGGATGTGACGGCGATGAAGATGCTTAGATGGATGAGTAGTGTTACTAAGAAGGACTGCATCAAAAATGAAACAAGTAGTTCCGTGAAGAACTATACAGCCTATTTTCATATATCCTACTTATGTTAATTGCCTCTATCAACATACAAAATTTCAGTTTGATTGCAGTAATAGATTCGTAGATATTGAGAACCGACTAAATATTTCGGATGGTCGCCATGTTGGATTTTATATATGTAGGTCCTAGAGTTATGTACTGTTACATGAAGATTATTGTGTACGTGTAGCATTCAAACTTCAATCGCATGATTAGGACACAAGAAGTAACACGGAGATTTTAAAATTTCACACAGCTGCCGTCGTGTGGTTATGGAAACAATTGAAATAAATTAGATGCCAGTGGATTAACATTCGTATAAGGATTTACTGTACCAAGTTTCACTGCACTCGGATGATTACATTGCGAGAAACGTCCATGTGAATATTTATACTTCGCGTCGCCGCCATGTTGGATTTGTGATCACCAGGTTATTTAAAGTCCTATAGGTGAACTTAAGTTCATAGCCCCTATGACATAAAAAATTCAGTTTGATCGCTATAATAGATTCGTAGATATTCAGAGCCGTCTAAATATTTCGGTTGGTCGCCATATTGGATTGTTAAATGTATAGGCCATAGAGTTATATACCATTAAAGGAAAATTATTGCGTAGGTTCATTATTCAAACTTTCACATCGATCGAATGATTACGACACAAGAAATAAAAACTCAAGTTTAAAATTCGCAAAGCCGCCATCTTGAGGTTATGCAAACAATTAAACTAAATTAGATACCAGTGTATTACAATGTGTATAAACATTTCCTGTACCAGATTTCATTGCGGTTGGAACATTAAATCGCGAGAAAGGTCTATTTAACCATTTTAAATTCGCTTGGCCGCCATATTCGTTTTGTAGTTAACCGGTTTTTGAATGTCTTTATCTCCGTACAAAATTTCAGGGTGATACCGCTAATAGTTTCATAGATATAGAATGCCGGTGAAATATTTCGCACATCCGCCATCTTGTGGTTATGTAAACAATTGAACCAAGTTAGATGTCGGTGCATTACAATGTGTACAATCATATACTGTGCCAAGTTTTATTGCGTTTGGTTGGTTAAATCGCGAGAAACGTCTATTTAAAAGTCGCTAATTCGCGTGGCCGCCATGTTGGTTTTGTAGTTACCAGTTTTTCAAAAGTCACATAGGTGAAATTCTAGTAGTTTCCTTTATCACCGTAAAAAAATCCAGTGTGATATCGGGAATAGTTTCGGAGATATTGAATGCTGGTGAAATATTTCGCACAGCCGCCATGTTGGATTGGTGAGACGTAACAAAATTTGAAGGGCACGGTCGGGGTCGTCCGGAATAGTGCTATGAACTTTTCGAGTTTCATTGAAATTGCTCCTGCCGTTTATAAGTTATTAGGGGGACATCCACACACTCCACACACACACACGCACAACACACGGACAACAGGTGATCTCAAAAGCCTATTTTTAGCCTACTTTCGATTTTTGCAAAAAATGAAAGTAGACTTATGAGATCAACACAGGGCGAAAAAAGTGTGTCTGTCTGTGTGTGTGTATGTGTGTGTGTGAGTCTGTGTGTGTGTGTGTCTGTGTGTCTGTGTGTGTGTGTGTGAGTGTGTGTACTCTGAATGTCTGTCCCCCCCTATCAATTCGAACACGGTGAATGCGAATTGAACGAAATTTGGTACAAAGGTAGCACTAGCAAAGGACACCTCAGTGTCATGTTTTATATCGCCGCCATCTTGACGGAAACGTAATGGCGGCCACACAAATGTTCAAAGCTTAAATCAAATTACGACTAATCTAATCATCCGATCACTACCAAATTTTGCAACAACATACCTTTATGGGGGGAGCATCCTTTGACCAAACTAATAAGTCATCAGCATAATAGTTTGCGGATGGCGGCCATCTTTGTGTGAAAATCGATTCCCCCTATTAATTCGAACACGGTGCAACCGAATGGAACGAAATTTGGTACAGAGGTAGTACTAACAAAAGGCACCTCAGTGTCATGTTTTATATCGCCGCCATCTTGGCGGAAACGTAATGGCGGCCACACAAATGTTCAAAGCTTAAATCAAATTACGATTAACCTAATCATCCGATCTCTACCAAATTTTGCAATAACATACCTTTATAGAGGAAACATCCTTTGACCAAATAACTAGGTCATTAGCCTAATAGTTTGCGGATGGCGGCCATCTTTGTTTGAAAATCAATTCCCCCTATTAATTCAAACACGGTGAAACCAAATGGAACGAAATTTGGTACAGAGGTAGCACTAGCAAAGGGCACCTCAGTGTCATGTTTTATATCGCCGCCATCTTGACAGAAACGTAATGGCGGCCACACGAATGTTCAAAGCTTAAATCAAATTACGATTAACCTAATCATCCGATCTCTACCAAATTTTGCAACTACATACCTTTATGGTGGGAGCATCCTTTGACCAATCTAATAGGATATTAGCCTAATAGTTTGCGGGTGGCGGCCATCTTTATGTCAAAATTGATTCCCCCTATTAATTCGAACACTGTGGAACCGAATGGAACGAAATTTGGTACAGAGGTAGCACTAGCAAAGGGCACCTCAGTGTCATGTTTTATATCGCCACCATCTTGACTGAAACGTAATGGCGGCCACACGAATGTTCAAAGCTTAAATCAAATTACGATTAACCTAATCATCCGATCTCTACCAAATTTTGCAACTACATTCCTGTATGGAGGGAGCATCCTTTGACCAATCTAATAGGTCATTCGCCTAATAGTTTGCGGATGGCGGCCATCTTTGTGTCAAAATCGATTCTCCCTATTAATTCAAACACGGTGAAACCGAATGGAACGAAATTTGGTTCAGAGATAGCACTAGCAAAGGGCATCTCAGTGTCATGATTTATATCGCCGCCATATTGACAGAAACGTAATGGCGGCCACACAAATGTTCAAAGCTTAAATCAAATTACGATTAGCCTAATCATCCGATCTCTAGCAAATTTAGCAACAACATACCTTTATGGAGGGAGCATCCTTTGACCAAACTAATAGGTCATCAGCCTAATATTTTGCGGATGGCGGCCATCTTTGTGTGAAAATCGATTCCCCTTATCAATTCGAACACGGTGAAACCGAATGGAACGAAATTTGGTACAGAGGTAGCACTAGCAAAGGGCACCTCAGTGTCATGTTTTATATCCCTATAGCACGTTGTATTTCAACAAGCTACTACAACCAACATTCAATCATACTCCTTGAAAAGGACAAAGAGTTATAACAATACCCATGCATTTAGGAGAAAGTAGGCTATATGTTCTTTACTGAACATCTTGTTTTAAATTAAAAATAGGCTAAAAATCAGAGAAACTCCTAAAGTGACAGAAGCATCAAAGAAAATCCAGGAGAAAAGATTTTTGTGGTATGGACATATTATGGGAAGGGACGAAAGCTATGTATGGAGGAGAGTAATGGATCTGGTAGTAGATGGAACAAGAAATAGGGGCAGACCCAGAAGAAGATGGACTGGCAATATCCGAGAAGACATAAAGGAGAAAAAATTAGAGGAAGATGATGTGTGGGACAGGATGAAGTGGAAAAGAACGGCCAGAAACATCGACTCCGTTTGGAGCGGGATAAGATGATAAATAGGAAGAAGAAGAAGAAGCCGAAGATGATGATATTTTACCAAAATAAATCTAGAATCAGATACAATGGTGCTAAAGGTGACATTCTGAAATGTCTGCCATTGTGCTCCATTGACTATCTCTTATCACATTTGTTCCCCTGTTGCCTTGATTTTAAAATCGCCTTATCATGAGCGTGCAGGTGTCTTGAATTATTCATAAACGATCGACCCGAGTCAGCCAGGTAAGTCGAGGGAAGGTTGATTGCTTTATGGAGCTTGCTTCATTACAATGTCATGTCGCATTAAATTAAGTACCACTAGTGTACTTTCTGTGTGTACAGAGAAACTTGATTCGCTACCTGCTGAACTAAGTGCCCTTCAATATGCAATGTATTTGCTGCTGGAGAAATGTGACCTTGAACTATTAGGTCGTGTGATGCATTAATAGTGCAAGCCATGTTGATATAGGTTAGAGAGTTAAAATGTCTGAACCTCGAATCCACGAAATTCACCTTTGCACGCCGGTGATTTGATCACTGAGTATATCATTTTCACTATTTCTACAAAACACGAACTACAGTATTGTGCATATTAATATGAGATGGAAAATCGCTCTTTTGACGTTAGTTCCTCAGCCAATCTCTTCAGCTATTCTCTCTAAAATTGGTATGTACTTGTCGCTGTTCAGCATTCCATCAACAGAAATCAAACATTTGGGGCCCGTGAATATAAAATAGCCCCAAAAATTTTCTTTTGTGGAAACTTAACTGTCTGTTTGATGTGTTTCGGCTAGACTTTCTCTCTTTTCCGCCTAATTATATTACAAAGAGCACCCAAACTTACATTACATTGAGCTGATAATTGTCTCCTTGTCATACCGCTAAATTGGCAGAGGTTATAATATGCTTGCTTCTCTTCTTTGCTGATATCCATTATGACAGATAATAGTCACTGAATGCAGTTCCAAACTACCAACACATGCCAAGTATGAGCTTTCAAACAGAACCAATAAAAGTATTCATTACAATTACCTATCTCAACCAGGGAGGGAAGTGAGGCGGTATGCGCCGGTATGGAATACCGGCACTGCTTTCAAAGTCAAATAGCATACTGCCAATGAAAACCAGTGGATCTTAAATTTGTTTGCGCCGTAGGAATTAATATAATTACTTTTCATGATCATTCATCCACTGGTACGAAGCAACCTTCACCGATAAACATTCACCTATAGACATCGCCAAAATAGAACCGTGCGTTCCTTTTTAAAGCGAACCCGTAAAGCGCTTCAGCATCGCTGCAGCAAACTAGAGTGGAAAAAAGAACGGCCATGGCCGTCCATGCAGCAAAACTCATAAAGCAAGATCTCTTCACCACCGCTGCAGCAGAGCACTTTAAAAAAACATGGCTGTGACCGGTAACTTGTGATGACCATAGTCGCCGCCTTAAGAATGTTTTTAAACATATTTCTCAGTAAGAAAATATCATAACCTTTTCATTGTTTAACTAGATCTTTACTCTTCAAATATCTTTAAAATATCTACTGTCAATCGACAAGACATAATATTCTTGACTTTTGGGCTCCTTATTGGCGAAAATCTATAAAGTAAGGTTGGTTACTCGTGGAGGAACTTAATAAAAAGACCACAGTCTCCCGTCTCGTTGTCGGGTTAAAAACTAGTGTTGTGGTGTATGGTCAGTAGGATTGTGTATCATGCAGCATCATTGCAACTAAAGTATTTTTATTAGCATCGGCTGTAGAGCTGATATCATGGATAAATTTGCCTAAGAGGACAAAAGAGAAATTTTAGCGAAACTGGTGATTGTGTTGAAGATAATCGGTCTGGGAAAAATTTGACGAATTCGGCTTTGTCTCTCATGTCTCACAGACAACAAAGCACAAGTGAAATAGAAACCAACAATGTAGGCCTAGATAATGCAGATTTTGAATGTTTGCCAATATTTCTGAGTCCTGCTCAGTGGAAAACTAAATTCAATGAACACGAATGGTTATCCTACAAAACCGAAACAAAAGGATTCGGTTGCAAAGTATGTGTCAGAGCTCGTGAAACTTTGGGTGCTTTTAAATCAGAACGAATTCGCTTATGAAATGGGCGGTATTCTTATTCTGAAAAGGCTTTTGGTGATAGTGATGTGAAAATGCGTCAGGCAATAAAAAAATAATATTTGATCACAAGAATTCCCATGCCCATGATCAGTGTGTTAAAATTCTTGAGGAGGCCAAGAAACAAAAAACGACTGCAAAACAAGAAGGGGTTTACCACGAGAATACATGCAGAGTTTTTCGCACACCACAACATTGCAAAGCTAGGAAAGTCATTTTCTGATCCTCCATCCTGGATTGATAGCCTAAATAACATTTCACACATATATTCTTTAAGTGAAAAATACAATTTATTACTTAAGCATGATTCAATTCTGAGTGAATAGAACAATTTCCTGCATATCACGTTACGTTCTAAGCTTTTTTGAAGTTGAGGTATGACAGGGAAATATCTTCGGATAGCATACCGCCTCTGTTTTTTTTCCACTTCCTTCACTGATCTCAACAATGGGTTTCCATGCTGTTGTTAAGAATTGGCGGGAAAGAGTTGGTACCTCTTTATTACTTCAAAACCCAAATTTGCCTGCTGGTCCACATTAATATGCACAAGCCTCTAATAGATTAAAGCCCACATTTCTCATCATTGACTATAACTCGGCACATTTGCTCCCCTACGCCTTGATTACTAAAAGTTCCAATTATTTCAATTGATGGAATCCGTAGGTAGCCCACAGTAGGCAACAACTCACAGTATGGGTGCGTGGCGTAGCGGTAAGTTTCTTGCATGCTGCGCAAGTTTGAATCCTGGAGCAATCAGATTTAATTTGATGATGCCGTGTCGGGACTTACCGATACGTAAAAGATCCTTTGGCAGGCCAAAATTCTTTTTCCATGGCGTACCGGTATCTAAAATAATATTAATGCTATTGGTTTTTCGTCCCTTTTAACAACTGCTGCTTTCGATGACGCCAGGGTGCCATAATTTTGCCCAGAAGGGAATCTTTAACGTGCCAGTAAATCTACCGACACGGATCCCACACAATTACGTACCCTCAAATGCCAACTGACTGCGCCAGGATTCAATCCTGCAACTTTGAGCACAGCAGGTGAGTACGTTAATGCTAAGCCACGCAGCCAGTGGGCGTCTTTAAAAGCCAGACTAGTTAAAAGATAGCCCAAATAAAATCGAAAACCATAATATTATTGTTGGCATATTAGCTTGTGTGGGGTTTCGCCTAGGACACCAAGCTGGCTCATCAGCGGGATCTTGATGCTCCCCGCCCGGACCACCACAGGAGTAGCAAACTGCACGTTACCTCGCTTCTTATGAAGCGCACGTGCGCCTCTAACTGCGAGAGCTAAACGTTCAAGCAGCCTTTCACCTCCCTATAAAGGCTTACAAAACGATGGTATATTGGCTATCACGGCCCGTGAATTGAAACTCGGCAAATGTTCTAGGTTTATGCCGTGTCTTGTTGGGGGTTTCACCTAGTATAGTACCTGACATTCTAGATTAATTTCGAGTGACTAATATACGTCAGTGCTGCCAACATGATTCTAAGCCTGCTGATAGGTCCAATTTTTAGGTACAAGTATTCTCTACTAAAAAATGGATTTCATCCAAAATTGGCACAACAATAGATCATAATATTTCAAATTATTTCTGAGCAACACATGCATGTCATTGTTGCCAACATAATTTTACGCCCGCTGATAGATCCAATGTCTAACTGCATGTAACGTCCATGCTATCCATTGGACTTCAGTCAAATTTTGTATTCTGCACCTTAAGAGATGGAACTAAGAATAGATTCCGACACCAGGGCTGCCAACTGTAATGCTCTATTAGGCTAGCCTATGTCAGGTATATTTCGAACTAATTAAAAATGTCGGTAATACCAACTTAATTTCGTCATTATTCTAGATAGGTTCATATAGATTATCCAATGGCATGAATTTTAAATTTTAAGAAAAATAGGCTCTTTATTTCGTCACGGAACTTTTTGTTTGTCATCTGTGTATGATAAGTGATCGTTAGGAGGACATGAAGCACTAAAAATCGTTTTTTTTTTATTCAAAGCAGTATTTTCGCAAATTTTATTTAGATACCCCTTACATGTTCCAAGAATTGCTCTGACTCATCAGCAGGCTCTTGTTGCCAGCATGGTGTTCCTAGGCGAAACCTCACACAAGACACGGCCAAAACTTAGAAAAGTTGCTGAGCTTTATTAATATTATTAATCCACAGTAAGGTAGGCAGTGGAAGGTGTAGTTCTATCATTGCGAAGTGAGAGTTTAGTATCCCATTATAGCCGAATGGTCAGAGCAATATCCTACAAACACGGACGTCACAATCCTGTCTCGCTGGGGTCAGGGATTCTAATTTACATAGCGTACAATGCTTGTGTATTATACGACCTAATGATCTTTTAGTCCTCACTTCTGATTTTTGCGGTCGTGAAAATCCAATTCTTGGAACTTGTAAGGGGTTGGTCGGTTGGTTCTTAAGTTTAGGGGCTGCGACAACGCGGTCGTATAGCCCCGTGTAGTTTGGGTGTGCGTAGAATCCGTCTGAAAACCGGTGTTAATTGTGATGACTGTATTAGTGTGTGTTATCTGTTTTTTTAAATTCAGGTAAGGATAGCAGACTTTTGAATTTTTCAAATAGTTCCTACTTTTTCCGCCAAACGCCACCGTCAACGACTACTAGTTCTGAAATTAGTTACCAGACGCCACCGCAGTCGGCTCTTGGCAACGAACGTAGGAAACTAAGAGCGTTGTTTACATTCTTAACCTATACAATTTAGCTTCCCACAGGTGGAAAGTTCTTTAACATGCCATAAATCTATGACATGGGAACGCTGGCTTTACTTCCCCTCCGAAGGAAAGCAAACTGAGCGATTTTTAACGCTCTTAAAAAATCAGACGACTTTGGCCGGATTTGAACCCGCAATCTTGGGCATAGAACCTCAGCATGCTACCGACTGCAAACATGTAAGGCGTATCTTAAAATATTTTGCGAAAATACTGCTTTGAATCAAAAATCGATTTTCGGTGCTTTATGTCCTCCGAACGAAGCACTTATCAGATAAAGATGACAGAAAATGTAACGTTCCTGCGTTAATCTGTAAGCCTACCACCGAGTAGTATTGGTTGATGTTAACCTTGGGTGGAGCTAACGACGGACACGCTCGTGTCTCTCGCTTACAAACTTCCTAGCTTGTAATAGCGGGTATCTCTTGCAAGGACACACACACAGGAATTGCTTCTTTGAATTTCTCCTCCCGATGCTCCATCTCTTCCCTCCCCTAGATATGAGGGTCACGCCATGTAAACAGCCGATACAGTGTGGTCGCGTGCAAGCGCCAGAATTTCGTTCAAGGGTAAAGGTTGCTATCATTTCTATACACCCCATGTATTTTCCTTGGGTATTTTGAAGGATAATTTTAACACTTTTTGTCACTACACTACGTTAAAGAATATAAGAGATATACGGTATAGCAGAGACAATTAACGATCAAATGAACAGATTAGGAAAAAGTCGTGTTGCGTTCTCTCTGACATTATTGGGAATTGACATTGTAGTCCGTCAACACAATATAACACTAATTGCTGGGACATGCAATAACTACCTGAACAAAATTACATGGGGTTAAAATACGTGTATATCTATTATTATTATTATTATTATTATTATTATTATTATTAAATTCATTATTGCCCTTATGGACAGTGAATATCTATGTATTTAGTCATTATTCCAAGTTTTCCCGTATTGATCATGATATGTTACGCAAATATCCACTTTACAACACAAAATTATTTTCTTAATATATCACTCGATGTCAATATACACTTTGAGACATGTTTCGGCTCTGTGAGCCTTCTTCAGTCAAACACACTAAAAATTCTCCTAACACAGTCTAATGTTTGATCTCTCAATAAAAGTTTGTTAACATTTTTACATCGTCAAGATGATTAAAACAAATGGTTATAAAATGCTTAAAGAATTTAACTAGGTACAAATATTCGAATCGTGGGCCCGTCGTTGTTGATCAATTTTCAAACAGGGGACCCCATTATACGAGCGTCTTGAAAAAGGATCGTGTATAAGTTGACAGTCAACCAGTGATCAAAGGCAGAACAAGAAGACGGCCACATTTGTGGTATCTCTTTCCAAGTTTTGAGGTGACAGTTCATGGTCTCCAAACTGCGGTTGTTGAAAACAATTTGCAAAAGCATTAAATAAACAACTTCCATTTACCTGTTGCTACATGGACTACTTATACACGATCCTTTTTCAAGACGCCCGTAAGTTATAATGGGGTCCCCTGTTTGAAAATTGATCACGACGACGACTGGCCCACGATTCGAATTTTTGTACATAGTTAAATTCTTTAAGCATTTTATATTCATTTGTTTTAATCATCTTGACGATGTAAAAGAGACCAAACATTAGACTGTTTTAGGAGAATTTTAGTGTGTTTGACTGAAGAACGCTCACAGAGCCGAAACATGTCTCAAAGTGTATATTGACATCGAGTGATATATTTAAAAAACAAGAAGTTCCGTGAAGAACTATACAGCCTACTTTTCATGCCAATGATTATTCTACAGTATAGGAAACTATCTAGAATAATGACGAAATTAAGTTGGTAATACCGAAATATCTAATTAGTTCAAAATATACCTTGTATAATGTAGCCTAATAGAGCACTACAGTTGGCAGCCCTGGAGACTGAATATATTCTTAGTTCCACCTCTTAAGGTACAGAATACAACATTTGGTTGAATTCCAATAGACGTTACATGCAGTTAGACACTTGATCTATCAGCACGCGTAAAAGCATGTTGCCAACAATACCATGCGTGTGCTGGTCAGAAATAATCCGAAATATTATGGTATCTTGCTGTGCCAATTTTGGATGAAATCCATTTGTTAGTATAGAAGTTACATGTATTTTAAAATTGGACATATCAGCAGGCATAGAATCATGTTGGCAGCACTGCCTTGTATTAATTACTCCAAATTAATCTATAATGTCAGGTGCTATACGTGTGCAAAGTATAGAGCTGTTGGCTTGCATACTTTCCGATATATTGATGTTAGGGTAAAAAATATAGACAGCATTTATTAACAGTTGGCAGCCCTGATTGCTCTTAACAATACTTATAGTCATATCTGTTATGGCACACATAGCACATACGAAATTTGGTTGAAATCCAACTGATAGTATAGAAGTTACATGTATTTAAAAATTGGTACTATCAGCAGGCTTATAATCATGTTGGTAGAACTGACGTATATAAGTTACTCCAAATTAATCTAAAATGTCAGAATATACGTGTGCATAGTTTAAAGCTGTTGGCTTGCATACTTTCTGATATATTGGTATTTTGATTTATAAAGATAGAGAGAGCAATTATTAACAGTTGGCAGCCCTGGTGGCTCTTAAGAATACGCTCAGTCATATTTGTTTATGTACAGATATTGCATACAAAATTTGGTTGAAATCCAATTGATAGTGTACAAGTTATATGCATTTAAACATTGGACCTATCAGAAGGCTTAAACTTATTTTGGCAACACTGTCATGGTTGGCCTTCTGGAAATTAAACTAAAATATTATTATGTACATGTGTGCCAATTTTGGAATAGCTCCGATGCACACCTTGCAAGATATCCAACATGGAGCTCAAATTTCTAGTGCGTTTTTTCAGCAGTTGGTAGCACTGAGATTATTTTCAAATATGGCCGTGAGATATTCAGGTATAGATCTTTACTCCCACCAAATTGTGTTTTGATTGCTGCAGCCGTTTAGGAGTTGATAGAGGGGGGGGGGGACACACACACACAGCCAGACAGACAGAAGGACAGACAGACAGACACACATTTTCCCGGATCGATCTCATAAGTCTACTTTTTCCTCATTTTTAGCCTACTTTCGATTTTTGCAAAAAATGAAAGTAGACTTATGAGATCAACACAGGGCGAAAAAAGTGTGTCTGTCTGTGTGTGTGTATGTGTGTGTGTGAGTCTGTGTGTGTGTGTGTATGTGTGTGTGTGAGTCTGTGTATGTGTGTGTGTCTGTGTGTGTGAGAGTGTGTGTACTCTGAATGTCTGTCCCCCCCCCTATCAATTCGAACACGGTGAATGCGAATTGAACGAAATTGGGTACAAAGGTAGCACTAGCAAAGGACACCTCAGTGTCATGTTTTATATCGCTGCCATCTTTACTAAAACTGAATGGCGGCCACTCAAACGTTCAAAACGTAAAATCAAATAACGACTAACCAAATCATCCGATCTCTACCAAATTTGGTAACAACATACCTTCGTATAGGATGCGTCTTGTGACCAAACAACAAGGTCGTCTGCCATACCATTTCAGGATGGCGGCCGTGCGAATTATGCAAACTTTATAATCCATATCATGGGACCCACCAGTTCCGATTATCGAGCCGAGAATCGTTTTAACTGTTCTAAAGGAAGAGGCACGTTTGAAATTAAAAGTTTATTTTGTAATACTATAGTGCAGACGTGATTTTAAAAAGCTGAGCTGATTCAGTAATAAGACAAGATGGCAGCGGATATCTTGTGCCTGACTTATATTTCACTAATTTGAGTATTGCATGCAATATAGCGTACTGATACAAAATAAATAAACTTTGTATGAAATGCTTTATATATAAATAATATACTCCAGTGATGAAATCGTTTAGTATAAATCATTATTTGCTAACAAGTTCTATGTAAGTCATTTTATATAGAACGATATTCGTTGACACAATTAGCTCAGTGGTTGAGTTGGTCACTAGTCGTGGCCGAGTGAGGTACGTGTGTGCGCGCTGTGTGACCGCATTGGAAGAGTTTACGATTCCTAATACCGGTGCTTCCTTAGTTCCACGTGTGTACTGACCTTCCGTGTGTCATTCGGACAATACTTTTTCAAGTAGTGTTCCAGATAGGACAACAAAACCAGGAACCCAGAAAACCCCGCTGAAAATCATGTCCGGATACCAGAGGAAACACACCGTACGCTGCCAATGGGACAGGCAGAGTTCTCGCCCCTCACCAGGAGAAATTCACCGCTGGATTGGCGATACCCTCCGGTTGACTGTCGACCAAGTAGAAGCCATCCAGTTAAATGCGCACGAAAAAACCATGTACATCAAGGTAATCAGCATATCTACTTATCAGAAATTGTTAAATACTTTTGCAGATCCTATTAAATTTCAGTATGACTCAGGCGAAATGACGAATGTTAAGCTCTCCACAGTGGATTCCAATTTTACCACAGTGCGTATATTTAATGTCCCACTCGAAGTTCCCCTGAAATTTTCAAATCCGTCCTGTCGAAATATGGCACTGTGAGTGACGTCAGGAAAGAACAATGGTCTTCTGCTTATCAGTTCCCGGTGTATAATGGAATACGTGCCGTCACTATGGAAATCAAACAGGATATCCCCTCCACTGAGACTTTTGGTGGCCATTCAGGCTATATAACGTATAATGGACAGAACCAGACCTGTTTAATTTGCGTTGCTACCACACATCTACGTATCAACTGCCCAAAGAAAATGATTCCCCTCGGTATAACTCCTACACAACAACGACGTGTCCAATACTCGGAAGTTGTGACACAGCAAACGTCATATGAAAACATGCTTATTGATCAGTCAGCTGGGACAACACCAGAAGTGGCCTCGGATACGCATGACGCAGAACTGGTACCTTGCCCTGACCAGAGCAGCGAGCCACAGAGTGCCCCTGTGCTATCGGCAACCTGTATCGCAGCCTTAGAACCAACTATGCCGTCACTACAGGCTGCCACAGAAATTTTGTCTTCACTGCCCCCACCTTCTCTGGTCCCAAACGACTCACTTAAGCAGGTTGATCGGGGATCCGAGAACGTCTCTAAGAAGATTAAAACAAATGCCTCGATTGCCGTACCAGCCCCGAAGAATCAAACTGGCTCTACAAACGTTCCCGCAGCTGTGAAAAAGAAACAAAATCTTCATTCTACGTCATCTAGGGACCCACGAACGCTCCAACCGCTGACAGCCGGCCTATGAATGGCAGTCAAAAGGAACTATCTCAACCTAATTTGACATAGTGCACCAGGATAATTCTCACCTGTGTCTTCTTTCGAGTCCACCTTCCAGTATGTCTAGCACAGCTTTTATACTTCTCTTAATGGCGCAATTTCTCACTGTGGCCACTGTGAATATCAATGTAATAGAATGCCCTCTGAAATTTCAACTGTTGGAGAGATTCCTTCGAGATGCTGACATTGACATTGCTTTCATTCAAGAAGTTGCTATACCGCGTTTACCCATATCTGCCTTCTACAAACAATACATCAATACCGGTAATACGAATAGAGGGACCGGATTCCTCATAAGACATGATATCCCACTCGAAGGTGTGCTATGTCATCCATCAGGACGCATAATATCTGGACACATAAACACTACCACCCTGATAAATGTATATGCCCCGTCCGGGTCCAATAAACGTGTGGAACGGAAAATGTTCTTTCAACAGAGTATACTGCCTCATCTGCACGACGTTAAGGAAAAACTTATTCTTGCAGGGGATTTCAATTGTATTCAACGCCCAGAGGATTCCACTAGTCCATACAGAGGTGTCAACCCGGCTCTCAGGACCCTTCTTACCTCCCTACACCTCATTGATGCTGTGGATAGTTTAAGGGTGCCCCTGCCCCATTACACCTGTATAAGTCACAACTCCTCATCACGACTTGACCGCATCTACTTTTCACAGGAACTTATCCAGCCTAGACGATATGAAGTGATACCTGCCAGTTTCACTAACCATCATGCTGTCATATGTACAATCTCTTACCCCCATCCCATATTTAACATAGGAAGAGGTTATTGGAAGCTGAATTGCTCGCTGTTACTGGAGGAGGAATGCCAAGATATTTTCAGACAACACTGGACTCGATGGGTCCAACAAAAATGCAAATTTCGCGACTGCGCAGACAAGTGGGATATTTTAGTTAAACCAGGGATCCGCCGCGTCTTTAAGAACATATCTTACCAACGAGGTCGGGAAAGACGGGATACAGTTGAATTTTACTATCGAGTTCTTCGCCAGCTCCAGCAAAGATCTGATGCTGGAGAGCGTATATATGACCAGATTCGGGAAGTTAAAACCAAGCTCCTGTCTCTACAGCAACGAACGCTCGCTCATATAAACGTGGCTTTAAAAGATCGTACAGTGCTCCCGGACGAAAGTGCAAGTGTATACCATATCGCCAAAGGACAACGTGAGCGGCAACGTAAATATATCCACCGCCTCCGCACCAGTACTGGAAGTGTCGTCACCTCCCCTGAAGCTATACGTCGTGAAATATCATTATTTTATCAACGGTTCTACGCTAAGGCTCCAATTGATCCACAGCAGGTGACCTTATTGCTGTCATCTTGCAGTACCCAACTATCTCCGGACAACAAAACTCTGCTCAGCGCGGATATTACGGATGAAGAGATTCACTCTGTGGTTAAGCAACTCCCAAACAACCGCTCACCTGGCATTGATGGACTGCCATATGAAATGTATAAACACTTCTGGCCTCTCATTGGCAAAGAATTTTGTCATGTCCTGCGTACCATTCTCCAACTTCGTGCTCTTTGTCAATCACATCACGAGGGTACCATAGTCCTCATACCAAAAACATCCTCTCCCATGGCAGTTGGTGACTTCCGACCAGTTACTCTGCTCTGCAGTGATTATAAAGTCCTTACCAAAGTACTTGCATGCCGATTGAAGACTGTTCTACCTGATATCATTGGTGATGAACAATGTTGCAGTATTCCTGGAAGAACTCTGTTAACAAACTTAGCGATACTACGGGACCTACACCTAAAAGCCGAAATGCTCCCCACTGAGCCAATGAGTTTTCTCACCTTAGATCTTGATAAAGCTTTCGACCGCATCAGTCATGAATACTTGTACATGGTCTTGCAACACTTCGAATTTCCTGAAATCCTTATTGACTACATTCGTATGATAAATTGTAATGCTACGTCTCGAGTGCTCGTCAACGGTTTTCTTTCCCCTCTGATTCCAATACAACGATCAGTTAGGAAAGGATGTCCCCTTTCTATGCTACTTTTTGTCATTGGCCTTGAACCGTTCACTGGGACTACCCAGGTGAAGCTACACGGTTACAAACTGTCCACACATGTTTTTGTAATGTGCGCCTATGCTGATGACGTATCGATATTGATCCGCAATAATGAAGACATCTCCCACATCGATAGCGTCCTTCAGCTCTACCATATCGCCTCTGGAGCACAATCGAACCCCCAGAAAACTGCTTTGCTTCCGCTCAATACTAACTCAGTGATTACCCAACAGCCCTGGTTCCGGATAGTAAATGAGGTGAAAATTCTTGGCATTACCTGGAAGCAATCGCTTCTGGACACAGTGCAAGCAAACTGGACTAAGGTCATTGCCAAAGTTAGGGGAGTGCTGATCCAATTTGGTCAATGAAACCTCAATAGAGTGCAACGGGTCATGGCCCTCAACGTGTTTGCGCTCTCTAAAATATGGTATGTCGCACAACTTTTCCCACTTCCCAAAATGTTTGAGAGCCAATTGGCAAAATATACAGGTTGGTTTATATGGCAAGGATTTTTGTTCCGAGTACAGCGGGAACAGTTGTATCTCCCATCCCGGAAAGGCGGGCTAGGGCTAACAGCTCATGGCATGAAATGCCGTGCACTCCTCTCCAAGAACGATATCACCATTCTTTCCCAACATGACACTTTTACGAAAGCGCTATACAAAGATATTCGAAACACAGCCCGTGGTTGTGATAGAGCTTTGCCGAAGATATTTAGGGACCATCAACAGCACCTTCTGGAAACTGTTCGCCAAATGCCTTCAGGGACTGTTCCAACGACGAAAAGTATTTATAACATGTTGCGGCAAGTGGTACACTCCAAACCGAGAATAGAGGCCACCACCCTCTACGTCCATTGGCCCACTGTTTGGAAAAATTTTGGGGCTATGACCATTTCTTCTGCTGTACACTCCCAGGTTTTATCTTCCTCAACGATCTCATCTCAACCGCTCTACGGCGATATACCATCCGTCTTGAAGCTTACCCATGGTGTACTATATGTGGTCAAACTGATACGGCGATACACCGCTTCACATCATGCACGCGAGTTGCCTCCACGTGGCTGTGGTGTAAGGGAAAAGTATGTCAACTATTAAATGTGCCCACGGATGACCTTGATGACAGGAAGTTGGTTCGTTTGTCGGTGACCGCCTTCCCCCAAATTAAACAGACTGCCATTGTGTGGATAATGGGCCAATATATACACTTCGTGATGGACAAGGATCAACATTTCTCGTTCCTGGATCTCAGGTATCACCTGCAAAAAGAGCGTTGGAAGCTTAGTGAAAGTGGACAATTGTACGATAAATATCGACACTATCTGGATTTCTTGTGATGTAATAGTATGGTATTTATCATATCTGAAAATTCTGTAATTCTGTAAAGAGCTAATAATAATAAAAAAAAGTGGTAGAGCGTTAGCCTATCGCTCAAATGCCTATGGTTCAAACCCTATCAGAGCTAGGTTTTTTACTTGAAATGTTATATGTTTATTGTTTTGTAATGACTCAGATGTTTTAAAATTAAGCGTTATATTGTGCATATTATGGTGTAAAATATATATTTAATTAAAACATAATTCGCCAGCAGATTTACTCGAGACATCTAGCTGCCAAAAAGGTAACTGCACGTCGACCTACTTATTAACTTCCAGATTTTATTGAAAAGTTTCTTCTTCTGGCCGCTAGAATGCACTCGCTCTGTTAGGATTATATTGTTCGATATTTCACCACTAGATGTCACGACTAGTCTACGTGGGGCTCCATTGATTACTATACCATTGGCATTCTATGCGCATCGAATTTGAAGAATGACAAGATGATACTACGATACATTTTTACTTATTATTTTAAAGGGTTTGTAACAGCCTATTTTGCGTTACTTGAAAATGTTATTTGAAGTAGAGAACAAAACGATTTCGCATAGTAACTGAATTCAAGCCGTTGGTGTTAGTTCAAGTTATTAATTACTACTTTTATTTCAGGCAAATAGCAATCGAAAATATCCACATAGTTTGTATACACACGTCTCTGTAGGGTCATGGAAAGATTTGTTAATTCAATTAGGGTTGTGAAAGCCATGCACAACCAGACGTGTAAAGACATGCCTCAACTCAAAGTTGGATGTTGCCCACGGCAGGTCGTATATGTAATAATAATAATAATAATAATAATAATAATAATAATAATAATAATAATAATAATAATAATAATAATGTTATTGGTTTTACATCCCTTTTAACTACTGCTGCTTTTAGAGACACCGGGGTGCCGGAATTTTGGCCCGAAGGGGATCTTTAACGTGCCAGTAAATGTACTGACACGGCTCCCTCGCATTTGTGCACCCTCAAATGCCAGCTGACTGCGCCAGGATACGAACCTGCAACCTAGGGCCCAGCAAGCGAGAACGTTACCGCTGAGCCACGCAGCCAGTCCGGTCGATTATGTCTCCAGATCCATAACATTCCTGATATACTTCTTATCTTTCTTTCTTCAATGATGGTAGCAGTTTTTATCTAGGTTGTGGTGTTTGGTAGAGGTAAATCGTTTCTAAGGTCTTCAACAAAGAATAGTTCTATTATGCTCTTTGATAATAACAACGAGTTATAACTATACTCATACATTTAGGAGAAAGTAGGCTATATGTTCTTTACTGAACATCTTGTTGCATAATGTGAAATGTAGGCTAATAATTTTGTATTGTAAAGTGGATATTTGTGTAACACTTATGGACAGTGTTTGAACTTAAATATCTCATGATGACACAATTTTCACTTTTCTCACTACTTCCTCTTCTCTTCCCAAAATATCTTCATACTTTGCCTGTGCTCCTGTTTCCTGTCCACAATGTTCTTGTCTTCTTCTTTTCATTTACTTTAAATATTGTATTCTTAATTTTGTTTCTGAATTCTCCTCTGTCTCCAATCATTTTCCTGTCAATCCCCACCTGCCTTAAGTCTTCCTCTATTTCATGATACCAATTAGTTTTCCTGCTTGAGCTGTTTACTACATCAAAGATTTTCTTTGTAAGTCTGTTGTTGTTCAATCATGTGCCCGTAAAAAGTAAGTCTGCGCTTATATCGGTGAGTCTGTCTGTCTGTGTACTCGTATAGCACTTTGGTAGGACTTTTCATCCGTACGCCATCTCCGTGTATTGCTCCAAATATTTTTCTTAGAGTTTTGCGTTCTATTTTGGAGTTTCTATGATGCCCGATGCCCCAATTGTTATCGTTTCTGACGCATATAATGCTTCTGGTAGTAAGACTGTTTTGTAGTGTCTAAGTTTGGCCTGACTTGATACGCTTTTCGTATTATAAAGTGACCCTGTGAGATTGTATGCTTTCTGAAGTTTTACCGTTCATTCTATATTAGACGCCTTGTTTGATCCTCCTATTTGTAAATATTCTCCTAAATATTTGAATTTTTCGACTCTTTTTATGGATCCATATATCGCTTGCATGGTTTGCACATCGTTAGTCTGTCGTTCCATATATTGGGTCTTCCCGTAAGCTATGTGTATATATACAGGGTGTAACACAAATGTACGACACAAATTGCAGGACGCATTCCTCACGCGTAGACGAAGACATAATATTATATGAACATGGGTCGGGAAACGCTTTGTTTCCATGTTACACCTTGTGAGGGCATTTGAAAGTTCTTGTGTATCGAACCCCAGTACAAGATAAATATATTGTGAACCCAATAATTGCTGTCATGAGATCTTTGGCTCAGCAAACTATGCCCAATTTCTTATGTTGGACTCGAGGACATATTGGAACAGTTGGAAATGAAAGAGCAGACCAGCTTGCAAAAACTCCTGCCATATCTAACTTGCTGGTGTCGAATGATAAATCTCCAGTATGTTATGTGAGAAGACGGATAAAACAATACACCTTCGATCGGTGGCACCACCTATCGACTTCCTCTTCAAAGGGCGCAGTTACCTGGAATATACTTTTCCCCAAAGTTTTCGACCGACTCCAATGCAAAATGCTGACACCAAGTTTTGAACTTTGATAATTCCTTTCTGAACAAGGAATCTTTCAATACTTTAACGTTGCATGTGAGTCGCTGAGTATCTGAGCTCTCTTATTTGTTTCTGCACACCATTGCACCGCACATTTGATAGCCCATAATTCCGCCAGAAATACAGAGCAATGAGAAAAGGGTTTATACTGCGCTGATGAGATTTCTACATCATTCTCATAAAGTACAAAGGCACATCCCACCTTGTCATCTCCAGGCGGGCTCGGTATTCGGGATCCATCAGTATAAATTACGAAGTAGTGAGTATATGTGCAACCATCCCAAAAAGTCTCTGGTTAAGGCTAGGATGACCAGTTTCCAAAAAAAATGACAGTTGTTCTCCACGACAGTATTAAGAGAGGGTATAGTAGAGGGTCGATTTCCCTTAAGTAGTGTCAGTTCAGAATGAATGGCGTCAGAACTATCTATATTGTTGGGAATATTACACTCATATACTTTCCGCATTTTATTTTCAAATTTCCTGTATTATATGATAATAATTTCTAATAATTGTGTCCAATCGGTTATGTAGACGTTAGAATAGAGTTCAAATATGGGCTAGAATATGCTCATACACATACCTTTAACTGAGTAAAGAATTGATGGTGCGCTTCAAGATTTACATTTCTATTGAAGACTTACTGAACTTCGAATCGCGTATTTTAGATAAAGGAGCTGCTCTTACGTAGGCATTGCGATTTCAAAGACGGAGATTTGAATCAAACATTGATTCCTTTTATACGAAATAATCAATAAATAGATGAATATTAGGTAATTCCACTTGGTGAATTTGTGTGTGTAATACTGTCTCTTCTTTTTCCTGGCCTTGCGTTGGAGCCATCAAGATGTGAGGTCCCCATTTATGCATCGCACTAATGAGTTTCTATCGTCTGCAGTACTGTGTTAGTATTAGAACACAAGCTTGCATGCGTTTCTCGGTCGACCAAGGGGTCTCCAACCAAGTGGATTGAGTGCAGATGCCTTCCCGCGTTTTGTGTACTGCTCGGTTCCAAGCTCTGTGAACTTGCGGGATGAAGAGCAGAGGCAGGGTAGGAGCAGGCGAGAATTGAGAAGCCTGTCGACAGCCCGCCGTGTTACCTGACATCCTCGTCTATTCCAATACTGCTAACATGGGTCTTTTCTGAAACCAGTGTGGCGTTGGGAATGAGTGACTGAGTCACCGACTAATGTATTTGCTTCTGTTACTACGCAAGGACCGAGAAACCGTATCACTCGTCACCACCATACCTCATAGTCTGCGAGGCACATTGCTCTAAGGTCCACGCAGCTTAGGCCTCTTTCACACGGGGCCACCATGGTGGCGCCACCACGTCTTTGCAATATTTTCTCTAGCCACCAAACACGCCACCAGTAATGAGCCAGTCTTGAAGTGGAGGTGGAAGAAGCAGCACTTGCTGTTTTTCTATATATTAGGTTGCGTAAGCGCCGAAAACGGGGAAATAGTAGATTTTGGGTTCACCCACTTTTACAGGATCGATCAACAAAAGGTATATTTTGTACTCTGTATATTGATCTCAGACCGAATTCAGTCAAATTCTTCACCTTCCTACGAATGAACACTTCATCTTTTGATGAGCTACTGCAGTGTTTAAAAGATCAACTGACCGGTGTGGACACAAATATGAGAGATAGTACACCTCCAGAGGAAAAACTCCTAGTGACACTGAGGTAAGACAAATTTGCACATTTTCGATTTACAGTGTACTCCCGATAATTCCTTACATTATACTTTCACGGAGATAAACATATAAACAAGTGAATAGAACGCAGTTGTGTGTAGTCACAGTTACAGCCGGACATGGACATTTGTTTATCTTTTTCACAGGGTGAGATAATCACAAGAGATACTAAATGCATTCATCAGCCGGCAGATAAGAGCAACCCAAAGCGATTTCAATCGATTTTTATCAAAAGTAATTTCGTTACAATTATCGTTACGCTCCAAAAATAGTGACAGAATTACCGTTACGGTAGTCAAAGTAACAAATAGATACTTTTATCGTTAGTTATTTTTTATTTAAGGGGCGGAACAGCGAGGACATGTGCTCTTAGGTTTTCGTTACTTTTTATAAACATAGAGTTGTCTAATAACATTTACCTCGCTGCTATAATTTACTTCATTTGAATAGTAACCAGGTCCCCCCAATTCTTCCTCTTCAACTCCCTGTTTGCATATTCATCTGCAGTCATATCCCACGGAGCAGGTTTATTAGATTGCATCTAGGATATGAATTTACCTGTGTCGAAATCACTCTTTCGTGGAACGATATCCATTTTTAACACTAGCAGATAGTCCACACGTCTGGCCTGGCCGCGCAAAAAGTCGCGTCTCGTGTGAAAGGCGCCATTTGACTCAATGTAAACATGTGATGGCGCGGCCAACTTGGCAGTACCACGCATTCCATTGCTTACTGTACTTACTTACCTACTTATTTATTGTTGCTCACGCCCGTAGGTTTCTCCAGAAAGTACTCTACACATGACCCTGGGTGGTGCTAAGCAAGCAACAGCGAACGGGCGCTCTCTCCCGGTCAAGCTACAACAATGTACATGGAATATAACCAAAGAACCGCCATTAACAACGCCGTTAGGACTTGATCAACTTAAATATCTGCTTCTGTTTGGCTTTTTAAAGCAGCAAGATGCCAAAACTTCAAGTGGAAGATTATACTTATTGGACTGCCCTTGTGTGAATTAAATGATTTTAAATATAAATTTAAGCAATATATGTTTGGTTTGTTGCTTTAAAATGTGTAAAACCAAATTAACAGCATACATTGGATACTTTGCCAGTTGTTGAAAAGGGGGAAATGCAAAAGAGATGTTTGCAAGGATATGCTATTGTGTATACTATTTATTCTGTGGAAAATTTCATATTGTATCTGTAAAGCCATACGCTAAATAAATACTTATTTACTAACTTACCTGCCTATCTACCTTCTTTCTTTCTTTCTTTCTTTCTTTCTTTCTTTCTTTCTTTTTATTGTGTACTTTGAACACCGAAAAAGTGGAAAGGGACCTCCAGTGACCGCCTGACTGACAGCTGACTGACAGATTTATGACAAACGGAAGTAATCAGCATACTACTCCTTCTCAACCCAAGACATGGTATGAATTTCACACATCAAAAAAAGGTTTCCTTATTGCTGGCCAAGAATCGTAGTGGTCTCAAACCCATTTGTCGTTCTTGCGTGTACGGTATATCGGCTGTGTATACACTCGCCTGTGTCAATGAGAATAGATCTGTGCGAGTGTGCAGACGACCCTGTGAACGTGTGCACGACCAATACATCCGAGACCGATAGCGACAGAGAGGAGGTGGTGCAATGTATTGGGGTGGCCCCTCTTATGCTACTGTGCTATGCTACCTTTAAGCAAAGGTTCTAATAAACTGTAATATCGTGTTGGAAGCCATGTTTAGCCTATTTTCATTTATGAAACAAGATGTTCTGTAAAGAACATATAGCCTACTTTCTCCTAAATGCATGGGTATTGTTATGACTCTCTGTCCTTTTCAAAGAGTATAATTGAATGTTGGTTGTAGTAGCTTGTTGAAATACAACGTGCTATAGGGATATTAAACATGAATATGAGATGCCCTTTGCTAGAGCTATCTCTGAAAAAAAAAAATCATTCAATTCGGTTTCACCGTGTTTGAATTGATATGGGGAATGGATTTGGACACATATATGGCCGCTATTTGCAAACTATTGGGCTGATGACCTTGTAGTCAGTCATAAGATGCTTTCCAC
Organism: Meconema thalassinum; assembly: GCA_946902985.2. Classification (NCBI taxonomy): domain Eukaryota; kingdom Metazoa; phylum Arthropoda; class Insecta; order Orthoptera; family Tettigoniidae; genus Meconema; species Meconema thalassinum. Next base: position 489,148,424 of record OX336393.1, read on the forward strand.
AAAAAGGCATATTGTTGCAAAATCTGGTAGAGTTCAAATTATTAGGATGGTCGTAATTTGATTTAAGCTTTTAATATTTGCGTGGCCGTCATTCCATTTCCGTCAAGATGGCGGCGGTAGAAAACATGACAGCGAGGTGCCCTTTGCTAGTGCTACCTCTGTACCAAATTTCGTTCAATTCGGTTTCACCGTGTTTGAATTGATAGGGGGAATCGATTTGCACACATACTTGGCCACCATCTGCAAACTATTGGGCTGATGATCTTGCAGTTTGGTCAGAATATGCTTCCCATATAAAGATACGTCGTTGCAAAATTTGGTAGAGACTAGATTATTAAGTTGGTCGTAATTACATTTTACCTTTTAACATTTGGGTGGCCGCGATTACGTTTCCCTCAAGATGGCGCTAATATAAAACATGACACTGAGGTTCCCTTTGCTAGTGCTACCTCTGTACCAAATTTCGTTCCATTCGGTTACACCGTGTTCAAATTGATAGGGGGAATCGATTTTCACACAAAGATGGCCACCATACAAAAACTATTAGGCTGATGACCTATTAGTTTGGTCAAATGATGCTACCTCCATAAAGATATGTTGTTGCAAAATTTGGTAGAGATCGGATGATTAGGTTAGTCGTAATTTGATTTAAGCTTTGAACATTTGTGTGGCCGCCATTACGTTTCCGTCAAGATGGCGGCGATATAAAACATAACGCTGAGGTGTCCTTTGCTAGTGCTACCTTTGTACCAAACTTCGTTCAATTCGCGATCACCGTGTTCGAATTGATGGGGGGGGGGGACAGACATTCAGAGTACACACACTCTCACACACACACACACACACACACACACACACACAGACTCTCTCTCACACACATACACACACACACCCACACACAGACAGACAGACACACTTTTTTTCGCCCTGTGTTGATCTCATAAGTCTACTTTCATTTTTTGCAAAACTCGAAAGTACGCTAAAAAATAGGCTTATGAGATCACCTTTTGTCCGTGTGTGTCCCCCTCTAATATAACTTCTAAACGGCTGGAGCGATTTCCATGAAACTTGGTAAGGTCATAGTATTATCTTGGCCTACCCCGACCGTTCCCCTTCAAATATTATTACTTCTCACTAATACAACATGGCGGATGTGCGAAATATTTCACCGGCATTCTATATCTCCGAAACTATTACTCATATCACCCTGAAATTTTGTACGGTGATAAAGGGCACTACTAGACGTACAGCTATGTAACGTGAAACCCTGTTAACTACAAAATGAAAATGGTGGCCAAGTGAATTTGAAACATATAAATAGACTTCTCTCGCTATTTAACCATCCGAACGAAGTTAAACTCGGTACAGCAAATGACTATACATATGACATGCGCTGACATCTAATTTAGTTCAATTGTTTACATAACCTCAAGATGGTGGCAGTGCGAAATTTTAAAATTACGTTTTTTATTTCTAGTGTTCTAATCATGCGATTGCAATGAACGTTTGAATAATAAACCTACGCAAAAATCCTCATCTAATAGTAGGCTACATAACACTACTGTATGGCCTACATATAGGTCTATTAAAATCCAACATGGTGACCATCCGAAATATTTAGACGGTTCTCAATATCTATTAATCTATTAACATAAAACATATCATAACTCCTGGCTCTGCAGCCCATGAAGGGTCTAGCCCTACCAAGCAACCGCTGCGCAGCCATTTGGCCTGCAGATATTGGGGTGACGTGTGATCAGCACATCGGGCCCCTCGGCCGTTAATCTTGGTTTTCGTGATCGGGGCGCTGCCTCACTATCATATAGCTACTCAATTGTCCTCACGAGGCTGAGTGAAACCCGTTCCAGCCCTCACGGCATTTTCTAAAATCCCTGACGGGGCCGGGAAACGAACACGGAGCCTCTGGGTGAGAAACAGCCACGTTTCCCCAACACCATTGGGCCGGCCTATTTATCTATTACAGCAATCAAATTGAAATTTTGTAGGTGATTAGACGCTGTAAACATAAGTTCACCGTTGGGACGTTCAATAATCTGGTGAGCACAAATCCAACATGGCGGCGACGCGAAATTTAAATATTCAAATGTACGTTCCTTGCGATTTAACCATCCGACCGCAGTGAAACTTGGTACGGTATATGCTTATATAAATTTTAATCCACTGGCATCTAATTCATTTACATTATTTTCATAACCACAAGATGGCGGCTGAGTGATATTTTAAAATCTTTTTTTTTATATCTTGTACCCTAATCATGCGATTGAGGTTTGAATAAAACACCTAAACACCCACACAATAATCTTCATCTAATAGTACATAATTCTAAGACATATATATATAAAAGTCCTACATGCTGACCATCCGACATATTTAGATGGTTCTCAATATTTACGAATATATTACAGCAATTAAACTGAAAATGTGTATGTTGATAAAGGCAATTAACATAAGTAGAATATATGAAAATATGCTGTAAGTTTCTTCACGAAATTAGCAATCGAAATTAATGCTTGTCAGTGGGTCATCACGATTGTACCCATTTGTAAGCCTGAAAAACATTTGCATGAGGATAATAAATAAATTCACATGGATGACCAGTTTCGATCGTCAAGTGATCATCATCAGATTATTTACACTTGGACTATGTCTATAAGTATGTAGATTAAGGTTTTCACGGCCCGGATCACTATCAAAACTATTCATGTTTCTGGGATATTCCCATTTGAAGATTAATATTAAAATTAAAATTATAACTAAAAAATTGAAATCAAAATTAAATTAAAATTAAATGTAAAATAAAAATAAAAAATAACAATTAAGAGCGTTAAAAATCCCTCAGTATGCCTATCTTCGGATGGGAAGTAACGTCAGCGGTCCCATTTCATAGATTTATGGCATGTAAAAGAACCTTCCAATAATTACCATTGTGTGAAGCTAAATTGTAGGTTAGATTTAACTAATGCTCTTAGGTTCCAACGTTGTTCGCCAGAAGCCAACTGCGTTGGCATCTAGTAACAAAGTTCAGAACTAGTTTTTCGTTGACGGTGACGTTTGTAGCAAAAGTTGGAACTACATGAAATCGAATGTCTGCAGTCCTTACTTCAATTAAAAACAGAAAACACACACTAATACAGCCATCGCAATTAACACCGGTTATCAGACAGATTCTACACACACCCAAAGTACACGGGGCTACATGACCGCGTTGTCGCAGCCCCTAAACTGAGGAAACAACCAACCAACCTCTCCCCACACTTCTTCCAGGCAAATGACTTAATTCATGTCTCGGGGCAGAAACCTTAGTAATCACAGTTACACACTTTACTACAGACACCAGAGAAGCATAGGTTATCAGACGGATTGAACACACAAGTACACGGGAGTGATAATCAAGATGTTCCAACAACAATTGCAGAGGAAACCACAGTACGATATAGCTTATTTGGGTCACTCGAAGGTTATCTACATGACCTCGACCGAGCCAGTGTTGGAGAAGATTCAACTCCGCGGGGAACATCATAATATATATTCTTATCGCATAAATACGGATGACGTATGATGGAGAGGCATCCTCTCTGCATTCAGGTAAGCTGAGTTGGCCAAGAACTCATATTAACTGTCTCATCTCATGAGAGAACGTGGATATAGCTGTTGCTGTTGTTGTTGGTTTCTTCAGAGGATTAGCAGGATTGTGTCATTTAGCCCCGTGCACTTGTATGTTTGTGAAATGTGTCTGATAAACTGTGTTATTGTGGTGGCAGCAGTAGTGAGTATAATTGTTATTGTGGCTAGGATTGGGGAAGGAGTTGCCCTTTATCCTTAAGATAGTAACCATCCCGATATTTTTCTGAAGTAGAAGTAGGGAAACCACTGAACACCACTTCGAAATCACCTCTCCTCTGTTCTCCCCGATCCAGTTCGTGGTGTAGCAGCTAGTATTCTTGGCCGTCAACCCTGAGATCCGTGTTAGAGATCACCTCGTGGTGTAGGGGTTAGCATGTTTGGCCGTCAACCCTGAGATCCGTGTTATAGATCACCTCGTGGTGTAGGGGTTAGCATTTTTGGCTGTCACCGCTCAGGTCCGTGTTATAGACCACCTCGTTGTTAGTGGCTAGTAGGCCTACTTTTGGCTGTCACCCTTGAGATCCGTGTTATAGATCAGAGGTTCCCATTAGAAATTTTTCTCGGACCCCCTAAAGCGATCGTTATGTAAGCACGGATCCCCCTGCTCCAAAATCTTTTAAGTCAACACTTAAAATGTTTGAATTCCTAATGGGAACCCCTGTACCAGTTCATAGGATAGAAGAAAATCTTTAAATATTTCGTCATGACATAATGAAACGTACCAAAACCAACTTTATCGACTTTTTTAGCCTATTTTCATTTATGAAAAAAATAGGCTTATGAGATCACCTTTTGTCCGTGTGTCTGTGTGAGCATGTGTGATTGTGTGTGTGGTGGTGTGTGTCCCCCCTAATAACTTCTAAACGGCTGGAGCGATTTCAATGAAACTCAGTAAGTTTATAGCACTATCACGGACGACCCCGACTGTGCCCTTCAAATTTTGTTACATCTCACCAATCCAACATGGCGGCTGTGCGAAATATTTCTCCAGCATTCAATATCTCCGAAACTATTACCGATATCACCCTGGAATATTTAACGGTGATAAAGGGAACTACTAGAAGTTCACCTATGTGACTTTTGAAAAACTGGTAACTACAATACCAACATGGCGGACAAGCGAACTTGCGACATTTAAAAAGACGTTTCTCGTGATATAACCAATCAAACGCAATAAAACATGGTACAGTATATGTTTATACACATTGTAATGCACCGACATCTAACTTCATTCAATTATTTACATAACCTAGAGATGGCGGCTGTGCGAAATATTTCACTGGCATTCTATATCTCTGAAACTATTAGCGGTATCACCCTGAAATTTTGTGAGAAGAAAAAGGACACTACTGGAAGTTCATCTATAAGACTTTCAAATACCGGTTAACTACAAAACGAATATGGCGGCCAAGCGAAGTTGAAAATTTTAAATAGACTTTTCTCGCGATTTAATTATCCAAACGCAATGAAACACGGTACAGGAAATGTTTTTTTTCACATTGTAATGCACTGGTATCTAATTTAGTTCAATTGTTTGCATAACCTCAAGATGGCGGATGTGCGAATTTCGAAAATTAAGTTTTATATCTTGTGTCGTATTCATGCGATAGAAGTAAAAGTTTGAATAATGAACCTACGCAATAATTTTCCTTTAATTTTACTTGACTCTATGGCCTATACATATAACAATCCAACATGGCGACCATCGGAAATATTTAAATGGATCTCAATATCTACGAATCTATTACAGCAATGAAACTGAATTTTTCAATGTTCATAAGGGCAATGAACATAAGTTCACCTAGAGGACTTCCAATAACCTGGTGATCACAAATCCAACATGGCGGTGACGCGAAGTATAAATATTCACATGGTCGTTTCCCACAATTTAACCATCCGAGTACAGTGACACTTGCTACAGTAAATCCTTATACAAATGTTAATCCACTGGCATCTAATTCTTTTCAAGTGTTTCCATAACCACAAGATGGCATCTGTGCGAAAATTTAAAATCTCGTTTTTACTTCTTGTGTCCTAATCATGCGATTGAAGTTTGTATACTACACGTACACAATAATCTTCATGTAACAGTACATAACTCTAAGACCTACATATATAATAATCCAACATGGCGACCATCCGCAATAATTAGTCGGTTCTCAATATCTACGAATCTATTACAGCAATCAAATTGAAATTTTGTATGTTGATAGTGGCAATTAACATAAATATGATATATGAAAATAGGCTGTATAGTTCTTCACGGAACTACTTGTTTGATATGTCGTGGTTCTCATCCAACTGCAGAACAAACATGTCACACATGCGGAGCCTTCCCAACAACGTATCTTCAATATTGCTTGACATATCTGTAATTCGCCTTTGCACAGTATTGTTAGACGGCGCGACGGTACTAATAAGCTTTGCGGCAGCATCGCCCAGCATTCTCTTGCACAAAATAATTGCTGAAGGTAGAAGGTTTTTGGCACGTTTTGCGACAAGCTGAGATACTTCGTAGGATTCAATCATAGCATTTCATCCACATTTACACATTTTCAGGTATGATTTCTGTTCAGCTAACCTTATTTTGAAGAATTCAATGCATTTACTGTACCTTTGTGCTTCGAGTGCTTGGTATCTAGATGCCTTGGAGGTTTGCAGGTTTCATCCACACTCTCGTTGACAAGGGTTTCAAAGCATATCCGCATTGAGGTTCAGGACACTTTTTAGGTCCACAATACCTAAAGCCAATTTCCAATATTTTATGTCGTAATTCCTACTTTTCGGGGTAGGCTTACTCTTTGAATGGCTAGGCTCAATAGAGGCAGATGGCAGCCAATTCACTTCTGTATTACCACAGTTTCCTCGTCGTCACTATCTGTAGCAGTAGGCCTACTTCGTTTTAAAGATCCACTCTTCAACCAACGACCAATATTCAATGGACTTTTAACAATTAAAACAATCAAAATTTCAACTTTCAAACTCATGTGAATATGTAAACACACAAAATGCAAAGTGGCTGTGGAGCAAACACAGAGATAGAGGAGCAGTGCGCTTTCTAGCGGGAAACTTGAAAAGCTCAAATTACGCTGCGCCACTTATGCTGTGGATAAGCCTCCGTGGCTTAGCCGGCAGCACGCCGGCCTTTCACCGCTGGGTTACGTGGTTCAAATCCCGGTCACTCCATGTGAGATTTATGCTGGACAAAGCGGAGGCGGACAGGTTTTTCTCCGGGTACTCCGGTTCTCCCTGTCAATAATTTATTCCAGCTACTCACTCCACTTTCCATATCAATTCATCTATCATTCATTTAATCATTGTCCCAGAGGACTGCGACAGGCTTCGGCAGCTGGCACAGTTCATATCCTCGCCGCTAGATGGGGCTACATTCATTCCATACCTGACCCTGTCGGTCGACTGGAAACAGGCTGTGGATGGCAACGCATAATTATTATTATTATTTTTAAGGAATTGTTTGTACCATCTCCATTTTCCATTTTCACTTTGCGACATTTCTTGACGACTCTTCGTGGACCCCCTGGCAAACCGTCACGGTCCCCTGGGGGTCCGCGGACCACCTAATGGGGACCTCTGTTATAGACCACCTCGTGGTGTAGTGGCCGGCATTTTTGGCTGTCACCCCTGAGATCCGTGTTATAGACCACCTCGTGGTGTAGTGACCGGTATTTTTGGCTGTCACCCCTGAGATCCGTGTTATAGACCACCTCGTGGTGTAGGGGCTAGCATTTTTGACTGTCACCCCTGAGATCCGTGCTATAGACCACTTCGTGGTGTAGGGGCTAGCATTCTCGGCTGTCACCCCTGAGATAAGTGTTATAGACCATCTCGTGGTGTACGGCCTAGCATTCTTGGCTGTTTACCCTCAGGTCCGTGTTATAGACCATCTCGTGGTGTAGGGGTTAGCATTCTTGGCTGTCACCCCTGAGATCCGTGTTATAGACCACCTCGTGGTGTAGGGGCTAGCATTTTTGGCTGTCACCCCTGAGATCCGTGTTATAGACCATCTCGTGGTGTACGGGCTAGCATTCTCGGCTGTCACCCCTGAGATCCGTGCTATAGACCATCTCGTGGTGTAGGGGCTAGCATTCTTGGCTGTCACCCCAGAAATCCGTGTTATAGACCATCTCGTGGTGTACGGGCTAGCATTCTTGGCTGTCTACCCTCAGGTCCGTGTTACAGACCATCTCGTGGTGTACGGGCTAGCATTCTTGGCTGTCTACCCTCAGGTCCGTGTTATAGACCATATCTTGGTGTAGGGGCTAGCATTCTTGGCTGTCTACCCTCAGGTCCGTGTTATAGACCATATCTTGGTGTAGGGGCTAGCATTCTTGGCTGTCTACCCTCAGGTTCGTGTTATAGACCACCTCGTGGTGTAGGGGCTAGCATTCTTGGCTGTCTACCCTCAGGTCCGTGTTATAGACCACCTCGTGGTGTAGGGGCTAGCATTCTTGGCTGTCACCCAAGAGATCCGTGTTATAGACCACCTCGTGGTGTAGGGGCTAGCATTCTTGGCTGTCTAGCCTCAGGTCCGTGTTATAGACCACCTCGTGGCGTAGGGGCTAGTATTCTTGGCTTTCTACCCTCAGGTCCGTGTTATAGACCACCTCGTGGTGTAGGGGCTAGCATTCTTGGCTGTCACCCCAGAGATCCGTGTTATAGACCACCTCGTGGTGTAGGGGCTAGCATTCTTGGCTGTCTACCCTCAGGTCCGTGTTATAGACCACCTCGTGGTGTAGGGGCTAGCATTCTTGGCTGTCACCCCAGAGATCCGTGTTATAGACCACCTCGTGGTGTAGGGGCTAGCATTCTTGGCTGTCTACCCTCAGGTCTGTGTTATAGACCACCTCGTGGTGTAGGGGCTGGCATTCTTTGCTGTCACCCCTGAGATCCGTGTTATAGACCATCTCGTGGTGTACGGGCTAGCATTCTTGGCTGTCTACCCTCAGGTCCGTGTTATAGACCACCTCGTGGTGTAGGGGCTAGCTCCGTGCTATAGACCACCTCGTGGTGTAGGGGCTAGCATTTTTGACTGTCACCCTTGAGATCCGTGCTATAGGCCACTTCGTGGTGTAGGGGCTAGCATTCTTGGCTGTCTACCCTCAGGTCCGTGTTATAGACCATCTCGTGGTTTAGGGGCTAGCATTTTTGGCTATCACCCCTGAGGTCGGTGTTATAGACCATCTCGTGGTATAGGGGCTAGCTCTTTTGGCTGTCACCCCTGCGTTTATAAGACGTAAGTAAATTCCTTCACAATCTCTAAATGTATTTCATGAAAACAGAGGAGCCAATACATTGACATGTATATGGGCATATGGCAAAGTAATTCATTTTGAACTCGGAGTATCCGAAATGGTAGTCATTCCACTATCATATTAATAATAGCAGCCTAATTGTTGTTTATATTTGGTTTAAACAATAAAAGGGGAAGAGGAAGAAAGTCTCTAGTGTGACCGTTAATATCCCGATCATGAACCTAGGGACCTCCATTTTATGTGGAATCCGAATCACAGGAAGTGATATTTCATTTCGAATATCCCACACCCTATGGTTGGGAATAGAACCCAGTCTGCCTTGGTGAGAGGCAAGCAGCTTTACCACTTCACCATCACGCCTCCATATATATATTATTACCAGAACTATTATTTGTTAGTTTTTTAGGTTATTGTTATAGTTGATTTATTTGTTCTGATGAAGGACACAATGCAAGTCAACATACCACTGAACCACATTAGGTATTGGTTTTGGAATAAATGTATTGACATGGGGATGTAATCTATCGTTTATGTAGCGGCTTCGGTGGCGTAGTTGGTAGCATGCTGAGCTTCTATGCCCAAGATCGTGGGTTCAAACCCGGCCGAATTCGTCGGATTTTTTAAGAACTTTACAAATCCCTCAGTATGCCTTCCTTCGGAGGAGAAGTAAAGCGGCGGTCCCATGTCATAGATTTATGGCATGTTAAAAAACCTTCCACTAATTACACCTGTCTGAAGCTAAATTATACAGGGTTTTGATATAATGGAACTCCGTTACACTGGTGATAGAAGAGACTATCCTAAGCTTCCTATGTAAAAAAAATTGTCACCTTTCTTTAAATTGAAAATTAATCATTAAAAAGTCATTGTTTTTATATTTTTCAGAAACTGTTCAAACATAAGGTGGGGTGGAAGTCGGTGGGAAACTGGGCGGAGCGAGGTGGGACGACGCGCGGAGCATTGACCGTCCCGGTTGATTTGAGGGGTGGTAGGTTATCAGCTGTTATGAGGATAAGCGGTACCGTGTCGTAAGAAAATTTGTATTGCTGTTGTTGTTGTTGTTGTTGTTGTTGTTGTTGTTGAAATTGTACGCAATGGCTTGGGACGTTAGGACCGGTAGTATTGTGTGGCCTACTTTGTAAGAGTAAGTATACAATAATTTCGATAATCAGCCCTGGTGTGTCATTGGCATCCGGCACGTTAATGAAATCCAGTCGGACAAAATTCCGACATCCCGCAGTCTGTTCAGAACAAGCATTTAAGACGGAAGTAAAATACTTGATGTTTTGTTTGAGAGGCTTGGCGATGATTTTGGTCCTTTAGCTCCATGTAGTTGGGTGTGGGTAGGATTTGTCTGATAACCTGCGTTTTTGTGGTTCCTGTAGTAATGTGGGTATTTGTAATTCACGTGAGGATTGGGAAGAAGGCGGCCGTGGCCTTAAGTTAAGAACCATCCCGGCATTTGCCTGCGGTAGAAGTGGGAAACCATGGAAAACTATTTCCAAGGTTTAATACTAGAACGGTACCACATGTACATAGTAGTAATAATAATAATAATAATAATAATAATAACAATAAAGCAAATATAGCGAGTTGGTCGGTTCTATAAAAATGCAATGGCATGAAGAACAGGTAAGTCTCAAGTACGGACGGGATCCCAAGTACCTTGTTCCAAGGCCTTACAGTACTGCTTGAAAAGCTTGTTGTGATGGTAGTGGTTAATTCATTTTAGTCGCTTGGGAAATTTGTGTATCAACCCAGTGTAGTAGGGTGAGTGTTGTAGTTGTCTGATAAACTGTGTTCCTGTGGTATCTGTAGTTGTATGTGTAGCTGTAGTTATTAGGATTGTGAAGGTGCTGCGGGGCTCCAAGTACCATACTATCCCGGCATGTGCTTGGAAAGCGCGTGGAAGAATCCGGGGAAATCCAAACGCGCATGCCTACACCGCGGGGGTAGGAATGAAAGCAGCCGTGGTCTTATGAAGGGACATTCCAATTTGGCCTTGTGGGATGCCGCGGGAAATCATCTTGTGGCTACCAATGGTGGGAAGTAAGGAAGCTTGTGGTTTTACATCTCCGTAAATTTCGTGATCATGAGCCACTGGAACTCATTTTTGTGTGGAATCTGAACCACAGGACATGGCATTTCTCTTCGAAATTCTCACATGCATTGACTGGGAGTCAAACTCGGTCCGCCGTGGTGAGAGGCCAACAGCTTGACCGCTGCGCTATCACACCCCGACTTGCATATGGGCCGGTAATGGTAACCTGTCTCAACACTAGCAACACTTGTAGATGATGATAAAAATAATTATTATAATAATTATAGTCTAATAATAATAAGAGTGTTAACCTTCGCGAGTCTGGCAACTCGACATACCACAAAAAACATAAAAGAAGTTAGTGTGTCTAAAAGGCTAAAGTCTATTATTAATATTATCAGTAGTAGTAGCCTACTATAATAATATTAATAATAATAACTTATTACTATTTCTATTACAGTTGTTGCACTGTCTTCACAAAAAGATAGACCAACAGTTCCTCAAATTAATTTCCCAAATCTTTAGGATTTCCACTTTCTATGGATAGGCCATGAGGCTGGCAAAATCCTCAATAGATGCACCATCACTAGTCTTGTAGCCACTCCCCGTGAAGGTGTGAATCAGCTGTTCATAGGCTCGGTTCGTGTATTTCGATGCCATTGGCAGACAAGATGAGGAGGTCACTCAACTTCAGACCCTTGTCATCATTCCTCAGCGTTGGAGGGGAGGGCGACGGGGAGAGGTCAGCTGTACTGCTGAGGGGAATGCAGTCTAAGCCCTTTTCCAAGACATTGACCGATGATTTTTGTGGTTTAATTCCACCTACACTAAAAAGATACGACTAAATTTCATGAAGAGTAGTCTCTTCTATCACCAGTGTAACGGACTTCCATTATATCAATTACACTCTGTATATAGGTTAAACATTTGACTAACGCTCTTGGGTTCCTACGTTCGTCGTCGAGAGCCGACTGCGGTGGCATCCGGTAACCAAGTTCTGAACTAGTTGGTCGTTGCCATGCGTTTGGCGGCAAAAGTAGGAACGTCTTGGAAAAATTGAATGTCTGCAGTCCTTACTTCAATTAAAACAGATACACACATTAATACAGTCATGACAATTAACACCGGTTATCAGACAGTTTCTACACACACCTAAAGTACACGGGGCTACATGACCACGTTGTCGCAGCCCCTAAACTAAGGAACCAACCTATCTTTTAAGTGCATAGTATACATAGATGACAAACACCGGTTGCCATGGATACCATAGTGTCGGGGAACTGACGACGCTAAATATAGGTATAGATGGACCTCCATCACTAAACCACATCCATGTTCAAACTCCCGTTACAATCTCTCACAGAAATTTATTTCTGAACTTAAAGCTTGACGCCTTATACAGGAGGCTTGTCTTTCAATGACGCAGGCTTGCTTACTTGCCTTACCTCTCTTACCTTCGGTCAAACTTGAAACATCCTTGACTTCAATTGCAAAATTCCTGGTTCTCCCGGGAACCTCAGTTCGGGACCACTGTGTTAAACCATTGCAACGTTAAGTGTTCTCTTTTCAGGTTTTCTGGCACTTTAACAAGATTTATCGCTATGAGGATTATCATTGTTCTGGCAATACTTGCTGTCCAGGGCACTGCAGCCTCAGTGTGTTCCCCTGAAGAGGAATCCTTCAAATTCACCGTAAGGAGTAAGAGAAATTCTACGAGACATCGTCTTGTGCAGGTGAGACTGTCAATAATACTTAATGTAGAGGGCACTAAAGCCTAGATATATTCCTACTAAGAGGAATCATTCAAGTTCTCCGTGAGATGTAAGATAAATTCAGCCTATGAAAGCATGTCTGTTAATTTTTCGCCATGTACTGTAAATGGTATTTAGGGCTTAGCCTTATAAATGGACGTAGCGCAATGTTTGCTATCCCTGAAAATTCCTGACGAGGTGAACCGATTGTCTGCTGATGAACCCAAGCAGGTACCCCGCGGCTAATCCGTGCAAAATAAACGGCAAAAATGCTGAACATTTCCTGGTCTTAATTTCTATAGTTGTTTCATTCCAGGGCTTTGATATCATGGTCATCAGCACATTGGATTTGTTGTTGTTAGTTTATTTTATAGGTTCGGGACATTTTGTTCGCTAACCCCTTGTAGTTGTGTGTGTGTTGAAGTTCTCATAACCTGTATTCATGTGCTGACTGTAGTAGTGTGCGTAACTGTAGTAGGGTGTCCCGCGATTTGAATAGAGGAGCATGTCCATGTGGAGTTTTACGGACAACTTGTGTTATTATGATAGCTGTAGTAGTGTGTATCTCATATTGAGGATAGGATTGTATGGAAGGCGACCGTGGCCTTTACTTAGAGACCATACCGACGTTTGCCTGGAGTGGAAACGTGAATCCCTAATAAATCACCTCCAGGTTAGCTCAGGTGGAACACAACTCAGTTATCCGCACGATGCTGTGAAGCGACTTTTGTGGACCTCACACCAGAGTTGTGTCTTGGCAGAACCGGGATTCAAACCCACGACCTCAGAATGAGCAACCAACAATGAGAGTGGCCATAAAAACATTTGTGGACGATGATAAGCGTCGACAAGCTTAATTGTTAAGACGTCGCGGCGCCTAACGCTATTCACAGCAATGGATGCCGACAGCTAAGAAATACGAGCATATGAGACGTTTGAGAATAAAAATGTAGTGTTTAGGCCTATAAACCTAGAACCGGCCTCGGTGGCCGAGATCGCTAACGCGCTACCTCGTGCCTCGCTGGTATCGGGAGAGCGTGGGTTCGAATCCGAACTTGGCTGTCCTGAAATTGGTTTTCCGTTGTTTCCCATTTTCACCCCCAGGCAAATACCGGGGTGGTTCTTTCAACATGCCCATGGCTGACTTCCTTCCTAAATCCCTTCCCTGACCAGTCCTGAATAAACCCAAGTGAGCGGTCGCACACGGACTCTGCGAGGGATCATTCCTCTACCGTCGCAAGGACGGTGTCTGGAAATTGGACACACTTTAACAGCAGATACAACTGGGGATGGTCATAGGTGACCGCCAACTTGGGTCTAATGCAGAAAAGGTCAGGGAAGAGTGAGGGAAGGAAGTCCGCCATGGACCTAATAAAAGGAACCATAAGTAAGTACGTGTTACTAAGTAAGTAAGCAAGTAAGTGAGTAAGTAAATGTGCTAGTAAGTAAGTAAGTAAGTAAATGTGCTAGTAAGTAAGTAAGTAAGTAAATGTGTTACTAAGTAAGTAAGCAAGTAAGTGAGTAAGTAAATGTGCTAGTAAGTAAGTAAGTAAGTAAGTAAATGTGCTAGTAAGTAAGTAAGTAAGTAAATGTGTTACTAAGTAAGTAAGCAAGTAAGTGAGTAAGTAAATGTGCTAGTAAGTAAGTAAGTAAATGTGTTAGTAAGTAAGTGATGGATATCAAAATGTAGTTTCTGCTGAACAGGTTGATGTCACCAGCAATGCACCCCCATCTTCCAGTGACGATGGAGACACGACGTTAGACGTAAGCCATAGCCGGTCAGTGTGTAGTAAGGGCGAAGTGGTACACCTGAGGACTGCTGTCGTAGGTACGTTCAACTCTGATACTATTTGCGAAGTATTTTCATTATTATTCACGCTCTTCGTCCTCCCGTTGAGATCTGCCAGAGACAACGTGGCAATTTCAATTTCATATCCTTCGTCGCTTTCGCCTACTTTCTTTTCAGTATTCATTCATCACTGCACTGTGTTTCCATCTTCTCTCCTCGGACCTGTTTTGATTATATTTATTATTATATTTATTATTGAATTGAAATTGAAGTGAAGCGTGGTCAGATTGGTGTACGCAGCTAAACGCCCCTGCCCGGACTGCAGGATATTCGTGTCCGAACCCCGACTATGATCACAATTTCATGTGTTGCTGAATAAACAGTATATGACCGCTCCAAGCTGAGGGATGTCTTAAAGCCTTTTCTATGTTACATAATACTCATTAGAATAAAAAGAATCTCCTTTTACCTTATTCGTCCTCATTGAAACGGGTACAATACAATGCACATTTACGAGTATGGTTTCTTTTAAACTACAATTGTCCTTTAAGAATATAGTGTAAATAGTAAATGATTTAATAACAGAACTTATATACAGACAAGGCTTGTTTCTGACATTATCTCCGTGAAGAATGAGACATTTGTGCACGAGGTTTCCAAAGCCCACTCCATAGTATGTGGCCACCAGTGAGTTGACACGAGTCGTATCGTTGTCCAGAAGCTTGTAGTGACTCTGGTATATCGGCCCTCCTAGACTATCGGCTCTAAGAAGGGGACTGCGCTTCTTCTCCGATTTCGTCCTAATTAATGGTATATACTGAACTTGGCCAGAAATGAAGGTGGCAGAAGTGGGAACTCCAGATGACCAAGCGTTTAGAAATATAGCATTTTAGGCGCGGGTCGGGCGAGACATGGGCCAAGTATGATAGCGTAGATTCCAGGCAGCAGTTGGCGCAGCGGAAAGAGTACAGAACGCTAATCCGAGGGTCGTGGGGTTGATTCCTATTTTGTCTTGGTTTCATTTTTAATTTGTACGTTATTTTGCACTGCATATAAACCGAAATAATGCTCCATATATTGTCTCTATTAATCTATATCTTATACCGTATAAAGTAAAGCCGGTCCGTTTTCTTTATCTGTTTGAAATCGCTAATAATAGGAATTATTGAGCGGATTTTATTCAAGTTTCCACCGACACTGGTACAGTGGTATGGACATCCCAAGAAAAGGGACGACACTTATGTTGGCAAGAGAATGACAGTAATGGTAGTGGTTGGAGACAGAAGAAGGGGAAGACCAAGAAGAAGATGGAGGGACTGTATACGAGAAGACTTCAGGGAGAAACATCTAAGCGAAGAGGACGTGTGGCACCGAGGAAAATGGAGAACACTTGCCAGGAACGTCGACCCCACTTGAGTGGGGAAAGAAGAAGAAGAAGAAGAGTAGAGGCTATTATCATACCTAAGCAATAACCTGGTGAGCACAAAACCAACATGGCGGTGACGCGAAATTTAAACATTTAGTTGGATTTTTCTCGCAACTTTCATCCGACCGCTGTGAAGCTTGGCACGGCATATCTTTATACTGAACCCGCTGAGCTAAGGTACATGTGATATTTTTTATAACAGCACATTTATGATGGGATGTAGTACCTTTGAACACACCCAGAAAGCCACGTGGAGCTGAGAGCTCATACTATACTCTTTGAAGTAGCGGAGAATCTCACTTTTGACTTTGGTGAAGTCTGCTAATTAATTATCTGAGGTCTTATTAATCAATTTTATCTTTCCACGAGACTCAGAATATTCCATTTCGTCATTCAGCATTATTAAAACATTTTGCAGAATGTTTTCTTCGCTTAAGGTAAGGTAATACCCTTGCAGATACGCAAACAGGAATGTAAGTAGTCGCTCAACGACTTCGGTTTGACGACCTACTTCCTCGAGGAACTCAGTGCCTTGCACTACGTCTGGAGAATCCACCCCGTGTAGGCGTGAAGTTACATCCGTCTTGTTAGACGTAGAAAATATCCGCTGTTTAGCGAGGAAATTGTTATCAGCTGCCATCGAGCACGGATACGTTACGATACGAGTGATAAGTAAGAATTGTATAGTGAATTAATTGCACTACATCTGGAAAATCCGCCTTGTGTTGGCGTGAAATTGTAGCCGTCGTGTCAGACGTCGAAAATATCCGCTGTTTAGCGTAGAAGTTATCATCGGGTGTCATCGAGCACGAATATTCTACAAATCACTGTTTATTGATGCACAGTGAACAACAAGAATCATATTGTGATATAATTGGCAAGTATAGTGAATTTTATAACATTACCGTAACACCACATTTTCATACCCACGTGTTTGTGGAGGGCCAAGAGCCTGGTGAAAAATATAGAGGTAAACGTGTTATAACTAGTTTAAATAAGTGTGATTATGAAAGTATAATATATATGAATTGCCACAGTGAATTTTTCAATTACAAAACGACGCACATTTCACGGATGCCACGTGATGTAAAAAGTGGCGTCAGTACACGTGAAGAACCACAGAACAGTGCTTGATCACGTATTATTCAATATCTGCGAAGTAAAGGCTGTGTTATCTATTGTATTAAAGCCTGTAACATTTTCGACGAACATTGTGATTTTTGAAGTGAAAGAATGAACTACTACATGATTTATTCCACCACCCACGTGATCAAATTATTCTACACCATGTTCGAGACCAAGATCATGGGCTAATACCGCTATGGTATGAGGGTGATGTATCTGATGGAACCAGCATGATGGTGGAACTTCCAGAACAGCGAACGAGGAGGAAGGAACCCAGGATGCCTTTCCTAGGCTTGTCCAGTACATTCACGAAGTCGACGACAGGGACAGATCGAACCCTGGTCTTTGGGAGAGTCCAGATGGGAGTCCTGATGAGCATGATGCAGTCCCGGAAAGCCAGGGGTGAATTTGTTCAACCCTTGTCGTTGAACAGAGGGCTGAGTGAGAGCTCCTCCATTTCGTGAGTTTTTGTACACCCTTTCTTGTTCTAGTTTCTGGTGGTATAGTAGGTTTAATGTAGTTTGTGAACCAACCGAACTTAGTGACAGCCATTTTTATAGGTAGGGAATGTAATTAGTCTAATTAGATGTCATTTATTTCAGTTAGAGTGAGTCACCCTTGGGTCAGACATTTTGGTCAACCCTGGTGCAGCTTGATGGACGTCGTAGAGCGTCAATGCCTATCTTTTGCTAAACGTGACCGTAGTCATTTGAGGCTACTTTGTTTAACCCTATCTGGGGTGATTTTCAAGTCTTTGCTGACTTTAGTTATGGTAATCAGATGCCATGGTTATATTTCTTTAACTGCATTTTTTGCAACCAGTCTTTGTTACACCCCTGACTTCGTTAGAGCAGTCGTATCGTTTAGGTAATCGACTGTAATTACCAGTTTTGTAACTGCATTATATTTCATTTGAGATGTTGCTCAGAAGCCATCTGGTCAAGTGGAACTTATAAGTAAAAGGGATGTTTCGTTGTCTAGCATCGAACCCAGTTACCAACGTATCATTAAGCAGATCCAGTGTGTGGAATCTAGGTCACAAATATTATTTTGTTAGTGTCATGTGAAGACACGTATTTATTTCATGTTTGTACAAGCAACTACTGAAGTATTATATCTTTGTGAGCAAAGAGCTCCAGCAATGTGACATTGCTACCATTTAAATGTCTTTGGTGTAGAAGCCAGAATTATATTATTTTATTCAGATTTATAGCGTGCTTTTTATACACGTATTCTTCGAGGTTTATAACCTATGGTAAAGTTATTATGATGAGGCCAGTTGTACAGTTTTTATTTTGATTAAATCGCCGGCCTTGATAGTTAGTGTGTGTTGTGTCAGACAGCGCTGGTATGTTGTAGCCTGCAGCGACACAAACTGGTTTGTGACCCAGTGCCCTTGAGAGCACGCTTGTATTATGAGACAGACGTATTTTTGACAGAGGACAGAATACTTGTAGTATTCGCTCTTCCTTTCATTGCAATTTAGCTCATGGAACCCAGTGTCCATTCTTGTATCTGATCAGATGTTTTTATGGATTGTCTTTTGTTAGTTAAGCGCACTTTTGCGTGTACCGTCGTTTGACGAGTACAGTTATGTCAGGTTTTCTATAGTACGTTGTAGGCTGCCCTGTTAAAGGAGATATTTATTGTATGAAGGTATTTGTGTGTACCTTGTCCGGGATTGTTCCCGTTGACCAGATGTTATGGAGGGTGACTGAGTGTGCAGGCCCATCCCAGAGTTATTGAACGCGAGCTGCGCGCCGCTGGTAACTTGTGTTATTGTGTGTCCAAGTTGTTATTGCTCGTTGATTATATTCCGACTTTTGAGTCGAGGCTTTTGGTGGAGATTGATCTCAGTGGAGACACTCCGTGCCCAGGCTATTGTCAGTATTATTCGCCATAAACCAACGATAACCTAAACCGACATCTTAATAATAAAACGCATATTTTTGGTAAAACAAAAGCTAACTAACGAATTCTTTCTATCTAACCTTGTTCTTTTGCATTTGGAACCTGCTGACATGGCCGTGCTAATGAAGGTATTTCCTTTTGAGGGAATGACTTAAGAACAGCTGACACTTTTGTAGCGACCTGAAGCTTGCTCGAAACTTGAGTTTGTAGCTTGTGGAGCGCAGGCCATGCGATGTTAGACTTAGTCTTTACTACGCAGTCGTCACCGTAACTACACACATTAGATGACTATGGCTTACAAAGAGTAAACCAAGGTGCAGGCAGGCATTTTAATAAAACTGTTGTCTCTTTATTAATTATTTATGATGTAAAAGTGTATGAATCCTACATGTTACCCTTCTTGTGTGCTGTTAGCACTTAGTTCCTAAGAATAATTAGATGTTTTTTTTACATGGCTGATCACTTAGCTTTGAATGTAATTGTTTTCTGTTTCTGACGTCATCGCCGTAAATTTTGTTATTAATTGATAGGACTTAGCTAGATGAATTAACGTTAAATGTAAATGTGGAGATGGTATCATCCTAACTTAGATTTGTTTTGCTACCCTGTTAAATGTAAATTCTGATATTTGCTTCATCTTGTAACTTGACCTAGGGACTTGCGTCGTACCATTTTCCTAGTGTTTCTGTTGTTGCTTTGTTATTGTGAGATAGATCTTTCGCGATGGTATTACGTAACTTCTCAGGTAGGGACCTGCCCCTTATTTTTGATTGTTTACTAGCTTGCGGATTAGCCGATTGAAACCCTCCGAACTAGGCTAGGGGCTTGTGAATTTTAACAATAAATTTTCACGGTGTTTTACATAAGTCTGGATGTTCATTTTCTCAGTCTAGTTTTTAAGGTGAACCTTTCCTTAGGCAGTCTATGACCTTCGTCACCATGTACCACGATCCATGTGGACTACGGATTCTCGTGCCGCTTTGGCCTATTAGGGAGTTCACCTGATCCTCACGGCAATTAGGTCCGACGGATGAGATGTTAGGGAAGTCATTGCGGTTGTTGACTACCCAGGCAGCTCCACCGACGGTCTCAATACAAACCTGAATTATTATACTGACGTGTAATTTAATGGAATTTTATGAGAACTTTATAAAGGTGCATGTGCATTTTTATCACGTTTTTATTTCTCGTGCGCTAATCAAAGAATAGAAATGTAGGTAGGTGTAATGAACTATCATTAGAATATTCATCGGCTGGTATACGAGTACGATTCTATAGACCACATAAAAACAATTTCAACATGGCGTCCATACACTATATTCCACCGGTTCTCAGTAATTACGACGCCATTTAAGCAATCAAACTGAATTTATGTAAGGTTATAGAGGACTGTTAACTAAGTACGTATATGTGACTTTCCAAATCCTGAGTAACACAAAAGTAACATGGCCGCCAAGTGATTTTAAAATATTTCAAATGATTCTTCTAGTGATCTAATCACCCGAGATCAGTGATACTAAGGACAGTAATCTTTATTCAGAGTTCAGTACAGAGACAACTCATGTTATTTTTTTTTCAAAATTCAAGATGACATCTGTTCGAAATTTTAAAACCCTTTTTAAAATTTACTTCACGTACCCTGTTTAGGCTATTGAAGAGAACATTCCTATGTTAGGTTATTATAATAAGCCTAATCTAATGGCACTAAATTCTGTAGCTTGCTTTTCGTAAATTACAGAAGTCATACATTTGACTTTTCTTTAATTAAACTCCCGCGATGATTTACAGAGAGATGCTAAATCGCGGGGGAGTCTTATTCACCGGTACTGAAAGTGATATATTCTAGCACATACTTTCTCTATGCATTGTTGTTGGTGGTGACAGAGGTCGTGCATCAAAAGCTACTTAGCATACATCACATGGGAAATCCTTTTAATAGCCGAGGGAAGACATAAATGGAAAAGACCAGTAGGATATAAGGATATATGAAGATAGGTTATTTAGTTCTTCATGGATCTGCTTGTTTTCTAAACACTTGGCCATCTGCCGCTCCCACGTCTGTGATTTTAATTTCTGGAAGAAATCGGTGATGACGAATAGGCGCGGTCGCCTTGTAAGTCAGAACCACGACGGTGCTTCAAAAACTTCCCGTCCTAATATCTGAAGAAACAATTGGCTTATGGGAGCACTATGTTCTCATTGTAATATTTTCTGAAGCCATGTGAGTTGTGATGGCTATGATACTTGTGACTATGATGTGAAATATGTTCTTTGGAAGTGGTGTTAAGTTGTTCCAGAGAGAGGAGAGAGCGCTTGTGTGGAAGAAATTTGAACTTGAGGTAGGGGAGTGACAACTCTAGTTATTCCAGAGAGAGGAAAGAGCGCTTGTGTGGAGGAATTTTTAACTTGTGGTAGGGGAGTGACAACTCTCGTTATTCCAGAGGGAGTAAAAAGACAAGGAAGGTTATTATTGGTAAAAAAGAAGATGGTACTGTATTAGCCTTGGTATTAAAACAGAAAATAGATTGAGATATTCTGCTTTTTATGAATACGAGGCATTGCTTGCATGACATTGCGGCACATTATATATCTTCTTCTCCAAGGAAAGTGTAAAGCTAGTATAGAGGTGAGAAGCCGGAGGCTACAGGTTGGAAATCTTATTTCTGTGTGGCAGAGTTGCTGTGGCTTCTTGTAATAAATCCTATTATCCTTCCATATAGTAAGTAATAGTCCAATTAATTATTTTTATGTTACGGTATAGATGATCTTACCTTGTTATCTGTAGTATTCTGGTTGGTGTTGAAAACACACCATCATCTGAGACATGAGAGTCTTGTAGTGCTCTACCCCATATTATTTGTTTATAAGCTTTCGGCTTATGAGCTGGCGCTCTCCCGGTTATATTCTTATTTTGAAATCTATTACATTTGTTACCACAACTGTGGGGATATTTGTTGTTGTATATATATATATATTTTTTTTTTTTTTTTTTTTCGTGTAGCCTCCTGAGAGGCCGAGTGCAGGTCTTTCTAGTCGACGCCCGTGGGCGACCTGCGCGTCGGGATGAGAGATGGAAAGGATGAAGATGAA
Source organism: Meconema thalassinum (assembly GCA_946902985.2). Lineage (NCBI taxonomy): Eukaryota > Metazoa > Arthropoda > Insecta > Orthoptera > Tettigoniidae > Meconema > Meconema thalassinum. The sequence goes on from OX336393.1 coordinate 489,170,475, forward strand.
GGATGTGGAAGGAAGCGGCCGTGGCCTGTCAGAAGGTACTGTCCCAGCATTTGCCTGGTGTTGAAAATGGGAAACCACGGAAAACCATTTCAAGGACAGCCGACGGTGGGGCTCGAACCCACGCGTCTACCGAGTCAGCAGAGAGCTTGGCCCCTTGACCTAACGCGGAGCTTTAGCCCGCGTAGCCACTACTGTCGGTTATATATTTATAAAACCATTTCATTTGTCACCACAACAGTGGGGTCTTGTTGTTGTTGTAGTTGTTTACCTATTGTACAGCCCGGGGGGGGCAGTACCCCCTGAGAGCCACCCCTCCATCTTCTACCAAAACCACCCCAACTGGAAACATTATAATTCCAGAACATATCTCTACACAGCAAGCGGCGACCACCTAAGCCTAGGAGGTTAGCCAACGACCTGCAAAACACTCATAAACATTTACACTAACAACTATCTGGGGCAGCTATATTGACGCAATGCTGACCAAGCAGCGCGAAACGTATAAGAGTGGAACCTGGACAGGAGGAATTATCTGTTCTGTTCTGTTCTTCGCCAGCGGCCCTGCCCGAAGTCCGTTCCAGCTTTTCGCCAGGTGAGAGCCAGTTTGTGCTCAGACTCCTTTAATTCTTGTAAACAGCTACCCTAAACTTGTACACATCACAAATTGTATTTCATATTTGTCTAAACTTCCCAAGAGGGACATCAAACTACATCTACTGACCAATAAATACATGGTCAGTAAACTACACGCTTGTTACTAATTACACTCCACTTCACATCCTCATACCCCACCTGACCTTCGTCACAATTGCCCGTGACCGCAGAAGCCAATAACTGCATCGTCAGACTCCTTTGTACTCGAGCACACGACTCGACTGCAGAGCACTGAATCACTGACGCTGCACATTCATTTAATAGCTCATCCTTCCCAGCTGGCAAGCTAGTTTAGCATCCGGCGCTAGACATTCATCCCCTGACAAATAATTGCATTCTGCAGGAACGCCCCCAATAGATCAAGTACTTACACCAACACACTACACTGGAAGTCTCTCCCAATTCCCACCCCCAACCAAGGGATAAAACATATTTGGTGGAGGCGCGAGCGAAGCCAAGCGAATTTTTTTCCCTCCCAGAACACGCTCCATATTATTTTCTTTTTCTTCCCCCCCCCCTTTATTACACGGGGATTTGTATTATTACACCCACCCCAACCACCCCATAGTGCAAGAGCGGTGGAAATTAAATGACCACGTTTAGAACCACACTAAGAGACTTTGAGCACCATTTGTCAGCTAGCACAACTCCACTCCTGCCGAAGTAAAAAATTAAGAACAGCGACTTGATAACTGAACACACTGCGATACAACTCCTTCAGAAACTCGAACTAAAAGCATTAGATATCCGCGCTCAACACCCTGCAGCGGCAGCACAAGTCACACATTTTACACGATCCCAGGCCCAGACCAGTGCACACAGACAAGAATCAGCAATATCCAGCGCTAGTGAAGCAGATTGCCTGCCAACACTCCACCCCCTATTGTTGCAGCAACTGCAAATCACAGAGCAGAAGACTAATAATCTGCTCGCGCGCATCACACAGTTATTGGATACAGACACTGTTAAGGCAGACAATTACATGACAGAGGCGGTCCTAGATATACACACTATTTTGGAAACAGTGAAACAGGACCTAGACAGGACAGTAGAAGTAGTGAAGTCCACACAGTACGACATTACACCACCGATCAGTGACGACATATCAGGTGACGAGCCACCTGACAACGTAACACACGTGTCATACACAGAGAGTGAGAATAATTCCACTCAAAACAACACAAACCCAGATACATCAGCACACGATAGAAGTGCGAACAGCATAAACGAGCAAGAAATGAACAGGCACACGGAATATCCAATGATCCACCCCACAAAGTTCACGGGGGAGGGCCAGGATCCCGAGGAATACCTCAAGGCCTTCAATAGAACGGCTTGGATCAATGGCTGGAGCGACGAATTCAGGAAACGGCTCCTCCCTGCATACCTAACGAAGGCGGCCATGACATGGTACGAGCTCCATGAGGACAACCTAGAAGATGCCACATGGGAGGAAATCACTCTGTAGTTGAAAAGTGAATTCCAGCTCACACCAGATGATGAGGACCTGTACGACCAAATTAGACAGAGGTCACAGGGACCTACTGAAAGTGCACAGACATATGTAAATGCAAAACTGCTCATGTGCGACAAGTACAACGCAGCTATGACGCATAAGCAAAACGTTAAGTTGCTAATGCAGGACCTTAGACCATCCATCGTGGACAAGTTATGCATAATGAATAACCCCACGGTCCAACACATGCTCAATAATATCAAAACAATAGAGGCAGGGAGAAAGATCACGGAAGAAGCTACGGAGAAAGCCGTGAATCAGCATTTTCATCCACAAAAGGACGATACTAGTCAAAAGATGGATGAGTTAGTGGACAGGATGGAGAAACTAACGATAGCTGCCATCCAAGCGGGCGGGGGACCACTTAGAAATGAACATACTGACACGGAAGAACTGTATTATCCCGAAAGGGAAAGGGTATACACGGAAAGGAGACACTACGACCGGGAGGAAACATACTACCCTCCTCGGCGGCCGACAACACCATACACGCAAGATAGGCCACATTACCCTCCGCGATATTCACCGGTCTCATACTCAAATGTAGAGCCAACATACCCCTCACGGCGACCATCATCCCCATACACACCGGAGAACTCTCCTTCAGAGTACGACCATAGCATCCCCCGGCGAAGCAGCCCGCCACCGAGACGACAGGGCTATTCTGCCCCACAATATAGGGGAAACGGGGACTATCGGGAAAACCCGCCCCCAAGCAGGCAAGGCTATGCAGCCCCACAATATAGGGGAAATGGGGACTATCGGGAAAACCCGCCCCCAGGCAGGCAAGGCTATGCATCCCCACAACATAGTGGAAATAGGGACTATCGGAGAAGCCCACCCCCAATCAGGCAAGATTATGCATCCCCACAATACAGGGGAAACGGGGAATACCGGGAGAACCCACCCCCAGGCAGACAGGGCTATGCACCCCCGCAGTACAGGGAAAAGGGGAATCGCCGGGAAAACCCGCTCACACAGCAACAGACATACACCCCACCCTGGCGGAAACAAGAAAACAGACCACCGGTCAATAACCGCAAAACAACAATCCCACAGAAAGGACGGGAGGCCCGGAATACGTACACAAAGGGACCAGAACACTATCCACTCCCCGACGAACACCCGAGGGAGTTTAGGGATGAGGCACCCCGCCGGGCAGACAGGGGGGCAATACTTCCCACACCCAGTTACCCACCGCAAACGGGGAGCCGGCGCAGCCACCCCGAGGGGGACAAACATACAGCACGGGGAGACGCACACCCACGTTTTCAAAAAACGCCTAGACGGGGAGGTTCGGCTAGCTAAAAAAGCGGCTGAGGTTCCTCCCCCAACACAACACCAGAGAGGCCCCTCACCTAGACAGACTCGCAAGAGCAGGCGGAAGAAGCAGCCAATTAAAACAAGGGCTGACGATCCACCCCCGGACCGTTTCCAAACACACCCCGTACAAGGGGACGGTAACTGTCTGTTCAGGGCTATTAGCTTTTTAGTCCGCCATACCGAAGACCACCACAGGGAGTACAGACGGAAAACGGTCCAACATATTCTGGCTAACTGGAAAGAGTACCGGGATTTCGTGTCGGACGAACAGGAAAACCCATTCCAGACCGGGGCAGACTACCAAAGATACATGGGTAGGGATGGTACCTATGCCGGCGCCGTGGAAGTGACCGCTCTCGGCAAGGTACTTAAGATGAACATACACGTATACACTGACGTACACTCGCCGCCACTGTTCACAACCACGGGTTTCGACAGTGACCTGCACATACTATTTACGGGGAACCCTAGGGCAGGACACTATACGCCCCTCACAATCACGCGCGAACAAAACGCAGACAATCAGCCCACAACACCGCCGGGCATGAATACATCACCGGCAGGGAAACAGGAGAAAAAAGGCAAACCCACACCCTCCAGACGGGAAACCATACCCCCTACACCACAACACGGGGCGGGAAGTGACCCAACACAAGCGCAGGACGCGAGCTCACTTGGCATAGGCAAGCCAGCAACAGGAATCGAACTCGCGACCGCCTGGAACAAAAAACGAGGTCACAAGTGCAAACGAAGGGTTAGGTTTGCAGACACACCCTCACAGGAGGGAGGAAGGAACAACACAACTACACAGAAGCTGGGAACTGTGAACACATTAAACGCTCGCCAGAATCCCTGTATTTTCACAGCGCGGGCAGTGAAGAGAGCAGGCAGTGTACTGAATGGGCACATTTCGCTGACCAAGATAAAGAACTCGAGCCAGGAAGTAAGCCGAGAGGCCAAGCGTGCCAAGTACGATGAGCGGCCAGCTCCGTGCTTCTTCAGCACAAACGTAACGCATGGCATCAACACTGGCGCACACAGGGACAAGAACATTAAGCCAGTAACAACAACAAAAACATACACCCTCTACAATACATCCTTACAGGGAAAAGGACTCCAGTTATCGGCACTGACAGTACACGCCAGCATAAATGGCCACAGGGTGCGAGCCCTCGTTGACACTGGCGCAGCGGTGAGCTGTGTCAACAGAAAACACGTTACCGAAGGGCAGATACACGGTGTCACGGGTGACATCCGTCAGGTAGCGGCCAATGCTCAGACGCTAGAAAACACGGGGGTGGCAAATATACACCTCAGGCTAGACAAATTTGCCACAACACACCCCATGTTCGTCATAGAACATCTCTCTGCGTCAGCAATAATTGGCATGGATTTCCTCGCCAAGTACGAAGCTAGCATAAATTTTGCTAGCGGCAAGATGCTTTTAATGCATGACCAAAGGCTCACCACACATCCCATGGTATACACCAGAAACACAGATGGGATTCGAGCGCAGCGATAAAGCCACAAGCACCAAGCCTCTACACTGAACACAATCAGCAAACACACAGACACACACACAGATAAGACGATCAATCACGCTCACAGAAAGGACCTGACGCCGGAGCAAAATAGAAGGCTAACGGAGCTCCTGGAAGACAATAGGGATATCTTTGCCCATTCGCTGAAGGATCTAGCGGTGACAGACCTTATCGAGCACCACGTCACACTCACCAGTGACCGGCCAGTCCACCAGCCCCCCTTCAGGGTGAGTCAGAAGGAGAGGCACGCTATCGACACTCAGATTACAGAGATGCTCGAGGCGGGGGTCATAGTCCCGGTGATCTCGAATTACAGTGCTCCGGTCTTGCTGACCAAGAAGCGGGATGGTTCCCACAGGTTCTGTACAGATTACCGCAGGCTTAATAAGTTAGTAGAAAATGACAGTTATCCACTACCACGGGCCGACACCTATTTGGATGCCCTCGGTGGGGCCAGCTGGTTCAGTTCGATGGACTGTTATAGTGGATTCTATTCAATCCCTTTCTATGAACCTGACAGGCACAAGCTGGCGTTCGTTACAGAAAACGGCCTCTATATCTATACAAGGTCACCAATGGGCCTCCGTAACGCCAGCCAGACCTTCCAAAAGCTAGTGGATAAGACATTTTCTGGGCTAAAATGGCGCTCGGTGCTAGTCTACGGTCTTCTCCAACACCTTTGACGAGCACCTCGTACATTTGGAGGAGGCTTTCGCAAGGATCAGAGAGGCCAAATTAAGGCTTAAACCTGCGAAGTGTCCATTCGCCAGACAGCAGATTAACATATTGGGCCATATTGTCAACAGAGAAGGCATTATTCCCGACCCAGCGAAGACGGACGCAATCACGGGCATCCCGATGCCTACAAACCTGAAACAACTGCGTAGCTTCATTGGTCTCGCTTCCTATTACAGAAAGTACATACATAGGTTCTCGCACATCGCCCACCCCCTAACCGAACTCACACGTGAGAAGACGCCCTTCCAAATTAAACAGGAACATATAGATGCCTTTAACATACTTAAGCACCTATTGACCACCCCACCATTGCTGCAACACTTCCATAGTGATGGGCCCACATTTTTACACGTGGACGCAAGCCAGTATGGACTGGGAGCGGCCCTATTACAGGAAGATGCAGAGGGGCGCATACGGCCAGTAGCTTATGCTAGCAGAAAATTAACGGCCGTCGAAACTAGATACTCTGCCACAGAACGGGAAATGCTGGCATTCTCATGGGGAGTGAACTATTTCCGGGTATACCTCTATGGTATCCAGTTCACGGTAATGACTGACCACGCGAGCCTGCTTTTTTGGGACAAATTCAAAAACCCAAATTCGCGACTCAATAGGTTTATATTCCGCCTTTATGAATATAACTTCGTGGTCAAGCATAAGAAAGGCGCTACACAGCTAGATGCAGATGGGTTTTCTAGGCTGCCAGTAGCCGATCCCCCAGATGACAGTAAGGACCACGAATGGGACGACATGCCGACTTTTGCCCTGACAGTGGTTAACATAAAGCAGGAGCGAGAGCATGACCCATACTTGAAACAGATTCTAATGGCACTAGACAACTTGGAAAAGGTGGATTCCAAGACAGCACGGCTGTCTAGGCGATTTTTCCTAGACAAAGACGGGGTACTGAAATTTAAACCCACAGCCATGCACGATAATGCACTTATAGCGGTTCCGTACTCATTGATAGAGAGTATCATGACCGGACACCATAATAGCCCAATGGCAGGGGCGCATTTGGGTACGCATAAAACATACCATAGAATCCGGGACATGTATTACTGGGTAAACATGAAGGGCGACATAGACACCTTCGTAAAGACATGTCACACTTGCCAGCGATTTAAAGCAAGACCTGGCAAACCTCATGGATTACTCAACCCTATTCCCGTAGGAGAGCTATTCCATAGAGTCGGGATAGATGTGAAAGGCCCCATCACTACATCTGAAAAAGGTGATAAATATATATTTGTGGCCACAGAGTATCTTACCCGGTATATGATTACTAAGGCTGTTCCCAAAGCTGACACGAACAGCATAGTGGAATTCCTATTTGACATTGTCACGCGATATGGCCTATTCCAATCCCTACTATCCGATAAAGGGACTATTTTCACGTCGAGAGTGCTCCAACAGTTTTTGGAGGTACTAAGGATAAGGGCATACACAACCACGAGTTTTTCCCCACAAACCAATGGACTCACGGAAAGTATGAATAAAATAATTGGAATAGCGTTAGCCAAGTTCACGGGGGACACAGGGACGGAGTGGGATAATTATTTGCAGCCCATTACATTCAGCTACAATACCTCTATATCCACGGCCACAAAACACTCTCCACACTTCCAGTTGCATGGATATACACCCAGAAGTCCCATAGATAACATATGCATCCCACAGGAAACTCTCCCAGACAACGCAGCCCGGTTAGAATATTTGCAGATAGCGTGCATGAACGCCAGAAAGAACATAACCGCGGCACAAAAGAAACAAAAAGAGCGATACGATCGGCAACGGAAGACCGTGGAATACACACCCGGGTAATTGGTTATGGTTTCCAATTTGGCCCGTAAGAAAAATGTGTCCGAGTTCCTCCTACCACGTTGGACAGGTCCCTTCAAAACCTGCAGGAAGGTATCTGACCTGAACTATATAGTGAACGTGCGGCGTGGACACAAACTCATCAAGGACACTATACACGCCCGTCGTATGAAGGCATATTACACCCGGAAAACAACACCTACACGTAAAGGCGGGAACACTGCCAAAAGGAAAGGAAACGATTCCACTGGCAGACGTGAAAAGAAAGCCAAGAGATAGCCTTCGAACCCCGATGACCTCACCGGGATACGAACCTAACACTGACAAAACTGTCCCGGAGACACAGGCCCAAAAGGCACCAGGAATAATTATCCTGAACGAAGACGGTCTCGAACCCGCGAACTTCTCAATACCAGGAATGCAAGGTCGGGTAGCTATCCAATTGGAGGATACAGAAATAAGGGTCAGTCACGCTAACAGGGATTAATATACATAAAATAATAATAAAACCGCCTCCGACACCTAGTCACCAAACACGCGACTAAAAGCCCGGACATACACGTACATAAAGACATCTAACTACCACCGACGAATATATTCACCCCAGGTTTACAATAACACAAAATTCGGGGACACAATATATGAACAGAGGTAGGGTCTTTTACATTACGAGGAACCCAAGGCACACTGTATATGCAGATATTAGAAAGGCGCGTCAGCAAACCTACGCACATTGTCTCGACACATGTGGTAAGCGGACCGCCAGACAGGCAAGCAAGTACTTCCTACACAATTGAAACTTGACACTATCGCTAGTCAGCGATAAGGCATACATGAGCATGCGACTTTCACGTGCGCCAGACAGACTAAGAGCGCTTCCGCTCCGGCGTAACATACACAGTCATTCACGCCATTTTCGAAGCCGGATAACTCCCGAAATTAAAGTACGAGGGTTGTCCCTAATAACACAAAACACTCACATTAATGTACACTTTCATACGCGTGTCTCAAACATACAATACACGCCATGGTACATAAAACACAGAAATTGTGGTACCGAGGCCTTAGCGTAAGGCATATGCGGGCGCACAGAACGGACACCATACCTTTTTGGGTTGCGTCAAGCCTGCATGCCTGTACCAAACATATTACATACATAGTAGACTGGCTACAGCCTCCAGCAGCCCAGGCTACCGAAAGGTATAAGGCATGCACCGGGGCCTCATACAGCCAACACACAGAAACACGATACAAACGTACCAAAAATGAAGCTAGCCAACGGCATTTTTGGCGCGACAACACAATCAGAGGCTACACTAGGGACGCACTAAATCCCAACAGACAACGCAGACATAAAACACGGAGCGCTACACGGGATCACGGGTCCGAATACCCAGTAAAACCGGACGCCGTGACAAACAAGAATTGTCGACCGACGAAAGATCAATTACATACAACACACGGGTTTTTTTAAACATTGAAAGTCAGAAAATCCAGCCAGCGCGGCCAGACACCAGACAGACCCATTCACAGGGGAAAATTCATTCCCACCTAGACGGAAACTGGCCAAAATTAAGGCAGTCCGCAAGTACGTCCAAATTAAACCAGGATTATGGACACGGGAACAGACAATTACACGGGCAGCATTGAAAAAACAGCATGCATTCACAATCCCATACAGGAAAAAACCATAGGGTCCCATACAAACACTGTGCCCCATAGAGTATAGTCAAAAGTGAAAAGAGGCATAAGAATGTTTAAATTATACGTATATGAATGGCATATTATTACTGTGCACACGCCTCAAACATACACTAGAGGTGGCAGATGCATCGTACTAATGCCATATACAAGCACATAAACGACTGAGCCACACAATCATGGACACAGGAAGGTTCTTTAACATAGATACAGGGGCGTAGGTTCGTTCTAAGGTACTCGCTACAATAGCCTACTTAGGGCATTAGCGACCCCGGGACTGCCAATAGGGGACGTACCAGGAATGCCAGGCTTCTACGGGGACCACAAGACATTTTCTTTTTGAACCATAGTGCCCGACACCTGAATACGGGGGACGCCACTCTCACAGACAATTTCCCACACAAAACAGGTAACAGTGCATATTGGGCCAAATATCATGGCAAACTTGGATTACCCCGAACATAGGCAATAGACTTGCTAGACACAAATCATAGATAATTACATAAAGCAGAGGTATTGCGGAAGCAAAGTCCAAACAAGCTTGGGAGCGAAATTATGACAGGTTAACACATTGGCCTTCCTAAAATGTAAAACACATGTCCACATACGGGCAGTGGCGAAAGTCACGTTCCGTCAGGCTTCATACGTAACATTAGAAACTTCCTGTATACAAGGACACAAAAACAAAAACACGAAATAGCACTGCGTAGCGAATAAGCAAATTCCAGCGCGTTGCAACACACTATTGCCGGTACACATTCTCATCATAGCCAGACGTGACACTGACACGCAGACATGATGAAACTCACACAAAAACAATAACATAGCGACATTCAGTGACAAGGATGTTGACACAGTATTCAGCGGCATTACATTAGGCCTTGCATCCACTAATACATAAATACTATGGGCCGTATTCATCTCACGAATACAGGAACATGTCTACAAGGGTGATAACACTCAGCACGCGACACAAGATAAAACTTATCCGATAAGGTCCCACGCGCCAGCGTGCGGCAGCGGTACGCGACCACACAAACGCAGCCGCGCTAATCACAGCCACAACCCCCCCCCCCTAATAACTTCTTTTCTTGTTTTTTTATCTTTAAAAACAATTATAGGCGATCAGGACATGACCATTTACACTTACAATCACTTGCTACCCTAACGTTATGAATAGGATACCAAATTAGGCCGTGACGTCACAGCGTCACTGCACTTAAACATCCCAAGGAGCATATAGTGACTAAGAGAGGATGACTCACCACAACAGGAGTAGAGATGGATAGTGCCATCAGGATGGCTATGGTACCAACTACGGGCTACCATTCCAACACCATTCTCCCTACATACCCTGTCACTTACAACGCCATCCAACACAGACATACAGACACATGAAAACAGCAAGACTACATTTCAAAATATACATCGGGGTTGATAGACTTCATGCTCCTCACAAATCAAGGTATGCTACACCTTGGCCCTAAACGCCTACACCTGAATATTAGAGGTGAGTCGGAAACAATATCAATCGCAATGCACATCTCTATGTAGGGAGATGAGGCCACATTTATATTAACAATTATTTTTATTAACTAATCCCGCATGCAAGGGACATAGACTTATTATACCTTGACCCATGCCTTATCCCGAAATGAGAGCGGACACGCCTCATATCGTTCTTAAGGCATGGAATATCCTATCCACATACCAGGGATCTTATTATTACTACACCTGCATGACATTTTTAAAAATTTTGAACACTTGGGAAAAACCCACCCCATCCACTCACTGTAAGTACCTCCCAGCAGCATCACCGGCTCCCGGCCATCATAAACATGGAGTCCAACGATGCATCACCCCTTCCTACCACGCATTCAGCCCATTCAGTAAATAACACCCCCGGATCCTAATAACAAGGGACCCAATGCCATAAAAACCTACTAACACCTCTAGGAAATTACCAAGGCATTACCGCTGGAAATCCGACATGGCACTACGAGCCTAAAGTAGACTAAGCAATTAGAAGATCCTACAACCCCAAAACACTATTTTTTACATAATTACAAGATACACAAAAACTTATTTACATATCACACTTTTTTTATGGAGTCTGACATCACACTGGATGGTGATGAGATGTAAATGGAGGGAGCAGAAGCGCCACACAAGAACAGACCTGGAGAAGGCGGTAATGAAGCCTGACCCAGTTTAGTGACTAATAGACGAAGGGTTGAAGCAGCGATGACTTGGCGCGGGCAAACGTCGAGTCCTAGGGTGTGTCTAGCCTACCCCCTTGGCGGAGACAGTTAAACCCACTATGCGCCACGGTCATCGAAGCCAAACGTGCAGTGGAGACTTTTGACGGCTAGTAGGAGAATTAGCCAGCTCCACACTAGACTCAGGAGACGAACCTAGAGACGACCACGCTAGGACTAGACTGTAGTTAGCATGTAACCTAAGTAGAGCTCCTATGGCGGGGAGCAAGTCTTCCATTTCGAGGAAGTGAAGATAGTGTGCCAAGGGTCCAGCGGGACAACCCCTGGCCACGCAAGACCTCATTCGGATATGGGGCGAAGAGGATTCCCGGACGCTAAATTCCCGGATGATATTATTTTATCGGATGATTTTTTCCCGAACGATGTCCCGTGCCCACATAACTGGATGACAGCGAGTCTCCAGAGCTTAAATGGTCACGCAGCGGGCGGCCAGAGATGTAAATGAGGAATGCGGCGAGCCCTCAAAGGGGTTCTGTGGGCAACCCACCATAAATATACAAATGAATGATAAATTGCGAATAATGCAAACACAGGCAGGTATAAGATCAGCGGAAGTACACACAACGGGGCGGAGGCACTGAAGCCGTCCGACCCATCAGCGGGGTGTACGGTGCAGCCACTGGAGCTGACCGACCCCGTTGATACACGAGACGTCCGAAGAGGTCCCAAGGGTGGTGGCATTATCCAAGCCGACCCTTAAAACAGCGCTGCGCGATATGTGCACATAATGTATTTGCCACATTTACTAAATTTACATGCATTTTCTTTTAGCAAAAGGCCCCACCACTGCAGCATCGCGGGAGCACAAATGATCATGACATCAGGTAAAGATGACGTCACATACACTACACACAATTGGAGTACACTGAGGAGACATACAATTACACAGGCACATAAAAAAGTAGAATAAAGTAGGCTAAGATAAGACTCTAGCCGGCTTAGGTTAAGCTAGACTTAAAAAGCACAGTAGACATAAGTATGTGTACGGGATATGGTCAAAATGTATGTGATTATAACACCGAATCCTATTTCAGGCAAACCAGAAGGCGCTACGTACGCACGTTTCCACCGAAGAGGGGAATTAATTAATGATGTATTTATTTTTTCAGATGACCAGCACTGTACACATGTCTTTTGTAAATATACCTTTCACACACACACACATATGTAATACACTTTCCCTAGCTTAAACACGTACACACATACACTGTTTTTCACCCATTTCAGTCGCGCCCATAAGGCGACGGCGCTGCGATCAGCATCGTCAAGTGACCGTGGGGCACCGAGCGATGCTGACGAAACCACACATATAGACACGCTTCATCAATGAGCGACATACGGTAGACAGGGGCAGCGCAGACGTTGTAAGCGCCCACCCTCGCTACCAAGGTGATTTTTTCCTACCCACGAGGAAAAACTCACGATAGGTAAATAGATGAATTAGCGGCACGACCACTAAACAGCGGCTACAAAGAAAATAGCAAACGAAGTGAGAAGGAGTAGCCAAACGAGAGCGCTCAAAGAAGGCATAGAGAGTTAAAAAGAAGGTGTCAGGCTCATGAGCAGAAAGGTATAGTAATAAGTACTTTATATTGTATCATAATTGTAAAAACATTGTAAATTCTAGACACACACAACAATATTAACACACGAGTGTATACCTATGCATATGTAACACCACTCAACACTGAGTATACTGTTTTCCTTTCCTTTCTTTCTACTAACGACAAAATTTGTGAAGGTGTCCCGTTTCATCCCAACAATAAATCATTCTGATATACCTTTAACTTATACCCTGGGGCACCTGTTTTTCTATTTTCTTCCATATTTTATACAATAAATTGCAGGGAGCATTTTTTTCTCCACAAAGCGTCGGACGGCACAACCACCCGTCCAACCATGTTTTTTTTATCCTTCCTGCATCATACCAACATGCATATAACTCCAAAAACATGTATTTTCTCTGTATTTTATATTTTTATTATTTTTAATGTCGAATTTCATGATGATTAATTTTAGATAAACAATTAACTATGTATACCCACAACCCACCCCCTCTGAGCACACGCTAAACTCACATCACCACCAGGACAATACAACACCGACACTGAAGAAAAGAAGAAGAGGGACAAGCAGAAAACGACGAAACATCACCACAACGACACGCCCACTTTACTTCCCGTTCGCGAGGCCGCGAACTAACGACGGAGGAGTCTTGTACAGCCCGGGGGGGGGGGGGGGTGGCAGTACCCCCTGAGAGCCACCCCTCCATCTTCTACCAAAACCACCCCAACTGGAAACATTATAATTCCAAAACATATCTCTACACAGCAAGCGGCGACCACCTAAGCCTAGGAGGTTAGCCAACGACTTGCAAAACACACATAAACATTTACACTAACAACTATCTGGGGCAGCTACATTGACGCAATGCTGACCAAGCAGCGCCGAAACGTATAAGAGTGGAACCTGGACAGGAGGAATTATCTGTTCTGTTCTGTTCATCGCCAGCGGCCCTGCCCGACGTCCGTTCCAGCTTTTCGCCAGGTGAGAACCAGTTTGTGCTAGACTCCTTTAATTCTTGTAAACAGCTACCCTAAACTTGTACACATCACAAATTGTATTTCATATTTGTCTAAACTTCCCAAGAGGGACATCAAACTACATCTACTGACCAATAAATACATGGTCAGTAAACTACACGCTTGTTACTAATTACACTCCACTTCACATCCTCATACCCCACCTGACCTTCGTCACAATTGCCCGTGACCGCAGAAGCCAATAACTGCATCGTCAGACTTCATTGTACTCGAGCACACGACTCGACTGCAGAGCACTGATTCACTGACGCTGCACATTCATTTAATAGCTCATCCTTCCCAGCTGGCAAGCTAGTTTAGCATCCGGCGCTAGACATTCATCCCCTGACAGATAATTGCATTCTGCAGGAACGCCCCCAATAGATCAAGTACTTACACCAACACACTACACTGGTAGTCTCTCCCAATTACGGGGAACTACTCTCATCAGGAAGCACCCTCAAAATTAGCACAAGTTACACTACAGTGTTTTTCCCACCCCCAACCAAGGGATAAAACACTATTTATTAAAACCATTACATCATGACTCCAAAAGATATATGTTGCACTGTACCTTTCTGTTTGAAGAGATCAAATTACACGAAGCTAATCGCATTTGGCGGGAAATTGAATTGTAGCAGTCAAGTTTACGTCTCTGCATCTCAGCTCAAAATGGCGTAATGACGTTGAGAATAGCCTGCTACCACTCGATTTGTAGTTCACCCCCATGATCAGAGGTATATACATTTGCATAATTAATCATTATATTTGAATTTCTGTTTTAGCCCGGGAAATTTTACCTCGAAGAGATGACTACGAACTGTTCCCTGGTATAGGCTACTACAAGATGCACACCACTGCTCAACTGTGGGAGGATGCCCGCGAAACCTGTATCAGTGAAGGCGCGCACCTGATCGTCCTTAACTCAGACACGGAGGCTGAAGTTGTGAAAGAATTCTTCTCGAGAAAACCGAAAATCACAGGAGCTGAAACTGCAAGTTATATCTTTGGTGGTTTTCATGATAAATACAGTGAAGGCAACTTTGTCACCGTCACAGGTATGTAAGGGCTTTCCCCCTCCACCCCACGACTGTCACTCTCCTTTTTATGTCAAGCATCACGGTAAACCACATCCTGGATGTCTGAGGTAGGAATCCAACCCGGCTCTTCGGAGTTTTATCTAACGAGGCTGAGAGTACCCCGTTCCGTTCCTCAGGCACGAATTAAATCTATTATCAGAGTCGGGAATCGCGGTGAGAGCTAAGAACGCTCGCCACTACGCTACGAGGGGGCATGTTTTGTGGTCTTTCAGGCGTGGATCTAGAGATTGGCTTGGGGGGGGGGGGGGAAGGGTCACAGAATCGAAATTGTTAAGAAAAATGGTATCACTAACAAAGCAATCACAAAATAACCAAACGTACAAAACCAGACCAAATTTTTTGCTAGCTACATGGATAGAAATTTGATACGTTTAGCGCACCAAAAATATTCGTACAAATTGCAACGGCGTGTTTTGCGACTTTTACATGGAGCTTCGAGATAAGTATCAAGGTACGCTACAGTTTTGGCAGTCGAGTTGGTACCGACAAAGGGAGAAAGTCACAGCTTAAATTGCCAACCAGGCTTGCAGTTTGGACGTTGGCAAAATTTGTTGGTGCGAAAAAAGCCCCAAAATAATTTGGTCTAAGTTTGGGGGGGCGGGAGGTCATGACCCCCGTGACACCCCACCCATGAATCCGCGCCTGGGGTACTTATTGAGGCTACGGTCACAAAGCTCCTGGTTTGTATTCCAGGTTCTGCTAACACAATCTTGTCTAATGGTCGTACCGGTACATAAACAGCCCCGTGAGGTAATAACAGGTTTATATTTGTGCGGTGTGAATGCTGCTGAATGCTGTGCTGATGCAATTCTTTTTCTTTTTTAGTATGGTTCAAAATACATATAATGACTTTTAAAAAAGTCCTCAGACATAGGAGAAAGAGAATAAAATTGGTTTTTCCTTGCGTGGCCTATCTAAAACCAGATTGTCAACTCGTGGTCAACACATATCACTCATGAAGCATGCATTAAATGAATGCAAGAATTTAAATCTCTCAGCTGAGTGTGAAACGGAACTGATGGGAATAGAACGATGCCTTGAATCATTTAAATGCACTTTGATGGCAACCAACTGGTTTACAATTCTCTCAGCAATTGAACTTGGCAACTAAGGTTTGCTAGCTTGTGATGTAACTCTTGATGAGGAGGTTGATAATATTCGCAAACTAATCCAGGAGCTGAAATAACTGCGTGATGAATGGGATCACTTACAGAGGTAAGTAATTCAAAAATGGCCATCCATTTCTGCAATACACTGAATTTAACATGTGATTTTGCACGATGGTAATGAGCAACTATGTGCTTCTGAGATATCACTTAATATCAATTCAATCGCAAATTTTTGCATTAATAAATTAAGTGCGCTGGTGATCATTCTTCACAGTTAATGTTATTTCCCAAATCGAATATTTCACTGCTACAAAAAGTTAGAGCTACCATCTGCTTCTTACAATACCGTGACACTTTAAGGCTGTGCGATCTCCACCGCCGTCAATCGCATGGCAAGAGATGGCAGCACTACTGTATTACCGATAGCAGCCACTGCATTTGTGTTAGTGACGTGTCTACCCTTCAATTATCACCTCCTTAACGCCCACCGCTTCTCCTCGTCACTCAATGTCTTCTCTCTCTCTCACACTGATAGCGTTGCTTTGCATCTGAAAAACAAACCAGACTTGCTTTCCGAGCCGTATTGCCAATTTGTGGACTACTGTCGACCAAAGTATTATGTGTACTCGAGTTTGAAGGTTGTTTGTGACGTAACCAATAGACATACATAAAATCCAATAACATCATTATTTTCGTCGTTCTATTTTACGTGAGTCCATGTAGGTTTGGAATTTTTAGTTTATATTTTAATATTTTTTATCGCAGTTGGAACACAAAAAGTGCCCGTTTTTAAGCGTGTTTCAACCATGCGTCACATTTAGGAATTATTATCTCACAAACCCTTCATTGTATCGAATCCAAATTTTAACACAATATACATTGGAATGTTGTATAACTGGTTTATTAATTTCAAAATTTTTCGTGTCCAAGAAACAATGTTGTTATCTATTGTCTAAGGTAACGTTTTCTCGGCTTGGGGTGGTTGGAATATGTAGTTCTTGGTCGCGTTATATTCCTTATACATCAAAAAGTTATGTTGAATGACTTTAAAATACGTAAATTAATTCACTTATTTTATATCGGTTTATATTTGAACGGGGAAATACGACCTCGCCTCGCTCGGCAGTGATGGGCTCCATCTCAGCAACGCTGTACAGCCTACCCCGGAGCGGCTGGCAGGTGAATCATGCCTTATTTCCACGAACAAATACAAACCGATATAAAATAAGTGAATTAATTCACGTATTTCACAGTCATACAGCATAACTTCTTGATGTATAAGGATTACAACGCGACCAAGAGCTATATTTTCCAACCACCCCGAACCGAGAAAAAGTTACCTTACAAAAATGATAACAACTTTGTTTCTTGGACACACAAAATTTTGAAATTAATAAACCAGTTATACAACATTCTAATGTATATTGTGTTAAAATTTGTATTTGATCTGATGACGGGTTTTTGAGATAATTCTTAAATGTGACGCATGGTTGAAACACGCTTAAAAATGGGCATATTTTGTGTTCCAACTGCGATAAAAATATTAAAATATAAATTAAAAATTCCAAACCTACATGAACTAACGTAAAATAGAACGGCGAAAATGATGATGGTATTGGATTTTATGTAGGTCTATTGGTTACTTCACAAACACCCTTCAAACTCGAGTGCACATAATACTTTGGTCGACAGTAGGTATTCTCCCTCCGTCCAGCCCAATAAAAAAGAATATATTATGATATAGGCCTATTATGATTATATTTTGATATAGTATGATATGATTCACTGAGTGAGGTTGTGGTTAGGGTTGTGCAGCTGTGAGCTTTCATTCCGGAAATAGTGGGTTCGAACCCCCCTGTCGGTAGCCCTGGAGATGGTTGTCCCTGGTTTCTCATTTTCACACCAGGCAAATGGGCGCTGTACCTTAATAAAGGCCACAGCCGCTTCCTTCCCACTGCTAGTCTTTCCTATCCCAACGTCGCCATAAGACCTACAGTATCTGTGTCGGTGCGACGTAAGGCAAATTGTAATATATATATATATTATTTTGATATATATTGAAGATTACAACTCGCATAATAGGCCAGGCGACAGGTAGTTCAATAAGGAAATAATTAGTGGAAAGCTGAAAATTGCTTTAATCGCTTTATTTGGACCCAGATATTACTCTCCCAAGTTTCTCCCTCGAGCGAAGTCTGCGTTGGCCCTTCTAGCCCTAAGAAGGTACCATTTTTCAATTTTTTGCAAATATCTCCCAAATCTTCAACTTTATCAACAAAATACCGGTTATAAAAATAATCTAGAGTAAATTTCCTACAAAAATGTTCCCTACCTTTTGTCTCTAATGTGAACCGTTACGATGCTACGACCATTCAAAGATGAGCCCTTTTTGATTCATGCGGAAAAGCTAGGGAAATGATATGCCATATCAACGTTTCTACATGTTTTAATATTTGTCAGCATTCCAGATGCACAAGCTATTAACGTGTTACAAGTATAACAGATTTTCAATGTAAACAGCTGTGGAAAAATACCTACCATTAGTATCATTTTGCAATATTAAGTTTTCGTCTACAGAACAGCATGTGGATGCACGGTGTGCGCGGATCTCGCGGGATGATGCGGACTTGAGAAAATTTGTTGGATGGTTATCAACTCAAGAGCCCTTTCCTCGTGGACAACACGTTATTTCGTTAAGCACAGGAGTTGTCGGGGATGGACAAATCACTTGTCATATGACCTATGAAATTGGAATAGCAGCACAAAAAGGCATAACCGGCAACAATTTTCACGATGTGAAGTTCCTTAGAAAAAATGGCGTGATGCCTCTCCGCGCGGTAAATTCGAAAATAACAAGTAGTTCCGTGAAGAACTATACAGCCTATTTTCATATATCCTGCTCATGTTAATTGCCTCTATCAACATACAAAATTTCAGTTTAATTGCTGTAACAGATTCGTAGATATTGAGAACCGTCTAAATATTTCAGATGGTCGCCAGGTTGGATTTTTATTTTTGTACTATTACATTAAGATTATTGTGGTCGTGTGGTATTCAAACTTCAATCGCATGATTAGAACTCAAGAAGTAAAAACGAGATTTTAAAATTACGTACAGCAGCCATCTTGTGATTATGCAAACAATTGAAATAAATTAGATGCCAGTGGATCTACATTTGAATAAGCATTTAACGTGAAACGTTTCACGGCACTCGGATAGTTAATTCGCGAGAAACGTCCATTTAAATATTTATACTTCGCGTCGCCGCCATGTTGGATTTGTGCTCACCAGGTTACTCAAAGTCCTATAGGTGAACATATATTCATAGTCTCTATGAACATAAAAAAAAATCTGTTTGTTTGCTGTAAAAGTTCATAGATATTGAGAACCGTCTAAATATTTCGGAAGCTCGCCGTTTAGGATTGTTATATGTATAGGCCATAGAGTTATGTACCATTCAAGGACAATTATTGCCTAGGTTCATTATTCAAACTTTCACTTCAATCGCATGAAAACTACACAAGAAATAAAAACATAATTTTAAAATTTCGCACAGCCGCCATCTTGAGGTTATGTAAACAATTGAATTAAATTAGATGGCAGTGCATTACAATCTGCAAAATCATTTACTGTACCACATTTCACTGCGCTCAGAGAGTTAAATCACGAGAAAAGTCTATTAAAATATTTCAAATTCGCTTGTTCGCCATGTTCGTTTTGTACTTTACAGGTTTATGAAATATACATAGGTAAACTTGTATCAGTACCCTTTATCACCGTACAAGATTGCAGGGTGATATCTGTAATAGTTTCGGAGATATAGAATGTCAGTGAAATATTTCGCACAGCCGCCATTTTGAGGTTATGTAAACAATTGAACTAAATTAGACTCCAGTGCTTTACAATGTGTATAAACAATTGCTGTACCCAGTTTCATTACGTTTGGGTAGTTAAATCGCGAGAAAAGTCTATTTAAAAGTCTCAACTTCGCTTGGCCGCCATGTTGGTTTTGTAGTCACCAGGTTTTTGAAAGTCTCATAGGTGAACTTCTAGTAGTGCCCTTTATCACCGTACACAATTTCAGGGCGATATCGGTAATAGTTTCGGAGATATCGAATGCTCGTGAAATATTTCGCACAGCCGCCATGTTAGATTGGTGAGACGTAACAAAATTTGAAGGGCACGGTTGAGGTCGCCGGGAATAGCGCCATGAACTTACCGAGTTTCATTGAAATCGCTCCAGCCGTTTAGATTTTATTAGGGGACACACACACACACACACACCACACACACACACACACACACACACACACACACACGGACAAAAGGTGATTTCATAAGCCTATTTTTTCAAAATTGAAAATAGGCTAAAAATCCGCCACACGGATATTCCTGGTGATCCTCTTGTGCTTTTCCAATGCATTTGCCTTGCAAAGAAATCCGATGCAGAATTGAAACAATATTTCCAGTTTGAACTAGCTCCGTATCCGGTTGCGATCTTTGATAAAGCGGGAATGCGTAGACGCAAAAGTCTGTGTTCTATAAATTATTCGATCCTGTTACCGATGAGCCCATATTTGAGGACCTACATCATGTTCTCGACGGAGGATATCTTCTGCACCGTGTAATTTGGCACCAAACCGATACTTTTGTCGACATTAGTGCCAAATATGTGAGTTACGTTAAAATATACTTTAAAAACAGTGTCATTATTTTCGATGGGTATCCTGACGACCCAGCAGCTCGCAGTACCAAGTCCGTTAACGTCTTCGACGATCGCACAAGGATGAAGCTGCTAATGTTTTTTATGAGTCCATGACGGCACCTATACCACAAGCAAACTTTTTGTCTAATGTCACAAACAAACGAAGATTGATCGACTTGTTGCGCGTCAAATTCGAAAGCGAAGGAATCGAAACCAGACAAGCTCCACGTGCCGATGTGCTCATCGTTACCACCCCACTCGAGTTATCTCGGCCCGACAATTCAGTCATTATAGTGGCTGAAGATATAGATATCCTGGTCATCTTGGCGGCTTGTGTGCCACCCTCCACGAAAATGTATTTTATGAAACCCGGCCAAGGTTCAACCAAACAACAACTATTTTGCACAACAAGTTTCAATCTCCCAACATGTGTGCAAGAAAACTTCCTCTTTTTGCATGCGTTTAGTGGGTGCGATATAACGTCTTCGTTTCACAGGCAGTGCAAAATGAAATTCGTAACACTGCTGAAGAGTAATGAGGAACTGCAGACAGCTGTTAGGGTTTTCCGAGACGTGAACGCAAACCCCGATGAAATTGAAAAGCGGGCCAGTTGGTTTTGGCTGGGCTTTATGACAACAAAACCACGGGAAATACCCTGAATGAGCTGCGGTTCCAACAGTTTGAAAAATCTCTAAGCAAACATCGATTTAATCTCGCAAGCTTACCTCCCACCGAATCAGCGGCACGTGAGCACTCTTTAAGAACATATCATCAAGTCCAAACATGG
The DNA here is from genome assembly GCA_946902985.2 of Meconema thalassinum. Classification (NCBI taxonomy): domain Eukaryota; kingdom Metazoa; phylum Arthropoda; class Insecta; order Orthoptera; family Tettigoniidae; genus Meconema; species Meconema thalassinum. The sequence continues at coordinate 489,192,331 of OX336393.1, forward strand.
TATGGAAATGATACAAATCCACTGGATTGGGGCTGGAAAAATTCTCAATGTGGTTTGGCTCCCATACTTACGAGGGATCCGGTGCCACAAAGGCTTCTAAACACAGTGTCCAGCAAATGTTCGGAAGGATGTAACGCAGCTTGTGGTTGCAGGAAAACGGGCCTCCGATGCTCCAGAATCTGCATGAATTGTATGGGACGGTCATGTACAAATGCTGCCGAGGAAGATGATATGGATGATTGTGACGGAGACATCGATGTTAATCTTGAGCGTCCTGTGACGTCAGACAAATGTACCGATACAGACGATGAAAGCGATGACGGAGAAATTGAGGCCACAGCTGTTTACATTGAAAATCTGTTATACTTGTAACAAGTTAACAGCTTGTGCACCTGGAATGCTGACAAATATTTTATAATATGTAGAAACTTTGCTATGGCATATCATTTCCATAACTTTTCCGCAAGAATCTAAAAGGGCTCCAATTTGAATGGTCGTAACATCGTAACGGTTCACATTAGAGACAAAAGGTAGGGAACATTTTTGTAGAAAATGTACTCTAGATTATTTTTATAATAGGCATTTTGTTGATAAAGTTGATGGTTTTGGAGATATTTGCAAAAAAAAACAAAAACGAAAAATGGTACCTTCTTAGGGCCTGAAGGGCCAACGCCGACTTCGCTCCAGGGGGGAAACTTGGGAGAGTAATATTTGGGTCAAAATAAAGCGATTAAAGCAATTTCCAGCTTTCCACTAATTATTTCCTTATTGAGGCTTTTTTCCGACCTGTCTGGCCTATAAAGTTCTATTGATCTTAAACATGTTTTATTCTGTGAATATAACTTACAGAATTTTATAAAGTAACTCATAAATAATTTTTAACATTCTATAAACGAAACACACACATATTTTATTATGAGCAAATATTCTCATGAAAATAAATTTTATTATTTCAGATTTTGAAAAATAATTTACATATCATATTGTTCTATATTGAAACACCTTTTTTTAGTAATAATCTGATACAGGTACGAAGTACACCATTTTACACTGACTGTATAACAATATAAAGTATTGACAGTAAGAAAACAAACAATAAAATTTAACACAAAAAAGGGACTTAATAATAACAAATTCATTGGAAATTAAATAACAAATAAAATAAATAACAGAGGTTATAAAGATATGTATGCGAGTCGTCCAATTCCAGAACTACCTAAGTCAATTTCATGAAATTTGTGAGAAAGGGCAAAAAACTGTCTTGAGTTATCCGTGCGCGTTTAAATAGAAACAGTTTGTTTAATAGTTACAAAATACGATTAGTTTTCATTTAATGTATGTTTTAAAAATACAGTAAAAGCAGTTTTTACGTAATAATAGAAAATATATTGCACTTAAGCAGTTTTGATACAGGATCTAGGACTTAGTAGTTTTGGATTAGTTTCATTAAGTCAGTAATTATGGTTTCTATGTGAAAGTGAAATTATTGCTATACTTTAAAGTTCTCTAAGAAACTACCCAGTATACAATAAAAGTAATCTTTTAACCTTAAATTTCCATTCACAATATGCTCACAGCTTTTGAAACTAGGCGAAATAGAGTCCATTGGACTGCACAGCAACGTCATTCCATGGGGTGTTCTTCTTCTTCTCCTTCTTCTACTTCAGATACATTTTGTCGAGCTATGTCTTCGCCACATAGTAGCAAGTCTCGCTAGAAGCCTAGATCCTCTCTGTTGTGCCACTCAGGGCCGAAATGCTTTGACAAAAGCTGTTTCACATCAGTCACTTACATATATATAAATATATAAAAGTGTACCCGTTCCTACGCCACTTTAACATGTTTTCTTGGCGTTGATTACAGTAGCAGTGTTTAGCTATGGACAAGTTCATTGTTAAACGTAAACGCCTGGAGAGTGAAAGTGAGCAGTCGGCTCCTACTCCCGAACCGTCGAATTCAACATAAAGAAGACAAACGAAAGAAAAGAACATACCAGGACAGTTACGTAGTGTATGGATTTACGTGGAATAAGAACGAGGAAAACCCTATCCCTGTGTGTTTAGTTTGTGGCGAAACACGAGGCCATGGTACCTAGCAAACTGAAGTGGCATCTCACAATTAAGCATCCTAGTGGGTCAGGGAAGAGTGTGATGTATTTTTCACGTGTACTAGAAGGGGAGAAAAAAAACAGCTGTGCGAATGGTAAAGAGAATGACCATAAGTGATACTGCTCTTGAAGCCTCGTTGAAAGTAGCAGAACTGATAGGAAAAAAAATCACACACACCCCTCATACTCTTGGAGAGGAAATCATAGGTCCTGCATGGAAAATTATAGTTTCAACAATACTTGGTGAAGGAGCAGCTAATCAAATTTCGAAATTTCCTCTTTCCAACAACACAATCAGTCGCAGGATATCTGAAATGTTTGCAATATCAACGAACAAGTCGTGGGGAAAATAAAAACTGATAGAGCATTTGCTTTGCAAGTAGATGAGAGTATCGATAGTGGTGACAAACTGCAACTCCTTGGTTTTACCAGATATATTGATGATAAAGATATTAATGAGCCGTTTCTGTTCTGTTGACCGCTGGAGACTACAACCTCAGGCCATGATATTTTTGTTTCTATTAATTCCTTTCTCAATGTCCAAGATCTTTCATGGAAAGACTGGTTGGTTGGTTCTTAAGTTTAGGGGCTGCGACAACGCAGTCATGTAGCCCCGTGTACTTTGGTGTGTGTAGAATCTGTCTGATAACCGGTGTTAATTGTGATGACTGTATTAGTGCGTGTTATCTGTTTTTAATTCAAGTAAGGACTGCAGTCTTTAGAATTTTTCAAATAGTTCCGACTTTTGCTGCCAAACGCCACCGTCAATGACTACTAGTTCAGAACTTAGCTACCAGACGCCACCGCAGTCGGCTCTTGACGACGAACGTAGGAACCTAAGAACGTTAGTCAAATGTTTAACCTATATATAATTTAGCTTCACACAGGTGTAATTAGTGGAAGGTTCTTTAACATGCCATAAATCTATGACATGGGACCGCCGGATTTACTTCTCCTCCGAAGGAAGGCATACTGAGGGATTTTTAACTCTCTTAAAAAATCCGACGACTTCGGCCGGCATGGAAAGACTGTTGTGGTATATGTACAGATGGTGCACAATCTATGTCTGGGAAATTTAAAGGTTTTTACTGCAAGAGCTCAAGATTTTGCTGCAGTGTTTAACGAAGTTGTGAAAATGGTGAACTACATCAAGTCTCGACCTTTAATGTGCAGGATTTTTAAACAGTCTCGCAACGGATGCACCTCATACCTCTTTGTTACTTCATACAGAGTAAGGTAGTTGTCACGGGGTCGTGTATTGAAGCAGTTTCTTGAACTTAGAGAACAGGTGAAAACTCTTTTTAAGGATGAAAATCAAGATACATTTTATGAGCTGTTACTAACTGATTCTTGGTGCTTGGAACTGTCGTATCTGGCAGATATTTTTCATAAACTGAATTAACTGAATGTTTCAATGCAGGGTAGACAGGAAACAATAATTTCCTCAACAAATAAAATGAAAGATTTTAAAAGAAAACTTAGTTCTTGGACGTCTGCAGTTCAGAAAGGAGATCTTTCAAACTTTCTTCATCTGGCAGTAGATAACGATCTGGGTAAGCTGAAAGACCGCATTTGTGATCACTTATCAAGATTGCAAGAAGCAATAGATACATACTTTCCATCTATTTCCACTATGAATGTCAACTGGGTTGTCTCACCATTTGATTTCATAGATAGTGCGAGGAAATAGATTTCACTGGTTGCGAACGAGATGAATTTATTGATCTTTGTGCCGATTCCACACTCAAAGGTAAGTCCACCAAGAGTGAGGCGTCGGTGGCTACTTTTGGGCTTCAGCGGAGAGAGTAGTATCCTAAACTAATGAAGAAAGCAATTAACACACTTTCGCCCTTTCCAAAATCCTAACTCTGCGAGCAAGCCTTCTCTGCTCTGGTGACAATAAAATCCAAAGCAAGAAATAGACTGAATAACCTTGAGGATGATTTGCGTGTTTCATTTTCAACTGCAAGGCCCGATATCACGTACCTGTGCCCTAAGCATCAATCACAAGTTTCATATTAACGATTTATCGAACAAAATTTTGATGTATTTTTACTCACTGACTGTAGTAAAGTTGACTGTATTATGTTATAGTGTACGTTACTTATTATAAAATATTTCAATAAATTTACATATGAAACATATGTTTTCTTTTTTTATTCAAGGAAGGGTGCCCCTAGTGTTTAATGTTATTCCCAAGGGTGCCGTGAACTTCAAAAGGTTGGTAAACTCTGCTCTAGTCTGTGGTCGTGCGGACTGGCATGATGAGTCAGGGCGGGAGGGAGGCGGAAGCTGCGATAGCAAAGGTGTTGAAGGAGAGGATAAGGCAGGTGCCCGAGCGCGCTCTTGCCCAAGACCTTGTCTTACCGCTGTGTGTGTGCGCGCGTGTGTGTATGTGTGTGTGACTGATTCAACCTGCGTTTTGTAGAGTCTGAAAGGTACAATCACCACGGGTATATCGCTGAACCAATTTTCTTTATCGAACTTTTCTACTGCTCAGAATAAGAGCCACATCAAATTAATAAAACTTTGAAGTTAATATAACAATTTTTCCTCACTAAAAATGGTATTCAAATCTGAAGAGGTTAATACAAAATTTGATTTTCGTAATAAGAATTGTTCATATTGCAGGTACTACTACAGGGGTTGTTGTACATAAATTTCGGTGTCTTCCGATTATTAGTTTCGTCGTGGAGATTGTACCTTTAACGCTCAAAATAGCCACTTTGAAGCAATGTCCTCAGCAAACGAGCCGTCGTTATTTTCTTCAAAACGCATATAATATCTCACAAAGACCTACATTAGAGATTAAGAGTAAAAATAAAAATAAAAATAAAATTTCAATTTTTGACCGCACAGCCTTAACATAAAACAAATCATGGAAAATTCACTATTTTCACCAATAGACAATAACTAATGCCTTCATCATTTCTGACGTTATTCATCTCGTGATAAAATGCAGGTTTGTTCAATCTCACACGGTTTAAGTAACCGGATCATCACTGATAAAAATCAGACTTCACCTCAAACACATCCTGTCACAAAGTTGAGTTTTAGTGTCGAACTCTGACTTCTTTCGGCATAGTCCTGCTGCGTAGATCAAAAATGCTTACATGTATAGGATATAGACTTCTAAGTTCTGTAATGTCTGCCTGAAGCTTGGAAAAATAATAATAATAATAATTAATAATTAATTTCTAAGAATTTCATGGAATTATATTGACGGTGTATTTTTCTTCACAGCCTCATAATAATAATGTTCCGGTTTGTCTCCAGAGTAGCATGTTGGCTACAGCGAGTCGATCTCGACTCTCTGCACTGTCTAGATAATAATTTCAAATTCTAGCTGTCGACTTCCAATTTCGATGTCATGATGACTTAATGACCGGGCTCAACATGTCCGAGATAACTTGATGTGCCCTATATTGTCACATATGCAGTGTGAGCCAATCCAGTATGCCTACAAATTGCAGGAAGGCGTTTTAAAGAAATGCCTCTTATGTTTCAGGCGTTTCCTTATCCAAATCCGGATATATGAAGTGGGATTCTGGAGAGCCTGGTGGAAAATCCGATCAACAGTTCGGTGGAATTAGTACAAAGGGTCTATTCCATGACATACCCAACACCTGGAAGCTTCCTTTCGTTTGCGAACAAGAGCTTTAGGAATGACAATGTATTGTATTGTAGATTATTAATCACTTGAAATATATTTTCTGTCAATTTGGTTGTATCATGACAAAATTAAAATGCAAACATAGCCCGTGTGGGGGACAGTATATTTTAAAATAATTGCAAGCACTTACGAGGCATGTTCGTAAAGTACTGTAAGTACTGGAAATTTCCAATAAAATAGTGAATTTGCTTGTCATGTTCAATTTGCGTGGCTTTCACAAACCTTCCACAAGTATTCTACAGATATTCCATTTTTATTGAAGGGTTTGCCGTAGCGTGGCATCAGTTTATGATTCCCGTCTTATGGAATGTTTCCGTCTCGGATGAAAGCGATGCTTCCATACCTGAGACTAATATCTGACCAGACTGCCGAGTCGATGGGCCGAGGATTGTCATGAACATTTCAAACCTTCATAAAAGTGTGTCAAATAGACTTGACCTTCCCTCACGAGCGTCTGTCTCTCACTAATGTATGCAGCAATTCAGCAAAACCAACCAACTAACAAACAAATAAAATAAATTGTGCAATGAACCGGACTTAACATTTCTTATGAAGATAACCACTAAATGGAAAGACGCCCAGAAAATTCCTCACCTTTAATCCCACAATACTATAAGATAACACAAGTCCCCGTTTTAAATACCTTGGTGAAATCATACAGTCCTCGGGACTAAAACTAATCGCCAATGAACAAAGAATCACCAAACTGCATAGGCCTGCAAGCAAATGTGGGCTCATTACAACAAGAAGTGCATCTCGCTAGACGCAAAATTAAGGCACTATACAATGGTGATTCTTCCGAAAGCCACTTACGCAACCAAAACAATGGTGATCGACAGTCGTTCTAAAATTAAGGTAATTCTATAAAATAAAATAAAAACAAGAAAGAAAAATATCAACGGGGCAGTTTAATAATAACGGTATTTGGACGAAGGGGCCTTAAAATGATCTCTAACAAAAGATCGAAATAGTAACGGACGTACTCAGAAAACGCCGAACACAGTTTTATACACACATTTACAGGATGGAAAACTTCAGAACGGCTAAGAAATTGATCAACGTTATAACACAGAGTAAGTGTGGCACGGAGTGGCCGACAGAGGTTCAGAGGGATCTACAACAAGTCAACATACAAAATATCGAGGACCGTCTCGAGTCCCGGAATAAAATAAATGTTAATTTTGAGCATAGACCATCATGACAGCATGGAAGGAAATGGGCAGCAGAGCGGAAGAAGGAGCATCCTGAGAGCATGAAGAGATTTTGGAGAGAGAAGCGGCAATACGCCAGAAGATGATATCATGTATTCAAATTCAATCGCTCTCCTAAAGATGACCACTCGATTAAATAAATAATTAAATGAATAAATAAATAAACAAATACATAAATACATAAAGAAAGCAAAAACAAGATGTTCAGCAAAGAAGATACCGTATAGAATACTTTCTCTTAGATGTGTGGGTATAGTTATAACTCTTTGTCCATATCAAGGAGTAGATTATATTTAAACGTTCGTTGTAGTAGATTGTTGAAATACAACGTGGTGTATTGTTCGTTATACTATACTACCGGTAATGATTTGATTACGGAACTTACTGGACCTATTACCGACTGTGTAACTCAATGTGGTACTTTTGACGATTGGTCGTCCGGAACGTCTATTGCCATGCGATTTGTACCTTCTAGGCTACGTTCTTCCTTCCATGATAGCTTTCATGCAATTCACGGGATTGAACAGCTACAATTTTTCCCTGCAGTGAATATATCACAATGAAAAAAGTGAGGATGAGTGACGGCCCATTTTGTTTCAACCAATTCCTGAACTCAACGTAGTATGCACTTATCCTCAAAATTATCACAAGCTGCTCAGAGAATAAACCAATCAGCTGTTCCCAAAAATCATTTCCCGCCTAAATAGACGTGTATCAAGTAGGCTGTGATAACATTTGAGCGCTGGTGTCAAACATAAAATTTTAAAAAGACCATAAAAATTGGGACTTTTCCTGAAAATTTCAAATAATTCAAGAGAAATGTATCACTCTCTCACTCATCCTCACATTTATCCTCAATAATTTTACACTACACGTTTGATAGGTCTTTATGAGGTGTATTGATATGCCAAATTTCAAATGTGTACGTGCCCCCGTTTTCTCTTAGGATGGGGGTTTCCGTGCATACGAGTGTTAATTTTTGTACCATACGGTACTTAAAAATTGCCAATAACTTTCGTATTTTTCAACCAAAATCCATGTGTTTTTACTCAACACCTGCTTATTCTCTGTAGGTTGTATTAATAATTACGAAAATAGCGCATTACTAATACATTTCAGGCAAGTGGCAAAAGTTACTTTATGGGTGGTGTTCTTATTGTTTTGACCAGCACTTTATATGAAATGCAGCCAATGGCCATAGCATGGTATTTTAATTGAACGCCCGAGGGCTCCCAGCAAGTTCTATTTCAATAGTTCCAACTTCCAGATGCCATTGTCACTGACACATAGTGGCAAACGTTGGAACTTGATAGAGAGTTTCTAATCAACCAATTATAACCTACACATTTGTCTACACACTACCAATTGTAGTGGTAGGTTCTTTTACATGCCATAAATCTACAGTATGACATGGGACCGCCAGCTATACTTCCCCTCCGAAGGAAGGCACACTGAAGGATTTTAACGCTCTTTAAAATCTGACGATTTCGGCCAGGTATGAACCCGTGATCTTGGTCACAGTAATTCAGCATTTTGCTACCAACTACGCCACGGGGCCGCTAGGGAGGATATTATAAAACAATTAAAAGGGAGTAAATATTCCCGCTCTTGGATAGCCTTGAAGCCGGGACCTTCTGGTCAGTGGGCAGGCGCGTTGCCACTCGTACTCCGTTTCTATGCTAATTGTTGCACATCATAACCTGTATGGCTAAATATTCAATGATTTCAGTTATACATCTTACATAGAGTTGAATGCATTCATTCAGTGTCTGCAAGTTTCCCGCCCGCTTTGCTTTCATAATGCGAATCTACTGCAATTGCTACTCTCAATAGACAACCCTCCTCCATATTTGTTTCCCTACAATTTTATGCGCATATAGTAGGCCTAGTGCTACTATTAGTGGTTTCGGTCGGTAAGCTAGCAGATGTCGCTAGTTGTCCCTTTTGTAGAATGCCTGCAACCTCTTCTATTCCTTAGATTTGCATCTTTATAACTAGAGCCCTGCGCGGATAAACAAAAAGTTATCCGCATCCGCCCCGCATCCGCACGACTGTTTTCTGCATCCGCCCCACATCTGCATGACTGTTATCCGCATCCGACCCGCATCCGCAGTACTGTTATCCGCATCCACCCCGCATCCGCATGATTTTTATCCAAATCCGCTGATATAATATTATTTTTAATTTAGCCTATTAGATAAAGCATAACGTGTTAAACCAACACATTTAGAAATTTGAGGAGAAAGTCGTTCCCCTGAGCTATGATAGCCTGATTCAAGAGGAATAGTTTAGGCTATGTTAAATTTCGGACAGACCACTCCATTCCCCGCATTTAGGCCCTTTTGCACAAGTCTACACCGTTTCACCGATCAAATAACTTGACGGACTTATTGTCGCTAGGCGACAGCGACTAACACTGTATCATGATAGTCAACGCTGCACCAACGATTTACTCTGGATCATGATAGTCCGGTAATATTTGCTAAAGGACACATGGGAATACTGACCGATTGACAATCAAGGATTGTATTGGACTGTAGTATTCTCTATGCTATCGTATGCACAGTTATTATTTCATTTGCGGGGCTTAGACATCGTACTCCATTCCCTGCATTTAGGCCCTTTGGCACAAGTCTACATCTTTTCACCGATCTTAACCAAATTTATGTACTTACCCTTCGAAACCCTGCGGGTAACACTATCCACTTGATATTTTGAACAACTCTCGCCATTTCCTACATTTAGAACAACAGACAAAATGAACTTGAAAACTAACTTGAAAACTATGTTTTAAGGTCCTTGAACCATTCATGTCCGTATAGTGAAACTGTAAGAATATTTTAGTAAGTCAATTGTTGGTTGGCAATGCGAGCTGCACCACGTCGCCCCTACCAGAATTGCGAAAATAGTTACAACTTGCGCTGCTTATAAATTGGAGTCACTGGGAGTAATTATTGCAAGAAGGTTTCTTAGGCCCCGTAAAACAGTTAGCATCATGAAAATAGCTTTCCACGGTGGGTGAGTGGATAGCGTGTCGGTCTACTAACCCCAAGATTGCAGGTTCGCCCCTGGCCGTGGTAAGTGATTTTTGAAAGGCGACAAAAATACGATACGCAAGTCATACGATGTTGGCATGTCAAACAACCCATTTGAATTCAGTAGGCCGAGTTCATAATGGCAAAATTAATCTCGGGAGTTTCCGCTAACACAAAGTTCCTCATTTCTCTACTAGAAAGCGCTATAATGTTCAAGGAGCGTAGATATCTATTATCTAACCTCCTTGACTTTCATAGTGATTCAAGGAACAACGAAATTTGACATTCAAGCTACCCTCTGGGTGTCAAATTACAAAGCTTGCACCAGGCACCCGAGGCCATACGATATTATATTATTATCTTGAAAATATTATGCCTCTGTATAAGTGCGATAGTGTTGGTGCAGTACATAGAGGTAATCAGCTGCATTAAGCGTTGGTGCTTTCAAATTTTCTTTCATTTATTCAGATCCTTATCCTTGAGCGGTATGTGGCGATAAATGACACTATTGCTACTTCAGGAGCTCGGGACAGCCGAAGTTTTCCAAAGTGCTCTGATTATTTTCCTATGGCACTATGTGACAAAAGACAACACTATTGATGTCTACTTTTCTAACAGCCAATGAGATATAGGCCCTAGGCAGTGTCTTTTATGTCACAAACTCCTCTTTCTAATCATATTTTTCAATTCGTTTGTAAATTACATGTGTTAGTACTGTAGTTAGTAAATAGCTGTTTCCCTATTCATTATTGTCATTATCATTACGGGAAATTGGCCTGAATGTTACGTCCATTATCCTGTACTATTTATTACCCCCACCACCACCAAAAAAGTTATATTTTTAAAATATATTTTCTGTTAATTTAAATATTATATGCCAGTTCTATAGTAGTATTCATTATCATTCATAAAACAAAAAAATCCACCGGGCGAAGCCGGGCACTATTGCTAGTGCTTATATAAATTGTAATCCACTGGCATCTAATATACATATCAATTTTCATTATAACCACAAGATGGCGACGGCCAAATTTTAAAACTCGTTTTTATTTCTTTTGCCCTAATCATGCGATTGAAGTTTGAATCATACACCTACACAATAATCTTCCTGTAACAGTACAGAACTCTAAGACCTACAGTAGATAATATGTAAAAATCCAACATGGCGACCATCTGAAATATTAGACGGTTCTCAATATTTACGAATCTATTACAGCAATCAAACTGAACATTTGTATGTTGATAGAGGCGATTAATATAAGTTGGATACATGAAAATGGGCTTTAGTTCTTCACGGAACTACTTGTTCAGTGGGTGATGGTATTTACAATTCTTACACTTATTTAGTAACAACAGTTATTATAAACTTGTGCAACCTGCCAAGATGTTTCAGTTATAGTTGTTGAATAATTGAGGGGCTTTGCAACATCGTGGTCATGTAGCTCCGTGCACTTCGGTGGGTGTAGAATTTGATGATAACCTGTGTTATTGTGATGACTGAATTAATGTGTGAGTTTGTAATTTAGTTGAGGATTGTATAGGGGGCGGCCATGGTATTTGCCTGGAGTAGAAAGAGAAACCACGAAAAACCACTTCAAGGATGTCGGAATTGGGAATCGAACCCTCTTCTGAGTTTTGCCTCGCGAATCTGAGAATACCGCGTTCCAGCCCCCAGACAGGAATTAAATTTCTTGGCACCGCCGCCGGGAATTGAACCCGGGCCTTCGCGCTGACAGCCAACATTGCTAGCCACTACACTACACCAGAACCACATTTATCACGCACATGCTGCTCCCAATTAGCTTATCGCACACCTTCGGAGCGTAATCACCAGCACCTCCTTGTGCAAACAGGAGGCCATTGCTTTTACGGGATGTCTATAGGCTAATTTTATTTATTCATTTATACCTTTTTTTATATATTTTTATTTATTTTGTTATTCCTTTATTTATTTATTTATTTATTTATTCCTTTATTTACTTATTAATTTATTCCTTTATTAATTTATTTATTTATGTATTCCTTTATTTATTTATTTATTTATTTATTTATTTAATACTTTATTTATTTATTTATTTATTCCTTTATTTAAATACTTTATTTATTTATTTATTAATTCCTTTATTTATTTATTCCGTTATTAATTTATTTATTCCTTTATTCCTTTATTTATTTATTTATTTATTTATTTATTTATTTATTCCTTTATTGATTTATATATTCCTTTATTTATTTATTTATTCCTTTATTTATTTATTTATTCCTCTATTTATTTATTTATTTATTCTTTATTTATATATTTATTCCTTTATTTATTTATTCCTTTATTTATTTATTTATTTATTTATTTATGCCTTTATTTATTTATTACTTTATTTATTTATTTATTTATTTATTCCTCCATTTATTTATTTATTTATTACTTTATTCATTTATTTAATTATTCCTTTATTATTTATCTATTTATTTCTTTATTTATTTATTTATATATTCCTCTATTTATTTATTTATTTATTTATTCCTCTATTTGTTTATTTATTTATTTATTTATTCCTTTATTTATTTATTTATTTATTTATTTATTTATTTAATACTTTATTTATTTCTTTATTTCTTTATTTATTTACTTTATTTACTTATTTATTTATTCCTTTTTTATTTATTTATTTATTTCTTTATTTATTTATTCCTGTATTTATTTATTTATTTATTCCTTTATTTATTTATTTATTTATTTATTTATTCCGTTATTTATTTATTTATTTATTCCTTTATTCCTTTATTTATTTATTTATTTATTTATTTATTTATTCCTTTATTTATTTATATATTCCTTTATTTATTTATTTATTCCTTTATTTATTTATTTATTCCTCTATTTATTTATTTATTTATTCTTTATTTATATATTTATTCCTTTATTTATTTATTTATTTATTCCTTTATTTATTTATTTATTTATTTATTTATTTATGCCTTTATTTATTTATTACTTTATTTATTTATTTATTTATTTATTCCTTCATTTATTTATTTATTTATTACTTTATTCATTTATTTAATTATTCCTTTATTATTTATCTATTTATTTCTTTATTTATTTATTTATTTATATATTCCTCTATTTATTTATTTATTTATTTATTTATTCCTCTATTTGTTTATTTATTTATTTATTTATTCCTTTATTTATTTATTTATTTATTTATTTAATACTTTATTTATTTCTTTATTTCTTTATTTATTTACTTTATTTACTTATTTATTTATTCCTTTTTTATTTATTTATTTCTTTATTTATTTATTCCTGTATTTATTTATTTATTTATTCCTTTATTTATTTATTTATTTATTTATTTATTTATTTATTCCGTTATTTATTTATTTATTTATTCCTTTATTCCTTTATTTATTTATTTATTTATTTATTTATTTATTCCTTTATTTATTTATATATTCCTTTATTTATTTATTTATTTATTAAATCCTTTATTTATTTATTTATTCCTCTATTTATTTACTTATTCCTTTATTTAATTATTTATTTATTTATTCCTTTATTTATTTATTTATTTATTTATTTATTCTTTTATTTATTTATTTAAGCATTCATTTATTTATTACTTTATTTATTTATTTCTTTATTCCTTCATTTATTTATTAATTCCTTTATTTATTTATTTATTTATTTATTTATTTATTCCTTTATTTATTTATTTATTTATTTATTTATTCCTCTATTTATTTATTTATATATTCCTTTATTTTCTATTTTTTATTCGTTTATTTATTAATTTATTTATTTATTTATTCCTTTATTTATTTATTCCTCTACTTATTTATTTATTTATTCCTCCACTTATTTAATTATTTATTTATTTATTCCTTTATTTATTTATTTATTTATTTATTTATTTATTTATTCATTCCAAGTGAATAGACCACCTAGGATCTCGCAACAAAGTTATTTCCTTTTCTTCTCCTTTGCCTGGAGTTCCCTCTGTCTCCAATATTCCTTCATGCGTTCACTGGCGTGTTTCCTTTGATCGTCTGTCCAAGTCCGTCCACTACTCTTAGGTCTTCCTCCATCTTGAAACCCTTCCAGATTGTTCTCTTTACTCATAAATTAACTTCTTTCTAGCATTTGAAACTCTGTTGATGTTCAACTTTTCTAAATATTTCCTAACTTCCTTAGTTCACGTTGGAGTGGTCTTCTTTTTGTAGAGATAACTTAGTCAAATATTTGTTTGGTTAATCTATGTTTGGCATAGTGACTTTCACGGCCAGTGAATTAAAACTCAGCAATTAAACCCCACACAAGACACGGCATAAACCTAGAAAAATTACTGTGTTTTAATCTATGTTTGTTCATTGTGTATAGATGTCCGGAAAAGTCAGCCTCCTCTTCCATATAGTCTCTGAGATTCATTCCACGTTCTGGTAAACTTCTCCGTTGCTTAGCAGTTTCCATCCGTCTTCAGTCAGAATCGCACCCATGAATTTTCTCAGACACTGAGATATGTGATTGTAAATATTATCTTATCGTTCCTGGCACGGTATTTATTAATCAAACAGAACGTAATGAAAATAATCAAATACAGTAGAAAGCGTATTGTGGGAGCACGATGCAGTACTGTGGTCTGGAGTTCTCCCTCCGTGAAATTACAAGGCCGTAATAACTAACTAACGCAGCAAATTCTCCATCCATAAACATTTACATAGGTCAAACATAACAGTTCATTATTTCGTGCATTTCTTTGTCAGAAAAAAAGCACGATGCCGCAAATACCTAGGAAACTATTAACCCTGCAGAGGATACTAGTATAAGTCGCAAGGGCAGTTGAAAGGTGCTGAAGGTTGAATCTTACAGCCATATTTCAAATAATAGAAATTAATTTAAAAACAAGATGTTCAGTAAAGAACATATAGCCTACTTTCTCCTAAATGCATGGGTATTGTTATAACTCTTTGTCCTTTTCAAGGAGCATAATTGAATGTTGGTTGTAGTAGCTTGTTGAAATACAACGTGCTATAGGGATATTAAACATGAATATGAGGTGCCCTTTGCTAGTGCTACCTCTGTAAAAAAATTCATTCAATTCGGTTTTACCGTGTTTGAATTGATCTGGGGAATGGATTTGCACACATACATGGCCGCTATTTGCAAACTATTGGGCTGATGTCCTTGTAGTCAGTCATAAGATGCTTTCCACAAAAAGGCATGTTGTTGCAAAATACGGTAGAGATCAAATTATTAGGATGGTCGAAATTTGATTCAAGCTTTTAACATTTGGGTGGCCGTCATTCCGTTTCCGTCAAGATGGCGGCGATATAAAACATGACACTGAGGTGCCCTTTGCTAGTGCTACCTCTGTACCAAATTTAGTTCAATTCGGTTTCACCGTGTTTGAATTGATTGGGGGAATCGATTTGCACACATACATGGCCACCATCTGCAAACTATTGGGCTGATGATCTTGCAGTTTGGTCAGAATATGCTTCCTACATAAAGATATGTTGTTGCAAAATTTGGTAGAGACTAGATTATTAGGTTGGTCGTAATTACATTTTAGCTTTTATCATTTGGGTGGCCACGATTACGTTTCCGTCAAGATGGCGGTTATATAAAACATGATACTGAGGTGCCCTTTAATAGTGCTACCTCTGTGCCAAATTTCGTTCCATTCGGTTTCACCGTATTCGAATTAATAGGGGGAATATATTTTGACACAAAGATGGCCGCCATCCGCAAACTATTAGGCGAATGACCTATTAATTTGGTCAAAGGATGCTTCTTCTATAAAGGTATGTTATTGGAAAATATAGTAGAGATCGGATGATTAGGTTAGTCGTAATTTGATTTAATCTTTGAACATTTGTGTGGCCGCCATTACGTTTACGTCAAGATGGCGGCGATATAAAACATGACACTGAGGTGCCCTTTGCTAGTACTACCTCTGTACAAAATTTCGTTCCATTCGGTTTCACCGTGTTCGAATTAATTGGGGGGAATCGATTTTCACACAAAGATGGCCGCCATCCGCAAACTATTAGGCTGATGACCTATTAGTTTGGTCAAAGGATGCTCCCCCCGTAAAGGTATGTTGTTGCAAAATTTGGTAGAGATCGGATGATTAGGTTAGTCGTAATTTGATTTAAGCTTTGAATATTTGTGTGGCCGCCATTACGTTTTCGTCAAGATGGCGGCGATATAAAACATGACACTGAGGTGTCCTTTGCTAGTGCTACCTCTGTACCAAATGTCATTCCATTCGGTTTCACCGTGTTTGAATTAATAGGGGCAATCGATTTTCAAACAAAGATGGCCGCCATCCGCAAACTATTAGGCTGACGACCTATTAGATTTGTCAAAGGATGCTTCATCCATAAAGATATGTTGTTGCAAAATTTGGTAGAGATCGGATGATTAGGTTAGTCGTAATTTGATTTAAGCTTTGAACATTTGTGTGGCCGCCATTATGTTTCCGTCAAGATGGCGGCGATATAAAACATGACACTGAGGTGTCCTTTGCTAGTGCTACCTTTGTACCAAATTTCATCAATTTGCGCTCACCGTGTTCGAATTGATAGGGGGGGGGGGACCCACATTCAGAGTACACACACACACACACTCACACACACACACACACACGCACACACACACACACACACTGACTCACACACACACATACACACACACAGACAGACACACTTTTTTTCGCCCTGTAGTGATCTCATAAGTCTACTTTCATTTTTTGCGAAAATCGAAAGTAGGCTAATAAAAATTCAGAAAAGATGAAAAAACAAGAAAAAGGAAAAATTAGGGGAAAAAAAGAAAACGAGAAAAAGTAAGAAAAAGTCAGACAAAGGAAAAGCTGAAAAAATGTAGAAAACTGCTTAAAAACAAAAGAAAAAAAATACATAAAAAAATAAAAAGATAAAATGAGAATTGAGAACAAGGAAACAAGGAAATAAATATAAATATAAATATAAATATAAATATAAATATAAATATAAATATAAATATAAATATAAATATAAATATAAATATAAATATAAATATAAATATAAATATAAATATAAATATAAATATAAATATAAATATAAATATAAATATAAATATAAATAT
This sequence comes from Meconema thalassinum, assembly GCA_946902985.2. Taxonomy (NCBI): domain Eukaryota; kingdom Metazoa; phylum Arthropoda; class Insecta; order Orthoptera; family Tettigoniidae; genus Meconema; species Meconema thalassinum. The sequence goes on from OX336393.1 coordinate 489,209,486, forward strand.
AAATATAAATATAAATATAAATATAAATATAAATATAAATATAAATATAAATATAAATATAAATAAAAATATAAATATAAATATAAATATTACGAATTTGGAAACAATTATTACAATTGTAAATTAAATATTAAACTACATTTGCAAAATTCAGTACTTAAAAAATAAAATTTTGAATATAAAAATAAAATATTAAAAAGATATTAATCAAAATTATCAAATGAAAATTATAAAAATTAAAATGGTTTTTAATAATAACTAAAATTATTTGAATATAATGCAAATAAAATGTTAGAAAAAGGTGTTCTGATCTATAAATTGTTAAATACAGTATTTTCAGTATATGACTTAGATTTGATCCGTTTATAATTTGTAGGGTGTATAGTATTCTATGAAGAAAGAAGAAGAATGAAGAGATCTTGGGAAGAGAAGAAACCAAAATCATATGCGCATGTTAAATAGGTTCAATCACGCTCCTTGGTTGGGCATAGCGTTAAAAACAAGAAGTTCCGTGACGAACTAAATAGCCTACTTTTCTTAAAATTTAATATTCATGCCAATGATTAATCTAGTATATGGACCTATCTAGAATATTGGCGAAATTAAGTTGGTAATATCGAAATTTCTAATTAGTTCAAAATATATCTGGTATAATGTAGCCTAATAGAGCACTAAAGTTGGCAGCCCTGGTGACTGAATATATTCTTAGTTCCATCTCTTAAGATAGAGAATACAACATTTGGTTGAAGTCCAATAGATAGCATGGACGCTATATGCAGTTAGCCATTGAATCTATCAGCGCGTGTAAAATCATGTTGGCAACAATGTTATGCGTATGTTGGTCAGAAATAATCTGAAATATTATGATCACTTGTTGTACCAATTTTGGATGAAATCCATTTGTTAGTATAGAAGTTACATGTATTTTAAATTGGACCTATCAGCAGGCTTAGAATCATGTTGGCAGCACTGACGTATATTAGTTACTCCAAATTAAAGTTTTGAGCTGTAGGCTTGCATACTTTCTGATATATTGATATTGTGGTAAAACAATAGAGACAGCATTTATTAGCGGTTGGCAGCCCTCGTTGCTCTTAAAAGTACGCACTGTCATATCTATTATGGTACACATAGCACATACGAAATTTGTTTGAAATCCAAATGATAGTATAGAAGTTACATGTATTTAAATTTGGACCTATAAGCAGGTTTAGAATCATGTCGGTAGCACTGACGTTTATAAGTTACTCCAAATTAATATAGAATGTCAGGTACTAAACATGTGCATAGTGCAAAGCTGTCGGCTGGCAAACTTTCTGATCTATTGGTATTTGGATGAAATAAATTGAGAGCAATCATTAACAGTTGGCAGCCCTGGTGGCTCTTAAGAATACGCTAGTCATTTCTGCTTATGTACACATAGTACATACGAAATTTGGTTGAAATCAAATTCATAATGTAGAAGTCATATGCATTTAAAAATAGGTCCTATCAGCAGGCTTAGAATCATATTGGCAACACTGCCACGTATGGCCTACTGGAAATCAAACTGAAATAATATTATTTATACGTGTGCCAATTTTGAAATAGCTTCCTTTCATACCTTCTAAGATATCCAACATGGAGCTCAAATTTCATCTGCGATTTTTCAGCAGTTGGTGCACTGACATCAATTTCAAATACGGCTTTGAGATATTCAGGTATAGATCTTTACACAAACCAAATTTTGTTTCGATTGCTGCAGCCATTCAGGAGTGGTTAGGGGGGGGGGGGGCACACACACAGCCAGACAGAAGAAGGACAGACAGATGGACAGACAGACACTCATTTGTCCGGATGGATCTCATAAGTCTACTTTTTCCTCAGTTTTGAAAAATGTGAAAAGTAGGCTAATAAAGAGCCTAATTTTCTTAAAATTTAAGATTCATTCTAATCTATAGAAACCAAATTGGTAATACTATAATTTCTAAGTAGCCTACTGCAGTTCGAAATACACCTGAAAGAGAATAGCCTAATATCGTAACTTACTACAGTTGGCCGCCCTAGTGATTCTGAATATATTCTTATTTCCATCTCTTATGGTATTGAATGCACATACAAAATTTGGGTGAAGTCTAATGGACAGTATGGATGTTACATGCTGTTTGATATTGGATTTGTCAGTGCGCGTAAAATCATGTTTGTGAACAATGTCATGTATGTGATGCTATGTAATCTGAAATATTACGATCAATTATAATGGCAATTTTGGATAAAATCCATTTTTTTAGAAGTTACATGTAATTAAAAATTGAAACTATCACAAAGCTTAGAATGATGTTGGCAGCACTGTGGTACATCAGTTATTCCAAATTAGTCTAGAATGTTAGGTACTATAGGTGTGCAAAGTTTAGAGCTGATGGCTTGTATACTTTCTGATATATTGATATTGGGATTAAACAAATAGAGCGAGCATTTATTAACAGTTGGCAGCCCTGCTGGTTCTTACGAATATGCATAGTCATAACAGTTATGGTACACAAAGCGCATACGAAATTTTGTTGAAGTCCATTTGTTAGTGTAGGCTCTTAAGAATACGCTGAGCCATATCTGTTTATGTACACATAGTACATACAAATTTGGTTGAAATACCATTGATAGTGTAGAAGTTATATGCATTTAAAATGTGGTCCTATCGGCAGACTTCGAATCATTTTGGAAACACTGCCATGTATGGCCTAATGGAAATTACACTGAAATAATATTATCTACACGAGTGCCAATTTTGAAATAGCTCCCTTTCATACCTTCCAGGATATCCAACATGGAGCTAAAATTTCAATTGCGATTTGTCAGCAGTTGGTAGCACTGACATCATTTACAAATACGGCATTGAGATAGTCAGGTATAGATCTTTACTCATTCCAAATTTCGTTCGACTGCTGCAGCCGTTTAGGAGTTGATACGGGGGTGGGGTGGGGTGGGAGGACACACACACACAGCCAGTCAGACAGACAGACAGACAGACAGAAGGGCAGACAGACACACATTTGCCCGGATCGATCTCATAAGTCTACTTTTTCTTCATTTTTGCAAAATGTGAAAAGTAGGCCTAAAATAATAATAACAGTACTAATGTATTTATAAGATTCTGTTCAATATATACCGCAGTTCCTGCCAAAGAGAGTTATATTCCTCTGTTGATTTATGAAGCCGCTGACGGAATGACAAATGGTCGCCTCGTACTTGAATAATTCCTCTATAATTCTATGAAAGCAAAAAAGTCAGTCGGTTCGTCATAAGTCTTCATCAGACTGCAATCAAAATTACAGTACAAAGAAATTGTACGTCAGTGTATTTCGATTCACATTTCTCAGTATCGATATTGAGCTCTCAATTTTATCGACGTCTAGGTAGACGAGTTAGGTAAGGTTATTGTTCTCCACTGCCTTCACGATGTGCTATCTATCTCCTTTTCACTTCTCGTTTCAATTACCTGACATATTCGCTTCCGGTCTTACGAAAGGAACGGGGTACTCTTAGCCTCGTGTTTCCTAACGTAAGAGAGGGGAGGATCGATTTTCATTTGTGTCGTCCTAGAAGTGGGTTTCCGTGTTTTTATCCACTAGCACTCGAAGTAAATAGTGGGCTGGTTACTAATTTAAGGCCACGACTATCTCCTTCCCAGTCCTAGACACAGTTACAAATACTCACAATACCACAGACACCGCAATAACACAGGGCCGCTTCGGTGGCGAAGTTGGTAGCATGCTGAGCTTCTATGCCCAAGGTTTCTGGTTCAAACCTGGCCGAAGTCGTTGGATATTTAAGAGCGTTAAAAATCTCTCAATATGCCTTCCTTCGGTGAGGAAGTAAAGCAGATTTATGGCATGAAAAAGAACCTTCCACTCGTGAGAAGCCAACATTTGTAGGTTAGATTATTTAATAACGCTATATTAGTTCCAACGTTCGCCGCCAGGTGCTGCCTGCGATGGCATCTAGTAGCCAAGTCTGCAGTTAGGTGTCGTGAACGGTAGCATTTTGTAGCAACAGTAGGAACTACTTGGAATTATACTCTGCAGTCCTTACCTGAATTAAAAACAGATAACACACACTAATACAGCGAAATGCATGAAGTACACCGCCTTTATAGATGAGGCAATCCCAAACAGTGGCAACAGAACATGTTGATAAGCTGTCAAAATACAGATAGCTTTCAGAACTGGTTAGGAAGCAATGCCACATAATACAAGTCACGACAATTCCTATGATCATCTCACGGTGGGTGAGTGGTCAACGTGTCGGTCTACTAATCCCATGTCATGTCATACGATGTTAGCATGTCAAAGAACCCATTTGAATTCGGTAGGCTGTATTCGTAATGGCAAAATTAATCTCGGTAGTTTCCGCCAACACAAAATTCCTCAATTTCCTACTAGAAAGCGCTATAGTGTTCAAGGAGCTTAGATATCTAACCTCCTCGACTTTCGTAGTGCTTCAAGGAACAACGAAAATCGACATGCAAGCTACCCTTTGGGTGTCAAATAACAAAGCTTGCACCTGGCATCCGAGGGCATACGATATTATTACTATAGTGCATCAAGGAACAACGAAATTCGAGATGCAAGATGCCCTTTGGGTGTCAAATAACAAGGCTTGCAACCGGGATCCGAGGCCATACGATATTATTATTATTATTATTATTATTATTATTATTATTATTATTATTATTATTATTATTATTATTATTATTATTATTGGCTTAGGCTTTCACGGCCGGCGTTCATAATTGAGTACAAGTCCTTCGGGCTTGTAGGCCGTGGTCCAGACAGGATATCTCCCGATGTTTCACCGGAAACTGCGTCCGGCATTATCAAGGGTTCCGCTCCTTTCCTTGGTTAGCAGTGGAATGAGGAAGAGGCTTGAAATAATGGGTAACGGTTTGTAGTGGGGTATTGTTGTTTGAATATGACTGTTGGTTGGGTGGATCTTGGCGATGAACTAACGGCTGGAAGGTAGTTTACAGCTACAGCCCGACAGTCGTCCAGGGAACACCTGACCCTCCCAAGCTCGGTCGCCGAAGCCGGAGCATGCACCGCACCCCGCAACATATACGTGAGACCAGACGATCCAGCCGGAATGCGAAGAGAACGCTCGTCTCACCATGCTAATTTGAAGATCCAAAAAAACTACCTTCCAGCCGTTAGTTCATCGCCAAGATCCACCCAACCAACAGTCATATTCAAACAACAATACCCCACTACAAACCGTTACCCATTATTTAAAGCCTCTTCCTCATTCCACTGCTGACCAAGGAAAGGAGCGGAACCCTTGATAATGCCGGACGCAGTTTCCGGTGAAACGTCGGGAGATATCCTGTCTAGACCACGGCCTACAATCCCGAAAAACTTGTACTTTATTATTATTATTATTATTATTATTATTATTATCATCATCTCCAGCACCGGCGTGATTCCGAACAACTTCAGGGAATCTCTCACAGAATTGAAATTAGACCCAGGTCTTTTTAATATTATGCAGAGGACAGTCATACTTTCGTCGTGTCGCAGAGCGAAGCTGTTGTTGAGTAATCAAGCCTGAAGGAGCGAGTTATGCTACTACGGATTGCAGTCACCGAGAGTTTGAAGAATTTCCTCCTTATGATGTATATCTAGGAATATATGTTTCCTTTCCAGCAAATACGCAAAGAATGTGTACGCGTATGCGCAAAATAAATATAATATATATATATATATACTAGCTGACCCGGCAGACGTTGTCCTGCCAATCAAAGAAAGTGTTGTAACTTTGTTTCTTGAAGTGCTTTTGGATATACAATATTTTTTTCAATTTCTGTTAACTGCCTCTAAACTATTGTGAATTGAATTAACTAATTTAGAAACATTCGTTGGAGCGTGCACAACAACTCTCCAAAGTTTCATCGCAAACGGATAAATGGCATTTAACGCATACGGGATTTGGTTTAAATGATTCGTGCGCTGTCACTCATTTGTTGAATCTACTCGTGCTCTACCAACTGTGAAATGGATTTACTAAGTTAGAAAGCTTCACGTAAGTGTACACAACAACTCATCAAAGTTTCATCGCAATTGATCAATAGTATATGAACGCATACAGGATTTTGTTGGAACGCTACGCGCGTCGTCACTCATTTGTTACATCTACTCGTGCGCTACCAATATTGTAAAATGGATTTACCAAGTTGAACACCTTCCCTGGCTTGTACACAACAACTCATCAAAGATTCATCGAAATCCGATGAATGGCATATGAACGCATAAGTGATTTTCTATAAACGATTCGCGTGCCGTCACTCATTTGTTGAATCTACTCATGCGCTACCTATTGTAAAATATATTTACTAAGCCTGAAACCTTCTCTGGAGTGTACTCAATGATTCACCAAGGTTTGATCGCAATCGGATGAATGATATATGACCGCATACGGGACATTGTGGAAACGATTCGCGCACCGTCGCTCATTTGTTGAATCTACTCGTGCGCTCCTTATTAAAAACTGGATTTACCAAGACAGAAACATTTCCTAGAGTGTACACAACAATTCACCCAAGTTTCATCGCAATCGGATAAATGGTATATGGACTCATACGGTACTTTGTTGAAATGATTCGCGTGCCGTCACACATTTACTAAGTTAGAAACCCTCACGTAAGAGTACACAACATCTCACCCAAGTTTCATCGCTATCGGACGAATGGTATTTGAACGCATACGGGACTTTGTTGAAACGCTTCGCACGTCGCCGCTCATTTGTTGAATCTACTGGTGCGCAACCTCCTGTGAAATGGATTACTAAGTTAGAAGCCTTCACTTAAGTGTACACAACAACTCATCAAAGTTTCATCTCAATGTATGAATGGAATATAAACTTATACGGGATTTTGTTGAAACGCTTCGCGCGTCGTCACTCATTTGTTGAATCTAGTCGTGCGCTACCTAATGTGAAATTGATTTACTAAGCCAGAAGCCTTCCCTGGAGTGTACAAAACATCTCACCCAAGTTTCATCGCTATCGGACGAATGGTATTTGAACGCATACGGGACATTTTTGAAACGCTTCGCGCGTCGTCGCTCATTTGTTGAATCTATTCGTGCGCTATCTATTGTAAAATGGATTTACTAAGCCAAACACCTTACCTGGAGCTCACTCAACATATCACCCAAGATTCATGGCAATCGGATGAATGGTATATGAACGCATACGGGACTTTGAAACGCTCTAACCTGCAGAGAAAAACAGTAGAATTCGACATCACTGCCACCTTTGGTATAAAACACAACTTTTCGCCACGGACGGAGTGTATGTAATGGCAGTAGTTGCACAGGTTGCGACCAGGTGGCTCTAACGTGCAAAGACAAACCGTCCAATGACATCAGCTTTCACGAAGGCCAAGGCTAGTGGTTTCCATGACGACTGTTTTTGACTGTATATTGTGGTTCTAAAATTGTGTGTAAATTGTGGTTCTAAAATTGTGTTCATTCTACCTACCGGGTCAGATTGTAAATCTAAACCATACATGGACCCACCCTAATATACATACCAAATTCCATCAAAATCGGTTCAGTCGTTTAGGAGGAGTTCAGTCACATACACACGTGTCGAAGAATTATATATATAAAGATATATATATATTTTTTTTTAGGGGAAGAAATGCATTTACGCACAGAGTGTCGGGCTTCTGCTCCTGAGTAGCAGACTACCGACTAAAACTCCCCCGTTACTTCTGAACACTAGCCTGGAACCGTTTATCACATTACTTCAGGCTAGAGTCAATTTATATTTGCCCGTAGGGCACTCTTCCGTAATGAATCATCTTCAGTGGCGATCCAGATCAGTCTTCTTTGTTCGGAGGATATCTTCAACAAAACTTGCTACAAGTTTCCAATGTTCTTCATTTTGTAGCATTACCGCAACAATATTTTCGGGAGATATCTCTACATCAATTTGATCTTGAAGAGACTGCCTACTTTGGACCCACCGTCCACAAGAGAAGAAGGTGTGATTAACATTATCTACCTCATTAACACAGTAGATACAATCTGGTGAATCCACTTTCCCCATCTTCTTAAGATAAGAACAGAAGTACCCATGGCCAGTCAAGAACTGAGTGAAGCAATAACCAACCTCACCATGCTTCCTCTCTGTCCAAACCTGCACCTGGGGGATCATTCTCCTAGTCCACTGGCTTCGGTGTCCTTGCTCCGATTTGATCTGCCAATCGTGAAAGGTTTGTGCTCTTGCTGTTCGTCTTGCATTTTGTAAACCTACTTCCGATTTCCTCCAGTAAATGTACTTCTTTCGCTAGAAAAAATATAATAATAATAATTATTATTATTATTATTCAGGAAGAAGTCTACAGTGAAATAAAGAAAATTTCAGAAACGATCCGTAAGAGGCGGGCACGGTCATCTCAAACGAATGGACGGAAACAGGCTGACTAAACAGATTTTTCATTTCTTTGACTCCAAAACCCAAAACCACAATGCTCTGGTTTATGAATACCAAAGACGACCTCAAAATGCTGCATCTAAAACCCGATGACGCCTTCAATAGAGATCTCTTCCGCAAAAAGATACTGACTAATGTGCTAACCCAAGACGAGACACCGAACCCGAAAAGAAGACAAGGTACCACCTGGACAGCGGAGCGCAAGAAAATGAGGGAATTCTGGGCTCAGAGGAAAGCGAAACAAATTGCCAAGTGAAGCAAGGCTTACCGTGGTCCTAGATGGCCTCATCGAATTATGTATGGGTGTATACTGTAAATATAATTCAGGTAACACGATTCCAAGATGAGAACCATTTCGACTCTGAAAATTTCAGGATATTTAAGGGTAAACCAGCCATTAATATCAAAGGCAATTTATTAATGTCTGGGACGGCTTTTGCAGTGAAGAAAACTATCTCAGATTCAGTTATAGACTTCACATCACCATGTGAAAGAATTTCAGTGCTTACAGTAAAATCAAGCAACAAGGCATATGCCTTGATAAATGCCCATGCTCCCACTAACATAGACAATAAGAGAAATCCACAGACTGTAGAAAAGTTTTGGGAATTACTAGAGGAAAGTACAAGTAAAATCCCCAAAATCACGTGAAAATCTTATTAGGGGATTTCAATGCACAGGTTGGCAGAGAGAAGATATACAGTTCAATAGTAGGACTCCATCCCGCACATCGGCGGACTTTTTTTATTCGTGTCAGAGGTACCAAAATATACAAACAAGAAATTGAAAAAACATCACATAATAGAGCACTTGCATATAACATAACACAAAAGCAACAGAAATGAAACAGAAATGATAATATATACAATATTTACAAGAGTTGTGACCAGTATTTGGCTACATTGACAGCGTTGTTAGCAGCCAATGCCAGATCCAACCCTGTGCATGAGTCTGGGCATAGACGACAGTTCATGAAATGCCTAGAAGTTTGTTCTTCTCCACATTCACACAGTGTGTCCCCATCATGCAAGATTCCCCATTTCATTAGATTGTCCTTAGATCTTGCTACACCGGTGCGCAGTCTGTTTAAGGACTTCCAGGTACACCATTCATCTTTGTGACCAGGTGGTAATTTTTCTTCAATTTCAACAATTTCCGGATGATCAGGATACCTTTGATTCCATAGCTTAACCCTGGCGTTTTTTGGGTTAGAATCAAGTGGAGAAGAAGACGGTAGAAACATTTCCTGGACTTCAGTCGAGCTGAAGGTGGCTGATGACCATGAAGGGGATGGGCTGAAATGTTGCAAACCTTATGTCTCTCGATATTAGCGGCCACCTCACGTCTAATATCAGGTGGGGCTATGCCTGCATGTGAGTACAACTTCTGTGTTTGTGTTGGTTTTAAAAATCCTGTGATTAGCCTGCAAGTTTCATTCAAGGCAATGTCGACTTTTTTGCGTGAGCTGATTTATACCACACGGGACTAGTATATTCAGCAGCAGAATAGCAGAGATCTAGGGCGGTTGTCCTTACTGTCTGAGGGTGGGCACCCCATCCAGAACTAGTTACCTTACGTAGTAGGCAATTTCGTGATGAAACTTTTGCCTTTGATTTTGGTGCAGTGTGTATTGAAGGTCAATGAACGTTCCAATGTAACACCAAGGTAAACTGAGGTATTTCTATGTTCCAGTTCCAATCCTTTCCAATTCACACGCAGCTTCCGCAAGGCTTCTTTGTTCTTCAAATGAAAGGCGCACACTTTAGTTTTCGATGGGTTTGGCTTGAGGCGATTTTCCTCATAATAATTGGAGAGCATCTTCAGAGCAGCAGTAAGGTTTTGTTCCACTGTCTTGAAACTTTTACTCTGGGTTACCAGAGTCAGGTCATCTGCATATAGGAAGCTCCTTGTATGAGGTGGAAGTGGTTGGTCGTTGGTATAGATGTTAAATAGTATTGGAGCTAAGACACTGCCTTGTGGGAGACCGTTTTTCTGTATTCTCCATCTACTCCGCTGACCTTGGATGTCAACAAAGATATGTCGGTTCTGCAACAACATAGCAATAATCATTGTGAGCTTGAAATCCGTAGAAAGATAATAGAACTTCCTTAAAACTAACTGGTGTTGTACAGTGTCATAAGCTGAGGAAATATCGACAAAAGCCACTCCTGAAATATCACCACGCAAAAATCCGTCTTCTATGTGCTGAGACAGATTAAGGATCTGTGAACAACAGTTCCTTCCTGGCCTAAATCCAGCCTGCTCTGGAATTAAGAGAGGTTCAACCACTGGTATTAAACGGTTCAAAAGTATTCTTTCAAAAACTTTATATAGATGACAAAGGAGTGATATTGGTCTGAAGTTCTTTGGATCTGTAGGCTGCTTACCAGGTTTCAGAATTGCAACCACCTTAGTCTTTCTCCAGAATTAGGTATTTCACATCGTTCCAAACATTTATTGAATAGCTGTAGAATCCATTGTTTGGTAGCATTTCCAAAATGTTGAATCTGCTCCATACGCATGTCATCTAGTCCGGGCTGCCTTGCCAGTTTTACTCGCTTTTATGGCATTTTCCATCTCTTCAATTATGACAGGATTGAACAGACTGGATGTTTCTTGTTCAATATTTCTTTGAAGTTTTGGTGTTCTTTTTCGCTTATCTGTTTTTTCATTTATTAGGAGTTGATGAGCAATCTATTTAGAAGTAATGTTGCTGTGTAGAGGGCTTATCGTGGGATCATTGTTCAGACGTCGTAGCAGCTTCCAAGCTTCTCTGCTGTTTCTCGCCAGATCTAGTTCTTCCATCAATTTGACCCAACGGTCTCTTTTTATTTCACCCATAGACTGGATTAGTTGTTGACCAGACTGAATAGTCTCCTCGCTGAAAGGGTTGTCTTCATAGAGCAGTAGGTATGCTGTACTGGCATCCAAACCCTGTATGTACTGAGACCTACAGCCTCTTGGGATTGACTTGCGAGAGCATTCTTGCACAGCATCGTTGAACGCATCATATGTCTCTGGAACAGGTTCGATATTTGTTACCACTTCATCTAAGCATTTCATAAATTTCATCCAATCAGCTTTCTTAAAGTTGTAGCGCCTCATAAATGGAACAGATTGTGGATGAACTGCTGAGACAACTTGGCACATAATGGGTCTGTGTTGTGTGTTGGGAATATGTTCACAGACAGACATCACACACTGCTGTGATATAGCTTCGCTAACAAAAATGAGATCTGGGTTGTATCCACGTCTCCACCGACGACAGTTGAAAGAAGCGGGAAGTTTACTGTCGTGTATTAAGGACAGTTGACTAGACTCTGCCCACATAATCACAGCTTCACCGTCCTCATTGTCTTCTCTATATCCCCATAGGCAGTTATGGCTATTGAAATCGCCAACGGTGACATGCATCTTCTCCTCTTGCCCTACAACTGAATCAGTAAAGTGGAAAGGAACATTCGGCGGTTTATAGACAGATGTTATGATACTGTTCGTTAGTTCAACTGATAATATTTCTATATCACTGTTGTCTGTTGTTGTGGTAGATATTACGTTCAGTTGTGGCCTTGTTAATATAGCACTACCATAGTTTTCATGCGGCCTCTCAGCTACCAAGCGCATTTCTGATACTCTTGGTCGTCTTTGGTTGCTACTCCTGTGAGTTCCTTGAACACAGAGAACATCACCCTTGTGTGTGTGGCACAGTTGCTGAAACAGGGTTTCCTTGTTTGATGTTATGCCTTCTATGTTAACTGATACAACTGTCAGCTTTGGTCCTGAAAAGGACCATTTGTGGGGTTTATGAACCATATAACTATATTATTTGGTACTTCTGGTGTGAGAGAATCAGCCGTCTAGGAAGAGTCCTAGTCCGTTGCCCAGGAGACACCCTGGTGCATATCAATATCACATGCAAATACACCCTACTGGGAGGTTTCTCTCGTGTCTCGGCGGACTAATAAGAATGGAGAGCGTCTAATAAGATAATTGTACATCATTCATGCTGAGACTCATGTCCACGCATTTTATGAGACCATTACACAAAAAGAAAACCTGGAGATTACCTAACCAATTATTAGGGGAATTTCAGATAGATCGGTTGGTTGGTTGGTTCCTTAGTTTAGGGGCTGCGACAACGCGGTCATGTAGCCCCGTGTACTTTGGGTGTGTGTAGAATCTGTCTGATAACCGGTGTTAATTGTGATGACTGTATTAGTGTGTGTATCTGTTTTTTAATTCAAGTAGAGATAGATCATGTGGCTATTTCCGCAAAGAATTTGCTGGAGATTCAGAATGTCAAGGTACGGAAGGGAGTGGTAGATTCGGATCACTACCTCACACAAATCAAGGATCGGTTTAAACCAAACAGGTCCAACCCTAAAGGCAACCGGTTTCCAAGAGTTGATCCGGACTGCTTGAGGAAGAACACCGAGGTTTTCGTACGAGACTTACGGGAAGAAAATCCTAGGGAGTGGCCAGACCTTCGCAAAACGTTACAGTCATCAGCCATGAAATTAGGACAACCACCTAGGAAAAGAAACACAGATGGTGGAACACAATCTGTGATGAAGCCGTCAGTGACCGAATCAAAACATGGCATCAATGGAATGGACATCGAACAGTGGAAATATGGGAGAACTTCCTAAAAACTCAAAAATTGACCTGTAAAACAATCCGGCGCGAAAAACGTGCCTACAACAAAATCAGACTCGCAGGGTTAGAACAGGTTTTCCAGAATAACAACACTCGAAATTTTTACAAGACATTCCGTAAGGACCTGTCAGGGTACAAACCACCAACATTAAGTTTCCGACGACTTAATGGATGACTAGAAACAAACAGTAAAGAGAACTGCAAGACAAGAGCTGATTATTTCCAAACTCTACTGAACTGTGATCCTCCAGCGGAAAGGCTGCTGTTTGAAAAATCCGTACCAAACCCAGACTCACTTTCCCCAACAACTCAAGAAATAAAAGAGATCCAATAGCTCAAATATAACAAAGCCCCTGGGAACGATGGCATAACTGCCGAGATGTTGAAAATAGGAGGAGATGACCTCATAAGAGAATTCATACACTCCTAAGAGAAATAAGGGAGAGCGAAATAATTCCGAAGGACTGGAAGAATGCCATTATTCATCCGTTGCATAAAAAAGGCGACCGAGCGAACCCCAACAACTACAGGGGTATATCACTTTTACCAATTTTTTAGACTAGGTCTTATCTAAAGCACTCTTCAACAGAGTTGAACAACAAACTGATCATTTGATTGGTGAATACCAAGCAGGCTTCAGGAAAGGTAGATCGTGCTCGGAGCAGATTTGGAGCCTAAAGCACACAGATTGTCTCCTTCAATCGTACTCGACTTCACTTCCTCTTGGTACTGCTCCGAGATCTTCCAGTCTACAACTACAGCATCGGTGCACCACGGCCGGTAGGCACGCTTAGTTTAGCGCCGTGGTTCACAAGATAGGATTAGTTTAGGCTCCCCCCTCTCTGTCACCCTCAGTGGCCATCATAAAGGGATTTAATTTAAATTCACCGTATCTCGGGTAATTCAGCCAGGGACGTACCTATCCGCTCACTGCTTGTCACTGCGTTACCAGTATAAACTACACCTGCTGTGAGTTGGGTAGCCTGCTCTCTCTGTTGCGCGCTTGCTATTTTTATTACCTCCGCCCTCGGGTGTGAGAGGCTCCTCCCTGGCATCAGTTGCCCGCCCACCTACAGCATTAGTTTAGGGACACACACTGCCTGCTTTAAACACAATTAGTGCTTTTTACGCCACAGTCCAGCAGCTCCTGCCTTGGCAGGAGGCTGTCCAGGCCCCGATATGACTATGTTCCAATCCAAAGGTTTGGTAACTCATGCCAAGAAGTCCCCGATAAGCACCAGGTCTGCCCTAACGAGAAGATTAGACATGGAAAGCACTGCACGCGCGGGCCCCTCTACGCCAAACATCATCACTAAGTCTGGCCCCCCTGCCACACCTCCGGAAAACCCTGCTGAGCATTTCAGTGGTGAAGAAACGCCTCGTTCTCCCGAGCAACCCACGACTGCAACGAGCCACGCTCCAATAATTATTCCGACCACTCCCAACCACTCGGAAGATGATGGCTCCTACACCTCGACTGACGAGAACGATGGCTTCCACCTTGTGACTGGAAGGAAGAAAACAAACAAGATTCGACAAACCATACCAGCGGAGAAGCTGGTCATCAGCCGCAACCCGTTCGGCCCCCTGAAAAAGCTCCCTAAAGATCAGTTCACGGGTGCGCAGCCCATTCCTGTGCAAACTCCAGGATCCCCAGGCACATCAGCCAGGGCTATTCCTGCCAACCCTCCCCGTCAGATTGTCCATCCTGTGTACATTAAAAATGTCGCAGATATTAATGAGCTCACCGACCTGCTAGTGGACAACAAGCTCCAATTTAAAATGAAGGTCATGCCTAACACCGTGAGAGTTACAGTGGCGACACTGGAACAACACAAGCTTCTGACGTCACTCCTCATCCAAGTCAACGGGGAATTTCACACCAGGCCCACTGCGCCACGCAATACCCGCAAGGTCGTAATCCGCGGTCTGCATGAAACCTGCTCCACTGACCGCATCCACCAAGCCCTTGAGAAACTTGGCTACCATATTGAAAAAGTATGCCAACTGACTGCGACCAATGACCGCTCCAAAAAGTTGCCCCTCTTTCTGGTAACATATTCCACCACATCTCCTGAACTGAATATATACAACTTAAACTCACTTCTGTACAATCAAGTATCCGTCACCAGGTACTGAACCCGAGGGGGTTATGCTGACTGATATCGAACGTGGATCTCAGAGACTGTGATCTCAGTATAAAGGTTCCACCAGGGAACGAACCCGAGGTCTGTGGAGGGAGTTTCATTGTAAAAACCCCTAGAGAAAAAGTGTATATTTAATCACTGGTATGATTTCAGTTGATAATGACATTATTTATTAAAATTAATGCAGGGAAATTGAGCGGAATACAGGATTATTAGACTACTTGGAGTAGGCTATGCTGGACTCGGAGCACAGAAAGTGCAGAGATTGACGTTTTACTAATTGGCCCAGAATTGTGGGAGGTGCCCCTTGGAGCCAACTCAATATTGCTGACCTCGTTATGACGTCTGGAAGAGGTTGGGGGCTTGAATAATGACCCAGTTTTTCCCCGACTGAGAATAGGACGAAGAAGAGTGGGGAGAGATCCCAAGGAAAATCATTGATTACTCGTGATTGGAGTAACGCAATGACATGAGAGTTGCACACAGGTGAATCTTTAGCCAGGAGGCTAATTTTAGAGCCCTTAAACTGCGAAATTGACGCATATTTAATGGAGTGCGGAAGGGCATAAGACTATGGTTGTTCGCGGCTGGGTTTGACGAGGTCTCCAGGGATTCCCAGTGAAACAGCGTCCCCACGCTATGGAGAAAGGAATTAATATTAATTAATTGGCCGAGCGATCCTTCAGCACGCAGATAGTTCTGGGATCAGTGAAGAAAAAGGAACCCGATGAGCATGATTTCGAGACCAGAATCATGCTGGGAGAGGAGTCGAGATAGCGCGGGAAAATTTAGCTCTACTTTTTGTGTGAATCCAATATAAAGGGAGTCGACCCTTGGCAGAGCACGCACTTGGACCCAGTTTGTCACAGAGAGTCGCAGACAGTCGTCGCTGCACAGTTTTTGTCAGAACACAGTTGTCAAGCAGTTGTTGAGGCGGAACGTATGGCGGTCCGGCTCATGGAAGGACGCTCAAACAAAGACTTGTACATTTGAGTGAAACATTTAGTAAGCTTTTATTAATAATAGTCGTGCTGCATGTGTAGTCAGCAGTACGAACAATGGTGTGTTCACTTAGGAAGCAACGTGTGAGATAAGTTGCAGAACTATTGTAAATAATAATCTGTGTAAAGTTATGTACAGTGTTAAGCGCAATGTATAAAATATTGACTGATCATACATGTCTAATTACGCTGGAATGCGCTGGGAGAAACTTTACGAAGCATTTGGTAATGTCTTAAGAATACCAAATAGTAACGCTCAGGACGGAAGTTAGCATATTTATGCAAAGCAGGAAGCTTACCGTAGGAGTATGGATAAACTGTTGGTGAATTCCGAGGGCAATTGAACCAGACTTTCAATCAGGAGTTGGTAGGAGCACGGAAGATGCCGTCGACACCTGCAATTTTGATATCTTTGCTAGGGAATTTCAACCAATGAAAATAAATTAACGGTTTAATAAGTGTTATAAAGTGTCATGTGTTTTGGAAGCAATAGCTTCTTTATAGAAATGCAAAGTGTCGTGTGGTTAACGGAAGATATGTATCATAAAATGTGTGTATTCAAGATGCAAATGTCGCACTAAATCTGCATATGGCAGGCGACCCGGAAGGATATGAGAGGTTGGAACCACCATGATGAGCCGATATGTAAGTACCCCACAAATTATGTTTAAGTAGAGGTATGGGCCACTGCATGTAATGTGATTTCAGAGTTATAAAGATGCCAGTAAGAATCAGATTAGGAGATAGACCCTCCAAGTTTAATCATTATTGTGTTGATTTTAATAGAGTTGAGATGTTATTTTTCATCAATGAGTGGATTAATCGTTACCACTATAATTAAAAATGGCAAAGCAGTTATGTTCGATTTTTAAGATGATTAGTTGTGTCGGATTTTGGTAATTTATGTCAGTGAGAATAATAATAATAATAATAATAATACAAATAAAGGTATGAATGAACGCATCAGGTAAAAATGTTGTAAGCAAGAAATATTTACGCTAAACGGCAAGACTTATCGATCTAAGCAGTAAGATTATACAGTAAGATTACGTTACGGGATTAAGAAAAGAGTTTTATATCAGAATATATTGTATTAATGGGAATATAATTATGCCAGGAAATGGAAGAGCTTTTTAGTGAATTGAATTTGCAGCTTATGTAAAAGCTTATAGAGTAATTGATAGATTTCTCTTAATAATTATAGGACGAAGATCATAGCATTAGGTAAGGGACCAGGTAATCTATTCTTCGTATGAAATCTCGTATGCCGTGGGCATAATTGGAGATGTGCTTTGTACCAGAGTGTATTTAGTGAATTGGACCCTAACTCTGATGATGGATATGGAATGTTCCGGGTTTGAATCCCGTGATAGGTGAGAGGAAACGATGGACATCTCTGCACTCTATCTGATCGCCCGAGAACTTATTATTGAGTGATTCGGCTCGTTGAAGTGAATCGTATTACGGCAGCATGTTATGACTGACCGAAGCATTTATTAAAGATACCGGTTACCTACTAGACCAATGTTTTATGAATCTCGTGCCTTCATGTTGAAATGGGCCTATTTGGTGCCAATTATTATTATCCTCAGGGTAGGAGTAAATGTTAAGCTCATCCAGTACCTGTTTGCATAATATTCAGTTTAAATCCATTGGGATATGTGTGTCACTAGGACCACGGTATTTGTCTGTTAAAATCTTATACTGCTTTGGGGAGGTAAGACATATGGCATGAAACGAGGGTCGAGGCACTGTAGGACCTCACTCAACTGCTATTGTGTACAGGCCGCTTGGAAGAGGGTCGGGACGGTCAAGCGAACCGTGAAAGAAAATTTGAAAAGAACAGATTTTAGACCCTGTTAATGACATAAGATGAAACATTGTTATATTGAGTAATGAAGTCATGTGGTTGGAGAACACGTTGATGATTATAGATTACCCTGATGGTTCATGATTTTAGCTATCTAACGAATGGTTAGACGTTGCATTTGTACTGTCACTGACAACTTTTTCAGAAGTTGGCTACTGGATGCCACAGGCTACGCGCGCAAGGGTAGTTTAATTGTACCATCCGACACAGCAATAATTAACGTTTTTAAGATGAAATCACAGACGGCATGCAGTGGAACTATATAAATAGAGGAAGTGTAGGGGTAGCTTACATAATTATGGAGTTGCATGTAGACTGCTGTGCAACACCTGAATAGGCTAATGCATGTAAAGCATTTGGTGGGGAGAGAAAGATCAAACACACACACGATACACATTATTGTCAAATTAAGACAAGGTTTGAGGAATAAATAATTTTGTAGAATTAATGAAGTCACATTGGATGACAGAAGAATTAAAGTACAGTTTGTTCCTGAAGTTGTATGTTAATCAGCGCACTAGAGTATTTTGTGAAGTTCATATAAGGGTAAAGGTTTGTGTTATGATATGATTTTATTGTGATAATATTATGTTGATATTAGTGGATTGTGGAAGTAAATTTTATTTGATTTTGGTTTATGTTTGTGGGGATTGTATTGTTTGTTTGAAGCCATGAATTTTATTACTGAATTAAAGTTTTAGAATAGACTTGTGCCTTATCATTGTAGAGTTGATACCTTTTAGCCTCAAATCCAAAATATGCAACTGCTCAATGGGGAGACGGTACACGCCCGAGTCCTGACGCTAGCTGGAGGCGGAAGCATATTTTCCATCGAGATTACTCACATGGGTACATGGAAATTGATGTCCTGTACAGTGATTTGAGCTATAGGTACAACTGAAGTCGGTCTAGATCGAGTGCACACAACTCTATTAAAGTAATGACTAACGTGAATTAGGGGAGGACCGCACCTAATCTTAAGCTAAGCTCCGATACGAACAATATAAATTTTTGATAAACACCTTAATTAACATGATTCAGGTAACTTGGGGCGGTAGTATTCTATCATGGAATCGCCTCAGTAGTGCAATATGTATGTTTTGGCATTGCAAGACCTGATCTTTTTTATCCTGACAATCGTACGATGATATTAATTTATCATGGCGCAGGTGTGTTGGCCGGTTTTAAATACAGGTCACCATAGGCGCAGAGGTGTATTTCATTATCATGGCGAGACCCAAGTGGGGCATTCGACAGTACAACCGAGACCTTGGAGGGTTGCTGCGATGTCTTAACGTGGACCTCCTCCCATGGCATTTCATTATCATAGCACCCAGGTTCGTGGAGCTTATGGGATTTAGGGAAAACCCATAGATTTTTTATGGTATTTCATGGGGAAAACCATAGTAATTGTTTTTTTTTGCCTCAAACTGTGTTTGAGTGATTGTTGAGTTCAGTAGGCTTTTGATGTAACGCAGAATCTCTTTATTGAGAAGAGGATTACCCAAGGGTACGAGCGCTACACACCCAATCCACAATTTATCATAATATTGACAGGTTTTGTACGATTTTAGAATGTGTGTACGGTGTTTGATGTTTCTCTTCAAAACATATCCACACATTTTTCCAGGAAGCCTGCCTGCATATCAAAGTATATTATTGTAAAAATGTCAGGTACAGAGGAGATCCTGCAGGTTATTGCAGGGTTGAAACAACATTTTGATGCTGTTAACGAGCAAAATAAGCTGGAAGCCAAGGCTTTCCAGAATGAAATAAACACTCGTTTAGATGCCAATCAGGAGGCAATTAATGCAAATCAGGTTGCAATGAATGACAACCAGAGTGAATTAAATAACCGTCTAGATGCTAATCAGGTTGAAATAAACAATAAAATAGGTCAAATGCAAGAGGTAATTAAGACCGAAGTAACAGAAACTGTTGTAAGCATTGTATCAGAAATGCAGGTTAAAACAGATAAACGTTTCGAGGCTATAGAAGCCAAGCTCGAAAGTAATTTACAAGCGTGTAAGCATGCTCAGGATGAAACCAACAGTAGGTTAGATGCGTTGTCTAACGACATTAAGGATATTCAAATCCAAAATGAGGCGAATCTCGAACGCCAAGCGAAACAGTTTTCAGAATGTACGAGAACGGTAGATCAGAGGTTAGAAGAGAACGACTCTAAATGGGACCAGAAATTGAAAAGCTATGCTAGAGCAATTAACGGTGATCTCAAGAAACAGGATCAGAACATATTAGATCAATGTCAGGAAATAAGCGAGATTAAGGCTATCGCTAATGAAAGTAAAGAGCTGGTAAGCAACGTGAAAGGTCAGATGGGCAAAGTTCATCAAGAACTGGACCAAGTTCAAAGTGACATTGTTGTAGTTCACAAAAGACAAGAGGAGAATAGAGGTGAGATCATCGAAGTCCGGAATGAATTGTCAAAAGTCAATGGACACATTCAAGAAGAAATTAAAGGGCTGAGAGAAGAAATCGAAATAAGAGAAAGCCAGAAGACAGAGGCAAGCGACAAGACCCTTGCTCAAATTAAGGAAGATGTAGAGGACGAAATCTCCCATATCAAACAAAGCCTGAAAGAAGACAAGAAGAAAATATTTCAAGTAGCTGAGGAAAATCGAGATAGGCTTACCAGAATCGAGAAGGAGGTAATTACTCGACTGGAAAGAGCGGAGATGCGCCACAATCAAATGGAGACTAGGATAATCGCACAGGAGGAAACCCTTATGAAAGATCCTAAGTCAAGTGAAGGCACCATGGAAGATATGAGGAAAGCAAGGTGGGCAGACTTAGAAACTCAACCTATAATCAGGAATGCTACAGGCCCAGGCGAAAGTCCTTATATGACGCCAGGTGCACCAGTTGCAGCATCAACGCCACATGAAAATGCTATGCACACCCAGGTGATAAACGTAATCAGGGCAAGCGAAGAGAAACCAAGGAAATTCTCAGGTAGCCACTGTAATATGACACCAAAATATTGGTTGAAGGATGTGTCTGAATATCTGAATGATGCGCGGATACCGCCAGAGCGCAGGCTACGAGCCATTGAGAAACTAACAGAGGGAGAATGTGCATTATGGTTTCGCAGTTTCCGGTATACTTTCGATACTGTTGAGGAGTTTCGAGAGGCATTTTTGAAGAGATACTGGGATCCAGCGACCCAACAGAATTTACGGTTGGATTTGTATTCAAAAAGATAAATCACCAACATCCAAACGAAGTATGCAGAATTTCTTATATCGCAGATATGTCGCTTCAAAGAACTGGATCAAAAACCGAGCGAGCTGGAATTATGTATTGCTATCGCCAAGCAGCTTCCATACGAGATCCAAAGACTGCTAATCTCGGCTAATGCGAAAACTGCTATAGAAATGGAGACAGTTCTTAGAAAACTGGACCTCACTACAGCCAATACGATGCGTCAGAGTCGAACCGTGGAACAGGTACACGTGACCAACACGCAGACTGACCAACATCAAGCTCCAAGGAACAACAAAGCTACGAGCACTGAAACATTAGATTCCTACGGACGGCAATGGGAACAGGAACCCAGAAGATGGCAGCCAAAGTACAAAGGGAATGCTAGTAGAGGAGGAAGAGGCCGAAATTCGTGGAATAAGCAGAATACCAGGGGTAGACCGTACAAAACAATGGAGGTAACAATGGCCAAGAAGGCAACAATAGAAATTGGAGACCCCAAGAAAGAAGAAGTAACTTCGATGACGAGGTAGAGGAACGATATCACGCTTCATTGCGATACCTCGAGGAAAGGGGAGATGAGCCCCAGAAACAACAAGTCCGCTGGCAAGAAGTTATGCAGAACAGGACATCGCCAGACAGATATGGAGATGGAGCTAAGAGTTTGGAGCTACAGCGCAGCGAACAGGAGAGAAGAAACTCCAAGGGGACGGGCGCTCAAGAAGAAAAAAAAAACGCCAAAATTAGAAGAGTTCGAGACTGATGGATGGAAGTCTGTTAAAATCATCAATTGGATAGCCAAACCAGAAGAGCTAATCGAGGATACAGGAGGATCACAGGTCATGGTCAAGAGAGAATTGCCTATTATAATAGTAAGAGTGGCAGGATTGAAAATAAGAAGACACGGGTTCAACAGTGTGCCTTATGACACAAGCGTTATATAATGAAATAGCCCAGAGAGAGAATATTTTGAAAATACCGATCTCTAGTATCAAAATTAAAGGGGTAATTCCAGACAGAACGATGATATGTAAATATCAGGTATTCCTAGATTTACAGATAGGAGGCTCTATTTCCTCACAGAGTTTTCTATTAGTAAACAAACTGCCTTATAACCTGCTTATTGGGGCAGAATTTATAAGGGAATACAGAGTGATAATCGACCTAGCACAGGACAGGGTTATGTTCCATGTGAATGAGGAAGCCGAAGGCTTAGAGGTCGCACTCAATGGGATTGGACCAGGGTCAAGTGAACAAGTATGGCATACATACAGAGACGTGGCGGAGGAAGAAGTGTTAGCCATGGAGCAGTTAGAAGAAGAACTGAAAACACTAGCCATAGACTTGGAAAAAGATCTGGAACCCGAACTGGAAGAATATATTTCGGAAAAACTAGAAGAAGCGAAAATTGGGCTAAAAGAGAAGGAAAATTTAAATCAATTATTACTGGAACAGAAGGAAGTCTTTGATTCGAGACCTGGTCGTATAAAGAACTTCACTTATGCTTTTCAAGTCAGTGATTGGACACCATTTAGGCAGAAACCCTACCCTATAGCCGAAAAGCATTATGCCAAAGTGAAAGAGGCAATTCAGGAGATGTTGGAGGCCGGTGTTATTGAGAAGACACCTACGCCTTATGTAAGTCCATTGGTAATTGTACCGAAGACAGACGGGACTGTCAGAGCATGTCTGGACCTGAGACATTTAAATTTGAAGGTTATTCCTGAGTTTGACCAAGTGCCACCTATTAAAGAGATCCTCAGGAAGTTCAAAGGGAAGACCGTATTCACAAACTTGGATATCACTTCCAGTTTCCACCATCTTGAATTAGAGAAGAAAACTAGTCTGTTGACAGGATTCATGTTTGATCAACACACATACACGTTTTTAAGGCTACCTTTTGGTTTGAAAACAGCTGGTTCAGCACTGATAAGAGCGTTAGATCGCAATCTATCAGATGATGTGAAGGAGAGTACCATCAGATATGTAGACGACATTCTACTCACGTCAGAATCTCTGGAGGAGCACATGAGAGACCTGAAGAAGTTGCTAGATGACCTTCGTGAAGCTAACTTTAAGGTTAATATCAAGAAATCGCACTTCTGTCAGAGGGAAGTTAAATTCCTAGGGCATGTTATTGATGCAAATGGAGTGAAGCCTAATCCAGATAAATTGGAGGTAATTCGAAATTTCCCTCGACCCACGAAAGTAAAGCACGTCCGACAGTATTTGGGAGTAATTGGATTCTTTTCGAACCACTGCCCAAATTATACTACGACAGTAGCACCCCTGCAGGACCTATTGAAGAAAGGCGGCAGATGGAATTGGACGGAGCAATGTCAGGAAGCATTCGTGAGGTCAAAACAAATGCTTTTGGAATATGTGAAACTGGGATACCCGGATTATACCCAGAAGTTCATCATACAGACGGATGCATCACTTATTGGTATTGGAGCGATGCTATTCCAGGAAAATGTTGACCAGCCTGAAAATAAAGTTTTTATTGCCTTTATAAGTAGGAGGCTGAAAGCCCATGAGAAAAATTACACGATTACAGAGATAGAGTTGCTCGCAATTTTATACGCGTTGCAATCATGGCATAAACTTGTGTATGGCTTTCAAATAGTCCTCAGAACAGACCATAAAGCTTTAACATTTTTGTTAAAACAGACTTGTCTAGCCAGCGATTGACAAGATGGTCCCTGTATATTCAGCAATTCAACGTGGAAATAGGATACTGTCCAGGGAAAGAGAATGTAATACCGGACATATTAAGCCGTTACCCTAGAGAAGAGGAAGCGCTAGCTGTCCAGATTGAGAATCGAGATCAGAAGACGTTAGATGACTTGAGGAATCTTACCAACCTACAACGCGAAGACCCGTGGTTGAAGATGATGATCGACTACTTCGAGGGACGTTTAGCAAGGGGAACTGCAATATACAGAGAGGCAGAGGCATTGGCAACAGATTATGTATGGTATAATCAGATACTATACAGGTGGGATGAGTTAGAAAAGGCCCGTTCGAGGTGATTAGAGACCTACAAAACAATGCAAACAGGATAAAGCATTTAGAAACTGGAAACGAGGTCGTTATGAATGCAGCCAATTTAAAAGTTTATTATTCGCCAGAAGAATTCGACGAAAAAGAAGAAGTATTAACAGCGCACACCCAACTGAACGTGGATAGCGAAGTCAACCAGGCAGCCAGACCTGAAAGTTCACGCGGCGAGACGGAACGAGAAGCAGACAGCTTGCCCAGTGGAAGGGACAAACAGCAAGAATGCCAGTGCCTGCGAGAATTCTACAAAGAAATGGTCGAAGCGACGAGGCAAGTTGAGGCCATAAATGAAGCCCTCCGTCAAGAGAATGAACAGCTTAGAGCTAAGCGCAGTGTGGAAGGGGGAGCTGGACTAACCTACACGCAGCCAGACGAGGTGAAGGACCCCAGATGTAAACACAGGCAGTGGTAGACAGTCAGCTGGTTACTTACAGAGAGTCATTTGCAATTGACTTCTATAAGTTTTACAAGGGGAATATGAACCCGAGGAGGTTATGCTGACTGATATCGAACGTGGATCTCAGAGACTGTGATCTCAGTATAAAGGTTCCACCAGGGAACGAACCCGAGGTCTGTGGAGGGAGTTTCATTGTAAAAACCCCTAGAGAAAAAGTGTATATTTAATCACTGGTATGATTTCAGTTGATAATGACATTATTTATTAAAATTAATGCAGGGAAATTGAGCGGAATACAGGATTATTAGACTACTTGGAGTAGGCTATGCTGGACTCGGAGCACAGAAAGTGCAGAGTTTGACGTTTTACTAATTGGCCCAGAATTGTGGGAGGTGCTCCTTGGAGCCACGTCAATCTTGCTGACCTCGTTATGTCGTCTGGAAGAGGTTGGGGGCTTGAATAATGACCCAGTTTTTCCCCGACTGAGAATAGGACGAAGAAGAGTGGGGAGAGATCCCAAGGAAAATCATTGATTACTCGTGATTGGAGTAACGCAATGACATGAGAGTTGCACAATGGTGAATCTTTAGCCAGGAGGCTAATTTTAGAGCCTTTAATCTGCGAAATTGACGCATATTTAATGGAGTGCGGAAGGGCATAAGACTATGGTTGTTCGCGGCTGGGTTTGACGAGGTCGCCAGGGATTCCCAGTGAAACAGCGTCCCACGCTATGGAGAAAGGAATTAATATTAATTAATTGGCCGAGCGATCCTTCAGCACGCAGATAGTTCTGGGATCAGTGAAGAAAAAGGAACCCGATGAGCATGATTTCGAGACCAGAATCATGCTGGGAGAGGAGTCGAGATAGCGCGGGAAAATTTAGCTCTACTTTTTGTGTGAATCCAATATAAAGGGAGTCGACCCTTGGCAGAGCACGCACTTGGACCCAGTTTGTCACAGAGAGTCGCAGACAGTCGTCGCTGCACAGTTTTTGTCAGAACACAGTTGTCAAGCAGTTGTTGAGGCGGAACGTATGGCGGTCCGGCTCATGGAAGGACGCTCAAACAAAGACTTGTACATTTGAGTGAAACATTTAGTAAGCTTTTATTAATAATAGTCGTGCTGCATGTGTAGTCAGCAGTACGAACAATGGTGTGTTCACTTAGGAAGCAACGTGTGAGATAAGTTGCAGAACTATTGTAAATAATAATCTGTGTAAAGTTATGTACAGTGATAAGCGCAATGTATAAAATATTGACTGATCATACATGTCTAATTACGCTGGAATGCGCTGGGAGAAACTTTACGAAGCATTTGGTAATGTCTTAAGAATACCAAATAGTAATGCTCAGGACGGAAGTTAGCATATTTATGCAAAGCAGGAAGCTTACCGTAGGAGTATGGATAAACTGTTGGTGAATTCCGAGGGCAATTGAACCAGACTTTCAATCAAGAGTTGGTAGGAGCACGGAAGATGCCGTCGACACCTGCAATTTTGATATATTTGCTAAGGAATTTCAACCAATGAAAATAAATTAACGGTTTAATAAGTGTTATAAAGTGTCATGTGTTTTGGAAGCAATAGCTTCTTTATAGAAATGCAAAGTGTCGTGTGGTTAACGGAAGATATGTATCATAAAATGTGTGTATTCAAGATGCAAATGTCGCACTAAATCTGCATATGGCAGGCGACCCGGAAGGATATGAGTGGTTGGAGCCACCATGATGAGCCGATATGTAAGTACCCCACAAATTATGTTTAAGTAGAGGTATGGGCCACTGCATGTAATGTGATTTCAGAGTTATAAAGATGCCAGTAAGAATCAGATTAGGAGATAGACCCTCCAAGTTTAATCATTATTGTGTTGATTTTAATAGAGTTGAGATGTTATTTTTCATCAATGAGTGGATTAATCGTTACCACTATAATTAAAAATGGCAAAGCAGTTATGTAAATGAAACGAACACGGTTGTTCGATTTTTAAGATGATTAGTTGTGTCGGATTTTGGTAATTTATGTCAGTGAGAATAATAATAATAATAATAATACAAATAAAGGTATGAATGAACGCATCAGGTAAAAATGTTGTAAGCAAGAAATATTTACGCTAAACGGCAAGACTTATCGATCTAAGCAGTAAGATTATACAGTAAGATTACGTTACGGGATTAAGAAAAGAGTTTTATATCAGAATATATTGTATTAATGGGAATGTAATTATGCCAGGAAATGGAAGAGCTCTTTAGTGAAATGAATTTGCAGCTTATGTAAAAGCTTATAGAGTAATTGATAGATTTCTCTTAATAATTATAGGACGAAGATCATAGCATTAGGTAAGGGACCAGGTAATCTATTCTTCGTATGAAATCTCGTATGCCGTGGGCATAATTGGAGATGTCCTTTGTACCAGAGTGTATTTAGTGAATTGGACCCTAACTCTGATGATGGATATGGAATGTTCCGGGTTTGAATCCCGTGATAGGTGAGAGGAAACGATGGACATCTCTGCACTCTATCTGGTCGCCCGAGAACTTATTATTAAGTGATTCGGCTCGTTGAAGTGAATCGTATTACGGCAGCATGTTATGACTGACCGCAGCATTTATTAAAGATACCGGTTACCTACTAGACCAATGTTTTATGAATCTCGTGCCTTCATGTTGAAATGGGCCTATTTGGTGCCAATTATTATTATCCTCAGGGTATGAGTAAATGTTAAGCTCATCCAGTACCTGTTTGCATAATATTCAGTTTAAATCCATTGGGATATGTGTGTCACTAGGACCACGGTATTTGTCTGTTAAAATCTTATACTGCTTAGGGGAGGTAAGACATATGGCATGAAACGAGGGTCGAGGCACTGTAGGACCTCACTCAACTGCTATTGTGTACAGGCCGCTTGGAAGGGGGTCGGGACGGTCAAGCGAACCGTGAAAGAAAATTTGAAAAGAACAGATTTTAGACCCTGTTAATGACATAAGATGAAACATTGTTATATTGAGTAATGAAGTCATGTGGTTGGAGAACACGTTGATGATTATAGATTACCCTGATGGTTCATGATTTTAGCTATCTAACGAATGGTTAGACGTTGCATTTGTACTGTCACTGATAACTTTTTCAGAAATTGACTACTGGATGCCACAGGCTACGCGCGCTAGGGGAGTTTAATTGTACCATCCGACACAGCAATAATTAACGTTTTTAAGATGAAATCACAGACGGCATGCAGTGGAACTATATAAATAGAGTAAGTGTAGGGGTAGCTTACATAATTATGGAGTTGCATGTAGACTGCTGTGCAACACCTGAATAGGCTAATGCATGTAAAGCATTTGGTGGGGAGAGAAAGATCAAACACACACACGATACACATTATTGTCAAATTAAGACAAGGTTTAAGGAATAAATAATTTTGTAGAATTAATGAAGTCACATTGGATGACAGAAGAATTAAAGTACAGTTTGTTCCTGAAGTTGTATGTGCATCAGCGCACTAGAGTATTTTGTGAAGTTCATATAAGGGTAAAGGTTTGTGTTATGATATGATTTTATTGTGATAATATTATGTTGATATTAGTGGATTGTGGAAGTAAATTTTATTTGATTTTGGTTTATGTTTGTGGGGATTGTATTGTTTGTTTGAAGCCATGAATTTTATTACTGAATTAAAGTTTTAGAATAGACTTGTGCCTTATCATTGTAGAGTTGATACCTTTTAGCCTCAAATCCAAAATATGCAACTGCTCAATGGGGAGACGGTACACGCCCGAGTCCTGACGCTAGCTGGAGGCGGAAGCATATTTTCCATCGAGAATACTCACATGGGTACAGTACCAAGGACCAGCAGGCCCCGTGCAGTGATACCAGTGCCAAGGCTTTGGACACGCTTCTAACGGCTGCCATTGCAAGCAAAGGTGCGTCATATGCACAGCAAACCATCGTGATAAAGAATGCCCCTTTAATGGTAAAAACGAGACGCCGACATGCGCTAACTGTGGGGAAGCGCACACAGCCAGCTTTCGCGGGTGCGTAACATATCGCAAACTTATTAGCACTTTTAACAACAGGCTGACAGCTGCCAGAAAGGCTCCAGCGGGTCACATACCCAACAGGAACTCCATCCGACCAGGTACCAGCTTCGCTGGGGCCGCAACGCCACTGAAAAAGCCCCTGTTCAGACTGCAGCCCCTATCCCCCCTCCTATTAACAGTACATCCATCTTTCCGGGTCTTCCTCCTGCTACTGCTCCCCTACTCCCCACACCAATCCCTGCCACTACTCCCACGCCCAATCCTTCTTCTGGCCACCTTTCCTCAAACGACATGTTTGAGATTTTCAAACTATTATCCGACCCCTCCCTTCGCGACCTCATTTCAGTCGTGAAGGGCGTTCTCTTGCGCCTCTTATCATTGAAATCGCCTCCCAATACCTATTCAGCAATGGTAGCAATTAATCAGCAAGCTGGAACCAAACTGAAGATTATGGCGTGGAACGCCCACCACTTAAAATCCCAAGAGGGGGAATTCTGCGAGGTTCTACAAGAACAAGACATAGATGTCGCACTACTAGGCGAAACCAATATCAAACCAGGAACCAACTTCTACGTCCCTGGATACACCATCTACAGAGATGTTCGCCCCCCCCCCCCCCTCGTCGAAGTGGAGGCACCGCCATACTCATTAGAACAGACCTGGTGCATCACCGCATTCCTACACCGAATAACCTGCAGTTTCTTGAGGCCACAATCGTACAGATTGAATTAGACAACGGACCATATCGCATTGTGTCCTACTATAGGCCCCCCAGCACACCGGCTGTACTGGCGGATTTCCAGGAGCTATTAACTGACAATATGCCTGTGATATTGGCAGGTAATATCAACTGTAAAAACACGCTATGGAACAGCTGATACACTGAGGCCAAAGGTAGAATGCTTTCTGGCTTCTGCGAAGATCACGAGTGCCTTACCCACGCGCCGCCTGGACCCACATATTACCCGTTTAATGCCAACACACTCCCGGATGTCCTAGATATTGCCATAAGCAAAAACCTAGACATACTGATCGCCGTTGACAATTTACGAGCCCTAAACTCCGACCACGATCCCATCCTCATTACATTAAACACAAGCTACAGACCATCCCGTACCAAAATCCCACTTCATCTCCGCAAGCTAGACTGGGACCTCTACCGGTCTACGCTCCAAGCTACCGTTGCTGGCAATCCCAGCATTCTCTGCAAAGGTGACATAGACTCTCATGTAGAGAAGTTCACCTCTGAAATCCTACACGCTGCCCACATGGCCACCATAGGTCCCGCCCACAGACAACACAAGCCATTCTCCATCCCACTCACACTAAAGGCACTTATTAAGCGTAAAAATATGACCAGGTGGCGTTGGCAGGTCACAGGGGACCTGCGACTGAAGCAAGAATGGTACTGATTAAAGCGTCAAATTGACACAGCTATGCGGAACCTCCGTAATAAAGCATGGCAAGATAAATTAGTTAATATGGCTGGCAACTCCAGCTCTCTGTACGGAATGGCTAGAAGGCTACTTAAGAAAAGGACAGCCATCCCACCATTACACGGGGAACGGGGGATGGTCTATACTAAAGAAGGCAAGGCTGACGCTCTGGCGGACACTTTCGAGAAAGCCTGCGAGCCAAATTATGAACCTAGCAATGAAGACTTTATTGAAGAAGTCTATCGCGACCTTCATAATGGCTTCCAGGGAGAGCTTCCGCCGGGCTTCAGGCTTGTTTCACCCACCGAACTGCTCAGTCTTATTAAGAAACTGAAAAACCGGAAGGCTCCAGGGCCCTACGGGGTCGCATCTTCTTTCCTTAAAAATTTAACCAACAACGCCCTCACCTGCCTAACAAAGATTTTTAATGCTATACTAGATGAAACCCGTCAAAACATGACGGACAATGGAAAACAAATTTACTGAAGAAGCTTCTTATATAAGTTACATTCTTTGTACGATTACTTTTTAGCACTATTGCAACTTTAAGGGCGTCAAAAGATAGCACTCTCAGCATTGCAACATATTGCTGGTCATGACTGAAAACGTTATGAGGTCATCATCATCTTGCACAGTTCCCAGCCACTGGCCGGGTCTGTTTGGAACACAAGCCTCTCCAACGTCTTCTGTCTTCCCACCATCTCTCAGCCTCCACCCTTGTCCAGTCTTCTCCTCTCTTCTTCACGCTTTCTTCCACCCCCTTCAGCCACCTGTCTCTCGGTCTCCCTCTTGGTCTCTTTCCTTCCCACTTCGTTTCGTGTATCCTCCTGGGTATCCTCTTCTCCTCCATTCGTTTTACATGTCCATACCATCTAAGTCTAGATTTCTCTATACCATCCTGTAATGGTTCCTCCTTCATTAATTCTCTGGTCCTCTCATTTCTTATTCTGTCCCTCTTTGTAGCTCCAATACTGCTTCTCAAGAACCTCATCTCACTGGCCTGTATTTTGCTCTTCTCCCTTCCTTTCATAACCCAGGTCTCCGAGCCATACGTCAGGATAGGGACATAGTACGATATATGATCTACTTGCTGTTCTGAGGGACATCCCTGCTCCATAACATGCTTCTCACACTCCTCCGGAATGCTTCTGCCTGTCTCCCCCGCTCATTTATTTCTCTATCGTTTCTTCCATTCTCTTGTATCAGGCTTCCCAGATACTTGAAACTCTCCACTTTCTTCAGCTGTTCCCCACCAATTGTTATTCCCGTTGTGGTCCTTTCCTTCTTCCTTGTTGTGATCACCATCTCACTCTTATTTATGCTAAATTTCATCCCATATCCTTGTATTATTCCTTCCCACACGTCCAACTGTTCCTGTACCTCCTCCTCCTTGTTTCCACAATCATCAAATCATCTGCAAACACCATTGCTTTCATCTTTCCTTCCCCAATTACTTGTGCCGCTCGGGTCATTATGTGATCCATCACCACAATGAAAAGTAACGGTGATAGTGCACTTCTTTGTTTCAGGCCGTTTCTCTGTTCCACCCAGTCCGATCTCTCTCCTCCCACTTTCACACAGCTCACGCTTCCCTTGTACATCTCTTTTATCCTCCTTATAGTCCATTTTTCTACTCCTCTATCCTCCCGGGACTTCCATACTTTGTTTCTACGTACACTGTCATATGCTTTTTCAATGTCCAGGAAGGCCATCAGTAGATTTGTTCCATACTCATAGTGCTGTTTTTGTAACTGACTTACAGCAAAAATTAAATCCACTGTGGACCTTCCTGCTTTGAAGCCATGTTGTTCTTCCCTCATCCCTCCTTCTATCCTTATCCTAATTCTCCTTTCTAAAACTTTCTCAAACATCTTTGCACAATGACTCATCAGTGTTATTCCCCGATAGTTTTTGCATTCTGTTCTACTACCTTTCTTGAAGATCGGGACAATTATTCCTTTTTTCCAGTCCTCTGGGGTCTTCCTTTCCTTCCATGCTGCCTTCATCACTCGGTACAACCATTGTATCCCCACCTCTCCTGCTGCTCTCACCATCTCCACACTCAACTCATCCACACCCGGTGCCTTCCCTCCTTACATCTTCCTCACTGCATCTTCCACTTCTTTCCATGTTAAGTCCTTTTCTGTTTGCAGTTCATCTACTGTACCTCTTCCCCGATTTCTTCTTCCTCGCCGTGGTTTCCATTTGGGTTCAGGAGTTCTTCAAAATATTCTTTCCACATTTTCTTCAGTTCTTCCCTATTTTCTATCCCTTGTCCCCTTTTGTTCACCATTCTGACATAATCCGTAGGATCCTTCCGCCTCTTATTCTTTACCATCCCATACAGGACCTTTTTTGTACCTTCACTATCCTGCTGGTCATGACTTAAAACGTGATGAGGTAAATAGCCCAATACGTTCAAAAGTTTCTCCTTGAGCTTGATTGATTGTGATAAAGTAGGCCGAGCGAATAGGACATTGTTGCCTATTAAAAGAAAATGTACTGTACCTGCAAGTGTTTTATCGGAAGGTGTTAAATCAAGTCGTAGGATTTGATCTCTCTGCCTAATATTACTGCACCTATTATATCCGAATCCAAGCAATTTCTTACATATTTCTTACAATTAATATATTACCATATATGAGTCCTTGGGAAACGTTCAGATTTCTAAGGAGCATAACTATGACTCAAACGTTCGGAGTATGTGGAGGCGAATCACTTAATTCCAAGGAATTGAAAAATTCAATAATAGGGAAATGAAGTAGCTGGCTTTCATCTTCAGTATCCAATCTGTTAACGCTGATGTATGTGTTTGAACTACTGGATATAAGTTCAATGACTTTTAAATTAATATCATTACATTGTTGCAGCTTGGCAAATATTTTATATTCCAGCAGATCAATTTTACCCTCACAACAGTAAAGACCAAAGTAACCACGCATAGATTTTACGCAAGAGAAGTACAATGTAGAACAATGTTTACATTTGATCGTCAAAGACCTTACAGTACACTGTACTGCATAATATCTGGAATTGTTTCTGAAATGGCCTATTTATATTGGATTTTAAATGTGGCTTCGTATTATTCGATAACACTATAGTGTCCTGCAATAACGGAGTCGCTAAATATTACATGGCAAATAATACTTCCATTGCCGAAATCAACTGCGTAGTTAGACTCAGTACTCTAAACAAATAATCATTAAACAATTGTCTTATACAATGAAGTTCAACATGACCGTCCAGAGACTTTCATACTCAAGTTGGTTGGTGAGGAGAATGCGATGAGACTGGTCGCTTAAAATAAATTCCTTATAATTGTTCCTGCCAGCGAAATTTTTTGCGATAGCTTGAAAACGCAGCTCAGAATGACGTTCTTCATTTTGTTATAAACAGTACGAAACTGCTCTAAATAAGCAATTTCCATCACCTGTTATAGGTTATGACAGTACATTTTGCAGGGGAACATAGAATCACTTCGCCAACTACTGGAACGAACATAGGCCTATACTCAATACTCACTTCGGCAGTCACCCTAATGGAGGCAGTTTTTGAATTATATGTCCCGTGCATGTCAAAAATCGTATTAACACATGGAGGCCCACCTATTCTTGTCTATCGCCCCGGAGACCCGGGTTACATTTCCTGCTCTGCCAAGAAATTGAATTCTGGTCTGAGGGCAAAAACGGGGCACATTCAGTCTCTTGAGGTATAACTAAGAAGAGGAAGGTTTAATTCCCACCTCGACAATCTTGGATGTGGTTTTCCGTGGTTTCCCACTTCCACTTAAGGCAAATACCGGGATGGTTCCTAACTTAAGGCCTTGGCCGTCTCCTTGCCATTTACCACCTTAATTACAAATACACACAGTAATGCAGCCATCACAATAACACAGGTTATGAGAGAAAATTTCACACATACTCACCCAAGTACACGGGGCTGAGTGACAACGATGTCGGAGCCCTTCAAACGAATTATGTTTGCCAAGTGTCTCTTTTGGCGAAAGCAATTGTGGACACGCGCGAGTGCCTGGAAAACAACTTTTTTTCTTTAATAATTTAAGAGTATATCGACGATGCATAATTATAACTTTTAGTCTAGGACGCTAATAACTTGACCACCGAAGCATTGGGAAGAAATTGCAATATTAAGGTACATAAACAACATAGCCTACACATTCAACTGTCGGTTAATGTTCCTCAAAATTTCCCTTCTTAAATATTCCCCTCCTTTATAATCCTCCATCACGTGAAAACGTGCCATGTCTTGGGTTTTAAATATATCGATGCAATGGTGCTGCCATCTGCTGTCAGTTACTGGAACTATATGGGCGATGTACTGCCATCTGTTGTCAGTTATAGGAACTGATTGCAGATATTTAAACGGCGTACTGAGGACAACAGTTTGCTCTTTTGATCACATGCTGTAATGCAATGGTAAAACGGAAATAAAACGTATTGAGAGGGAATGTAGAAATATGTATCTTTTACAGACATAAAACCTTACTAATACTCCTTGATTAAACAATATTTCAATGGTAAAAAAAAAAACATACATCGGCGAGGGCTGGGATCGAACCGGCGAACCTAGGAACCACAGTCTGTCGCCTTAACCACATAGCTACTCGCGCAATCTTGTTCAGGAGCAGACGTAGCCATTCATTATATTCAAAAGCTGCTGTCTGAAGGAAATAATCCATCTCATTATCCAAATAAATAAATGTTGCACATTCGTATACGATCATACTGTTATTATATTTTATTGCCAGAACTTGGTTAATGTATGTTTTCAATTACATGCAAGCTTATTAAATAACTTATATTTTAGTGGAATTCTCACCGCCATTTTGTCATGACCTCAGGCGGATTGTGCGCATGCGTGAGGAGCAAGAATTCTGCTATTTTCTATATTAATTCAAAAATATACCGAGAGGGAATGTATAAATATGTATCTTTAACAGACATAAAACCTTACTAATACTCCTTGATTAAACAATATTTCAGTGGTAAAAAAAATAAAATATATATATCGGCGAGGGCTGGGATCGAACCGGTGAACCTTGGAACCACAGTCTGTCGCCTAAACCACATAGCTACTCGCACACTCTTGGTCAGGAGCAGACGCAGCCGTTCTTTATCATTAAAAGCCGCTGTCTGAAGGAAATAATCCATTTCATTATCCAAATAAATCAATGTTGCACATTCGTATACGTTCATACTGTTATTATATTTTATTGTCAGAACTTGGTTAATGTATGTTTTCAATTACATGCAAGCTTATTAAATAACTTACATTTTAATGGACTTCTCACCGCCATTTTGTCATGACCCCAGGCGGATTGTGCGCATGCGTGAGGAGCAAGAATTCTGCTATTTTCTATATTAATTCAAAAATATACCGTAATATATTTGTTTATTTTATAGACACTCTGCAAATCTAGAGGCCAAGAGCTTTCGTTAGAGTGCTCTACGAAGTAAATCGGTTCTGTCGTTCTCTCAATCTCGTGGTAACAAAAATCACCTTACTGTTTTAAATATATAGATATAGATTTGGTCACTTCCCCCATGCCTGGAAAGTCGCCAAGGTGATTATGATTGGAAATCCTAACACCAACGGCACATTCCCCCAGAATTACAGACGCATTAGTTTACTTTCCATCATCTCAAAGCTATTTGAGATGACCCTACTTTCCAGCCTCCAAGTGTTCATTGGCAACACCATTAATGACGAGCAGTAAGGGCCACTCCTCGGTCCAACAACTACTCAGATTAATAGAAATTATTACGCGCTCTTTCAACGAAAACCGTATGACAGGAGTTTGCTTCTTAGACATCAGTCGTGCTTTCGATAAGGTATGGCATAGTGGTCTGCTATACAAACTGAAACACAATGGCTTCCCAGAGCACTTACTTGAGATAATAAATTCCTACCTTAGGAACAGGAGATTCTATGTCCAGGTGGAGGACGCCCAATCCTCTATGAGGGATATTAAAGGTGGTGTACCACAGGGCAGTGTGATTTCCCCCTCCCTCTTCAATATTCAGTATATGTCGCTGACATGCCCAAGTCTAGACACTGAACTCCACCTGTATGCGGATGATACCGCCATCTCAACTACCTCCTTTAGAGGACATAGAGTCAACCACAACCTCCAAGTCGCCCTAGACGCTCTAGTAGCCTGGCTAGAGAGATGGAGATTCAAAATTAATTTAAATAAATGTTCTGCCACACTGTTCACGAAAAAGAGAAAATTCATTGAAGTCCAGGATCTAAATTTCTTTGGTGAAGTGATCAGATGGCAGACAGCCACTAAGTACCTGGGAGTCACGCTAGATCGCCAACTGACATTCGCTCAGGAGGTCTCACAGCGCGCAAACCAAGCGAAGGGGATCTTAGCGCAGCTCTGGCCTTTATTAAGGTCCCAGAGCTCACTAGATGTCTTTAGCAAGCAACTCGCATACAGCACTATAGTGCGACCTGTCATGGAGTATGGCTATCCAGTATGGGGGTTCGCAGCCCCCACTCCGATCAGGAAACTTCAGGTTATTCAGAATAGGGCTTTACGTACGATATCAGGCGCCCCTTGGTACGTACGTAACACCCAACTACACCAGGACTATCACCTCGAGACCATCAGTCAGAGGATTATAGGAAGCAGGCAGTCAACCTTTACAAATCAAGTACAAGAAGCACCAACCCTCTTATAAACAGGTTGGGCGATTACCAAGCCACGGGGTGCCGCCTTAAGCGCCCCCGAATTATCATAGAGTGAACTCTATTACTCATCTTTCAGCTACTACATCTAACCAGATTTCTTTCCTATCACTCTCTCACTTCATAAAAACTGTCTATACTATTTTTATCTTCTATATTAAGTACTTTTCAGTGTCCTAGTGCACTTAGCCATATCCTGGCTAATTAAGTATTAAAATGGTAATCACCCAACACCTCTAACCAATGCTATC
The DNA here is from genome assembly GCA_946902985.2 of Meconema thalassinum. Taxonomy (NCBI): domain Eukaryota; kingdom Metazoa; phylum Arthropoda; class Insecta; order Orthoptera; family Tettigoniidae; genus Meconema; species Meconema thalassinum. The sequence goes on from OX336393.1 coordinate 489,246,744, forward strand.
AGGTCACTCGCATTAGGGACATAGCTCTAAAGGCCCTCGGGCCGAAAGGCTAAAATTTCATGCTCGCAAAGTCAGCTTGGCTGACTTTGCGCGCTGGGTTCGATTCGATTCGATTGGAGCCTAAAGACGATATTAAGGATACGTCGCAATACCAACACATTTGTCACCTTTGTGGATTTTAAGAAGGCAAATGATTTTATTGACAGACAAACTGTTCTGGACACCCTAGAAGTGCTCAGAGTTAACAGGAAGACCAGGGATTTAATCCGCCAGACTCTCACTGACGCAACATCTCAAGTGAAGCTTCTAGCTTCGAAGAACATACAGGAGTTCAACAAGGTGACGGTCTATCCCCACTGCTTTTTAACTTAGTGTTAGACAAAGCCATCAGGGAGTGGGGAAACAACATCGAAGGCATAAGCATTGGTACTCTGGAACAGAAAATCAAAGTAAAATTCCTAGTTTTTGCTGATGTTCTAGCTTTCTTTACCAAGACTAGTGAAGAAACCAAGTATGCCATAGAGAAGTTACATGAGCTAGCATCAAAGACAGGACTCCAAATATCATATGAGAAGACGCATTTCATTGTAAATGGGCACCAAAATATCCCAAGTTCCCGACTACAGACGAACTATGGAACAATTAGACACGTACCTCCCTTCAAATAGTTAGGAGAAATTATTGAACGTAGGCCTACCATCTGGATTAGACAGGAAAGCTAATTTAGAAAGAGCTACCAAACTCCAGAAATCATACCGATAACATGGAATCACTATAATAAAAGAGTAATGTCACGACATTCAAAACTACGGAACTACCAGACAGTTGTTCTTCCGGAAGCATTGTACGCCTCCGAAACTATATCTCTAGGAGGCCACTCTCAAATTGGTGAAATCGAAATCCAGGAACGTAAAATTCTCAGGAAAATATATGGCCCCGTTTATGTTAATGGTATATGGATTAAAAGGAAAACCACAGACTTGTACACAGTAATCAATAAGTTCACTGATACCGTGCGTAAGAGACGATTGAAATTTTATGGTCACATCTGCAGAATGGACAACACCAGATATGCAAAAATCTGCTTGATATAATTTTCAAAGAAGGTCAAAATCAGTTGGTTAGAATAAATCAAACAGGACATAAAAGAAATAAACATTACAGAATATATCAACATGAATCGCAAGACTTTTGGAACACTAGTTACAAATCACACATTTGCCGATAAAGGTAAAAAGACCACAGGAAAAAAATGGACGGAGGAGCGTAGGAAGGGACATAATGAGTTCATGAGGGGATTTTGGGAGGAGAAGAAGAGGAAAACACCATCAACCCGAGTCAACAAGTTCAAACGCGCTCCCTAAGTGGGCAAAACGAAGAAAGGAAAAGAATAATAATAATAATAAGGGGTTAATGGACACGTACAATTGAAATCAAATGAAGAGTTACACAGAAAGTTAGAACTGGTCACGTCAGCAATGAAAAGGAATAGGCTTCTATTCTATGGGAACATTTTCTGAATGTCCAATGATTGACTAACAAAGAAAATATGGAATTTAGTGAAACCAAAGGCAAAAAGATTAACAAATTGGGATCGCTCCAAAATTGTAATGAAAATCTTACCAAAATAAGTATTCCAGAGGACAAACTATGAACAGTAATGAATTTAGAGAAATGATCAAAAAGTACCTGGGTTTTAAGGTTCGGGCAGAACCCAAAAGATGGAGGAGACCTCTTTCTGAAGACCGGAAGACGATTTCATGGCCACCTCAGACAATTGGATGGCAACAGTTTGACTAAGAAGATCATTCCAACCACAAAACCACGATGCCTTGGTTTAGAAACACCAAAGAAGGCCCCACAATACTCCAAAATCTCGACGACGCACTCGACAGCGATCTCATCCGCCAAAGGAAAGTGATGAACGGGCTCAGCCAAGTCTTGCCTCCAAAAGGAAGACATTGTGCTCCTTGGACAGAGGAATGCAAGGAGGCTAATTCCTAAAGGATGAGGGCATTCTGGGCGCAAAAGAAAGCCAAACATACCAAGATTTAACGTGGTCCTTGATTGCCCTACAATAATCACATTATTAGTTATTTAAGTCCACTAAGGAGCGCTTATGAGTAGTGCTTCTGCGATGCTTTCTTTGTTCTCCAATATCTGCTCAGTCCAGCCAATAACTTGTCCTTCCTCTACTGTGTGAGGGGTGGTCGGGTCTTAATCACTTCGGGTGTTGGGGACCAAGAGTTAACACTATCACAACATTTGGAACGGTCAGGAATATCACAATCTACAATCCCAGCGTTATCCAAGTCCTGTTTCACTTCATTAAGCCACAAGCAGCCAGTCTTGTAGCCACTAATCAAGATGAGGATATTCTATCCGTAAGAGGTGCCCGTAGAATTTCCGTCGCATGAGAGTGGTGGCTGGTTCCATATGCAGTTGTTAAAGGGACTTTTCCGTAATAATAATAATAATATTAATAATAATAATAATAATAGCAATTATCCTTTCAACTGCTGTGATTTTGGAGTCATTATGTGGCCAGGATATTACCCGGGATACCTAGTTCTACCAAGAATTAAAATTATATTCTAAGAACTAGGGATCAAGCACAGAGCGAGTTTTTCATGGTTTTATTATCCCAACTCCCGGTAAAATACTTAATTAAAGGAAATACCTGCACCCATCTCAATACTCGCTTCGGTAATAAGATCACGTACAAAGAGACACAACAAGAGAATTGATCACGATGCTTTGAATTTTGTAAAAAATAATAACGGCTCTTGTAGAGTGGTAAGGAAATATTAGCTGTGCGGTTGACTTGACAGATTTGTTGGAAACTTTCCTTTCTGCCTGCCTAGTTTCTTCTACTTTTGAATTTACGCTCGAGTTCTCTCCCCTATACCCTGGAGGGCAGTGTTGAGATGACGTCAAGCGAAGAATGGTGCCCTGTGGCGATTTGTATCAATAACACTGGAGGGAAATCCATTTTTCATATCAGGGAGAAGAAAAGTCAACAAGAGAAATAAAAGGTAAACATTTCTCAACAAATCCTTGCCTCTAGCAAAAGCTCTAGAAATATTGACTACAGATGCTGAGACAACAAATACGTGATTGGGTCTAGTTTCTCTTCGAGCTCTATTTCTTTAACTTCTACATTATTCATTCATTCATTCATTCATTTATTTGTTCGTTTGTTAGTTCATGTATTTATTTATTTATTTTACCATATAACAAAAGAGAAACTGTTCCGCCTAGTCAATACATTTATTACCGGGTGAGTTAGCCGTGGTGGTTACGGCATGACTAATGGCAGTCGCTCACATCCGGGAGGCGAGGAGGTTCGAATCCCCCCGCCGGCAACCTTGAAGATGGTCTTCTGTGGTTTCCCATCTTCCTTCCAGGCAAATGCCGGGGTTGGTCCCTCACTATAGGCCACAGCCGCTACCTTCCAACTCCTCGCCCTTCCCTTCCAACTTTCCTCCCCAACGGTACTTGTAGCTCACCCATTGGGTGTCCGTCTCGAAGCAGCTACAAAACTGGCGAGCCGAACATGTCCTCGGACACTCCCGGCACTAAAAGCCATACGCTAAAAAAAAAAAAAATACATTTATTTAAAACTTCATGGCGATGTATTTCATTACATAACAATCAGTGTTTTTCCCTCTAATAAGAGACTATAAGCTCAGAAGCCCTAGCTTGAACAGCAAGTTTCAGTCAACAGCATTGTCAACAATAGGCCATACATCCCAAGTGAAGTGATATTCGCAAGCACAAACATTAGAACATGGCTAAATAAGTGTTTGTTCACAAGAAGCCTGCACTACCAATGGTTTTACATTTTACTTTTGCGCAATCATGTTACTTCTCATGGTTAATATGTTATTAGCCTACTTTTCACATTTTACAACAAGAAGTTCCGTGACGAACTAAAGAGCCTACTTTTCTTAAAATTTAAGATCTATGCCAATGATTAATCTATAAGGATCTATCTAGAATAATGCCGAAATTAAGTTGGTAATATCGAAATTTCTAATTAGTTCGAAATACTGTAGGCTATTCCTGGCATAATGCAGCCTAATAGAGTACTACAGTTGGCAGACCTGGTGACTGAATATATTCTTAGTTCCATCTCTTAAGGTACAGAATACAAAATTTTTTTGAAGCCCAATGGATAGCATGGACGTTACATGCAGTTAAACATTGGATCTAACAGCGCGCGTAAAATCATGTTGGCAACAATGACAAACATGTATTGGTCAGAAATAATATGTTCTATTGTTGTGTCAATTTTGAATGAAATCCATTAGTTAGTATAGAAGTTACATGCATTTTAAAATTGGATCTATCAGCAGGCTTAGAATCATGTTGGCAGCACTGACGTATATTAGTTTCTCCAAATTAATCTAGAATGCCAGCTACTATATGTGTGCAAAGTTTAGAGCTATTAGATTGCATACGTTCTGATATATTGATATCAGGGTAACAAAAATAGAGACAGTATTTATTAACAGTTGGCAGCCCTGGTTACTTTTAAGAATCGGCATATACATATCTGTTATCGTAGACATAGCAGACACGAAATTTGGTTGAAATCCAAATGATAGTATAAAAGTTACATGTATTTAAATTTGGATCTCTCAGCAGGCTTAGAATCATGTTGGTAGCACTGACGTATATAAGTTACTCCAAATTAATATAGAATGTCAGGTACTATACTTGTGCATAGTTTAAAGCTGTCGTTCTGCATACTTTCTGATATATAGGTATTTGGATTTAAAAAAATTGAGAGCATTTATTAACAGTTGGCAGCCCTGGTGGCTCTTAAGAATACGCTCAGTCATATCTGTTTATGTACACATAGCACTCACGAAATTTGGTTGAAATCCAATTGATAGTGTAGAAGTTATATGCATTTAAAATTTGGACCTATCAGCAGGCGTATATTCATTTTGGCAACATTGCGATGTATGGCCTCCTGGAAATTAAACTGCAATATTATTATCTATACGTGTGGCAATTTTGAAATAGCTCCTATTCATACCTTCCAAGATATCCAACATGGAGCTCAAATTCAATTGTGATTTTTCAGCAGTTGGTAGCACTGACATCATTTTCAAATATGGGCGTGAGATATTCAGGTATAGATCTTTACTCCTACCAAATTTTGTTTCGATCGCTGCAGCCGTTTAGAAGTTGATAGGGGGGGGGACACACACACACACACAGCCAGCCAGACAGACAGACACACATTTGCCCGATCTCATAAGTCTACTTTTTCCCCATTTTTGCAAAAAGTGAAAAGTAGGCTAAAAATGAGGAGAAAGTAGACTTATGAGATCGGGCAAATGTGTCTCTGTTTGTCTGTCCTTCTGTCTGTCTGTCCTTCTGTCTGTCAGTCTGTCGGTTTGTCCGGCTGTGTGTGTGTCCCCCTATCAACTCCTAAACGGCTGCAGCAATCGAAACAAAATTTGGTAGGAGTAAAGATCTATACCTGAATATCTCACGGCCAAACTTGGAAATGATGTCAGTGCTACCAAATGATGAAAAATCGCAATTGAAATTTGAGCTCCTTGTTGGATATCTTGGAAGGTATGAATGGGAGCTATTTCAAAATTGACACACGTATAGATAATAATATTGCAGTTTAATTTCCAGGAGGCCATACATGGCAGTGTTGCCAAAATGATTATAAGCCTGCTGTAGGTCCAATTTTTAAATGCATGTAACTTCTACTCTATCAATTGGATTTCAACCAAATTTCGTGAGTGCTATGTGTACATAAACAGATATGACTGAGCGTATTCTTAAGAGCCACCAGGGCTGCCAACTGTTAATAAATGCTCTCAATTTTTTTTAATCCAAATACCTATATATCAGAAAGTATGCAAGACGACAGCTTTAAACTATGCACAAGTATAGTACCTGACATTCTATATTAATTTGGAGTAACTTATATACGTCAGTGGTACCAAGATGATTCTAAGCCTGCTGAAAGGTCCAAATTTAAATACATGTAACTTCTGTACTATCATTTGGATTTCAACCAAATTTCGTGTGTGTTATGTGACCATAACAGATATGACAATTTGGACTCTTGAGAGTAACCAAGGCTGCCAACAGTTAATAAATACTGTCTCTATTCTTGTTACCCTAATATGAATATATCAGAAAGTATGCAATCCAATAGCTCTAAACCTTGCACACTTGTAGTACCTGGCATTATAGATTAATTTGGAGTAACTAATATAGGCCTACGCCAGTGTTGCCAACATGATTCTAAGCCTGCTGATAGGTCCAATTTTAAAATGCATGTAACTTCTATACTAACCAATGGATTGCATTCAAAATTGACACAACAATAGGTCATAATATTTCAAATCATTTCTGACCAATACATGTATGTCATTGTTGCCAACATGATTTTACGTGCGCTGTTAAATCCAATGTTTAACTGCATGTAACTTCCATGATATCCATTGGACTTCAATCAAATTTTGTATTCTGACCTTAAGAGATGGAACTAAGAATATATTCAGTCACCAGGGCTGCCAACTGTAGTTCTCGATTAGGCTACATTATGCCAGGTATACAGTATTTTGAACTAATTAGAAATTTCTATATTACCAATTAATTTCGTCATTATTCTAGATAGATCCATATAGATTAACCATTGGCATGAATCTTAAATTTTAAGAAAAGTAGGCTTTTTAGTTCGTCACGACACTTGTTGTTTTTCACCTCATTTCATCCATTCACTCATCATTTTATGTATTATTTTATGATATCTTTAATTATGCTGGATTTTACATCTTAATTTATGGCTGAAGAAGGGACCAGTACTAGAGGCCCCGAAACATGTACCATATAATAAACAAGTTTATAAATGTAATGACTAGCCGGAACAGTTTCTCTTTTGTTATATAGTGAATCTGTCAATACAGAAAATGAACTTCTTTCAGAGCACAATTTATTTATTTCGACAACATTATGCCCAAATAAGGAGCGTGATTAAACCTATCATTCAGATGGATTTGAATGAGCTTTCTATTCTTCCCAAAATCTCTCAATTTTCTCACTATGACTTTTCTTTATTACTTCAGTGCATGCTCTCATTCAGGGCTTGTAGCAAAATGATATTTGTTCACCAACGATCTGATGCTAGGCCTGTTTCACAATATGTCGTCTGTTACCTTGATTTCATGGTCATTAGCATATTTTCATTTATGAACAAGTAGTTCTGTGAAGAACTAAAGCCTATTTTCATATATCTTACTTATGATAATTGCCACTATCAACATACAAAATTTCAGTTTGTTTGCTGTAATAGATTCGTAGATATTGAGAACTGACTAAATATTTCGGATGGTCGCCATTTTGGGGTTTTCTATAATGTAGATCTTAGAGTTATGTAATGTTACATGAAGATAATTGTGTACGTGTAATATTCAAACTTCAATTGCATGAATAGGACACAAGAAGTAAAAACAAGATTTTAATATTTCGCACAGCGGACATCTTGTGGTTAGGTAAACAATTGAACTAAATTAGATACCAGTGCATTACAATGTGTATAAACATTTCCTGTACCAAATTTCATTGCGTTTGGGTCATTAAATCGCGAGAAATATCTATTTACAACTTTCAAATTCGCTTGGCCGCCATGTTCGTTTTGTAATTAACCAGTTTTTGAAAAACTCATAGATGTACCTCCAGTAGAGCCCGTTATCTCCGTACAAAATTTCAGGGTGATACCGGTAATAGTTTCTGAGATATAGAATGCCGGTGAAATATTTCGCTCAGCCGCCATCTTGAGGTTATGTAAACAATTGAACGAATTGTGTCACCAATCCAACATGGAGGCTGTGCGAAATATTTCACCAGCATTCTACATCTCCGAAACTACAGTATTACTGAAATCACCCTGAAATGTAGTACGGTAATAAAGGGCACTATTTGAAGTTCACCTGTGAGACTTTCAAAAACCTGGTATTTTAAAACGAACATGGCGACCAAGTGAAGTTGAAATTTTTAATTAGACTCGCAATTTTACCATCCAAACGCAATGAAACTTGGTACAGGATATGTTTGTACACATTACAATGCACTGGCATCTACTTTAGTTCAATTGTTTACATAACCACAAGATGTCTGCTGTGCAAAATATTTCACCGGCATTCTACTTCTCCGAAGCTATAAGTGATATCTCCCTGAAATGTTGTACGGTGATAAAGGGCACTACTACACGTTCATGTATGTAACTTTCAAAAACCTGTACAAAACGAACATGGCGGTCAAGCGATTTTCTCGCGATTTAATAATTTGAACGCAGTGAAATATGGTACAGCAAATGTTTCTAATGCATGTGATTTATTTCAATTCTCAACATAACCATAAGATGTCGGCTGTGCGAATTTTTTAAAAATAAGTTTGTATTTCTTGTGTATTAATCATGCGATCGAAGTGAATGTTTCAATAATGAACTTACGCAAAAAAAAAAAAAAACATCAAATAGTACATAACTGTATGGCCAGTATTTATAAAAATCCAACATGGCGACCAACCGAAATATTTAGACGGTTCTCAATATCAATTAATCTATGACACGGCGGGTTCAAACCCGGCCGAAGCCGTCGGATTTTTTAAAAGCGTTAAAAATCCACCAGTATGCCTTCCTTCGGAAGGGGAAGTAAAGCCGGCGGTCCCATGTCGTAGATTTATGGCATGTTAAAGAACCTTCCACTAATTGCACCTGTGTGAAGCTAAATTGGATAGGTTATGAATGTAAACAACGCTGTTAGGTTTCTACGTTCGTTGCCAAGAGCCGACTGCGGTGGCGTCTAGTAGCTAAGTTCTGAACATTGCTTAGTAGTCGTTGACGGTGGCGCTTGGCGGCAAAAGTAGGAACTATTTGAAAAATTCTATGTTGCAGTACTTAAATTAAAAAACAGATAACACTCACTAATACAGTCATCACAATTAACACCGGTTATCAGACAGATTCTACCCACACCCAAAGTACACGGGGCTACATGACTGCGTTGTCGCAGCCCCTAAACTTAAGAACCAACCAACCAATCTATGACAGCAGTCAAATTGAAATTTTGTATGTAGATACAGGCTTGAACATAAGTTAACGTATGGAACTTTCATTAACCTGGTGAGCGCAAATCCAACAATATAAATATTTAAATGGTCATTTCTCGTGATTTAACCATCCGAACGCGGTGAAACTTGGTAGTCTACGGTAAGTGCTTAAACAAATTATAATCCACTGGCATCTAATTTATTTCAATTGTGTTCATAACAACAAAACGGCAGCTGTGCGAAATTTTAAAATCTCGTTTTTATTTATTTTGTCCTAATCATGTGATTGAAGTTTGAATACTACACCCCCACAATAATCGTCATGTAATACTGTAGTACATAACTCTTAAGATCAGCATTTCCCAACCACCCCGAGGCGAGAATAAGGTACCTTACAAAAATGATAACAACTTTGTATCTTGGACACACTAAATTTTGAAATTAATCATCCAGTTATAAAACATTCCAATGTATATTGTGTTAAAGTTTAGATTCGAACTGATAACGGGGTTTTGAGATAATAATTCTTAAATATGACGCATGATTGAAACACGCTTAAAAACGGGCACTTATTGCGTTCCAACTGAGATGAAAAATATTACAATATAAATTAAAAATTAAAAACCTACATGAACGAACGTAAAATAGAACGACGAAAATGATGATGTGATTGGATTTTATGTAGATCTATTGGTCACTCCACAAACAACCTTCAAACTCGAGTGCACATATCATTTTGGTCGACAGTTAAATATCCATTTAGTAATACATTGTCCGATGTTTAGCCTACTTTTCTCATTTTGCAAAAATAAGGAAAAAGTAGACTTATAAGATCGATCCGGGAAAATGTGTGTCTGTCGGTCTGTCTGTTCTTCTGCCTGTCTTTCTGTCTGCCCTTATGTCTGTCTGGCTGTGTGTGTGTGTCCCCTCCTATCAACTCCTAAACGGCTACAGCTATGGAAACCAAATTTGGTATGAGTAAAGATCTATGCCGGAATATCTCTAGGCCATATTTGAAAATGATGTCAGTGCTACCAACTGCTGAAAAATCGCAATTGAAATTTGAGCTCAATGTTGGATATCCTGGAAGGTATGCATGAGAGCTATTCCTAAGTTGGCACACATATAGATAAAAAAATCTCAGTTTAATTTCCAGGAAGCCATACATGACAGTGTTACCAACATGATTCTAAGCCAGCTGATAAGTCTAATTTTTAAATGCATGTAACTTCTACACTATCAATGGGATTTCAACCGAATTTCTTACGTACTATGTGTACAATAACAAATATGACTGTGCGTATTCTTAAGAGCAACCAGGGCTGCCAACTGTTAATAAATGCTCTCTTTATTATTTTATCATAATACCAATATATCCGAAAGTATGCAAACCAAGAGCTCGAAACTTTGCATACGTATAGTACCCAACATTCTAAATTAATTTGGGGTAACTAATGTACGTGAGTGCTGCCAACTTCAATGAATCCTTCTGATAATTTCAATGTTTAAATGCATGTAACTTCTATACTAACAAATGGATTTCATCCAAAATTGGCAGAATAATAGATCATAACATTTTACATTAATTCGTAAATTGTAAGAAAATTAGGCTCTTTAGTTCGTCACGGAACTACTTGTTGAATATGTTCAGGAACTATTTATCGGCTTTTTCTAATAGTGTCTGATATTTTTCTGGAATGTTGCTATAACTCGCCAGACCATTTATTCATCCACAGTCCCGCTATGCACACTGGGTCAAATATTTTCCCGAGGATTTTCCTTTCTTGTTTATGTAAATCTTTAGTTAGTGATCTGCCTCCAATGATGAGGGTTTCTGATGCGCATAGTGCTTTAGGTTAATCTATATATATATAATTAGCAACCCACCCCAGCTTCGACCGGGAACAGTTATGAATGCAAGATGATAGGCTACTCTTAACAGTGGTATTATACAATTTCCTTGTATACAACATTAGTCGTTTTCCCTGCAGCAGTGAACACGAAGAGATTTCGGTTTGATATAACACGCGATAGAACCACATAAAGCTGACCATGAGAAAAACATTCTCCACTTAGGTCAACTGCAATCACGCTAAGTGTCTGACCCTGTGCTTTGTTTATAGTCATGACAAAGCAGACTCTTACTGGGGATTGTACTCGTTTGAAATGATAGGCAAATCTGAAGCTATCATAGGGATTCTAGGTAGTAAGATAGTTTCTCCTGTACCACAGCTGGTTAAGATAGTTGCTTTAATGAAACAGTTTTTCAAAATTTTCACTAACAATCGCGTCCCATTGAATAACTTTGGTGGGTGTAAATTACGTAGCAATATAATAGGCACTCTCACTTTTAAAATGAGCTTGTGCGGTGGCAAGCCAGAAGGAAGTAAAGCATTTAGGAATTCTGTAGGGCATTGAACAGCTTCTTCACTATAGACTACTGCGTCTACTGAGTAATATACTTGAACCCGGGCAGTGAATTTGGGGAACACCAAGTCATTAATTTTCACAACTTGTTCGTTTGTCGGCGATAATATTGCTCTTTCTTTAAACCATGAATGAGACTTGTTAGATAGTTTGTGGATTTGAGGACAAACGCTATCAATCAATTCTTGAATGCTGCATACTAAAACACAGAAATCGTCACTGGGGGTAATATTTCCGTCAATGACCGGTAAATCTCCATTTCCCACTCAATGTAACAAATTTGCAAACAGACTATTATCTTCTGAAGATAAGAGTACTCTCATGTTAGTTTTGAGTGCCAATTTTGTTATATCTGGGCAGATGTAAGATCTTTTTAATGAAGCGTTCACTTCGTCGGCTCCCGTTCCTCTGGTAACAACTGGTAAGATTTGACGAAAATCTCTGGCGAACAAAACTATGCAGCCACCCATAGGTGAGTTTCGATTCCTTAGATCACGCAAGGTCCTGTCTACAGCTTCAACGGAAGTTTTGTGCGACATTGTAGCCTCATCCCATACAACTAAAGAACAATTTTGGATTATACTAGCAGTGTTACTTTGTTTTGAAATATTACATACACTTCCATCATTACTGCTGACTTTCAAAGGAAGTTTTAATGTTGCATGTGCTGTTCTTCCCCCTTCCAAAAGAGTGGCCGCAATTCCAGATGATACGATGGCCCTCACTTTGGCGAGCAACAAATTAATCCAGAACGTTTTGCCTGTGATCCGTTTTACATCTAGGCATGATGGCTTACGATCACTGACTGGACTATTAATTATAAGGAATTCCTGTCAGACGTAATTTAAGGATGACGAGGTGCATGAAACACACATCCCCTTTCCGTCCTATCTTAAATTCACTGTGTATTTTGAGGAACGAAAAATTCACAGGCGAAATGAAGAAAAGCCGAGTTGCACTTCCAGGGGAATGGCGAGGTGCATGAAACACAAATCCCCCTTCAGTCCAATCTTAACTTAACTGTGTATTTTGCGGAACGGAAAGTTCACAGGCGAAATGAAAAGTTGCACTTCCAGGGAATGGCGAGGTGCATGAAACACAAATCTCCCTTCAATCTTATCTTTACTTAACTGTGTATTTTGCGGAACGGAAAGTTCACAGGCGAAATGAAGAAAAGCCGAGTTGCACCTCCAGGGAATGGCGAGGTGCATGAAACACAAATCCCCTTCCGTCCAAACTTAACTTGACTGTGTAGTTTTTGGAACGGAAAGTTCACAGGCGAAATGAAGAAAAGCCGAGTTGCACTTCCAGGGGAATGGCGAGGTGCATGAAACACAAATCCCCCTTCAGTCCAATCTTAACTTAACTGTGTATTTTGCGGAACGGAAAGTTCACAGGCGAAATGAAAAGTTGCACTTCCAGGGAATGGCGAGGTGCATGAAACACAAATCTCCCTTCAATCTTATCTTTACTTAACTGTGTATTTTGCGGAACGGAAAGTTCACAGGCGAAATGAAGAAAAGCCGAGTTGCACCTCCAGGGAATGGCGAGGTGCATGAAACACAAATCCCCTTCCGTCCAAACTTAACTTGACTGTGTAGTTTTTGGAACGGAAAGTTCACAGGCGAAATGAAGAAAAGCCGAGTTGCACATCAAGGGACACCCCAAACACTACAGCCCTTCTCTGAAGTCTTAACTCAACACGACTCGACGGTTTGCTGCTGGCTGTATCTGGGGTAATAGATTCGCCCGTTAGTTAGGCTGTAACAGGGGTGATAGACTCACCCTTAGCTAGCTCGTAAACTGTCGCCTCAGTATTTGAATGGACATGGTTGGAAGAAATGAAAACGTAAAAACACTTATGGTGGGCGATGTACTGAAGATGGAGATATGCTCTCACGGACTTTTTTGTAGAACTTTTCTTGCTGAACAATTCTTACGCTCATAGTGTTTAGATATTTTTAACGATTTGCCCAGTATAAGCTTACAAAGCGCTCAGACGTCATTTTTTTTTCGACTTTTTCACTGAAATCGTTACTGTTCGGCTTCCTTTGATCATAAATAAATTATTTTCTACAGAAATCCCCCTCGAGATATCCTTTACAGAATGGTAAAAACCGCATCAAAATCCATCCAGGAGTTCTCGAGATTACCCGTGTAATCCAAGAATCGGGGACTTTGTTTTATACTAAGTAGACACACGGAAGGTGTATGTTTCACCAAACACAAGCTCTGATACCAGAGGGAGTTAGAAGGTGGGGTTTGTACCAAAATCTTACTAATCGTCAGAATAATACAGGAAGAATCTTTCATTTCTTGAAAAGTCAACGGAAATATTGTAGGGGACCTGAGAGGTTGCCCTCAACAATGTAATATCTGGGGGGATGAAATAAGAGTAGCTGGGGGCTGCTTGGAGCTCGCGTGTAAGAGGTGTCGATTGTGGACTGGTTCGAGGGCGTGTAAGCGCTCGAAAGGAGAACTTCCAAATGTACTGTTTGATCGGGTAGTCCGGGGATGCGATATCGGGATTAAGGGCGGTTTGGTGCTGGAAGCTCTGAACAGCTGAGCTGCTGCTTGGAATACTGCTAACGTGGGCGACTGCCAGCTCGCGCTATAAGCGAGCCCAACACTGTGACGTAGACGAGTGGCTGACTGCGGAAGCCACGGGACAATTAACTAAGTGTTAGCTGGATCCTACCGGGACGGGGCATGAAGGGCAGGGTCTTAAGAATTAAAGAAATACATTAAAAGACCAGTTGCTTCTAATATGACTGAGTTTAATGGGGTACTTCAGACATATGGTTTATACACATGAGAGAGTTCTCGCGCGGGTCCTCTAGTTAATTTTAATTTTAATTTTGCGTTCCTTGTTTTTAGTTGTATCTGTTCCAGGTGATTTTGGTTGGTTGGTTGGTTCTTAAGTTTAGGGGCGGCGACAACGCGGTCATGTAGCCCCGTGTACTTTGGTTGTGTGTAGGATCTGTCTGATAACCGGTGTTAATTGTGATGACTGTATTAGTGTGTGCTAATTATTTTTTTTAAATTTAAGTACAGGCTGCAACTTGAAATTTTCCAAATAGTTCCTACTTTTGCCGCCAAGCGCAACCGTCAACGACTACTAGGCCAAGTTCAGAACATAGCTACTAGACGCCACCGCAGTCGACTCTTGGCAACGAACGTAAATCTATGACATCGGACAGCCGGCTTTAATTCCCCTCCGAAGGAAGGCATACGCTCTTAAAAATTCGACGGCTTCGGACGGGTTTGAACCCGCTATCCAGGTGATTTCATAGTTTTTTTACTTAGAAATGATTTATTTGTTTACTTATTTATTTATGTACCGTATTTAAATATAACCCCTAATCTTTCCGTTTCTGTGGGATGAGGGGAGAATACGTATTGTGGGGCGAATGGCTTCTGTTGCTATGCTTTCTAAGTCCATAGTCTGAGTCATCTCTATATGTATAAAAATGAAAGATTGACTGTTTTTTTTAATGAATTTCTACGTAGTTTTGTGTTATTTACGTGTTGCAGCCTATTTTATGACGAATGCACACAAAAATAAAACAATTGCCCCGGCAAGATTTTAGAAACTGACGTGAGGGCTGGAATGGGGTGTGCACAGTCTCGTGAGGACAAATGAGTAGCTGTCTGAGAGTGAGGCAGCGCCCCGGTCACGGAATCCAAGATTAACGACCGAAGGAACCCGACCTGCTAACCACGCCTCACCCCGCAATCTGTTTGTGACCTTTTCTAGGTTTATGCTGACTCTTGTGCAGGGTTTCTCCTACGAACACCAAGATAGGCTCATCAGCGGGCGCCCGTGGCTGGCTTCCACAGGAGCAGAGAACTGCGCGCACTTGCGCCTCTTCACTGCGAAAGCTAATAGCAACTCCCTATAAAGCGTTCCAAAAAGATGGTGTGTTGGTTTTCACGGCCAAGAAATTAAAACTAGGCATTTTTTTTCTAGTTTTATGCCGTATCATATGCGTTGTTTAGCCTAGGAACACCAAGATAAGCTCATAAGCGGGCTCTTGATGTCCGTGCCCGGAAAAATTGCTGAGTTTAATTTCCTTGACCGTGAAATCCAACATACCATCCTTTTGGAAGCCTTCATAGGAGGTGAAAGGCTGATTGAACTATTAGCTCTCGCGCTTCATAAGAAGGGAGGTAGCGCGCAGTTCGCTACTCCTGTTGGGTTCCGTGCAAATACACCAAGGCCCCCCTGATGAGCCTATCTTAGTGTTCCTAGCTGAAACCCGCACAAGACATGGCATAAACCTAGAAAAATTGCTGAGTTATAATTGAATCAGTCATTTAAGAAGGGACACATGGTCAAATTGCCATTTTTAGCCTACTTTCGATTTATGCAAAAAATGAAAGTAGACTTATGAGATCAACACAGGGCGAAAAAAAGCGTGTCTGTCTGTGTGTGTGTGTTAGTCTGCGTGTGTACTCTGAATGCTTGTCCCCCCTATCAATTCGAACACGGTGAACGCGAATTGAACGAAATTTGGTACAGAGGTAGCACTAGCAAAGGACAGCTCAGTGTCATGTTTTATATCGCCGCCATCTTGACGGAAACGTAATGGCGGCCACACAAATGTTCAAAGCTTAAATCAAATTACGACTAATCTAATCATCCGATCTCTACCCAATTTTGCAACAACATACCTGTATGGAGGGGGCATCCTTTGACCAATCTAATAGGTCATCAGCCTAATAATTTGCGGATGGCGGCCATCATTGTGTCAAAATAGATTCCCCCTATTAATTCGAACACGGTGAAACCGAATGGAACAAAATTTGGTACAGAGGTAGCATTAGCAAAGGGCACATCAGTGTCATGTTTTATATCACCACCATCTCAGCAACCATATGGCGGTATAAACGTGAGTGATGGTTCCTAGCCAGAATTGCTTTTAGAAGGTAACAAAGTAGAAGCAGTGCATTGCAAGAGTGATCAGTGAGAAGTAAATCAACAGCAGAACGTTCGGTGATAAACGCAGTAAGTTGAAATATTGCTGTTATTTTGATAAACAAGTATTAACGTGTGTGAGAGGTTAGAGTTGAAAACTACAAAATGACGGGCAAAGACAAACAAAAGAAGGCAGTTAACCGCAGTGGGGAGCGCGGAGTTCGTGAACAAACGAAGGGTGGACAGCGCAAGCAAGTGAAAGCAGACGACCCTAGCGCCCTAGAGAGGAACGGAGCAGGTAGCAGCTCGGGAGAACAATTGAAGACCGTGGATTGCAGTCAGGGTGGGGGTTGTCGCAATGCTAGCGAAGCTGACGGCTCAAAAAGAAACTGGAAGGACAGTGGCACTACTTTTTCTTCAGCGGACCACAACCAAGGTACGCAGGATGTGCGCCGAGACTCAGCTGACATTTTAAGCCTGCTGAGTAATACGAACCTAATCGAGGAGCTTGTGGATCGAGTTGCTAATAAGGTGATTGATAAACTAAAAGAAACAATAGATTTTAACACCCAGGTCATCAATGAACTCAGACAGGAACTTGCCAGGCAAGAAGACACTATAAATCAACTTGAGCTGCAACTGAATGACCGCACTGATGAACTTGAGCAGTACCAGCGTCGAAATAACTTGAGAATTTTTGGTATTCCAGAAACTCCAGGCGAGGACACCAACAGGTGTGTAATGGATGTTGCTGCCAAGTTGAATGTGACAATCGATCCCCAAAGAATAGACCGATCTCATCGTGTAGGACTCCGGGATGCTGGAAAGAAGCGGCCAATAATAGTGCGGTTCGTGTCCTATGCAGATCGAGCAGCACTCTTCAGGTCGAAGAAATACGTAAGGAATACCGGCATAACTGTAAGAGAAGATCTGACGAAAACCCGGACTGATATTGTAAAGCAAGCAGTAAGCCACTTTGGGTTACACGGTGTCTGGACTGCAGATGGCGTTGTTCTGATCCGCATTGATGACACGAGGCATCGTGTGAAAACACTCCGAGATTTGGACTTTTGAAGAAAAAGTTTCCCGCTCCTCGTACGTAAAGGACCCTCATACGTGCCAGTGTGAGGGGGCTCAACTGATCAAAGTTACAAGTGTAAGCACAAACATGTAATATGGTTACTGGTGGAACTTTAACTACAGTGTCTAGTCAAAATACAAGTCGATATTATTGATTAATATTTAGAAAATAGCTTAAGTTTTAGATTTTGTAATTTTTGATATTTCTTGTTTAACATTTTTACAATAACTTTCAATTATCTTTTGCATGGATATTAGTACCAATGAGTATGATACGCATGCCTATCTTTGTGATATAGCTGATAGTTTACCCAATGATTTTAAAGTAACTCACCTGAACACGCAGTCACTTAAAATGCTAGAACATTTCGCAGAATTTGAATACACATTTGTTAACTCCGGTATTGATGTAATCGCTGTTAGTGAAACATGGTTCAATAAGTCCATTACTGATTCATCTGTAACCTTGCCAGGATATAATATCTACCGCAATGACAGACAACGTAGACAAGGGGGTGGAGTAGCAGTGTATGTTCGACAGCACATTAAGTGCCGGGTTATCTGCAAATCCCCAAATAATGAGAATTTCAGACCTGAGTACCTATTCGTAGAGATTTGCCTGAAATATAGTAAAGTATTATTTATTTGTGTTTATAGAGCACCCAAAGTCGGTTTTATGGAACTACTATTAAATGACATGCTTTCACACATTTTTAGTTATAAATATGTAATATTAGCCGGGGATTTGAATGCCCATTTTGGGTCGGCTACATTTGAAACGAAAAACATGGTAGAAACTCTAAATACTTGCAATCTGTCGTGGCTCCCGTATCAATATACACATCACACTGCAACCTCCTCTTCTACTCTGGATCTAATAGCATCCAACTGCAATGAGCGCGTAATTGAGTTTGGCCAAACAGCTGCTTCTGGCTTCTCAGCACATGATCACTTATACGCAGTATATACCCTGTCAACTCCAAAATATAAGCCCAGTATTCGAACTTTTCGAGACTTCAGCAGGTTTAATTATGAAAGGTTTAAGGCCGATGCCATCTCACTTCCATGGCACACTGTTTTCGAGCAGCAAACTATAGATGAGAAGGTAGAAACATTCAACACATTTTTAATTGATTTATATGATCGCCATGCCCCAGTGCGCTCAGCTAACGTGAGGCACGCACCAGCTGCCTGGATCAACACAGAAATAAAATATCTAATAAGATCTCGAAATAGAGCCAGAAAGAAGTGCAACAGAACACAGAAACCCGAGGACATTGTAGAATACAAAAGCTTACGCAACAGAACCCAGCAAGTTATTCGTAATACAAAGATACGTTACACTTATTCGCTAATTAATTCAGCTAAAAACTCTTCGGCTTTGTGGAGAGCTACAAAAACTCTCGGTGTTGGAAAATCCAGACACAAAAGCAATAACCCAACAATGAGCGCTGATGAGCTTAATAAGCATTATTTAAACGTATCAACCGTTGTAGACAGCAATAGAGTTTTGTCAACTGTTGCTAACTACAGGGAAAAATTTACTGACTGACGGGAAGAATTTCATTTTGGCTATATATATCCAGAGGACATTCATTTAGCCATATTTAGGATAACTTCAGAAGCCATAGGACCAGATCATATATCTATTACGCTATTGAAAAGGAATATGGACCTCCTCATGCCAGTTTTATTGCATATATTTAACTATAGCCTGCAAATGGGTATTTATCCGACACAATGGAAAAAAGCCAACATCAAAGCAATACCAAAATTCACGAACGCCTTAAACTGTAGTGACTTTAGACCAATAAGTATATTGTGTGCAATTGGGAAAGCGTTAGAACGGATTGTTTTTGATCAGTTTTATGAATATATAAATTCCAACAATATCCTAAACCCGAACCAATCTGGATATAAATCAAAACATAGTACTCTGACAGCCCTTATCAAAGTCACAGACGATATTCGTCTAGCAATGGACCGGAAGGAAATAACTATATTATCTCTATTCGATTTCAGCAAAGCTTTTGACAGAGTTCACCATGAGATCCTACTAGTTAAATTAAGAAATCTAGGCCTTTCAAAGTCAGTAACGAACTGGTTTAGGTCTTACCTAACAGGCAGATGTCAGAGAGTAGTCCTAGCAGATGACAATGTTTCAGAATGGTGTGATGTAACAACAGGTGTGCCGCAGGGTTCGGTCCTTGGTCCACTCCTGTTCTCCGTGTATATAAATGACCTTCCATCTGTCCTTAAATTCTGTCAACATCATATGTACGCAGATGACCTTCAGCTATATCTACACACGGATCTGAAATCCGTTCATTTGAAGGTAGCTCTAATTAACAGTGACATTCAAAGCCTATCTCAGTACGCACTCGATCATAATCTAATACTTAACTTCGAAAAAAACGCAACCGATCATCATCGGCTATACCAAATTACTCAGTTCCCTACCTGACCCAGTACCACCTTTACAGCTTGCATCCCAAACAGTTCCGTACCAGTCAGCAGTAAGAAATCTGGGAGTTATTTTTGACTCTCGATTATCGTGCCAGGCTCACACAAACATGATTCTGAAAAGGGTTGCATCGTCATTATATCAAATTAGGTGAACTTGCTTCTATTTGCCTCAAAATGTTCGAAAGATACTGATACAGAGTTTGATATTACCAATATTTGACTATGGATCTATAATTTACCATGATATGGGAGAGGTCCTCAATAAAAAATTGCAAAGAATGCAAAATGCTTGCTTGCGGTTTGTTCTCAATGTACCAAGAGAGTCTCATATAACTCCATTTTACGTCCAGATTGGATGGCTAAAGCTAAAGGAACGAAGACAGTATGCCATGGCTCTGACTGTGATAAAAATTCTAAAATTCCGTCTTATATTTACTGCACACTAACTCCCATGCAATCAGTGCATAACTGTGCGAATAGACACTGTGGAGGGATAGGGAGGCATAAAACTGACAACACGCACTAGTCACTATTCTAAAACTCTTCAGCCTTTTATTACATATCACAGAATAAAAAGAGTAACAATATAAAGAGCATGAGCGACAGATAAAGCACTTAGACACTGCAGTCCAACGTAATGTTAATGGCTATGGAGCTTGGGAGGTGGCACCATCTGTGGCCAAGTTGGAAGTCAATTCCCAACATCCTCCCCACCCTGGTCGGGCCAGCTGTTTTCCATCTGCTGTGGAAAGGATTACAGTCCTTACAATCCCATCCCTTCCAGTACGTAGCTCGTGGATCCGGACCTTTCTCCAGAGATGTCTCGGCTGAAGGTCACTTTGAAGGAGCGCGACGTCACCTACCCTAAGCGTGAAGTTCTTCTTTGGCTGCTGGACTTGATGGAAGCTCTCCAGCAACAGTAGGTACTCCTTACTCCAGCGCTTCCAGAAGTCGTCTGCCAGTTGTTGACGCAGTCGGAATTCTCGAGCAGGAACTCCCGTTGGTGGTTCAGGCCCAGATGGAACTGTAGTGAGTTTCTCTCCCACAAGAAAGTGTGCGGGAGTCAACACATCGCCGGTGTCTCCATTGCGAGTCAAGGGTCTAGAGTTCAGTGCGGCTTCGATGCTGACCAGTACTGTTTGAAGTCCTTCTTCGTCGATGCTGGAGCGTCCAAGTACATTCCGTAGGCACCGCTTCGTCGATCCAACCATCCTCTCCCACCATCCTGCCCACCAAGCCGCGCGTGGGGCGATGAATTTCCAAGTTACTCCGTGCTCGTAGGGGTAGCGGTGAGTCTTCGCCGCAGACAGTGAAGCCCAAATGCCACTCAGTTCCTTGTTAGCCGCGTGAAAGGTCTGGGCGTTGTCCGAATAAATAGTGTGTGGGAGACCACGCCTACCGACGAATCTCTGTAGTGCTTGCATGAATCTGTCGGCGCTCATATCACCACTCAACTCCAAATGTAGGGCCCGTGTAGTGGCACACGTAAAGAGGGTGATGTAACACTTTTTGGCTGATGTTCCTGCCCTGACGTACAGCGGGCCCGCGAAGTCGATACCTGTGACAGCGAATGGCTTGCTTGGGGTCACTCGTTGTGAGGGCAGTGGCGCCTCTATTGCCTGGCCGCCAACATTTTTTTACCATCTTGCAGGGTAAACATTGGTGAAGGACGTGTTTGATGGCACGGCGAGCACCAAGGATCCAGTAGGTGCTTCGGAGGTCAGAGAGAAAAATCTGTACTCCGAGATGATGGAGCCGTATGTGCTTGTCTCTTATTAGCAGTTGTGTGAAGTGATGTCGTCCTTCCATGATGATTGGATGCCGTTCACTCTCTGAAACCGCAGCATATTGTAGGCGTCCACCGAGGCGAAGTATGCCATTGTGGAGAAATGGATTGAAACATTTGATCTTCGATTTCTCAGGCTTAGGGGTCTTCCGTTCGAGAGCTGCAATTTCGGCAGGGAAGCATTCCATTAGCACTGCCTTTATCCAATAGCGGAGGGCTCCATTTATGTCTTCTGCTGTCAGTTCCCCCGTTGGTTGGTCCTCATGTCTAAGTAGGCATACGAAGCGAAGAACCCATGCGGTTACACGAAGAAGTTTGATATAGGAGCTGTATCTGGTAGCTTCAATTACTGGGTCCGGTGATTCAATTTGGAGCACATCCTGAGTGGGAGTTCTTGCTTCAGGGAGGGACGTAGAGATGGGTGAGCTGTGTGGCCAATGGCATCGGTCGAGAGATAGCCATGATGGTCCTCTCCACCAGGCCTGCAGAGTTTTGATCTTCTCTGCCGTCAATCCTCGTGACAAGTGATCTGCTGGATTGTCCTTGCCTGGACAATGTCTCCTCTGTGACGGAGTGGTAGAGGATTGAATCTCGGTCACGCGGTTGCAGACGAACGTCTTCCAACGACTCGGATCATTCTGAATCCATCCTAGGGTTACTCTTGAGTCCGTCCACAGGGTCCCTTTGCTTGTGTCGAAGGTCAGCGCCTTAGCGCAGTAATTCAAGAGTCGAACGCCTATCACCGCTGCTAGCATCTCTAAACGTGGTAGTGTCACTTCCTTGACTGGCGCAAGTCTACTTTTACTGCACAACAAGTGGGCAGATGTGGTGCCATTGCAGAGAGATCGTATATACAAAACAGCTCCATACACTCACTCTGAGGCGTCGCAGAACACATGGACATCTGTGATGTCGCGTTCGGGCATTCCTGCCCATCTTGGGACGGTGATCTGCGAGAGTTGGGGTAGACTTGAAGTCCAGCTGTGCCAGCGACTGGCAAGGTCCTGCGGTAGGAGTTCATCCCATGTAGTCCTCTATGCCATGTGTCCTGAAATAGGATTTCCCCCAGTATTGATACCGGCGTCATTAAACCCAATGGGTCGTAGAAACTAGCAGTCGCTTAGAGCAGGTGTCGTTTCGTAGCGGGGCGGTCCTTCAGTCTCGTTGTGATTTCTGTAACATCTATAGTGAGCGAGTCTGTTACTGTGTTCCATGGAACGCCAAGAATATGTGTTTCCGTTGTGATCTCTCTTCCTTCGGCCTTCCATATCTGGATCAGCTGTTGGGAACTCGTGGCCCATTTCGACATGGGTAGAGACTTATCTTCTTCATGAGAGAGGTGAGTTCATAGTAAATTGCGATCGCTTCATTTTCTCCTCGGGCACCTGCGATAATGTCGTCCATGAATGTGTTTTCATCTATGAGTGAAGCCGCGGAAGGAAACTGTGATCTGTTTCTAGTGGCTAGTTCTCTCAGCGTAGCTGAAAGGATAAATGGGCTGCAAGTCAGTCCGAATGGGAGTCTTGTGAAGCGGAAAATCGCTCTCTCATCGGAAGCCACTTGAGCACCACTCTCATCTTCGACAACACGGTACCACAGGAATCTGGTCAAGTCTCTATCCTCTTCGTGAAGGGACAACTGAAGAAACGTTTGGCTGATGTCTCCTATCACACCGTACGGAAATGAACGGAACCGCAACAATACTGCAAACAGTTCGGGGAGTAGGTTGGGTCCCATTTCCAGGGTCTCGTTGAGTGGGCGCGCGTTTTCTTCGTGTGACGATGCGTCGAAGACTATACGCCATTTAATGGTTCCATGTTTCTCTTTCTTTACTAAGTGATGAGGAAGATAAAACTCATCCGTACGGGTCTCCTTTGGCGCTAGTTCCACGTGACCTTTCCTTATGTAGTCCATCATGTGGTTCGTATATGTTTGTTTCAGGGCTTCGTTCTTCCGGAATCGAGTTTCCAGTGATTGGAATCGTTTTTCTGCTACGTGATAGTTGTTGGCAAGTTCCATAGTTTCCTTGCGTGGCAATCGTACGACTCTTCTTTGGTCCTCAATACAGTAAGACGCGTGAAATTGTGTTAGAATTGCGGTGTCTTTAGCGCTCATTGCTCGGTCATGTTCAGCTGCAATCCCAACGGACTCCAGATCCCAAAAACGACGAAGAGAGTCGTCACAGGGCATGGAGTGACATGCATCGATGAAGTTTACAACCATGTTAGTAGCTGATACACCTGAGCGGTTTCCGGTGAATATCCATCCAAATTTCGATGGAATTAACACAACTGACGAGGAGAGTCGTATCGGGGCAGAGTCACTGACGATTGTTCAATACTGATCTCCTCCGAATAACAGCTCGATTGGATGGTCAGCTGAATCATCTGTAGGGTCAGCCAATTGCAGTTTCCTCGTTTGTCCGTTTGTCGTGATATCTCGTGGTACTGCTGGGTGGTGAGAAAAGGAGTGGGTGGTTTCCAGTGCCGTCAAGGTTACTTGGGAACTGTCCCAAAATCCTCTCGTCTTCAGGCGAACCAACCTACGTGAATGTGATGTGTTGGATGGTGTTTCAAACGTGTGGACCTTTAATGATGCGTCTCCAATGACTTCCAGACCCAGTTCATCGACCAAAGAACTTTTGACGAAACTGGATTGACTACCTCCGTCGAGAACGCACCTCGTCAGCTTACTCGAACCCGTTGGTCCCGAGATCCATATTCTAGCAGTCTGGAGATGGGTAAATCCCGGAGTAGTGACGTTTATTTTACCAACGGCGGTTGTTTCTGTGCAATTCGCGACAGGGGTATGATTTAAGTTGTTGCAAGTCGCTCTATGGTGACCTTTTCCACACTGGGAACACGAAGCTCTCCCTTTCCTGCTACAGTCCTTTGTGTGATGGCCTCGTTTAAGACAGAGGAAACAACACGATGACTGCTTCAATTTCTGAGTTCGAGCGTCAGTCCCGGTTACCTTAGTACAATCTTGAGCCCAGTGTCCTCTTCCCTCACAAAAGATGCAAAATGGCTGTGGTCTTTCCTTCTCTCTCTTCTTCCCTTTTTTCGCGTGAGCGTAAATCTGGAACGCCGCTGTTGCTGGGACAAAAGCCGGATGCTGATAATATTCCCCCCGAATCTTTTGACTGATAAGGGCTCCTTCAACCTCTTCGTTCAAAAAACACATGAGTTTGATGATGTCACCTTCACTAACGTTGTCTCTCCGCGTGTGGATGATCCAACGTCGGCAGATATCGTCTGGGAACGCTCTTAGTATCTTGAGGGCTAACACGCGACCGTAGTTGGAAATATTTTCCCCCAGAGCCTGCAGTGATTGAATCCGTCTGTTACACTCAACGTAAGTGTGATTCAGGGACTCTGGGGTGATGGAGTGTATCGGTGGTATATTTTCCAGATAGTCTAAGTGCGCTTGGATAATTCTATTTTCATCTCCGTACTTGGAAATGAGAATTTTCTTTGTGGCAATATAAGTGCCAGCTGTGATGGCAATACCGTCGACGAGATGCTTGGGTTCCCCTTCTAAATAACCTCTCAGAAAGACGTGTTTGTCGACCTGCGATACTGTAGGATTCTGGTCAATGGAAGTAGTGAACTGCTCCCAAAAGCGAGACCATTCTTCTATATCTCCCGTGAAGGGGCTAAGTTTTATGGTGGGTAACTTAATTGGTTGTGACGTGGGCATGGCAGTGGGAGTGGACAAAGTAGGGGTGACAGAGTAAAGCTTCTTGTTCGCTCCAATGGTAGCTTTCTGTATGGCGCGCTTTGCATTGTCAATATATTCGTCACATACAGTAATGTCAACATTGTATTCTGTGTCAGATAGTAGATCTTGAATTGCATCGTCCAGTTGGGTTAGGCTAGAGAGTATTTCCTGTAGTCTGTCGCGGTGGAAAGTAAAGTCTCCTAGTGCTGCGTGTTCTGTAAGGCTGTTAATGGCTGTAATGAAGCGTGTGGCATTTGCCCTATCTCGTGTTCTTTTCCTTTTCAAATTGTGTAAGGTCGCTGCAGCAGCGATCTCTTGCTCAGTCGGCATTTTGGGTGCAATATATCTTTAAGGTTAACTGATCGGCCTCTAGGTCTAGACGTGACGTAGCGAGAGGAGAGGATGACTGGAGTATATTTAAGAGCTGAGAGTTGGCGTGCTAGGTCCTTGGAAAATCTTAAAGACTTTATTAATAGAGTGCGCGGTAATGTTGGTGTAGGCCTGTGCGCTCAGATCGTTAGTGTTGCTGTAGGCCTGTGCGCTCAGATCGTGCGGAACCGAAAGGAACTGCACATGCGTTGCAGGATCCAAAGTCCAGCGGTGGAAGATATTCTACTTATAGATTAAAGGTACACTGGATTCCTTAATAATTCATGCACAAAAATTCATGCAGACAATTCATAATACAGTTTCGATATGCGATTTACTTTCGTATTAAGTTTACTTATCTCAGAGTGCAGTGTAGGTTAATAGAGGCACCACAGCATCTGACGTGGTGTGGTGTTGTGGAGTATCCTTTTTTCCCTCGTCGTGGAACTTCCTGTAGTGTAGAAAGCTAGTCTCGTGGAGCTTCCTGTAGTATAGAAAGCTCGTCCATAGATACTTCGTTGTAGAAATTAATCCGTTGTCTTCCCGAGTGTTTCGGCACCAAATGTTGAGGGATAGGGAGGCATAAAACTGACAACACGCACTAGTCACTATTCTAAAACTCTTCAGCCTTTTATTACATATCACAGAATAAAAAGAGTAACAATATAAAGAGCATGAGCGACAGATAAAACACTTAGACACTGCAGTCCAACGTAATGTTAATGGCTATGGAGCTTGGGAGGTGGCACCATCTGTGGCCAAGTTGGAAGTCAATTCCCAACAGACACACTGCACAAATGCTCCAGATACCTCATCACAGAACCGAAAAATGCAAAGGTTCATTCCGTATTTCAGCTAGTATTCTCTGGAATAAATATAAATTGCACCAGTATTCAGGACTTCCTATCAGAGTGATAGAACACTCCCTTCATTGTAATCTGTCAGCTATACAATTATCATGTTCAAGGAGAATGGGTGTAATAACAAGAACTTCTATTGTCAACTGTAGGTTTAGGTTAAGTTTTTTCTTTCTTCATTTATTCTATTGTATTTAACCGCCCTCTGAATGAAGAGAGCTGCATAAAGAGGCTTTGTAGCCTCAGTGGCCTGTATAAGAGAAACAATAAATTCAAATTCAAATTCATCTTAACGGAAACGTAATTGCGGCCATCCAAATGTTAAAAGCTAAAATGTAATTACGACCAACCTAATAATCTAGTCTCTACCAAATTTTGCAACAACATATCTTTATGTAGGAAGCATATTCTGAACAAACTGCAAGATCATCAGCCCAATAGTTTGCAGATGGTGGCTAAGTATGTGTAAATCGATTCCCCCTATCAATTCAAACACGGTGAAACCGAATTGAACGAAATTTGGTACAGATGTAGCACTAGCAAAGGGCACCTCAGTGTCATGTTTTATATCGCCGCCATCTTGACAGAAACGGAATGACGGCCACCCAAATGTTAAAAGCTTAAATCAAATTACGACCATCCTAATAATTTGATCTCTACCAGATTTTGCAACAACATGCCTTTTTGTGGAAAGCATCTTATTACTGACTACAAGGTCATCAGCCCAATAGTTTGCAAATAGCGGCCATGTATGTGTGCAAATCCATTCCCCATATCAATTCAAACACGGTGAAACCTAATTGAATGAATTTTTTTTACAGAGGTAGCACTAGCAAAGGGCACCTCATATTCATGTGTAATATCCCTATAGCACGGTGTATTTCAACAAGCTACTACAACCAACATTCAATTATACTCCTTGAAAAGGACAAAAACGTATAACAATACCCATGCATTTAGGAGAAAGTAGGCTATACGTTCTTTACTGAACATCTTGTTTTCCTTTTTCTTGCGTCTTATTAGTTATTACATTTTAAAAATCTGTGCTATAAACATACAAATTTAAGGCCAACAAAACATCCCTAAAACTCTACTAAAATACAATATCTTTGAAAGAGTCGGGAGATATTAAGAGCGCATAGTGATACTCTTAGTTATTTATTGTTGTTGTAAGGGGCGGAACAGCGTGGTCATCTGACCCGTTAGACTAAAAGACCCTAAAGTTGTTAAACGTCGTTCGAAAAATGTCGATTTTTTTTCTAGCGTCTCTGAATGTCCGTTTAAATAGTCAAAATCAGTGCTATCAACAGTGCTACCAAATGATCCCTAATAATACCAAAATTCCAATTTCTTCGAATGGGTTATTTTAAGTGCGCGAGTGATCTTGGCCTATATGGATTGCCAATGCAGCGAGACTCGGAAGATGGGCCAGTATGATCGATTACATCAAATGATGCCTCACGATAATGATAATATTGTAATAATAAAAATAATATATTCATATGGATTAATTAAATGAAACAGTTATGGCAAATATGACATTGTTGAACAAACATCGAATAGATGTTCTCATTCCTGAGCGTAACATTGTAAACATATTTCTTTTGAAATAGTCTACGTAGTCTATAATATATATATATATATATATATATATATATTATTTTTTTACGAGGGAAGTGGAAAATTCTTCTATCAAGCCGCTTGAAGAGGGTCCGCACTCTTCAAGTGTGGGGGATTCTTACCCTCTAAAAAACCACACCCTTTCCATCGTGACAGTCCGTCCTGGAACCGCTCTCGCATTACTTCAGGACGGTGCCGAATTAGTGAGGCTTTTAAGCTGCTCCTTCCTTATTCTGTTTATCACTGACACTCATAAGCATCCAGTTCCCTCTTCTTTGTTGAAGTACACACAAAGTAACATACTGATGATCACTTCCTGTGTAGTCTTCAATCACCCAACATTCAGAAATTGTTGACAAAAGATCATCTGACGCAAAAGTCACATCTGGTATGGTTCCTTTGCAACCAGGTCGTCGAAAGGTAGGTGTATTTCCAACATTTACAGTCGTCAATCCCAACCTTGCAGCCATTTCCAGTATACGACGTCCTCTGGAATCTACATCCGGCATACCCCATTCCAAGGCCTTGGCATTGAAATCACCAGCTACGATAAGGTTATTTCTAAGATCATGCAATATGTTCGCAAGGCTATCCAACTTCTTCTGGAAATCAGCAATGGACTCGTTCAGAGTGAAGTAACAGCTCACGTACGTAAGCGTGCCAATCCTAATCCAGACGAAACCGTCCTTAGATTCTTGCTGTCACTGGATATTTTCCCAGATCCGGAATGAAAATTTCAGCTGTTCCAAGGTTGTCCGCAAACCACCCAAGATGATCCCTGTTCTGATATTGCTCACTCAGGATAAAAATATCCACTTCCATTTCAAATGACAATTGCAGTCAAACTTCTGTGAATATTTCCTTGAAGAACTCTCATTAATTTTTACCGATTTTAACCTTCTCGAGAGCTTTCCGAAACACTATACAGGCGCCTGAACCAGGAACATGGTTCCGTTCGGTGTCATGAATCTCCTTCTCCGTACACAGCACACATCGTGCTTCACCTTTACAGTCTGATGCTTTATGTCTGGCATCTCCACACTTGTAACAGAGTTTGCTCCTATCAGGGCCATTACAATTCCTTGCAAGATGTCCATATGACAGACAACGGAAACAGCGAGTTACCATTGCTCTCTCCCTTACCCTACCATATATCCATCCCACTTTCATTCTCCCCTCTTCCAGAAGTTTACGGGCATCTTGCTCTGCTAAATGTATAATAGCCATTTTCTGACTTCTGCTATTGGGTTCCGTGACAAGGACTTTGACTTCTCCAGTAAGTGTTAGACCGCCTCCACCACATCTGCAATAGTCGGGATGCAGTCTAAATCCCACTCCTCCAGAGTTATTCGAGGGGTCAAAGTTTTGACATCTTCATCCTGACCAAGAGCCTCTCTCAACGATTTGTTGAGGTTTTCTCGACTCTCACACGTCGTAGATTTGTTCAATTCGAGAAGAACATCTCCGGTCTTGGTCTTCCTAATTGAATTAATATCCACGCCACTGTCCTCTGGTTTGAGCTTATTACGGATATATTTAAGGACATCCACAAAGGTTCTGTATTTTTCTGGCTGAATAAGAACAATAATAAATATAATAATATTTTATGGATACCTCACAAGGATGAACAACAGTAGGTTGACCAAACGGATATTCATTTACATTGCCAAGCTGAAGTCCACCACAAAATTGGTTGAAGAAACAACAGAAGAACTCCAAGAAGTTGGAACTAATCCAGAAGATTTACGAAACAAAACAGGATTTCGAGGGAAGATTGATAAATTCAAAGAGTTTCAAGAAGGAGCTCAAGAACCAAGGTCATCTTGTCTGAAGACAAAAGTAGAAAATTTGACGACGGTATGAAAAACATCTGGGAAGGAGAAAAGAGATTGGTAAGTTAGCCGATTGTTAACCGTAGTCCACTGTAGGCCAAACCCGACAGAATAATAATAATAGTAATAATAATAATAATATTTTTCGTTTTCATAGTTTACCCTCCAGGTAAGCTTTTCCCACAGACTCAGCGAGGGATCCCACCTTTACCGCCTCTATGGTCAGTGTCCTGGAGCTTCATATTGGGTCGGGGGATACAACTGGAGAGGCGAGACTAGCGCCTCGTCCAGGCGGCCTCACCTGCAATGCGAAACTTACTGAGAGATGGGACGGGATGGGAAGAATGGGAGGGATAGACAAGGAAGAGGGAAGGAGGCGGCCGTGGCCTTACCGTAGGCACCATCCTGGCATTTGCCCAAAGACGAAGTGGGAAACCACGGAAAACCACTTCAAGGATGGCTGTGGTGGGAATCGAACCCTTTCTACTCATTTGGACAATCGGAGGCTGAGTAGACCCCGTTCCAGTCCTCATACCACTTTTCAAATTTCGTGGCAGAGCCCGGACCTCCGGGGGTGGCAGCTAAGCACGCTGACCACTACATCAAGCATGGAGGCGACTATTAATATTATTATTATTATTGTTATTTTTTGTTTTATTATTAGTAGTAATATTAGTATCTTTTTGGTATATACCGTGATTTTAGCCTATTTTCAATATGTGATCTCTTTCCTTGCTGATCAGTTGACGTAGTGACGTCATATCCGTGCTGCAGCCAATCATACGCCTGCCTGCGTGTGGAGATTTCCAGAATCATCGCTGTACGGACTTATGAGTTCACCTTTCTTCTGTGTGTGTGTTTGTGCATGCGTGTGTCCTAATAATATCTAAACGGCTAGAGCGATTTCAATGAACTTTGGTAAGGATATACTACCCAACGGTCTGACCATGTTGAAACACAGGATCCCATGAGAACACCGCTGTTAAGCAGCATTGGGCGTGGTTGGACCCTGGATGGAATGCCAGTTCAGTGGGACCACTTGCTGTTGGCGGGGAAAGGAGGAACGGACAGACTCTGGCCACCCTACCGCACGTAAAATCCGGCTGAGGATAGCCTCTTTGAAGGCACAGACCTGCCTTCGGGCAAAGTATAATAATAATAATAATAATAACCTAGAAGAAGCGGCCATACTGATCAACCTCTTAGAAAAGATCGCTAGCAAGACAGGACTTAGGATCTCGAAAAAGAAGACCAAGTTCATGATGAAGGACAAACATGGACCACAATTCCTTGAAACAGAGATTGGACGGATTCAGAGGGTGAAAAAGTTCAAATACCTCGGTGAAACCATACAAGAGAACGGCCTAGAGAAAGCTGCTGTAGAAAATCGTATCTCAAAAATGGAAAGAGCTTATGGGCTAACTAAAATCATCTACAACAAGAAATGCATCTCATGGAATGCCAAAATAAAACATTACAACACGGTAGTAAAAACAGAATGCCTGTATGCCAGCGAATGCCTCTCGATGAATTACAAGTTGGAGAAGCTAGAGATCCTAGAAAGAAGAATACTACGGAAAATCATGGGCCCAGTCCAGACTGAAACCGGCTGGAAACTTCGGAGCAACAATGAAGTCTATAACAATGTGGAGAGAATCTCAGAGACCATGAAGAAGAGGAGGTTATCGTTTCTCGGACACTTGTACAGAATGGACAAAACTAGACTAACCAAACAGTTATTAGACTACCTGTGGAACAAGAAGACAACAACGACATGGATTAAGGAAGTTCGAAAAGATCTCGACAATTCCAACATCCAGGAAGTTTAGATGTCAAACAGGGAAACATTTCGGTACATAATTCAAAATTTGGAAGGGTTTCACGTCACAAGAACCACAAAGAAGGGAAGAGCCTGGACGGATGAGCA
Source organism: Meconema thalassinum (assembly GCA_946902985.2). Classification (NCBI taxonomy): domain Eukaryota; kingdom Metazoa; phylum Arthropoda; class Insecta; order Orthoptera; family Tettigoniidae; genus Meconema; species Meconema thalassinum. Next base: position 489,278,836 of record OX336393.1, read on the forward strand.
GAAGAAACAGCATAGCGCCCATATGAAGGAGTACTGGAGGAAGAGAAAACTTCAGGCAAAGAAAAAATGAAATTGTAGCGTGATCCGAAGTGGTCAATTCGCAAATAAAAAAAAAATATATATATATATATATATGAATGAAAATCCACAGCCTGCTTCCAGTCTCCGACCGGGTCAGGAATGGAATGAATGAAGCCCCTATCTAGCGGCGAGGATATGAACTTTGCCGGCTGCCGAGGCCTGACGCACTCCTCTGGGGCAATGATTAAATGAATGGCAGATGAAATGAAATTATAGTGGAGAGTTTTGCTGGAATGAAATTTTGACAGGGAAAACCGGAGTACCCGGAGAAAAACCTGTCTGCCTCCGTTTTGTCCAGCACAGATCTCACATGGAGTGACCGGGATTTGAACCACGGACCCAGCGGTGAGAGGCCGGCGTGCTGCCGCCTAAGCCACGGAGGCTTAATATATATATATATATTCAAATTCGATGTTTTTCAGGTTAGCAGATGAAAATAAACTTTTTATTTTGTACTATGTCTAAACTGATTGAGAATTATAAGCGGAGATGGATGCTTACTTATTCATGAAGAACACGTCGGCTCTCTTGGTGAATTAGATCTTCCAGTCTGATGAACTTAATTATACAGCAGGCTTCTGCACTCTTGCAATCAGGAGTGGCAGCCTGCGTCCGTAAATATTTGATCGTGAAACATCAGCAGGTGATGTCCCGGCATTTCCCACTACAGTTCAACAATAATCTATTAATTGTTTTACTCCATACAACAAATGGGGAAAAGATACATTGTATCAGATTTACTGATGTCATCGTAATAGTTGCAGATTCCGAAAGAGAAAGGAATAAAATGATGCAAGTCCTATCAGACACACTTAAAATATGGACATTAAAAGGGAACAAGCGGAAAACGAAAATAATGGTAGTTCGTAAAAATATGCAAGTAATTAAAACCGTTATACAAATTGATGACTTGAGATTTGAACAATTAAACAATTTTGTTATCCCGGTAGTATAATCACAGAAGACAATAGATGCTTAATGGAAGCGAAGAGAAGGATTACATTGGCAAATCAGGCAATTAAGACTAAGAAAATCATCTTATCTAGCAAACATGAATATAGATGTAAGAAAATCCTTTGTAAAATCATTTGTATGGAGTAAAGTGCTCAATGGAATTGAAAGTTCGACTCTGGGTTAATTGGAAAATAATCGAGTTGAAGCTGCTGAAATGTGGATATGGCGAAAAATGACAAGAACGAGCTGGATGGAAAGAAACACCAACCTGGAAGTGTTAAAGTGAAGTCAAAGGAAAGAATAGATTACTGAAGGAAATGGGAAAGAGAAAAATAAAATCTATTGGACATGTCATCAGACACAACACTTTCATCGTTAACATTCTTGAAGGGAAAATGCTGGGAAAGAAAGGAAGAGGACGGTCTAGGACGAAGTATTTGGAAGACATCTAGAATAGAATGGGATGTGACATTTACATAGAACTGAAACGAACTGCCAACGACAGAAGGATGTTTTTACCTTGAGGATTTGAATGAACGAACAGCCGTGCTGCAACTTGATCTATTCATACTGCTAAATTATTGGTAATAATCCGTCCATGCTATATTGCGGTAAAGTAGGCCTATATAGGGTGTCTTTTATGTACCTTTGGAGAATGATAGGTTGTGTAGGGGACGGGTAATGAAGTAATTTGAGATAGGGAACTTGGGGTCGGAGCGGCCTCCTTAACCCCTAAAATAAGGGTTGATTCAGGCCCTCCACCCTGTAAGTTAGGCAACCGACCCAAGCCTCTAAAACCTTCTCAATCCCTTAACTCTTGGAAAGATTCATTTCACCATGTGGCGCTGGCGTAATGGATAGCGTTGCGGTGCAAAAGGCCGGAAGTCCCAGCCAGCGCCACATGGTGAGATGAATCTTGCCAAGAGTTAAAGCAATGAGAAAAGTAATAGAGGCTTGGGTCAGTTGCCTAACTTACAAGGTGGAGGTCCTGAATCAACCCTTATTTTAGGGGTTAAGGAGGCCGCTCCGACCACAAGTTCCCTATCTCAAATTACTTCTATACCCGTCCCCTACACGACATATCATTCTCCAAAGGTACATAAAAGACACCCTGTATATTCCGGTACTAGAATCGAACACACGTTTGCATTCCCTGAATTACAACACGCGGGCAGGTGAGTTGACTGGTGCACGTATCGATCCACTGTGCTCTCACACAACTCTTCATTCCCCAGCTGCTGGGGGAGAAGTTCGGAATATTTATGGAAGTTATGGATTCCAATATAGAAAACTACAGCAGTAAATGTCAAACGAGTGCGTTCTCTTACAGCATTGACCAGCCATATAAACCAACTCAGTGAATATATCAATACATATATTGTTGCCTGACAGAAGGCACCTGGCTGCATTGGGCTCTATTTGATGCATGCTTCCATAACTAATTGGGTAACCAAGCGAGCAATTGCATTTCGAATTTAGCTGCTATTAGTTTTAGCCAGGTTTCCCTTTCATTGCTATTGTATTACTACCTAAAGATATTAATCTAGTTTTAAATTATGTGACCAAATATTGCAAATCATGCTTCATTTACTGTTTTTGAGACTTGAATTTGTGTGTATTCCTTGTTAACAATTTCTTTTTTTTAAATTAAATTTGTAATTTTCAATCTTCAATTTTGAAGTTTTTATTTTCAATTTTCAATTTTTAATTTTCAATTTTATTTTGGTCGCCTCCGCAACGTAACGGTCAGCATGGTTAGCTGCCACCCCGGAGGTCCTGGGTTCGATTCCCGGCTCTGCCACGCAATTTGAAAAGTGGTACGAGGACTGGAACGGGGTCTACTCAGCCTCGGGTGGCCCAAATGAGTGGAGGGGGTTCGATTCCCCCTCAGCCATCCTCGAAGTGGTTTTCCGTGGTTTCCCACTTCGTCTTCGGGCAAATGCCGAGATGGTACCTTCTTCAAGGCCACGGCCGCCTCCTTCCCTCTTCCTTGTCTATCCATCCTAATCATCCCTTACCTTCCCTCATGAGGCCCCTGTTCGCTTTGCAGGTGAGGCCGCCTGGGCGAGGTGCCAATCCCACATCACCAGTTGTATCCCCTCCGATTAGATGTTCCCAGCTCTAGGACACTGCCCGTAGAGGCGGTAGTGGTGAGTTCCCTCGCTGAGTCCGTGGGTTCCACCAACCTGGAGGTAAACGACTACGAAAATAAAAAAAATATTTTGTATTCTAATGTATTTTTTTATCTTGTATTTTCATGTATTATCTGTGTATAAACAATTGTTTGCTACTCAAATTGGGGCACTGCTCTGTTGTGGCAATAAATAAACAAATAAGATACCTCCACACTATTATTGTTACACAGTAAAACCGCGTTTATCCGGACCCCTTTAATCCAGATATCGCTTAATCCAGACAGGATTAAAGAATAAAGTAAAGACATTAAATAAATAAAATCATTTTTTGAAAATCATAAAATTCTACAATGAATTACCGCGAAGCGATGTCTTAGTTTCACAATATAAAGTTCTTATGTCTCGAAAGTAGGCTACTTTACAATTAAATCACGACGACGTCTCGCACCAAATCAGTCAAGATACGTTGTCTTTTGTTTGTGATATCAGTTCACAACAAAAAATAAAATTAACTGAGGTTAAACAACATCATAAATAAAACTCAGTAATATTTCTAGGTTTGTGCCGTGTTCTTTGTGGGGTTTCACCTAGGATACCAAGCTGGCTCATCAGCGGGCTCATGCTATCCCCGCATGGACTCCCACAGGAAAGCGAACTGCGCGCTACCTCCCTTTATATTGAGTGCAACTGCACCTCTTACCTGCGAGAACTAAAAGCTCAAGCAGCAATAACCTCCCTACGAAGGCTTCCTAAAAGATGGTATATTGGCTTTCACGGACAGTGAATTAAAACACGGCATGAACCTAAAAAAATTACTGACTTTTAACTCACTGGCCGTGAAAGCCAATATACCAACATCATATTTGTGTAATTGATTTTGTTCAGCAGAGTGAACACGAGGAAATACCCGCGTATTATAAACAAATGAAACACTTGCGTGCACTAATTGTAAAGGACATGAGGCAACATGCCACTAAGAAAGAAAGATAGACAGTTACTTCACACCAAAGGAAACCTATTTATACGTTTCCTATTTCATTAACACAAGGTACTGTAGCCTACTTCATTATGTTATTGCTTGCCACGGTGGGTGAGTGGTTAACGTGTCGGTCTACTAACCCCAAGATTGCATGTTCGCTCCTGGCCGTGGTAAGTGATTTTGAAAGGCGGCAAAAACTACGACATGATGTCATATGATGTTGGCATGTCAAAGAACCCATTTGAATTTTTGTAGGCCGTGTTCATAAAGGCAAAATTAATCTCGGAAGTGAAGTTTCCGCCAACACAAAGTGTCTCATTTCTCTACTAGAAAGCGCTATAGTGTGCAAGGAGCTTAGATATCTATGACTTTCATAGTGATTCAAGGAACAACGAAATTCGACATGCAAGCTCCCTCTGGGCGTCAAATTACAAAGCTTGCACCCGGCATCGAGGCCATACGATTTTTAAATTCTATATTATGTTATTAAGGTCGCCTCCGTAGCGTAGCGGTCAGCATGGTTAGCTGCCGCCCCGGAGGTCCTGGGTTCGATTCCCGGCTCTGCCACGAAATTTAAAAAGTGGTACGTGGACTGGAACGGGGTCTACTCAGCCTCGGGTGGCCCAAATGAGTAGAGGGGGTTCGATTCCCCCTCAGCCATCCTCGAAGTGGTATTCCGTGGTTTCCCACTTCGTCTTCGGGCAAATGCCGGGATGGTACCCTCTTCAAGGCCACGGCCGCCTCCTTCCCTCTTCCTTGCCTATCCATCCTGACCTTCCATTACCTTCCCTCATGAGGCCCATGTTCGCTTTGCAGGTGAGGCCGCCTGGGCGAGGTGCCAATCCCACCTCACCAGTTGTATCCCTTCCGATTCGATGTTCCCAGCTCTAGGACACTGCCCGTAGAGGCGGTAGTGGTGAGTTCCCTCGCTCAGTCCGTAGGTTCCACAAACCTGGAGCGTAAACGACTAAGAAAATAAAAAATAAAAATGTTATTAAACCATTACTTTTTCACGAATATTCTATTGTTTCTTTTCATTGCAGACTTTTGCTAATCCGGACAACTCTCGGCCGATAAAAGCGGTTTTGCTGTATCAAGGGAACTGGGACGTGTGAAGCGACAGACAAGTGCAGCCAATTATTTCAATATTTTTTTAAAGCGGCTTTGGTGGCTTAGTCGGTAGCATGCTGAGCTTCTATGCCCATGATCGCGGGTTCAAACCCGGCCGAAGTCATAGAATTTTTTAAGACCGTTAGAAATCCAACAGTATGCCTTCCTTTGGAGGGGAAGTAAAGCCGGCGTCATAGATTCATGGCATGTAAAGAAACCTTCCATTGTGTGAAACTAAAATTTGTAGGTTAGATTTGATTAACGCTCTATGTTCTAAAGTTTGTCGCCAGATGTTGGTTGCGGTGGCATCTAATAGCCAAGTCCACAGCTAGGTGTCGTTGATGGTAGCTTTTGGCAGAAACAACTTGAAATTATTGATCCTCTGCAGTCCTTACCTGAATTGCAGATAACACACACTAATACAACCATCACTATTAACACCGGTTACCTGACAGATTCTACACACACCCAAAGTACACGGGGCTGCATGACCGCGTTGTCGTAGCCCCTAAACTGAGGAACCAACCAACCATCTATAATGCTTTATAACTTTCATGAAATGTAAACGACACGTCTGTACTTATATGCAGAGGGTTTTAATTTGCAGTAGGTTGTGGTTGTCAAAATAACAATAGCAATTTTCATAGAAAATCTCAAATGATTTTTTAAATAATTATTTTCAGGTACTACTTCCTCAAAACCTATTGGGTCAATCTGGATGAAACTTGGTATGGTGCTTTAAACCTATGCTTTATGTGTGTGATAATAAAACTATTCGGAATACTAATTAGTTGTTTATAAATAGACGTCGTAAAAGCCTCCGTGGCTTAGGCGGCAGCACGCCGGCCTCTCACCGCTGGGTCCGTGGTTCAAATCCCGGTCGCTCCATGTGAGATCTGTGCTGGACAAAACGGAGGCAGACAGGTTTTTCTCCGGGTACTCCGGTTTTCCCTGTCAAAATTTCATTCCAGCAAGACTCTCCATTATCATTTCATTTCATCTCTCATGCATTTAATCATTGCCCCAGAGGAGTGCGTCAGGCCTCGGCAGCCGGCACAGTTCATATCCTCGCCGCTAGATGGGGGCTTCATTCATTCCATTCCTGACCCGGTCGGAGACTGGAAGGCTGTGGATTTTCATTTCAAATAGACGTTGTTGTTTGAGTCATCAGTCTATCGACTGGTTTGATGCAGGTCTCCATACTTCCCTGTCCTGAGCTAATCGTTTCATCTCTACATAGCTACCACACTACCACCCCATAGAGCTGCACTGGTGCTGCTTTACGACGAGGGCATTGAACGAATGGAGTAGCCAGCTTGTTCACCGGACTTAAACCCGATTTAGTATGTATGGGATGCACTGGGAAGACGCATTGCAGCCAAAACGGTTGCCGAGCTGGATATTGCACTTATGGAAGAATGGACAAATATCCCTCAAGAGCTGATTGATAACCTCGATCTGTCCATACCACGCAGGTGTGCAACTGTCCTGGGTGTCCGAGGTGATCACACGCCAAATTAGTGGGCAACGAGAATGACTTTTTCACTATTATGGTAGCCCCATGGTGCCTCGCTCTAAGTAAATGCCATGTAAACCTCCATTATAGAGTTGAGTCAGCACAATATCGTTCTGTAGCACACACAAATTACAATTGTAACTGAACTCTGAAAAAGACGTTACCATATGAATCTTGTGTATGATATTTCACCTGATCCCCTAATTGTTTTGACCAGTGTAGTAGTAGTAAACTTTGTAAACATGTTTTATTACAAAGCAAGTCTACCAGTGGTTGCGGTCAATTTAAATGCATTTGAATACATTTCCGTCAAGTCACTAATGTTTAACGTTAATTATAAATTGGTAGGGATACGGTGACATGGCTTTAATTGTGTTTAACGTTTTAATTATACTTGATTATGTTGACTGTTGTTAATAATGTCCTATAGTAGGTGGTAATAATAATTACAATAATTGCATTTGTACAACATGCGTAGGCTATTGTGAATTGTGAGTGCAAGCTGTACATTATATTCTGCAATCGTTTGCGGACCATTTCGGGTTCCTGGTTACAGTCACAAATGTTATTATGAATTTTTTATAAAATATCTACCCGAAATAAATGTGATAAAATGAACCTAATGCCGCAATTTTTCCTCAAATCCTTGTCGAACTTTATTCTAGTGAGAACCAGTCAATGGTCACCTGGATCCATTGCCTAGGCATATCACTGATCTAGAATCTCATGTCACTGCCAGTTAAAGGAGTAAGATGGATTATTCTTTGTTAAGTGAGAGGTAAAATAAAATGAATGTTTAAAAGTACCTAAAAGCTAAAATTTGCGAACAACATTTCAATATAAATATAATTTTACTTCAAAGTGAATGTAACGTGGTTACAAATAACGGTTTCAAGTAACAATTACAAGTTATGGTTAAAAGAAGCTGTTACATGCAATGCGTTTCTCGCCAGCCCTGGAATTATGTGATCTAGTGATGCTGTTTTGAAGCTAATGTTAATGTTAATGATTGATAGCAGATTTAATGCATGGACATTTGAGAGATAGCGCCACACGTAGTTGACACATGTAGAGCGATCCGTTGGGACATAGCATTATTGTGGTTACTTCTGATTGGCTAAAGCCAGCTTTGAAATGACAGGTAACCACACAGTGCAATAAAGGTTAGTGGGCTGCAAACTTGACTGGCGTTATACACAATAATATTGTGTTTAGTTTTGTCGAATTCACTCACCGCCAGAGGCGCACCCAGACTTTTGGTTTGGAGGGGGCTTTCCTCAATAACATGATTTCAGCTATGGAAAGAGAAAGTGTCCATTTTAGTCTTGTATGTAAATATGTATATTTGAGATCATATACATAAAAACAAGAAGTTCCGTGAAGAACTATACAGCCTACTTTTCTTGCCAATGATTATTCTACAGTATATGAACCTATCAAGAATAATGACGAAATTAAGTTGGTAATATCGAAATATGTAATTAGTTCAAAATATACCTGGTATAATGTAGCCTCATAGAGCATTACAGTTGGCAGCCCTGGTGACTGAATATATTCTTAGTTCCATCCCTTAAGGTACAGAATACAAAATTTGTTTGAAGTCCAATGGACGTTACATGCAGTTAGACACTGGATCTATCAGCATGAGTAAAAGCATGTTGCCAACAATACCATGCGTGTGCTGGTCAGAAATAATCTGAAATATTATGATATTTTGTTGTGCCAATTTTGGATGAAATCCATTTGTTAGTATAGAAGTTACATGTATTTTAAAATTGGACATATCAGCAGGCATAGAATCATGTTGGCAGCACTGCCTTATATTAAATACTCCAAATTAATCTAGAATGTCAGGTGCTATACGTGTGCAAAGTATAGAGCTGTTGGCTTGCATATTTTCTGATATATTGATATTAGGGTAAAAAAATATAGACAGCATTTATTAACAGTTTGCAGCCCTGATTGCTCTTAACAATACTTATAGTCATATCTGTTATGGTACACATAGCACATACGAAATTTGGTTGAAATACAACTGATAGTATAGAAGTTAGATGTATTTAAAAATTGGTATTATCAGCAGGCTTATAATCATGTTGGTAGAACTGACGTATATAAGTTACTCCAAATTAATCTAAAATGTCATAATATACGTGTGCATAGTTTAAAGCTGTTGGCTTGCATACTTTCTGATATATTGGTATTTGGATAAAAAATATAGAGAGCAATTATTAACAGTTGGCAGCCCTGGTGGCTGTTAAGAATGCGCTCAGTCATATCTTTTTATGTACAGATATTACATACAAACTTTGGTTGAAATCCAATTGATAGTGTAGAAGTTATATGCATTTAAACATTGGACCTATCAGAAGGCTTAAAATTATTTTGGCAACACTGTCCCTGGTGGCTGTTAAGAATGCACTCAGTCATATCTTTTTATGTACAGATATTACATACAAAATTTGGTTGAAATCCAATTGATAGTGTAGAAATTATATGCATTTAAACATTGGACCTATCAGAAGGCTTAAAATTATTTTGGCAACACTGTCATGGTTGGCCTCCTGGAAATTAAACTGAAATAATAGTATCTACATGTGTGCCAATTTTGGAATAGCTCCCATGTAAACCTTGCAGGATATCCAACATTGAGCTCAAATTTCTAGTGCGTTTTTTCAGCAGTTGGTAGCACTGACATCATTTTCAAATATGGACGTGAGATATTCCGGTGCACATCTTTACTCATACTAAATTTGGTTTTGATTGCTGCAGCCGTTTAGGAGTTGATAGGGGGGGGGGGACACACACACAGCCAGCCAGACAGACAGACAGACACACATTTTCCCGGATCGATCTCATAAGTCTACTTTTTCCTCAGTTTTGCAAAATGTGAAAAGTAGGCTAAAAATATATTCTATAAGATCAAACATACTGTAGAATGCTCTGTTAAAACCAATACAAAAGATGCTATTGGATTGGAGATTATTTAAACAAAATGTGCATTGGTTTTATACAAGTTTTAGTTACAGTACCATTGAGCTAAGCTTATAAAAGTAATAAAAAGGAACTGCATAATTTTTATCAAGGATTAACTTTTGATCACGATCAGAGTGATAACGACTGGATTGCTCTGCTCACTATTATCATAACTATATATCCAGCTACCAGTTTCGTCAGATTGATGTGCAACATCAATTATCTGCAATAATTTATTAAGTTTTGAGTTGTTTATACCAAGAACTATTATAGGAAATTAATAATATCATTTTGATTTTGAATATGTAAATTTAATTGGAACTAAAAATTACATTAAAAAAATAATTACGAGATGTAATAGTATACCATAGTGTTATGGATTGTAACAAATATTTTATGTCATATACGTGAAAATATATGTTATTTTAATTTTCCTTAATAACTAACATTATAATAAAAAATCTTAAACATTTCTAGAATTTCAAGTTGAACTTAATTACACAGGCTGAATGCAAGTTTAAACAAATAGTTATATACAAATCATGTATTATTGAATTAACATTAACGTTGTTTGAATAAAGTGGAAACTCAAATTTCACCGAACAAAATCCAGGCGCCAAGCAGATTTTTTCAGAACGAAAACTACCTCTGTACTGGTGACTTCAATTTCCCGGTGAATATTCAGTGCTGCTAGTCCAGTCAGCCAGTCTGCACCCATGGTATTCCTAAGAGATGTTTTCAGCGACGTAGTGTAGAAAATGACCTCTCAGCAGTGCTTGTAGTCACAGGGATGGTACACAAAATTCTCAACACTGTGTGGATATTAGGAAACAAGTCCTTGTCGCATAGATTCAACACATCGATTCCGTTTTTAGGGATATTAGCGTGGGTCTTGAAGCTCTTGTGCCACAGTTCAAATTCAGCCATAAGCAGGCCTTTGTTGTTTCCTCCACTTTCAATTGTCATTCTTATAAAAATTACACAGCTGTAAGAAATGAAGTTGCATTTTTTCTTGGAAGGTTTCTTTATGTGTATGTGATGCATTGGCTGATGGCAGTTAGCACTCAAAACTCTTTAATAAGTCTTTATGCTTGATGAATCGAGATTCCAGTGAAATCATGGAAGAGTCAATCCAAGGGATGAAAACAGATATTATAATTCTGGAGTTTCTGCTGGTATGTTGCTTCTGTTCAGTTGTCTTCCAACTGTTCGAGGCATCGAAATTATTGAACCGCAGTTATTAGCAATTTTGGTAGCTTCTTCAAAAACGAGTGAAATTCTTGATCTGCATTTTTTCTTAGAGATTTTAAGCTTTCAATCACAGTTTCAGCGTGTGTAATTGCAGACGATAAATCTAAATCAGTTCCCTGAAGCTTTTTGCTTACGTTTACTGTGTAACCAAGCAGTTTTCCTGATGCCAAGAGAGAAATTATAAATTCACCTTGCCTTAAGGTGTTTAGTAGTACAGTATTAGAGCTCCTGAAGAAGGTTCCCCATCATTCCAGTTTTTAATCTCCTCTAACGCTACTTCAAGAGGTTGCAGCAGTTCTTTCAAAACAAAAGTAGCATCGTGCCTTTGTACCCATCTCGTTGGACAAAGCTGCAGGAATTTTTTCTTGTTGGTTTCAAGATTTACCTCAGATTCAATGCACTGTTGTAAATTGTCTTTTAGGAGTGTTAAAAAAAATCCCACAACTTCTCCACTATTCCAAAGCAGTTCCTGATTAATACAATCTCAGACGCGGTCGACAATGCCAGAGATTTGTCAATCGGTTTCATTCGGCAGTCCATAACTCTTTTAAAGTTAGCTGCTCTTACACATGAGTCTTTATGATACTACAAGTTTGCATGTTTTTCAAACCTTTCTAGTGCTTTTTTCCAGTTACAAAAACCTTCTTCAACAAGTTGTCCAGTATGTTGAGCGTTACTCTTTCCTAATTCTTTTTTGAAGAAAAAAAAGCATACAATGGACACAGTATGCAGAGTCTTCAATTCCAGCATACGAAAGTCAGGTATATTTCTTTAGCCATAAAAACGAAAATTTTCGTTGTTGATTCCCATGTGATCTAAAAGGAAAGTTAAAGTTGCTCTGAGGAACCCATTTCTCATTCAAAACTTTGAACTTTTTTTTGTCCGTCAACACTTTGTGTTTAAATAAACCAATGTCCAAATCATATGTTATGTTTACTTACAACGGCCTTAGGCCTGCTCACATTTGCCTCTGAGCCCCCCTCTGACGAACAACTTTGCTGTTTTTCTATGCTTGTAGTCCTTGTTAACAGTTTCTTACTTGATTTTTAACGGTTAAAAGTAGTTTTGATGTTTGACTTTCTTTTGTCTCCCATTACCACTAGTACAATTGGACACACTACGAATACCAATAGCCAATAGAAAATACAAACACAGCAACAATCAACGAATCAACTTTTACAAACACCACTACTGACTAGACGCCTGACCCAGAGCACAACACAATACCTTGGGGAGAGAAATTTTCACCGCTGTCCCACGCGCATCTTGCTCCGAGCATAGTTACGACAACGGCCGGAAATATCCGATCGTGTTGTGTTTACAATATATATTATTATCACTCAAGTGTTGCATAAATATAGGCCTAACATAATTCTATTTTAAACCAGTAGAAAATCGCAAAATGTTCCAACGTTCCAACACTAAACATTCTGGAGTCCGTTATGCAATCAATTTTCTTGAAAGATATCAATGTTTTTAAAGTGTTCTCAGTTTTTTTTTTGGGGGGGGGGCGGGGCTTAAGCCCCCAAAGCCCCAACCCCCTCCTGGGTGCGCCCCTGCTCACCGCTGTTTCACGGCTTCGGAATCTTAACTCCACGCCAGTACATGTCTATCCAAAATCCTGTAAGGAGATGGCAAAACGTGGACTGAAGCAAGGAAGGAAGAGCATAGGAAACGAATGCGGGAATACTGGGGAAACGTTAAGGCCCAGGCGCAAAGATATGGAAAAGGACAGTTGAAATATCGTGGTCCGTAGATGGCCGAAACGACAGCATGAAGAATAATAATGCATGTCTACAACTTATCATTCCCGTTTAAAACGGAGACGGGGATTAAATGTCATGTATTTCTGTGTGGCAGGTGGTTTTACGGCTGGATGACTTTCCTTACCGTCACGCCATGAGAGGAGTTATAATATTATTAATAATAATAATAATAATAATAATAATAATATTAATTTAATTTTAATTTAATTTATTTATTAAATACTATTTATGTTACATTATTGTGATATGCCTCACGAATCTGATGACAGTACAGATTATCTGTGAGACATATTAATTATTATTTACAACATATATATAGATAGATTATATTTCAATACAAGAGTCCATGCATTTTTTTGTAATGTTAATGATAATATATTAATGTAGATAATTAAAGACACTAAAAAGTTACACTATGGTAGTTATATTAATAAATGTATGTTATGAGTGAATGTTTGGTTAAGTAATATTTTTTAATGCGACTTATAGCTAGTTGTTTGCTGTTAATGTTTGTTAGTCCAGGTGGTAGTTCATTAAGTAGTGATGGTATAATATAATTTAGTCTCTTGAAACCATAGCTATTTATACATAAAGGTTTAACATGTTTAGTACTTGTTATGGCTCTTGTTTGTATGTTGTGAGAGACCTTACGCCTGAATCTTGGATCATGGTAGTAGAGATTCAGTACAGTAATTTGAAACAACTTTCTAATATTAAAATAAGGGATATCAGTGAAATATTTAAAGAACCTGTTTTGGCTATCTTGAAGATTATTAATTAAAGTTGTGTTTTGATTCCCCCAAGCTGCTATAGCATATCTTAATTTGCTTTCAATCAGAGCACTATAAATTGTTTTGTAAGTTTTCCTATCTACATAAAATCGGAGATTGTAGAAGGTGTAGAGGTTTGCTCTTAGGTTTTTATGTTTACTGTGTGTGTGCTCATTTTAAAGTGTTCATCAAGGGTAATTCCTAGGTATTTTTGTGTCGTAGTACTATTTATGAAGGTGTTACATTTGCAACCTGCCATGATGTTTTGGTGTATGCATGATATGCTGTGGTGCGTTAGTTTGTATTTTTCTTGTGTGAAGTGATCAACTCTGATGTGCATTATTTTAGATTTGGTTGTATTTATAAACAAATTATTGTCATGACACCATCTTGTGATGTTATTGAAGTCTTCTTGAAGTCTATCAAAAGCTGTTTTAGAGTCTTTATGTATGGTATATATAGTGGTGTCATCAGCATAAATAAATATTTTACTGTGTTTGATGGCTTCATGTCATTTACGAACAGGTTATATAGTGTAGGTGAAATAATGCTGCCTTGAGGGATACCCTGTGTTCCTTCTACTGCGTCACTGATAGTGTTATTGACCATAACTGCCATTTCCCTGTTTTCAGATAGCTTTCAAATAGTTTGTAAGTCGTGCCTCTTATTCCAATATCGTGTAATTTAGCAAGTAGTTTACTGTGATTTATTGTGTCAAATGCTTTAGAAAAGTCAAGAAAAAGTACCATTATGTGATTGTTCTTATTTAAGGCATTATTTATTTCATTGGCCAATTCAGCCAGGAGTAGTTCAGTACTTTTTCCCTTCCCAAAACCGTATAGGTGTCCCTTTAAAATATCATATTTATTTAGGAAATTCTTCAATCCCTTATCCAAGCATTTTTCCATTATTTTGTGTAGGATTGATAAAATGCATATTGGTCTGTAGTTGCCAAAGTCTAAGTGATCGCCATTCTTATATATTGGTTTAATAATTGTGTATTTCAGATATTTTGGTATTATGCCTGATTCGAATATCTTGTTTATGAGATGTGTTATGATAGGTATAGTTGCCTTTATGTCTTTCAAGCGTATATTGTATGCCCCAGGCGATTTGTCTGTTTTTAATTCCTTAATTATGTTTTCTATTTCATTTTCATCAGTTTCAAGTAATGTAAAGGAATTCATTAATGTGTTTCTATTTGATTGCCATATGTTGATACTACAGTTATGAGCTAGGCTGTTTATTTTTTCACTAAAGGCGAATAATAATAATAATAATAACAATAATAATAATAATAATAATAATATTGTGTGCCGGGTGCAAGCTTTGTTAATTGGCACCCAGAGGGCAGCTTGCGTGTCGAATTTAATGCTCCTTGGAGCGCTATGAATGCCAAGGACGTTAGATAGCCTTTCTAAACTCCTTGGCGCTATACCGCTTTCTAGTAGAGAAATGAGGAACTTTGTGTTAGGGGAAAATCCCGAGATTATTTTTGCCATTATGAACTCGGCCTACTGAATTCAAATGGGTTCTTTAACATGCCAACAACGTATGACATGAGTGTCGTGATTTTTGTCGTCTTTCAAAAATCACTTACCATGGCCAGGAACGAACCTGCAAACTTGGGGTTGGTAGTCCGACACTATAACCACTCACCCACCGTTAAAGGGAGATGAATTAAGACGAATACAATTGAACAAGGAACGGCTCTTGTGGGATTGTTGACATATTAATAGGGCTGTTTTCCCATAAAAATATACCACAAATACAAATCGTATGGTACTCCCATGTATGGAATGTGCACGAAACGAACGCAAGTGTTAAGTAAAGAATATTGTGATTTATTGCAAACTGAAATGTGAACATATTAGAGAGGTAAATTCAACAACATTTAACCAATATGAACAGATAGAACAGACCTTCGGTGACTTTTGCTCCTTTATAAGCTGAACAGAAAAATGAAATTTCACATTCTGCTTTAAAGACTGCTGCTTCACCACTCTATCTTTTATTTTGTACTTAGTTGTAGTTGTTAGTTCGTTAGTTAATTGCAGTTGTAGAGTAGTTAAAAGGGACGTAAAACCAATAACATTATTATTGATGCGTAACATCTTTCCACTCGGTATCTGGATATTTTTGTGGCACTCGGTAGCTGGACATTTTTGTGGGAGTGATTTTGGAAAAAAGACGGAAGTGGATGGGACGGAAGTGCATGGGACGGAAACAATGAGTGCGCGCGGTGGCAAAGATCGATACAACGACGTACTGTAAGCCATGTGACTATGTGGAATGTAAATCGCATACGGTTTACCTCAAGGTTTAGAGGCCCCATTAAAGAAATTCCTACAATAAATCATCTTCAAGTTGTCGTTCTTTGGTGTGAAAATATTCATTATATCATATTTGCTTAAAACAATTACAATTTATTAAATCTTCATACTTTTTCTGTATTCTTATTTAATGTAAGCACTCGATACCTCGAGTGCTATATCGCTTCAAACAACACTCCAAACAACGTAGGAATTCAGTATATTAACACCGACTACTAGAGCTCGCGTCAGCCCGCAAGGCGGCCTGCTCTCTGGGATTTGCGCAGAGAGAGAAAGAGATACATGTCCACTGTTGCAACAGGGCCACCATGTCCGAGCCCCACACCGCAGGCTGCTGCCATGAGTTCCTGCAGTATGGCAACACCGTCGCTTAGCTCAACGAGCCTGTCTCTTTCACGCTGCTTTACACTTGGCTTTCCTGACAACACAATAGCTCAGATTCTCAAGGCAGACTGACTGTGATTGGTGGGATGGAAGTGAGGCATGACGTAATGGTAGCGTTGTGTTCTGCACACCGCCTTCCCGGCTGGCTCGAGCTCTAACAATAATTGAAACTTCATTGGTCTAAACGTATCACTGGGAGAAACGCATTTAATATACCTACCGCACACCTAATTTTTAATCACGCCTATACTTGGCAGTTCGCTATATCGGCAATAAGAGGCCATTTTCAATAACACCGCTGGCATTAGTTCACTAACTGGCCGGTATAAAGCGCAGCTCGCATCAAGTAGGCAGTGGATTGCTCCCGCATACAGTTGCAGGCATATGTAACTACTGCAGATGTATTGGAGAATCATTTCATGTTTGTTGGCACAAGGTAGCACTATGAGTTCATTCTTAAAAAAATGCGAGTAAGTAATATGGAATTATTCGAATAACATGTCAGATATTACACATCATATGCGACTACTGTAAGGCTCGTAAGTTTTTAACTTTTTTTTGTATGATGCTCAGTCATGACCACTGCGAAACTGATTTATTTACACGCTGTCAAAAATGCGCATTGGACTAGATTAGCAACTGATAGATCGGCTGGGCGCGCTCAGCCAGCCGAGCTCCTTCCACCACTACCAAAACGACGTTCCACCAAAGCGCTCGGAGCACTGTCTTAGAGCGCGGCTGTGTGGATGGCCCTGGCCTAGAGCCTCCCAGCAGCTGGTAGAGAAAGGCGTGAAGAGTTACCAACAATGTCTCTGAAATCTCTCGACTGGTGATTAATCGATACCTCTTATACGGATATAGCCTATGTAATTGATTCCTCGGTGTCTTGACTGCGCACACGTCCTTCACGAGATTAACCCCACTATCTGAATACTGTATTGCGTGGCACACATGCATTCTCATATCGTCACTGTACAAGTAATACCGCGTATCTGACGATGCTTTTTCACCCATTATTTTCCTCAAGATTGGTCACGACACCCAGCCGTATGTAGATGTGCCGTCCAACAAAACAATTCATGTAAGGTGCATTTTCCTCCTACTAACATTGGATCTATAGGAGACATGGGCAAACTCTTTACGGGCAGGGCCGGATGAAATACAAAATAATCTAGTTGGGCCGAAAAAAAAAACACATGTTTAAAGATAGATTAGGCCTATAAACTTTTTATTTCTGAATGTTTAATCAGACAAAACTAACAGGCTACAAATGGCTGAAAACTTAGGAAAAAAGAGCACACCTTCCTTTATTTGTTAGAAGAGGAAGGAGTATGTGACAAATGAAATTTTAACTGTGCTTCTAAATGTTTTTCATAATATGGTAGAAACTGGGATGAACTGATTCTCAGTAGCGCAGATAAATGGTGGTCTGTCAATCTATTTCTGACGCTATGTTTGCGAAGCTTCATTGTAGAAAAGACCTGTTCACAGACATAGTGAGCCCTTCAGTATCGCCGTGTTTATCTGCAAGTTGAATGTCTTTGAGCCGCTCCTGTAGTAGCTCTTCAAATTGTGCATCGCTGTCATCTCCTTCTGTTAATAAAGACCATATCTCCTGAGATTGATTATCCTCATCAAGTTCCACAACAGCTCCTTCTATGATGTCATCTTCCGCCTTTCGTACCTCCTCTTCCGTCTCTTCCAGTATTGCTTCCAATGCCCATGAATTCACGTTCCTTCCGGTAGTGATTTCATCCATATGCAATCCCACGTTCTTCAATTGATCAAACTCTTTGAAACTGACAGTGTTCTTGTGCAAATCTATCACAGCTTGATAGTCACAAATAAAATTTGCACCAAGAATAATGTTGTAATTCATCTTTGCCACGATAATAAACGTTTGCCCAAAAGTGTGTTCTAATATGTCCAGCTCTAAGTATGCCTGACGTTTACAAGTGACGGTGCGTTCAGGAATAACGCCCCTCACTTTGAGTTGAGGTACGGGAATCACAGGAATATTCTGACTCCGTCCCAACTCTCGAACCAAAGCCTCCGATACAAGACTGATCTGCGACCCTGTGTCCAATAAACATCTTATTTTAATTCCACCAATGCTTGCGTAATAACGGGTAATTGTTTAATTTCATCGTTCCGTGGTTTCACTGCCTCCTCCAGACATTCTTCTGGCAAAGCAATCCACTCCTGGATGTGAACTACTATCCATTCCTCTTCACATTCCGCCTGTTGCATTCTGAGGCAGTCTTCTTTATCAATATTTAATTTATTTTTTTTAGCTCCACTGCGACTTCCATCATCCTTTTGTCGCGCACGCCCTTGACGTTCCTCTTGTCTCAGTAGACTTCCAGCTTCCTCGGCATGTGTATCCGGATTTTTCATGTTGTCAATAGCTTTTTCCCATCGTCCTTGCACTCCACCTTCGTTAGCGTGTAACTCCTCCAGATAACTTTGCGCTTGAACATGCCTATCATTCCAGTCGTTACGGTAATTTTGCGGCTCTCCTTGATTTTGGTCTCTCCTATTTCGCCATCTTTGATTTCCATTGTAATCACCGTATCTTCCATAAGGCCCCCCATTTCTTCGATTGTTGCGCCATTGTTGGAATCCCCTCTGTTGGTATCTATTGTTGCCTTGATATGACCTATTGTTGTAATTATTTTCATTTCGCTGGTACGGTCTATTTTCTATCTCTTCCTGATTTCGCCTAGGTATTGACGTACCCGTATTTGTACCCTGTGAGCTAGTATTTGCTTGTGTAGGTTTTATAACCTCGGTTGTGTTGACTAACTCCGGTTGTCTTCCTCCTCTGTGATGACTATGAGATGTAGTCTCATCTATTTGGCGTAATACTTGTTCAGCATGTAAAGCCGAATTTACATTTGCCGCTACTAATACCTGCTGTATAATTTATCGGTAATTGCCGTGCTATTGTCATCACCAGGTCCGTCTCATTTAAAGGGTGGTCAAGATCTCGAAATTTAAGCATCTGCATATTAAAGAAATCTGAGTACTTCGTCTGCTGGGTAGTTTGGTACTTCTAGAGTAGCGCTCCATCCTTAAACTCTGTTGCAATGCCGGGGACCAATATTTGCGAAGAAACGTATGCTTAAATTCCTCCATAGTTCCAAAAGTGTATTTAAATCTCAAAAACCATGTAAGAATATTTCCTGAAAGAAATCTCTCCATCATTCTCAATCTACGTGCTTCGGGTACGCCAGTGTCATTATAAAAGTCCTCGACTTCTTTAATAAAGGCTTTAGGTGTCACCCCTGAATTTTCTGTGTACTTTTGAGGTTTGTATTCGTTCGAGCGAATTACTTGAATAAGCTGCGTGTGCTGCTGACCTTCGTGTGGAGTTGAACTTCCTTCGACATTATTGCGAAACCCGTCCGTGTTCGTAGTTAATGGGCTCTCTGTTTGAGCTTGACTTCCTGCTTTACTCGTTGCCTCCGGGCTAACTGAGTCATTCTCCTTATCTATGGTTACTCCCGTGTTAAATAATGTGGTTTGTCCCATCGATCTTAGTTCAGCTTTAATGATCCTGTCTGTCTGTTCTTTTAATTTACTCTTAATTTCTTGTTCTAATGCTTGAATACGAGTGTGATTTTCGCCTACTGTCTTAATGATAGTTAATCTCTCTTCCTTGGAATCACTACTCATTTTTCGCCAATCTTTCCTGATTTCCTCTTTAATTATGCCTATTTTCTCCTCAATCTGAGGTTAAGTGTCTTCCTGATTGCTTTCTATCTGATTCAGCCTACCTTCCAACCGCACATTATTTTCATCAATAGTACTCTTTAACTGATCTTGATCCGCTTCTAGGATTTTCCATTGCTCCGCTGATTTTATTCCCAGTCGATCCATGTATTTAGTTATGCCGGATATAATTTCATCTACCGCTGATAATTGTTTCTGAATAACCTTGCCGCTTTTCTCCATTTCACTGAATCGCCCTTCCATCTTATCCTGAGCTATCTTGACCTCGCTGTTATTCATAGTACAAGCCAATTCTATTTGCGCTAACTTAGCTAAAACCGTTCCATCAAGAATGCTAAGCGTTTGATTAAAATGTCTTCCATTTTCTTAATTTGAACTAATTGTTTCTCGTTGTTTTTACTAACGTCTAGGAACAGTAATACCATTTGTTTATTTGTGTGTTCTTTCATTAACGCAGTTAACGAAACTAATTGGTTCGCGTTTTTAACATTCTGTGCTTCTAATTGAGATTTGATAGTGTCATTGGTTTCACTTTTTAATAACTTCGCTTGCTCCGCACTATATTCATTTTGTTCTACCATACTGTTGTTTAATTGTGTCCGAAATGACTCATTCTGTTCTGGCATTTTAGTGTCTAACTTTTCACTTTGTTCTAACATACTGTTGTTTAATTTCTCGCTTTGTTCTGACAATTTAGTGTTTAACTTCTCGCTTTGCTCAGATATTTTACTGTCTAACTTCTCATTTTGTTCTGACATACTATTGTTTATTTGTGTCCGGAACGATTCACTTTGTTCTGACATTTTAGTGTTTAACTTCTCGCTTTGCTCTGACATACTACTGTTCATTAACTCCTGTGTCCTCTTCGCGGCACTTTCAATAATCGCCTGTATTTGCTCTACTGTTACCATCATATACACTTTATATGAGAAATTAGGGGAATGGCATGAAGTAATGTCCTTTGACACACACATACATTCTTAATACACATGTAATTCACTTTACCCTACTCAGTTCATTTACTTTCACATTTAATCCCACTAGTACCTTGCATCATCGAGTAGTTCTAATTTTATTCAATTTAATTTAACCCATACACATCTTCAGTCATTAAATCGTCATCCTGATCTGATATTAACAACAGACACATTAACCAAATATTAATTGTCTTTCAAAGCCACAGGCCTTCCTATTACATTCATGCAGTTTGACTTTTCACAACACATCTAGTTTTAACTTTAATCGTTGGGTGCCCGGTTATCACGTACTTTACTTTAATACTTAATTCAATAGACAAAAACGTGACCCGTATTTTACATTGCAAACTCCTGATTTTAATTTATAATTCACACAGTTGGCGGTATCCCCTTCGCCTCATTTACTTTACATGAAAATATCACTTTCCGATTATTTAAACACTGTCATATCTTCCTCCACTTGTGGCATGTCAGTTTTACTCAAATACGCCATCTAACGTGTTCTAGCAGCGAACTAGCATCAAAATTGCACCACGTGGTGTGCCAGTTTGTATCCAGTACTGCGCTTACATCAACATGTGCAATTTTGCCACTACAACACTGTAAAACAGCCCCATCGTTGGCCGCCAGTTTGTATCCTATGAGACCTTCAGTATCGCCGTGTTTATCAGCAAGAATCTGTTCTTCGGGGTCGTGCTCAGTTCATCGGGTGCTATAATATGTTCGCCAAAACAGCAGCTCTACTGGATGAAGGGTCATATGATAAAAACACTAAACTAAGTAAGAATGAAGAAGATGTAAAGTAAACAAATTTAATGACTGAATTTAAGCATAAACAAAGAAAATATAACACAACAAACTCCTCCCTGACATAACAAAAATAACATAATAAAATGAGGGGTTACTCAGACCCACTCCTCATAATGAAAACTGTGGATACCTGATCCACCGGCTCGTACCAGAAATTGTATGTGTGCTTTCTGACTAACTAAAGGAATGAGTACTTGGATGAGTGTTCGTTTACAGCGGGTAACAGCCACGGTGCTCACGAACCTCCATCTCGCAAGTCAACATTTATGGGTATAGGAAACTACACTCTAAGAAAAACTACTAAATTAATTCTGACACACACCAAAAATAAATGTCTAATATTTACAAGAATCTCCCAGATTCTGCCCCTCAGTGCGATGACGCATCTGACAAATGAGCTGCCTGCAAGGCCACTGCTCAACACAACAAACAAGGAAAAGACAGCATCGCACGTGACTGCACGGGTCACTGATACCAAACATAATCATGAAATAAAAACCAACAACAACAAAAGCCTCGCCAGCTGAGACGACCTTACATGAATAAAAATGCAAGACAAGCTAACGCTTCGGAGATTATAGTACGATGAAGACAACACCCCATTTACTCATAAATGTTATTTACAATTGATCATTTCCTTTCTGAATACAAAATGTTAAAAATGAACAGGCCAGCAAGCTCTGCCTCCTGCTAATGACCATCGGCCTTCTTATCTGATCAACTTGCCTCAAGATGCGGTTACTCACACCACTCCACATTACTATCACCTGTCAGTTCCCAAGCGTGTCTAAAAATAACGATTTGACCCATTGGCCTCGTTAACCTCGTAGATTCAACAGCAACAAATCTCACCCATTTACTCATAAATGGCAAGAACATCATATCCGTATATACGCCTCGTGAGGTCGCAAAAATGAAATAATCTGGCTTATTGCGGCAAGACAGAAATCAGACGCCATGCTGAATTTCCCGCAGACAATACCAGTATAAAACACACATGACACTATATCTTGGACTGACTAACAAATCACATCTAGGAGGTCGGTTTGATCCAGATTTTCCTACATTCGCGTACAAGACGCTCCAAACTTTATTTTCAAACTTAAAACCTCGAGTTAGCTGATTGCTACTCGCACCAAAACTACATTGCAACAATGGCAATTGACAGCAATGAATCTGATCAATCGTAAACTCTACACAAAGATCAAAATCACCCCCAGTCTATTTTATATTATGTTAATTCAGTTCTACTTGTGTCGCACTACAAACTCCGATCAACGTTACTTAGCGGCGTTACGTTATCATATGCGTACTCGGCAGTGCACATAGTTACGTACATTACAACAATAAAAATATCTACAAATTAGTGCTAGCTGTTTTACAAGCAACTACAGTGTGTCAGACAAATAAAAAAATACTACGTTAATAACACACAAACAAATATTTACACAAACTGGTCCCATATACCATAAATTGACTTGTCAGTAATAAAATATTATTTTTGTACTCAGCCTTCAGCAAACTCAGCGTCATCGGACATCGGCTGCCATCTCCCTACTTAAATGCTTTTTGCTCATAGCAAACATTTCAACGAAGTGATGATGATTCCATACAGCTTCCATGATCGACGCTGCCATCTCTCGTGCTGAAACAATTCATTCTACATAAAAGTATAATGCTGCAAAATTTGGTAGAGATCAGATGATTAGGTTGGTCGTAATTTTATTCTAGCTTTTAACATTTGTGTGTTTGCCATTATGTTTTCGACAGTAGATTTCTGTCTACTAAATTCACCTTTTCTGGGTACTCAGTTCTCCAAAAACAGTCTATTGGCGAATTGTCGAAGATACTGGCCCTACAAAATAGTACAGTGACTAGCTATCAAACACTGAATTTATAATACATTTTCCTAAATAAAATCTGTGTCCTCATGACACACAAAATAAAAGTCAACGTTACGTCCTCAGACGCACAAATAAAGTCAACGTTACGTCCTCAGACGCACAAATAAAAGTCAACGTTACGTCCTCAGACGCACAAATAAAAGTCAGTCTTCGTGGCTTCTCACGCCACTTATATATGAATCGTTCACTGAGAGCCTATGGAGCGGGAAAGGTAAAAATTGTTTCCATAATAATTGTCTTACAGGCTTGTAATAAACATAATTAAACTCGTAGAAATGCGCAGGTAAAAGTCATGCTAATTTAATCGAGAATCGATCGTAGGGATAATCTGTGTCCATTTTCCCGCCGTAATCCGAGCTCTTGAGCATGACGCCAGGTGTCCCGTGTTAAAGTAGCATTCTTCTCCTATTGGTTGGCACTCACGTAGACCTCGTGATTTTTCTTACAGCACCCCACCCTGTAGGAGTGTCTAGTTGATCAATCAGCCTCTCATATTATTGTATTTCTTTTGGCTAGGCGCGAAACAGAACAAGAAAAATACCAAACGCATGTGTCATCTCGCGTCTTCCTATTCTAAGCCATCCAGCACCTGCGTTCTGATTCATCGGTATGCTGGGTTCCTTTCACAAATTCCACTAGCGATTAAGCTTTGTCTCTCTGCACCCAGGTATATTCTTACTGTCTCCAACCAATGCTTATAGTTTCACCATTTCTGTCTGGTTTTCATGATACTGGTAGAAATATTAAATATTGCAGAAATAAAACATAGAATCATTTATACTATCAGAGTATAGAGGGTTCAATAGTAAGTTGCGAACATGGCAGTTATCTTTTATGCATGCGATTTCAAGTTTGGGAAGCTTGATTGTAACTCAATCAGTTCTAGCTGCAACTCTGATTTTGCTGTTTCACCGTCAACATTAATTGGCTTGCTGAAAACGGCCAAGTCATGTTCAATAACATTGAAGTTCTGAAATCTTCATTCAAATTCGTTGTGGAGATTTTTCTCACAAAAAGGTATTACACAAAACGCCTCATCACAATGAGATTCAAATAGTTTTTCACTTCAAGGTTCACTGAACAGAAAGTATGACCTTTGTGTATCTGTTGGTAGTATAATTCGAAAGCACGTCGCGGGCTGGATTAGACTAGATCAAGGGCCGCGCTTGGCCCGTGACTGATCTATAGCAATGTTTGCACATCTTTTGCTAACAGAAACCCAGAGGAGTCATATAATAGCTGTGAAGGGAATGGATCATCCCTGCTACTGTCAGATAACAGAGTTGCGTATGGACACACACCACGGATGTTTGTTTGACACACATACAGGTCATAACGATGTGCTTCTCTCCTTATCCCAGGAGTGTTGAGTGATATCCAGCCACCTCGGTACACGTCCCGTGAATTCCTTTCTGAGACCGCGGCTTCATATCAATTGAATCTCCCCCAGGGACTCACATCAAGTGGGACGTGGGTTGGCGACCACGGGACCCCACCTGAGTCCGGCATTGCTTCCACTTACTTGTGCCGGCTCCTCTCCGTCTCCTTTCCTGTCGACCTCTCTTGGTCAACTCTTGTTCTCTTCCAACCCCGACGGTATTAGAGTATCCGAGGCCTAAGGAATTACATCCTTTCCTGCCTTAATTGCCCCTTGTCTCATCTTTCCTGATACCCTCCTTCTGCGAGTGGTCAGCCTTCTTTTTCTTTTCATGTTGTCTCCTGCCTTCTGCCCTTAAGGCGGGAGGGTGTATGTAGCCCCACCACTTCTGGTGCACCCTGGATAGTGCTACACCCTCAAGGGCTCACGGCTGGTGAGTTTGGGATTTGGCGACCACGAGGGATTCCTGAGCTGGGTCAGATTTCCCCCTTTTTCCATTACCTTTGGGGCGGACCCTCTCCTCTCAACCTTTCCTCTCTGCCTTTCTTGGCTCTCCTGCCTTCCAAGTCCCTCAATTCTCATTCTTCGACGGTTGAGAGCATTTCCCTTCCTCCTCTCTTTTATTTAATTCTTCTCCTTTTGGTTTACCATTTCCTCTTCTAGTTTGTAAGAGAGTAGTTAGTTTTTGTTGTAGTGTTCATTTGATCATCTTTCATTTTCACCATCACCCAAACCATTACGGGCTGATAACCTTGATGTTAGTGCCATATCTTTTGGGCAAAGATGCTACATTATGATTGTCATTTGTTTCTTTATTATATTTTTTTCCACTGTTGTAAAATTAACTGTCATGGTATCCAGAAGTATCAATAAATTGTTGTTTTGAGTTGATATATTTTCCTTATATAAAAGAAGAAAGAATCTTCGATACGCCGGTGAGCGTAAAAATAAGAGTTAGGCCCCTTTAAACAACAATCATCATCATCATCATCATCATCATCATCATCATCATCATCAATTGAATCGGTCGGAGCTGAACAGCATTAAGTCAAACATGGTAAATTTTTAATAATTAGTATTCTGAAGTATTGACCCAAGAGCCTTGGAACGGCAGAGGAAAGAATTAAGTCAGCCTTCTGTTTAAGCTACACACAAAATATTTTCATCAGGACAAAAAGCACGGAAGCTAACTTGCAAGGCAAAATCCATCACAAAGCATTTTTTTTGTCGGTTTAAGCCAGAAACCACTGTAAATGTAGTGCGATCAGAGGAGAAAAGCATTAAGCCAACGACTTGCTGCCTTGCGCCGTATTCCGTTCCTAATGTCGGCCGCACTGCAAGATTCCTGCGTGTTACAGTTCTATTGTTAATTACATTTGCACAAGGTTTAAGTGTTTTTTATGATACAATTCCATTTCAAAATAAAACACATGTGAAATATTCTTTCTGGATGGCTTTATGCCGCACTAAACTGACCACGGAGCTGAAAGGCATTAATTCACGTTTGCAAAATTGATTAGAAAACAAGATGTTCAGTAAAGAACATATAGCCTACTTTCTCCTAAATGCATGGGTATTGTTATAACTCTTTGTCCATTTCAAGAAGCATAATTAAATATTGGTTGTAGTAGCTTCTTTAAATAGAGCGTGCTATACGGATATTAAACATGAATATGAGGTGCCCTTTGCTACAGCTACCTCTGTAAAAAATGTCATTTAATTCGGGTTCACCGTGTTTGAATTGATATGGGGAATCAATTTGCACACATACATGGCCGTTATCTGAAAACTATTGGGCTGATGACCTTTTAGTTCAGTCAAAAGATGCTTCTCACAAAATGGGATGTTGTTGCAAAATTTGGTAGAGAGCAAATGATTAGGTTGGTCGTAATTTGATTTAAGCTTTTTACATTTGAGTGGCCACCATTACGTTTCCGTCAAGATGGCGGCGATATAAAACATGACACTGAGGTGTCCTTTTCTAGTGCTACCTCTGTACCAAATTTCGTTCAATTCGGTTTCACCGCGTTTGAAAAGATAGGGGGAATCGATTTGCACACATACATGACCACCATCCGCAAATTATTGTGCTGATGGCCTTGTAGTTTGGTCAAACAATTCATTATACATAAAGGTATAATGCTGCAAAATTTGGTAGAGATCAGATGATTAGGTTGGTCGTAATTTTATTGAAGCTTTTAACATTTGTGTGTTTGCCATTACAGTATGTTTTCGACAAGATGGCGGCAATATAAAACATGGCACTGGAGTGCCCTTTGCTAGTGATACCTCTGTACCAAATTTCGTTCAATCCGGTTTCACCGTGTTTGAATTGATAGGGGAATCGATTTGCACACATACATGGCGGCCATCTGCAAACTGTTGGGCTGATGACATTGTAGGTTAAGAAAAAGACGCTCGCCATATGAATATATGTTGTTGCAAAATTTTGTTGAGTCGAATGATTAGGTTAGTCGTAATTTGATTTTAGATTTGAACATATGGGTGGTCGCCATTACGTTTCCGTCAAGATGGTGGCGCTATAACTCTTTACTAGTGTTACCTCTGTATCCAATTTCGTTCAATTTGGTTTCACCGTGTTTGAATTGATAGGGGGAATCGATCTGTACACAAACATGGCCACCATCTGAAAACTATTTGGCTGATGATCTATTAGTTTGGTTAAATTATGTTTCCCACATAAAGGTATGTTGCTGCAAGATTTGGTAGAGATCAGATTATTAGGTTGATCGTAATTTGATGTATGCTTTTTACATTTGGGTGGCCGCCATTACGTTTCCGTCAATATGGCGGCAATATAAAACATGACACTGAGGTGCCTTGCTAGTGCTACCTCTGTACCACATTTTGTTCAATTCGGTTTCACCGTTTTCGATTTGATAGGGGTTTGGGGGACAGACATTCAGAGTACGCACACTCACACACACACAGACACACAATTTTTTGCCCTGTGTAGATCTCATAAGTCTTCTTTCATTTTTTGCAAAAATCGAAACTAGGCTAAATATGTTTATTAAATTAAAATTGATATTCCGCTAACACAAATATAACCTGAAAGGTTGCTTCATAACGTAGATGACCAATATAGTGTGTTTGTTAAGTTCTGTTATATAAATGACGTTTTATCTGTCCCCTGAAAGGTAGTGAAAACTGAATTAATGGATTTCAGCTCCGATCGATTCAATTGATGGATATGAACGGCGCCAACTCCTTCTGTAACGGGATTGTGAGGCATAACACCTATACCCCTTAATATTACATAAATAATGTTTGGCATAGTTTTATTTAATGGTGTCTTCTATTTACACATGAATTTTTATATCATTCACGAAGTAGCTATGATGTCAACCAATAACATACAGGCAAACCAACACAAACTAAGGTGAAGATTTATTTGGTCAGTGAACACCACATTCGGGATAAATACAAAGTTTTAACCAAAAATCCAAATATTCAGACAGAATGCATACTTCATTATAGAGATTAACATCGTATACTTAGAATATTATAAAGTGCAAGCACGTACACCACAGAGTCAGTATGCTCGTACTTGGTAAGAAGAAGTCTTTGCAGCAACATGATATTTTTTTTTTTTTATTTATTTATTCATCAATGCACAAACTACAGCTGTGCTAGCCCTTCACGCTTGTACAAATAACAACAAAATAACAGTTTAAGATAAAATATAAAATAAATTTAACAAATCATCAAACAAAACAAGTCCATATCAAGAGCCGGTAGAATGTCCTTGCTCGTAGCTGTGTCGTCAATGGCCAAGATGACAGTTCTAAATACAGTTTATGTTCTCCTTCACCTGCTTCAGAAACGTCCTCCTGTTTGTTGATATGTCCAACTCGCGTTTACTTGCTATTCTATTGTACAGGGATGATATGCGGTTTTGGAAGGATCTTTGGATTAAGGAATGTTTAGTGTGTGGAATATGCATGATATCTTTGAGCCTGGTAGAACGGGAGGGGGCTCTTAGCTTGAAGAGTGACAGCAGGTGGTCCGAACGGTAATGGCCATTTAAAATTGAATGTAGGAACGACAGGTCACTCACCTGGCGTGTCGTGCTGAGGGGAGGGATGTTTATGGCCGAAAGTACCTGCTGAGTGGTGAATTGTCTAAACCTTGGCATTCTGTTCCTTACAATGGCAGCAAAGAAGGATTGAATTCTGTTAAATTTTGCTATGTTTGACGGGCAAGAAGTGGTCCAAATGGGAGAGCAGTAGTTTGCAATGGGCTGGATTATTGAGAGGTAATAGAGGCGAAGAGCTGCGGGATTTGATATTTCTGTGAAGCGGTAGAGTATGCCAAGGTATTTCATGGCTTTGGATAAAGAATGTTGTATGTGTTCTTTAAATCTTAGCTGGCTGTCAAATATGACCCCGAGATCTCGCTGATGCGCAACTGCGGTAATGGGCCTGTCTAGTAAGGAATATGTTGTAGGTACTGGTGAATTGCGTAGGGTAATTGTTAAAAAGCTGCATTTATCTGGGTTTGGTTTCAACTTCCATGTGCGGCACCAGTCGGACAGAGCGTTAAGTGAGGACTGAAGTAGTGCGGCGTCGGCAGGTGTCTTAATTTCCTTGAAAATCTTGCAGTCATCTGCGAAGAGTAGGGTATCGGCTGTGTCAGAGAGTTTCGATGGTAGGTCATCCATAAATAATGAAAATAAAAGTGGGCCAAGGGCACTGCCTTGTGGGACGCCGGAGAGCATAGGTAGCCAAGGGGATGAAGTGCCTGATATTACGACTCTCTGTTGTCGGTTCTGTAGAAAGCCGGCGAGGAGTGTTAGGAGATTGCCATGTATATTGAACGTTTCCCAGCCTGTTCTTAGTATTTGGCGCAGAAATTGGTCGTTAGTTAATTAGTTAATTATTGAGGCTTAAGGGGTGTAACTACGAGGTCATCTGACCCTCAATTGGACGTTAGTTGAGCTGAATCTTACTGAACAACATAAACCGAAGATAGAGCAGAAAGCATGAATTTCAAAGAAACTAGACTATGTAATGTTTATGGAACTTTTTTTAATGTAATTATTAATTATTAATTTATTCTTTTTCCTAAATTTTCATTTTCTTATTTACTTTTACTTTTACTTTTAATCTTACCCTTACCCTTACCCTTAACTTTAACTTTAACTTTAACTTTAACTTTAACTTTAACTTTAACTTTAACTTTAACTTTAACTTTAACTTTAACTTTAACTTTAACTTTAACTTTAACTTTAACTTTAACTTTAACTTTAACTTTAACTTTAACTTTAACTTTAACTTTAACTTTAACTTTAACTTTAACTTTAACTTTAACTTTAACTTTAACTTTAACTTTAACTTTAACTTTAACTTTAACTTTAACTTTAACTTTAACTTTAACTTTAACTTTAACTTTAACTTTAACTTTAACTTTAACTTTAACTTTAACTTTAACTTTAACTTTAACTTTAACTTTAACTTTAACTTTAACTTTAACTTTAACTTTACTTTTAACTTTAACTTTAACTTTAACTTTAACTTTAACTTTAACTTTAACTTTAACTTTAACTTTAACTTTAACTTTAACTTTAACTTTTACTTTTACTTTTACTTCTATTTTTGATGTGTATCATCTTTCCACTTTTTTTTTTGGGAGTGATTTTGGAAAAGGGACTGAAATGGGACGGAAAAAATGAGCGCGCGCGCTGGCGGAGATTGGTACCTCGACGTACTGTCGGCCATGTGGGTATGTGGGATGTATACCGAATACGGTTTACTTCAAGGTTTGGAGCCCCATAAAATATTCTTAGAATAAATCACCTTAAAGTTGTCGTACTTCAGTGTGAAAATATTAATTATATCATATTTGCTGAAAGCAATTATGATTTATAAATCTTCATACTTTTTCTGTATAAGATATTCCTACAATAAATGATTGGCACTGGAGTTTTACAAGTAGTTATTTCAATGACCAACTGAGTTCACTGTTAACAAGGGATTTGCGCTCCCGGTAGACACATAGTTAGGATAACATGTCACATGTTACACATCATATGCGACTACTGTAAGGCTCGTTTTTATAATTTGTATTCTATTTGATATTTTAATTTTAAATTTAATTTCTAAGGTTATTTTTAATTTTTTATAAATTTTTTATTTTTATAACTAAAATATTTTAATTTTTAATTATTTTTATTTTTATTTTTACTTCTAGTTTTTATTTTTTATTTTTTTATTTTCATTTCTTTTCATTTTTATTTTATTAACTAGCAGAAGTACCCGCTCTTCGAACGGTTTTCGGTGTTAATAACCAGACGTTATCATTTGAGCTACGGTTGAAATGGTTAGGGGCTTGTCATTCCTACATAAGTTTATCAGAACGTTGTTAGTTTTCTGGGTATATCGCAGACACTGTTAATTTAAGGGCCGTATAATGTGGTTTTCTGAGACCCTTTATAGACTCCCTGGTTTTGTGTCTCACATTGAAAAGCGCAACGTATGCTTTGGTCGTCCTTCTAAGATAATTTTTATTTTTCGCCTATTTTAGCATGTATTTTGAAATGTTGTTCCTTATACCCACCCTTCTATGAGAAGTACGTTGAAGCATTTTCTAAATGATTGGTGTATTAACTCATGGTTACAATACCTAATTTTACAATGCTCAAAGCTCCCGAACATGAATATTATAGGCGTACATAAACATAAAGGTATATCAACCACACAGTATCGAACAAAATCATCTTTACGATGAACCCGTTTGTCGACAAAAATATGATTGATTAAAATGTGCTCTCAAACTAAATTCACCTAACGTGTACTTCCTGACGTGAAAATAATATTGAAAACCTGGTAGACGAAACGCAATATATGTCAAATTAAAACTGATCCTCACCGTTGTGGAAAGTCCTCATCCCCAGGAAGACCCCTTTAATAAATTATAAAGGCGTGTGGTGCATGAAAATGCGGGATTGTTTTTTGTCTCCAATGGCCCAAATTCCCAAAAACTGCAAAAAACACTATTCCAATTCAGGAATTTTTTGAAAATAATGTTGCTGTTGGGAGATATAATAGACCTTATGTACAACATATCGCATATTGCACGTGTAAGTCACGTGTAAAAATTCTAGGCTACCCCTTGAGCCCATTAATCGCATTGTTGAATTTTACTGTCTTTGTTTGATTCCACGATAACCATATAGCCATTTGCAAACTTTATCAGAAATTTAATAAATTGAGTGGCATTGCTTCTTACAGAAATAGATAGAAAGTTGGATGTCACCTCTTGAGACACTGTTGTCAAGGTTACCGGCTTGCATTACTTCATTAGTTTCTTGATGTTCTTCTTTCGGAAGGGCCAGCTAAGGAACACGACGTTCAACTTTTCAGCTTGGCGAGGGACTTGATGTTTGCCCAATATTCGCGCATTTTATGGCTATGATTCTCCTTCCTCTCTTTTGTCCAGATGATGCCGGTTTTCTTACAGAGTGGTCTGTCCTGAAAACTCTTCAGTTTAAGTATCTTTCTGAGATGTGATCGGATTCTAATACTACTTTTCATTATCTTCAGTTCTTGGATATCCTTGTTAACTACTGTTAGCAACGGTGTCACGCTCTTTCTCTTCCCCCAGTACTTGAGAAGCTGGTTGGTTAGTCTTGTTGGGTTCATCCATGAGACATGTCCATAGAAAGCCAGACGTCTCTTCCTGGCCACATCTGTGATTTTCTCAGTATATCTATATAGCTCCTGATTTGGTCTACTTCTGTACTCGTCATCAATTTACTATTTTATCAAATAAAAGGGTGCCATATCCCCTCCCCCCAGGGACGTAGGCGACATGAATAAGAGCCCTTGACTAAGTCAAGGGATCACTAACCAGGCATCCCGAGCCGTAGTTAGCGTGTGGTAGGGAGGCCAGTTCCTTTCCATTCTTACTCCTACCATAGCATCCGGCATGTTCCCATTTTGCATCACGAGGCTGGTAGACCACGTACCTGACCATACCAAGACTTTTAAATTCTTGGCAGAGCCGGGGATCGAACCAGGTACCTAGGGAGTGACAGCCAACAATGCTAGCCACTGCGCCACGAGGTGGTCTTTATAAGTTTATTAAATTAAATTCGTTTTCTGGGAATATCTCAGAAACGTGGTTTTAGAGCCTTAAAACGTAGTAGCCTCCGAGCCACCGAGGGGCTAAAAATGAGTTTTGCTCGTCCTTGTACGCCATAATATAATAATAATCATAATAATTATTTAGGGATAGGGATATAATAGACCTTTACTACCACATCCGTCCGTGTAAATCACGTGAAAAAATTCAAGAGTACCTCTTGACCCCCTTAAGCGCATTATATACGTATTGGTGAATTTTACAGTTTAAGTTGTTTCCGTGATAACCTTAAAGCCGTTTGCGAACGTTCACAGTAATGCAATAAATGGAATGGCATTGCGTCTTACAGAAATAGATGGGCTTCTGAGATTGTGTTGCCATGGTAACCGGCTTGCATTCCTTCAACAGCTTAATAAATGAAATTAGTTTTCTGGGTATATCTCAAAAACTGTTGGTTTTAGGACCTTAAAATGTGGTTTTCGGGGCCCGTAGGGCACCCGAGTTTTGTTTCTCACATTGAGACGCTGAAAATGAGCTTTGTCTCGTTTTTCTACGCCCATTTCAGCATGCATTTTAAGGGGGTAGGCCCTTTTTTATGAGAAGTAAGGAGAAGTGTTACATCAATGATTACTTTCGCGCCTCTGATGGACTCCTGTTCCAAATTTTATGTTGATCCACTCAGCCGTTCTCGAGTGATGGGCGTGCAAAGTTGTACACAGACAAACAGACCGACAAAAAAAATTGTTTTTGCGCGCAACCGTCATAAACCACTCTGAAACTCGTTAATAACTCAAACTTCCGTAGAAATTCAGAAAAAACAGACAAACTTTCATTCTTATATATTGAACCCTTATTAATCTGCGATGAATAAGTATTCATGATTTATTATTATTACTGTGGCCCAGGCAGTACATGTGGAAATTGACAAAGCGGAAGGCAAGGTGGTGTGTTGCAATGATTACCACAGAGGCAGGCTTGGTAGTTATTCTTGAAGACGACCGGGTAAGCAGAGTTCAAGGACAAATTGTGTAACAACGCGCACCAAAATTGGAGTCATTAGGGGATGGTCACGAGTGAGTTTCAACCGACCTAGGATTGAATCACCCAATCAGATGCGAACACGCCAAAACCACGCGATGGGTGGCGTACCCTGTAAAAAAAAGGCGCGGAAACGCTTATCTAAAGAACCGCCGATCCGAAATAATTCCTCAGAAGTGCGCTGAGACGTTTGAATAAAATGATGAAGATTGATACTAGTCCCAAGTTTGTGAGATGAAAACTCTAGAATATTTTTCTTAATTTTCCCCACTCCACCTCATTCTGTCAGTTTCCAATAAATTGATCGAGGAGAAGCTGTTTCGAAGACTTTTGTATTGAGCTCTGGTGAGCAAGGGTCACGCCAGTCTGCGTCAAGATTTACCGCTCTTAATGTGCATACTAGTGACAACTTTATTGAGCTCTGCTGAGCAAAGCTTCACGCCAGTCTGCGTCAAGATTTTCAGCTCTTAATGGGCAAGACTTTACTAACATTCCATTAGTGCTCACAGCGAGCAAGGTTCACGTAGAGCAGTGGAGATATCTAGCGAGATAAGGACTGCGGGACGGTCATGTTTAAAACTTGTTTTTCAAGCCAGTGACGATGTGTTTGAAGTGTATAATTTATGTAAATTTTGTATTGTATATTTTTTAAAGTGATAATTGTACGTGTGTAAGCGAATGCTAAGATAGGGAAAGTCTTCGATCATTAATCGCATAGGACATATCGTGAGTGAAAGTAGTAACTCGCAGCGATTATAGCCAGGCAATTTTTATTAACATTGAACATTTCTGTCCAAGAGACTACGCCAAGATGTCCGACGTTTGGTCAGGAGACGGAATGATGTGCATCGCTTCTTCTACGACGTCGACGATGGAGGGCTAATTTCCCGTAGGGAAATGAGCCGGGACGGAGGTTATATGTTCTGCAAGCTGATACGGTGATGTACAAAAATTGATTTACTCAATATGTAGTTAGATAAGGCGGGGGAACGTTGTAAATAGTTCATTTATACTTTTTCTTGTTTAGATTTTTTTTGTGCACCGACACTAGTGTTTTAAATGTACTTTGGCGCGTGGCCAAAGTTGTTTGTTGTATATTATTTTTCTTTGGAGTCATATTTAATGTACACGGCGCGTGTACTTGATTTTATCCATGCGGATGCGAAACTCGTTACATTCGATAAGTGGTGCTTTATTAAAGTTCATATTTTTGATAGGAAAGGGAGGTTATTTATGTAAGATGTTGGCTGAACAGGTTATTACTCATACTAGGGTTGCCGAGCGCAAAAAATTAAGATGTAATTGTAGAACACCTTAGTTCTAATTTTTTAGATTTTTTTGATTCCTTTTCAGGTTCGTTAGTCACAGACTAGAACGGAAGCGCGTGCTGGTGGAAAAATATTTATGTCATTTATTTCAGGTTTCTGTCAAACCCATACGTGTGATTCTGTGTGTGTTCTTGTGTCAGGTGTGTGTATTGATTCTACGTGATGAGGGGTAGATGTGCTACCGCCATCATATTGTTGTTGTTGTTGTATTTTTTTGATGGAAAGGCAGTGCGCTCCGAGGAGGCTACTGTACCTTGTCCAATGCTGATTCATGGATTTCCTAGGGGAAATGCTGAGATATGTTTTTGTTCTGACACACACATACGTATATATTGTGCGTTGGGGCACGCTTCTTCGAGACTCGATCCCGTGCCTTGGGAGGTCGATGTTATTGACACGTGGGTTGACAGATGTGCAGATTTCCACTTAGCGCCCGTCTCGCCTTGGTGACTTATTTTTTGTTAGGCAGTCCTGTTGTCCGACTGACCCCTATTAAGCTATCATTAGCAAACCTGTTCTTTTGTGATGGTTATTTGGACCATAATTAATTGGGGAGTTCGCCACGTTTGTTACGAATTATTGCATTTCGTATGGATGGAATATTGTGTTAATGATATAAATGTTGGCTTTGAGCCTAGTGATTGTCCTATGACTCAGTTCATGTTGTTAGTCTGTGTGACGCCCGTGTGGTGTAGTTGTATTTACTTGTAAAAATGACAGGCGGTCATATGTGTGTTTCTTAGTTGGTCACGTGTTAACTTACTTGTGTTGATTTTTGGAGAAGTCCTAATTTTAGGCAGTAATGTTTTGCTACGGCAGTCCCTGATTCCAATTTCATGCGGAAATTATTTGTTGTTTATTTAGTATAGGAAGTGTCGGTTTAGTTTTAAGTTGTGTATAGTTGTTCCCCGCGTCTGTCTAGCTCCAAGCAATGCAGATTCGTCTTCTGAAAGTTTATCCGGATGATGACGAATCGTGCATTCATTTGTACTCATCGTTAAGCATGTAGAACGGCACACACGTATACATTGTCATTGCAGAATTTGGGACATTTAGTCCGATTAATGATCTCTCCTGAGATTAGGCCTAGTTTTTGGCAAATTAATTTTATTCAGTGGGAGTCATTTTGGGAGTTTTGTTTGTTTAATTCATTTTGTAAATAGCTGATCTGTCATTAAATTAATTTGTTTTAACCCTGGCTTCACATTTTCCTGCATGTTATTTTGTTATATGTTACCCTGCATGTTAATGAAGTGCTTTAACAACAACTTACGAAATGGACTGTTACTCCCCCCGAAACTAAGTCTCATAAGCTTCTTTGCAAGGGTTCATAAAACAAAAATGGCTGCCCAAGTGGGGATTGTTGTTGTTGTTGCTTTGCTGATCGC
The DNA here is from genome assembly GCA_946902985.2 of Meconema thalassinum. Lineage (NCBI taxonomy): Eukaryota > Metazoa > Arthropoda > Insecta > Orthoptera > Tettigoniidae > Meconema > Meconema thalassinum. The sequence goes on from OX336393.1 coordinate 489,315,755, forward strand.
ATAATTATTTCGTTGAGAAATGATGCCAGGTCAAGCGGGCAAAGTAAATTCATTAAATTGAGGCGATGTTGTACGGCCATGTGCATTAGTAAAATCACTGCGTTCCTAAAGTTAGAAATGTTGAACAAGGTTAGAAGTTGATATTGTATTTGATATTAACTTGTTCTGGCGCCCGGCATTAAAATTAGAAAATTTGCATATTATTTAACTCAGTCAAAGCAGGAAGGTGTGCCTTATATTTTACATTTAATTAACTTCGGTTAATTGGTGTCGTTCGTAAATTCTGTTGGTTAGGAATTTAAAAGCAGATCACAAGGGAGTTATTTTGTTGTTTGGAAATAAGAGTCATTAGTCAGTAAATTTTGATTGCAGAAAATTTTATTAAATTAGAATCAGTAGTATTTAAATATCATGACATGTGTACGTGTGTATGACTGAAATCCCGGTGCATGACCCTGTATTTCTCTGATTATATTTGTGTATTGTGCGATGGCTAGCATCGAAGAGATCAAGGTATTGTTAGAGCAGATGTCTATGCAAATGTCCGCGAAAACAGAAGAACAGTTAAAGAACATGAAGGAGGAAATAAGTGAAGACAATGATAAACAATTATGTAATATTACTACGCAATTACAAACACAGAAGATAGACAGTGAAAGACAGTTACAAGACATGAGTGGTAACATAACTACGCAATTGCAGGTCCAGAAATTGGATACTGATAAACAGTTACACGAGTTGTGGGAGAATACTGATAAACAATTAAATGAACTAAACCATAAACTATCGGAACAGGCAATAACACAAACAGTACAAACAGAACAGTTAGAAAAGATCACCCATGACATAAACCAAAGTACTAGGGAAGTAGAGAAACTGGCAGATCAGGTAGCGGAAAATAACGCAAAACAATTAGGAGAAATTAAGAACTTGGAATCCAAATTCGACAATAAACTTATACAATTCGATGAAATGGTAGCCGAAAAATTAAAACAAATTGAGGTAGCATGCGTAAACAACACGGCTGGAATAAAAAGCACACAGGACAAACTACAGGAACAAATTAATTCAGTCGATAGTAACGTACTCGAATTAATAAAGGAAATCGATAAGCTCGAAATCAAAACAGAAAAAGAACGTTTGCACTTGCGTGAAAACCTAGAAGACAAGCTAAATAAAACTCAGGAAAACTTAGAAGACCAATTAATTAAAACCCAGCAGGTAATACGAGAAGAGGTCGGAGAACAACTAGTTAAAACACAAGAGCAAATACAAGAGCAAATACGAGAAGAGCTAGAGAAGAATCAGGAAAGGAGCGAAGAAAAAATTAGCAGTTTGAAGAACAGGATCCGGAAAGATTGAGAGTAGCAGGTGAACGAAACTAAAGAAGACAGGCTAACAATTTTAAAGCGGCTTGGTGAATACAATTCTAGAGTGCAGGCTTTGGAGGAAAACATGAAGTCCAAAGTCCAAGAACACACAGATCTCATATTTAAAATTGAGATAAGGTCATTAGAAAACGCAACTTTATTCTCTGCAGAAAACACCGTAGGCAAAAAGGGAAGCATTGGAAGTCCGGTGGGCTTGAAGTTGGCTGAGGATACGAGTCGAGGTCAAAGTCCTAAGATAACGAGCGACACGTTCCAACATTACAGAGGGGAGACGTCAACGCCACAACCCGGCTTGGCACCTGCCCTAGTGATACAGGTAATTAGGGGGAATGATTTCAAACCCGTTAAATTTAGGGAGAACTCAGGATCCACTCCCAAAGCATTTTTACGTCAGCTGGATGACTACTTTAACGATCAACATGTCAGTCCCGCAAAACAGTTGCGACTTGTGGAAAAGTTTTTGGAGGGCCCAAGCTTAATCTGGTTCCAGAGTTTTAAATACACATTTACCGACATGGCAAAGTTTAGAGAGGCATTCTTGAGAAAGTTCTGGAGTCCTTCTTTGCAGCAGGGGTTGAGAATGGATTCATACATTAGGAAATATCACAGCACACATCCCACCGGATTTTCCGAATTCTTTAGCCAACAGCTGGTTAAATTCCGGGATTTTGACGACCCCCCTACCGAGGAAAACATGGTTTTAACCATTGGTAAGCAGCTTCCTATGAATATTCAGCAGTTGTTAGTGGCCGGTAATATTAAGACCGCAGTTCAGGCTGAAGAGTTACTCCGCCATCTAGATGAGACGAGTATGGTTAGTCCGCAGACAGGGAGAAGGAACATGGAGTGTGTAAACACAGCTGAAGTGGTTCAAGGACACCAAACCAATCACAACCAGAGTAACCAAACAAAAACACAATCTACCGGAACGCAACTTACACCAAGACGGCAACAGTATGATGGCCGAAACCAATTCAATCAAAATAATAGGAACTTCCAGAATCGCCGAGATAATTATAATCATAATAATCAGAACCAGCACAATCAGTGGACGTATCAGCGAGAGTATACCAACTGGAGGGGAAACCCAAGGCAGGGTAGACCTTACCAAAGGAACGGAGATGGCAGGTGGAACAATACGAGGAACTATCGCCAAGATAATCAGGGAGACTATCGCAATGATGGGAATGAGCGGCACGTCGAATCACAGAAGTATTTGGATGAGTTAAATGCCGAAAAGATGGATAAAGAGAAGTGGGGGCGTGCGATGGCAAATAGGCAGAGCCCGGATAATCACGTAGGAGCGGGGGCAGAAAGCTTATTACGACAGCAGGAGAGGCGCGATGACAACCGGCGGAACTCAACGAATGGGTCCCAGGATTTTAAAAAACCTCGAATGAACCAAAACCAGATAGCCTGAGAACGAAGGACACCAGGGAGCGGGAGGAGTTGATTGTTGCAAACATAGAAGAGTGGGTAGCATTCCCGGACGATTGCCTGGAGGAAGTGGTGAAGAACCGAGAAAATGTCATCAGACAATTACCGATTATTTATGCACGTATTGGAGGTATTAGAGTGAGGTGCTTAATTGACACAGGTAGCCAGGTGAGCTTAGTCACAGAAGTATTTTTGAAAGAAATCGGAAGTAAACAAACCGTTCCAATTATGCCTGTACCATTAATAAAAGTCAGAGGGGTCACTCCTGACAAGACCATAGTTTGCAAGCACCAAGCATATTTAGACCTGGATATATTAAACCACACATTGTCGCAAACATTCATCGTGATACCGAAGATGAATTATAACGTCATTTTGGGAGCCAACTTTATCTGTGATTTTCATGCTGTAATTGACTTACATAATAATACTGTGAGTTTCAAACAAGTTGAGGGGTTGAGTCATGTGGGTTTGAACATGGAAGAGAGCCCACTAGAGAGAGAGGCGAATACTTGGGTTATTGAAGAATGCACTAATGAGGCGATCGGAGATAAGAACTTGACGGAGGAACGAGTAAGCCAGACAGCAGTGGTTGAAATTGACAGTCGAGATATTTCGCAGGAACTTTGGGTACATTTGGCGGAAGAAGAAATTAGCGGATCCAAATTTGAAATTTTACTTCAGGAGCGGCTTAAGGAGGCAATAGTAGGGGAACCTGATAGAAGAAAATTAGAAGAAATTTTGAGACATCATAAAGGAGCTTTCGACACCATCCCTGGAAAAGTTTTAAATTTCCAGTATGCCATGCAAGTTACCGACTGGACCCCATTTAAGAGTAAATTGTTCCCGATCCCAGAGAAACATTTTGCTCAGGTGAAGGACATCATTAGTAATTTATTAGATTCCGGCATGATAAGAAAAGCAGCAACCCCGTACTTAAACGCAATATTGACTGTGGCCAAGCCAAATGGATCAATTAGATTATGCCTAGACGCACGAGTTTTGAACAGTAAACTGCTAGTTGAGCATGACCAAGCATCAAGGATCAAGGATGTATTGAAGGCCTTCCGTGGGAAGAAGATTTATTCTAGCGTCGACTTAACAAATAGTTTCCACCATCTTGAACTTGAGGAAAAATCCCAACTATTGACGGGTTTTTTATTCGATAACCAAAGTTATATCTGGTCTCGCATGTCCTTTGGTGTAAAAACAGCTGGATGTGCATTGATAAGAGCACTAGACAGGAATCTGACTGAGGAGGTCAAGAGCTTCACTACGAGATATGTTGATGACTTACTTATTGCATCAGAAACAATGGAGGAACACTTGGTAAACCTGAACAAACTTCTGGATAACTTGAGAACCATGAATTTCAAAATTAATTTAAAGAAATCGCACTTTTGCCAGAGCGAGATTCTGTATTAGGGTCACATGTTGATGGCGTGAGTCCTAATCCGGCGAAAATTGATGCAATCAAGAAATTCCCCACACCTACTAAAGTAAAACATGTAAGAGCGTTTTTGAGAGTAACAGGTTTCTTTAAGGAGAATTGTCCTGGATACACGGAAACAGTAGCACCCATGCAAGAGATGCTAAAGAAATCAAATCGATGGTCGTGGAATGATGAGTGCGACAGGTCCTTTAGAGCTACGAAAGACTTACTGGAAAATTGTGTGAAGCTAGGGTATCCAGACTTCGAGAAGAAATTTATAATTCAAGCAGACGCTTCATTGATTGGAATCGGTGCCATGCTGTACCTAGAGGACGCTGATGAACCCAAGAAAAGATCATATTTGGCATTTACGAGTCGTAAATTGAGGAAGCACGAGAGGAACTACACTGTGACGGAGCTTGAGTTGCTAGCGATTTTGTATTCACTTCAACAATGGCGCAAGATGATTTTCGGTTATTCCATTGTTGTCAGAACTGACCACCATGCACTGACATTCCTATTCAAGACGACGATGGCAAGTGAGAGAGTGACGCGTTGGTCCATCTACATACAGCAGTTCGACATTACTATAGAGCATTGCCCTGGAAGGATGAACATCATACCAGATGCTTTAAGCAGGAATCCTGAAGATGAGAACGAGATAACAGCGGAAGTTCACCATATAGCACTAACACCTAAGGCTCGTGAGTTTTTGGACAAACTAAAGGAAATTCAGAAGGAACAAGAAGAAGACCCATGGATGATGATGATGATCAAATTTTACAGGAAGGAACTACAACCAGATTCACCTGAATATCGAGAAACCCGTGCCAAGGAAGCGAAATTTCACTACTTGAATAACCTTTTGCATAAGTACGTGGATGAGGATCACACTAAACTGCGAATTCTAGTTCCAGCATAATTACAGAGAGGATTGACGTGTGATGTCCACGAGAGCCTAGCACATATCGGCACGGACAAGACAGAAGCGACAATAGGGGAAACTTTTAGTTGGCCTAAGATGCGATATACCATTGTGGAAGTAATAAGAACTTGTGACGCGTGTCAGCGCACTAAACCAAATAACTTCATTTTGTAACAACCTCCAAAACCATTATTACCTCAAAAACCATGCGAGCTGGTCGCTATTGATTGTTTCGGCCCTCTGGTCAAGGAAAAACGAGGATGCCGACACCTTCTTGTGTGTGTCGATGTGTTTTCCAAGATGGTAGTATTATGTCCAATCCAGAAGACGACATCAAAGCAAGTCCTCATCAGAATTCAGAACAAAGTCATTCCGATGCTTGGGAAGCCGGAATTCATTTTATCGGACCATGGTACTTACTTTACGAGCAATGTTTTTAGGCAAGGTCTAGAGAGCCTAGGGATAAAACATGTTTTGTCGAGCATTCGCCATCCTTGTGGGAATCCGAGCGAGAGAACGATTCGCTGTGTTGCCAAGTATTACCGAGTAATGCTTCCTAATGATCATAATAAGTGGGTTGACAAAGTAGGAGATATTGAGATGTGCATGAACACTACTAAGCACGAGTCAACGGGTCAAGTCCCACTAGTTGTACACCACAACAGGTTGCCCGAGAGATCATGGGACAAGATTATTCCATGCCCAAGGGATCCATTATTAGCACATGAGTTGCGAATACAGCGAACAAGGGAGCACATGAGGAACCAAGCGGAACGAAGATTGAGGAGGTACAGAGGAAAGAAATTTCACCGTTAATTACAGGAACAGGAGCTAGAGCTTGTTCGAAGACCACCGATATCTGACCCTAAAAACAAAGTATTTGCAAAGTTCTGTCCAAAATTTATTGGCCCGTTCCGCATCATTAAGAATTTGGGTAACAATGCCTACAGACTTGAAGAATTGAGCACTGGCGCTAAATCTGTCTTTAATAGCGCTAATCTCAAGCCGTATTACAGAAGAGAACCATTTGACGAATAATCAGGACTATGAGTGCAGAATCATTATTGCAGAATTTTATTTGAGAGTCAACACTCAAATGTACGTGGCCATGTAGCGCCTGGGGAGAGCGTGCTTTGTTTGTAAACAAGACAGCTGATCCGGCAGGAGTGGTAATCATGTGAGAAGAAGGGGAGGTCTAGCGAGACATATGAATGACATTCCGGCATGGAGTGCGCACACTAATTGGGTTAGTGGAATGTACACTCAAGCAGTCGAGTGAAGTACTTAAAAGATGTTATTGTTACTACTGCAGATATTGTGTTTAAAATCCAAATCAATCACTTGCTTCGAATTTCAAAACCTTGCTGAGGATAAATGAACCCTTATTAATCTGCGATGAATAAGTATTCATGATTTATTATTATTATTACTGAGGCCCAGGCAGTACATATGGAAATTGACAAAGGGGAAGGCAAGGTGGTGTGTTGCAATGATTACCACAGAGGCAGGCTTGGTAGTTATTCTTGAAGACGACCGGGTAAGCCGAGTTCAAGGACAAATTGTGTAACAACGCGCACCAAAATTGGAGTCATTAGGGGATGGTCACGAGTGAGTTTCAACCGACCTAGGATTGAATCACCCAATCAGATGAGACCACGCCAAAACCACGCGATGGGTGGCGTACCCTGTAAAAAAAGGCGCGGAAACGCTTATTTAAAGAACCGCCGATCCGAAATAATTCTGAGAAGTGCGCTGAGACGTTTGAATAAAATGATGAAGATTGATACTAGTCCCAAGTTTGTGAGATGAAAACTCTAGAATATTTTTCTTAATTCTCCCCACTCCACCTCATTCTGTCAGTTTCCAATAAATTGATCGAGGAGAAGCTGTTTCGAAGACTTTTGTATTGAGCTCTGGTGAGCAAGGGTCACGCCAGTCTGCGTCAAGATTTACCGCTCTTAATGTGCATACTAGTGACAACTTTATTGAGCTCTGCTGAGCAAAGGTTCACGCCAGTCTGCGTCACGATTTTCAGCTCTTAATGGGCAAGACTTTACTAACATTCCATTAGTGCTCACAGCGAGCAAGGTTCACGTAAAGCAGTGGAGATATCTAGCGAGATAAGGACTGCGGGACGGTCATGTTTAAAACTTGTTTTTCAAGCCAGTGACGATGTGTTTGAAGTGTATAATTTATGTAAATTTTGTATTGTATATTTTTTTAAAGTGATAATTTTACGTGTGTAAGCGAATGCTAAGATAGGGAAAGTCTTCGATCATTAATCGCATAGGACATATCGTGAGTGAAAGTAGTAACTCGCAGCGATTATAGCCAGGCAATTTTTATTAACATTGAACATTTCTGTCCAAGAGACTACGCCAAGATGTCCGACGTTTGGTCAGGAGACGGAATGATGTGCATCGCTTCTTCTACGACGTCGACGATGGAGGGCTAATTTCCCGTAGGGAAATGAGCCGGGACGGAGGTTATATGTTCTGCAAGCTGATACGGTGATGTACAAAAATTGATTTACTCAATATGTAGTTAGATAAGGCGGGGGAACGTTGTAAATAGTTCATTTATTCTTTTTCTTGTTTAGATTTTTTTTGTGCACCGACGCTAGTGTTTTAAATGTACTTTGGCGCGTGGCCAAAGTTGTTTGTTGTATATTATTTTTCTTTGGAGTCATATTTAATGTACACGGCGCGTGTACTTGATTTTATCCATGCGGATGCGAAACTCGTTACATTCGATAAGTGGTGCTTTATTAAAGTTCATATTTTTGATAGGAAAGGGAGGTTATTTATGTAAGATGTTGGCTGAACAGGTTATTACTCATACTAGGGTTGCCGAGCGCAACAAATTAAGATGTAATTGTAGAACACCTTAGTTCTAATTTTTTAGATTTTTTTGATTCCTTTTCAGGTTCGTTAGTCACAGACTAGAACGGAAGCGCGTGCTGGTGGAAAAATATTTATGTCATTTATTTCAGGTTTCTGTCAAACCCATACGTGTGATTCTGTGTGTGTTCTTGTGTCAGGTGTGTGTATTTATTCTACGTGATGAGGGGTAGATGTGCTACCGCCCTCATATTGTTGTTGTTGTTGTTGTTGTATTTTTTAAATTTATTTTTTGATGGAAAGGCAGTGCGCTCCGAGGAGGCTACTGTACCTTGTCCAATGCTGATTCTTGGATTTCCTAGGGGAAATGCTGAGATATATTTTTGTTCTGACACACACACACGTATTTATTGTGCTTTGGGGCACGCTTCTTCGAGACTCGATCCCGTGCCTTGGGAGGTCGAGGTTATTGACACGTGGGTTGACAGATGTGCAGATTTCCACTTAGTGCCCGTCTCGTCTTGGTGACTTATTTTTTGTTAGGCAGTCCTGTTGTCCGACTGACCCCTATTAAGCTATCATTAGCAAACCTGTTCTTTTGTGATGGTTATTTGGACCATAATTAATTGGGGAGTTCGCCACGTTTGTTACGAATTATTGCATTTCGTATGGATGGAATATTGTGTTAATGATGTAAATGTTGGCTTTGAGCCTAGTGATTGTCCTATGACTCAGTTCATGTTGTTAGTCTGTGTGACGCCCGTGTGGTGTAGTTGTATTTACTTGTAAAAATGACAGGCGGTCATATGTGTGTTTCTTAGTTGGTCACGTGTTAACATACTTGTGTTAATTTTTGGAGAAGTCCTAATTTTAGGCAGTAATGTTTTGCTACGGCAGTCCTTGATTCCAATTTCAAGCGGAAATTATTTGTTGTTTATTTAGTATAGGAAGTGTCGGTTTAGTTTTAAGTTGTGTACAGTTGTTCCCCGCGTCTGTCTAGCTCTAAGCAATGCAGATTCGTCTTCTGAAAGTTTATCCGGATGATGACGAATCATGCATTCATTTGTACTCATCGTTAAGCATGTAGAACGGCACACACGTATACATTGTCATTGCAGATTTTGGGACATTTGGTCCGATTAATAATCTCTCCTGAGATTAGGCCTAGTTTTTGGCAAATTAAGTTTATTCAGTGGGAGTCATTTTGGGAGTTTTGTTTGTTTAATTCATTTTATAAATACCTGATCTGTCATTAAATTCATTTGTTTTAACCCTGGCTTCACTTTTTCCTGCATGTTATTTTGTGATATGTTACCCTGTATGTTAATGAAGCGCTTTAACAACAACTTACGAAATGGACTGTTACACCCCCCGAAACTGAGTCTCATAAGCTTCTTTGCAAGGGTTCAATATATAGAGATTATTTAATTATTTAATTTCATGAGCTGCTCCAAGGTGGTGTTGTAGTCGCCTTCTATTATTTATGTTCGACAATGTCGAAATATAAATATTATATGTCTGAAAACTTTATCACAATGTGGGTCATTATAACACTATTTTCATTATGAAACAGTTTCTCTCTCCAATCAGAGCTTAAGAAACAGTTGCGTGACCAATTAGGTAAGGATAGCATCGCACCTGCACTGACATCCACGACGTCCTATTATAAATTTCACTGCGTGGCTCGTGTCATATTGGGGTATTCGAGGAGGCCATGGTCAAATACAAGGTATTCTCTGCGTCCCATGCACTCAGTTCAGTACATAAAACTGATGAAATCTTGACAGATATTTATGAATATTTATATTCGAAGATAAAATAGTTATAATTATCGTCGTACTTAAACAGTGGTATGCTACTCGCCTATAGTCTAATGGTAATTAAGACACTCGTTTGAAAATTATAAAACTCGCTTCGCTCGTTTCATAAACATACTCGTGTCATAATTATTGCCTTTATAGGCTCGTTGCAAAATTTACTATTATCACATTATCATTTTTCGATCCACTCGCACACGCTAGCCTATTATTCTTCAGTGAGAGAGTATTCGTTGATTGTTTGGCGATCGATAAGACGTTTCCCTTGTCTGCTTTTTCCATTAGAAACGTGAGGCCACCCTAGCGACGAGGTATAAGCTGCACGCCTCTCTTTCTTCTTCAAGAGGATTTCCTAGGAATCTTACTGAAAGTATCGTTCCAGCGGCACGTCTGGGCTGTGAGAGCGAATCTATTAAAGGGATAATGGGTTACCGGAAAAATGTGCTTCCTAATCAAACACAAGATCCATTTAAATAGGACTGAATCGGATGACTCTAAGTGAACATACAGTGGTATAAGTTTCTATTTAGATTGTTTTAAATGACCATTTCTTGTGTGATAAATATTTAGCAGAGAGGTCATCGATAAAATAATCCCTCATTACACACCTAGCAAATATGAAGGTGTAATCCTCTCTGAACTAATAAAATTACCAGTGAACATGTTCTGCGTTCGGATAATTTTATGGACTTGCTCAGCCGAAATAGTATTTCATCGTCCTTTATCACACGCCATGAAATCCAATAGGTACCTCTATAGGAAGGATTACATTACAGTCAAATCTACATGACAGCCAAGAAAAAAAAGACATTAATGACACTCTTACAACTATGTGTTCATCAACACAGAGATAGATAAGGAAGGAAGGAAGCTTGTAGTTTAACGTGACCGTTAATCTAGAGATCATGAGCCACGGGACCTCCTTTTTTACGTGGAATCCGAACCACAGGACGTGGCATTTCACTTCGAAAATCTCACATGCATTGACCGGGAATCGAACCCGGACCGCCTTGGTGAGAGGCATACAGCTAGACCGCTGAGCCACCACGCCCCCAGAGAAAGATACACAAGGGATTACACGCCGCATAAGAAATAAATAAGACACCAGACCACAGTTTCATATTATTAAACCCTGCCTACACGTTTTGGAATACTGTTTGTACCCAAAGTCATATACGTGCAAGTTTGTAAGGTTGGTAATTGCGTAGTTATAACCAGGACTTACATTACTTGAGTGTCGTGATCCACCTAGTACGAACTAATGGTTAAGCGCATTCCGTAGTCTCAAGATTGTGGGTTCTGTCCTATGTCATTCCCGCCAGGAAATGATTCACATCAAAGGCGTCGGTCAGCAAGCACAAAATGTAAATCCATTAATTAATTATCAGATCCATTTAGAATAATTACTCTTGTGATTACTAAATCGTAGGTTTAAGTTTTATTGTAGGTTGATGACGATAGTGCTGACGGTCCTAGACACATGGGCTAAGCTGTAGCGTCTCCTGCGAGATCATTTACTTGCAATAATATCGACATAAAAGTCGGAATACCTTCCACGAGCTCCTAATGCTCGGACAATACAATAACACACGTTGTCAGTGGCGCTCGGCACATCTAAACAATCTTTGGGTAGGCCTGGGAAACATATCAGTTACCTCCTGACAACAACAAGGTCTCATAACTGATGTTCGGATAATTTTATGGACTTGCTCAGCCGAAATAGTATTTCATGGTCCTTTATCACACGCCATGAAATCCAATAGGTACCTCTATAGGAAGGATTACATTACAGTCAAATCTACATGACAGCCAAGAAAAAAACTATTAGTGCTCTACTAGCACAAAATAACGTAAATATAGCCTCCATACGGGGTGTCCTACTCTAGTCAATAACAGAAAATAAACCCCATATAAATATAAAATACTTTCAAAACAGTGTCAAACATAGTCGCTATGCATAGCGATCAAAACATATGAGTCTGGTGGTTATCCATTACAATAGCATAAACATCTGATTTGACAAAATGGCTTCCAATCTTGACCCAAGTAATGAAAAGCAAATCATAAGAGTAAATCGATGCTGAAGCATCAGTCAAGGGTCTACATTTAGTCTGTTTCAATTCCGTGCGCTGGTGGCTTCTGGGTAAGCTCACACCTGTTCTGTCACTGAGCTCGCGCACACTACATTCATTGCGTCTGGCAATTTATAACAAACATTGATCATTGTAGGCAGCAGTTCTCTCAAAAGAAAGTCCTAATATGAACTGGCCTGTGGCTTGTGCCAATATAACAGTAAATAACAACACATTTACTACGTAGAAATACGCAGTACAAAGAGACCTCATATCTTCAATAACAAACAGTACTAAAAGAAAGAGATGTCACTCCCTTGGAGTGCTTTGGCTTGACAGATATGTCAGTTCAAGTAATATTTACACTTTCAAATAGCAAAAATCCTGTGTCTAAAATCACTGGACACACATTATACAATAAATGGGAAAAATCTCACATCTGCTGAGTTTGCTAATGATACGTTATTAGTCCAGGGTTCGATGCTCTAATAGCATACCAGTTAATCCCTGACTTTTGTTCTTCACCAAGAACTTAAGTGGCGTCAAAGCTCACTATAATGAAAAATCACAGTATAATTACAAAACTGATGGCTTCTGTTGGCCATCAACCGATACGACCTGTCTAAGCAAGTCAGTGGCGTGACGTGAAAATACCAAAATTGAGGCGTCACAAAAGAAATACAAAAATGATGGCTGTCCATCATCTCAAAAGGAAAGTACAAAATCCCATACCAGGTTGACCAAAGTAGCTCAGCGGCTACAGTCACGTTTAGGTAGCAATAGACCTGACGTCTCACGACGTTCAAAAGAATGCACCGATTGAACCATGTCCAATCAAAAGGGTGGCTAACTATCACTGAAATTGAAGACAAAGCATGAGTGCTAAACTACACAATCCCTACCTATTTGGCCGTCAAGAAGAGTTCTACCACCGACTCTACCACAATAAGACCCGTACATGAGAGAAGGAACAGACTCACAGACTACATCAACTTCACCTCATTCACTCTGGAACTGAGGGGTAAAATATCTTCTGGTTTCGAGATGTGGGTTATCCAAATTATGCTTCCAATCCAAGCCTTATCAATTACCAGGTACTTAATGCGTCCTCGTGGTCTACTCAAAGATGTCTTCTTCTCCATGGTAGCGGCCCTTACCAGGCCCGAACACGTTCATCCTCTCCTCGTGGTCAGCTGGTTCATCCGTCATCTTGTAATTCCTCCTCTGAACGGCTCCTTCACATTATGGGGGCTACTCCGTAACTCCCATGGTAGATAAGCGTTGAACTATTTCACACACGAGGTCAGTTGAAATTTGCATGTTACACACGTGGAAATCACAGCTTTTAAGATTGCACAAATAGTAGATATTGAAAGATTCACTGAAGTTACACAGTGGTGCAGACTTTATATCAAATTGGCCATTCACTGTCTGCTTTTCACAGATTCTAAAGCGTCTTTCAAGACGGACTGTATCACGCGTCCAGTGTGGACGGATCCAAACTCGGATGTGTGTGAGTTGCTCTTGCCTGCTGGGTTGCAGTACGTATTTGAGTCGTTGAGCAACTAACCCCTTACGCTTCGCACATCTGCAACGTTAAATACCTTTACCTTAATATAAAATTAATTCACCAGAATGTTTAAAATATGCAGAATTACTTGATGATATAATCTGAGCCTTGTGAAGAGTAGAAACATTTTAATAAGTACTCAGATATATAATTCGGAGATTTCTTCGACGTCAAGATCACTTCCTTCATCATATCTGGCCATGTGCTGGTCTCCGGGTGCGTTCTAAGAAAATGCATGACATTTGAAAATGTGTTCCAAAGAACAATACCACTGAGCAAGAGCTCAGCGGGCTCATTATGTACTAAAAATCCTCCTTTGCTGAGAATGTCGAGGTTTCACTCATGCTTAACGTTAATGATTACATATATTATTTTATTTTGTTGTTGTCGTCTGAATCTTCAGTCTTTTAACTGGTTTCATGCAGCCCTCCTTGCTTCTCGGGCCTGAGCTAATCGTTTGTTCGCTACATAGCTACCACACCCTACATCCGAGGCAATCTGTTTAACATATTCTAATCGTGGTCTATCCTATCCTCGACTCTTCCTTCCATAACTAAGTTTGGTATTCCTGGGTGTCTTAGTATGTGTCCTACCAACCTTTCTCTTCTCTTCATTAGCAGTCGCCACTAACATCTCTCCTCTCCCACTTGTCTTAATATCTCTTCATTTGTAACCCTATCAACCCATATGATCTTCATCATTCTCCTGTAACACCACATTTAAAACGCTTCGATTCTCCTCCTTTCTGCTGCTCCAACAGACCAAGCTTCACTTCCATAGAGCGCCACGCTCCAGACAAAGGCTTTCAAAAATGACTTCCTAATACCTATATCTATATTCGATGTCAAGAGATTCCTTTCCTGTAGACATTCTTTCCTTTCCTGTGCTAACGTACGTTTTATATGCTCTTTGCTTTCTTCATCACTGGTTATTTTGCTTAATAATAATATAAGTATCCTAATTCCTTTAGCTATTCACCTGCCAATTTGACGTCCATAGTGGTTTCTGATTTATTTCGGCTCCATTCCAATATCTTTGTTTTCCATTTACTAATTTTCATAATGACTTATTTCCTCAAGACGGAATCCATACCATTCAAAATCTCATTCAAAACCTCTGGGGTGTCAGCAAAGATGAAGATTTCATCAGAAAATCTCAGAGGTAAAATTATTTCTCCTTGAATCTTTACTCCCACTTTAAATTTTTCGCCAATGTCCTTCATTGCTTGTACAATGTATATTATTTTATAATACAGTTTAATACTGATGAACATGTGTACAGTGAAACAGAGTTTAGGAGTTTAAGGGTCCAGAGTTAAAAGGAACCAAGTCCTTGAGATTTTGAAGACAGCAAATATTATGCCATCTCAAGCGTATGCTGGCCTGATGATTTCAGCTGCAACTAATGCTGCTCTCATCTGGTGGCTAAAAACTGAATAATGGACTTGGTTCTCCATCGCACCGAAATATTTGTACTGTACTATGGCAGGCTTAGTGGAAAATGCGCAAAATGTGGACTTGGTTCACTTTAACTCTGAACCTTCCAGTTAATGATACACATTTCTATTAACCCAAGTACTGTATGCAGACACAGAGAAAGCATTAGACAGAATGTTGGCACATAAGTGTAATTAATCCCTCTTTTGACGAAGTACAGATCTTCTTCTTCTACTTCTTAGCGTCATCCCGTAGCAACGGGGTCCGATTTTTGGATCAATGCACGCCATTTCTCGCGATCTAATTCTTCCCGCGATTTCAAGTTTTTTGTTCGTAAATCTGCGTTAATAATGTCCAGCCACCGCAATTTTGGTCTCCCACGCTGTCTCTGGCCATCGACCGTTAGATGGTAGGCCGAACCGATGACTGAACTTTGTTGTGCACGGACAACATGTCCATACCAACGGAGTCTCCATTCCTGCAATTTCTCATTGATTGGAGCCATATTGTCGAATCGTTGTGTTGGATATATGGTCGAGCAGAGAAATGTCTAAAGATCTTCGCAGCATCCGCATTTCCATGACATGAAGTGTGTGCTCAGCACTTCTAGGTGCTGGCCAACACTCGGTACCATATAATGCAACTGGTCTCACCATTGTGCGATAGATCTTTGATTTTAGGCGGATAGGCATCTTCTTATCACAAAGAACACCGGTGACATCTCTGAATCACATCCAAGTCACATTGATTCGTGCTCGCACATCTTCATTCACAGAGCTGTCGCTATGCAATCGTGAACCATGGTATCGGAATGTATTTACCTTGATAAGAGGAGCTCAATTAATACCTATAGTTCCAGGGGATGGAATCGTTTCAAGGTATTCGGTATTGTTGATGTTCAAACGAAGACCATATCCTTGCAGACGATCATGCCATGTCTGCACTTGGGTTTCAAGATCCTTCCTGGAGTCTGCCGCAAGCATCACATCATCAGCGTATAGCAATGTCCATGGGACACACTTCTGCAGGTCTCGCGTTATGGAATTCATGACAATAACAAAAAGCGCAGGGGAGACAGAGCTGAGCCTTGATGAGCCCCAACTATACAAGGAAGCTGTCAGTCAGTCCTGCAGGGCATCGCACGTGGCCTTTGGTGTTGTTGTAGAGCATTTTTACCCAGTTTATATACTTTTCTGGAACTTGATGATCTCGGAGAGCGTACCGAATCATCTGGTGTGGTACTCGATCAAATGCCTTCTCAAGATCAAGGAAAGCAAGATGTAGTGGCCTCCTCTTCTCGCGGAATTTCTCCATCAGCTGGCGCACAGCAAAGATTGTGTCTATCGAGCCACATCCCTTCACAAAACCACATTGATTTGCTGAGAGCTGTACGATGTTCCTCAGCCTATTGTCTAGGATACGTTCGAATATTTTCATAGTGTGTGAGAGAAGTCTGATTGGACGGTAATTGGTACATTCAGCTGGGTCAGCCTTGCCCTTAAAGATAGGTACTGTGATACTAGTTGACTAATCTGTAGGTATTTGACCACAGAGAATAATCGAATTGAAGAACTCTGTCAGCCAGGTGGTCGCGTTGTCAGTAAGTTCCTCAATTTTCCAGATGTCTGCAGGAAGGTCGTCTAGCCCTGGGGCCTTTCCATTTTTCATGATACGAATGGCAACTTCATCTTCAGTAATACAAGGGACTGGTCCAGCCGTAACATTGTTGACGATGTACAGATAAGCTGGAAGAATTTCTTTATCCAGGATTATCCTTGAAATGTCTGCTGTTTAATCTAATTCTTTTCATCCTCTTATTTCGACGTATCTGGTCATTAAGCATTGATAATCATGTTGGTAATAGTCGGTTTATTAACGACACCTCTGAACAGGGGCTTCCCTTTACAGCTATTTTCTAATATAAGATGTGACAGCAGAGGCTATATGTTTCTAGATATCTTGTTGCATGACCAAAATACCTGAGTGTGCAGATTTTTGTAACCTTCACTACTTCTGTCTTCTTTTACAACCATTTGAGCAACCTCTTCTTTGCAAGCCCTGAACTTTGGACTGACCTGGACGGTTCTTCGGTATACCCACATTTTGAAGGCAGGCAGTTTTTAATGGATGCTTCTACAGCGTAGAAAATGATTTTCGCTATATAGCAACAGACCATTCATAGCGGCATTATGATAACCTTTGTTATGTGGTGTCAGGGATAGTGTGCGTATTTGTAATTGAGGCCAGGAATCATTTACCAACAATAGAAGTGAGAAAGCACGGAAAACTACTTCTAGGATGGCTATGGCGGGAATTGTACCCACCTGTTCATAGGTTTACCTCACGAGGCTGAGCATATTCAGTTCCAACCTTCACACCAGAATTACATTGCTTGGTAGAGGAGGGAAGCTAACTCGGACCTGTGGATGATAGTTAAATCTGCTAGCCACTAGATGAAGTAGGATTACCAGGTGATTCTGTAGTCTAGAGCAGAGATGCACAAACATTTTATAAGCGGGGGCCAAGAATATTTTTACATAATAAGTGGCGGGCCTTTCCACATAGACACTTGCCAAACCCTACCGCTAAAGCTAATTTTACTATTATCTGAATAACCTATTTTACCAACAGACAAAACATGTGTTTCAATACCATTCTTGTGTCCCCTAAATGGATTAAATTCATTTTTGAAGTTTTCTCGCAAATTGCGTTATAAAGTTACCAAATTACTGATTCACAATCAACTTACTCCTAATTCGAAAAGATTTAGGCGGTTGGCCTATATGAGATAACAAGTAGTTCCGTGAAGAACTATACAGCCTATTTTCATATATCCTACTCATATTAATTGCCTCTATCAATATTCAAAATTTCAGTTTGATTGTTGTGATATATTCGTAGATATGGAAAACCGTCTAAATATTTCAGATGTTCTCCAGGTTGAAATTTTATTTATGTATTATTACATGAAGATTATTGTGTACATATGGTATTCAAACTTCAATCGCTTGATTAGGACACAAGAAGTAAAAACGAGATTTCAAAATTTCGCTGACATCTTGTGGTTATGAAAACAAATGAAATAAATTAGATGCCAGTGGATTAAAATTTGTATAAGCATTTAACGTGCAAAGTTTCACTGCACTCGGATGGTTATATCGCGAGAAACGTCCATTGAAATATGTATACTTCGCGTCGCCACCAATTTGGATTAGTGCTCATCAGGTTACTGAAAGTACAATAGGTGAACTTATGTTCATACCCTCTATGTACATAAAAAATTGAGTTTGATTGCTGTAAAAGATTCGTAGATATTGAGAACCGTCAAATGAATTTCGGATGCTCGCCATTTTGGATTGTTATATGTATAGGCCATAGAGTTATGTACCATTAAAGTAAAATTATTGCTTAGCTTCATTATTCAAACTTTCACTTAGATCGCATGATTAGGATACAAGAAATAAAATTTAATTTTAAAATTTCGCAAAGCCGCCATCTTGAGGTTATGTAAACAATTGAACTAAATTAAATGCCAGTGCATTACAATACGTATAATCATTTACTGTACCACATTTCACTGCGCTCAGATGATTAAATCACGAGAAACGTCTATTAAAATGTTTCAACTTCGCTTGGCCACCATGTTCGTTTTGTTCTTTACAGGTTTTTGAAAGTTACATAGATATACTTGTATCAATACCCTTTATCACCGTACAAAATTTCAGGGTGATATCTGTAAGAGTTTCGGAGATTTAAAATGCCAGTGAAATATTTCGCACAGCCGCCATTTTGAGATTATGTATACAATTGAACTAAATTACACGCCAGTGCATTACAATGTGTATAATCATTTGCTGTACCAAGTTTCATTACGTTTGGATGTCTAAATCGCGAGAAAAGTCTATTTAATTGTCTCAAATTCGCTTGGCCGACATGTTGGTTTCGTTGTTATCAGGTTTTTGAAAATTTCATAGGTGAACTTCTAGTAGTGCCCTTTATCACCGTACAAAATTTCAGGGTGATATCGGTAATAATTTCGGAGATACTGAATGCTGGTGAAATAATTCGCACAGCCGCCATGCTGGATTGGTGAGACAGAATAAAATTTGAAGGGCACGGTCGGGGTCGTCCAAAATGGTGCTATGATCTTACCGAGTTTCATTGAAATCGCTCCAGGCGTTTAGAAGTTATTAGGGGACACACACACACACACACACCATCACACACGCACACACACACGGATAAAAGGCGATCTCATAAGCCTATTTTTTTTTTCATAAAATGAAAATAGGCCAAAAATAATACTATCACAAGGTTGTAAATTTTTTATTTTTACTAAAAGCCTCGCGCTATACCAATTCAAGGTCAGAAAGCGCCCTCATCCTCCCCTGCCGCACAATGAAGAGTCAGTCACGTGCACACGTCCACTTGTATTGCAAGAGTGACTCCACAGTCAGTCTGAACCTTGCAGCATCTGGTTATGCAATACTTAAAATCTGTCTAATAACTGTTTACTTTTTAATTTATTTTTAACGAAACATTATTATAATTTTCTTATTTCAACTAGCGCCTACAATAATGAGAACAATCTCATCATTCACAATGTATATTCACGTTTTCAATAGTATTAAGTATTTATCCGAGGGCCGCATTATCTGACTTTGAGGGCCTCAAGTGGCCTGCGCGCCCTGGGTTGTGCACCCCTGGTCTAGGGTACGAAACGCTCTAGTTAACTGAGAGACCTGTAACGTAGGGGATTTTTCTTTCCAGGGCATGGCTCATCTACCAACGCATGACTGCCCGAGTAAGTGAAGCCAATACAGGCCCCTGCTTCCTATTCACCTCGCAGCAAGAGGAAACATGGAGCCCAGAACGTGGAGAATAGAAATAACCCTGTGTGTGTGTGTGTGTGTGTGTGTGTGTGTGTGTGTGTGTGTGTAAATGCGGGTTTTTTGGTTGATTTATTCCAGAGGGAGATGGTTGCTTCCTGATGCAGACGTCGCGTGCTGAAGTAGATCGACTACTCCCAGTCTGAACAATACCTGTAGCGTTTTGCTGGTCCCCAGTACCGTCTCTTGAGTCACGACAACGTGAGGTATAAATTATAAGGAATCTAATTCATCCACTCTCATGCAAACTCCAAAATCATTTCCATAAAATGGAAACGTTCTATGATTACCTTTTCCAGATTATAACCAAACAGATTCAATATTGCTAGGAACTGGAGTGTAGCCTATTATATAAGTAACAAAACATGTCATCATCTGGAATTACGTTCTGCATAATATGGAAAGTTTCCGACTAAACGAGAATCAGCAAACAATATTGATAGTTCCGAGGTAGTATCCCAGCCTCACTAACAAATAAAATTATTGTGGCCAGGGGTCGGAATGAGATGTGCTAAGCCTCGCCAGGACAGATAAAATCATGTCTGTTTGGTTTCCCTTTGACAAGTATTTTAGCCTATTTTCATTTTATGTAAAAACAAGATATTCAGTAAAGAACATATAGCCTACTTTCTCCTAAATGCATGGGTATTGTTATAACTCTTTGTCCTTTTCAAGGAGTATGATTGAATGTTGGTTGTAGTAGCTTGTTGAAATACAACGTGCTATAGGGATATTAAACATGAATATGAGGTGCCCTTTGCTAGTGCTACCTCTGTACCAAATTTCGTTCAATTCGGTTTCACCGTGTTTGAATTGATAGGGGGAATCGATTTGCACACATACTTGGCCACCATCTGCAAACTATTGGGCTGATGTTCTTGCAGTTTGGTCTGAATATGTTTCCCACATAAGGATATGGTGTTGCAAAATTTGGTAGAGACTAGATTATTAGGTTGGTCGTAATTACATTTTAGCTTTTAACATTTGGGTGGCCGCGATTACGTTTCCGTCAAGATAGCGGTGATATAAAACATGACACTAAGGTGCCCTTTGCTAGTGCTACCTCTGTACCAAATTTCGTTCCATTCGGTTTCACCGTGTTCGAATTGATAAGGGGAATCGATTTTCACACAAAGATGGCCGCCATCCGCAAAATATTAGGCTGATGACCTATTAGTTTGGTCAAAGGATGCTCCCTCCATAAAGGTATGTAGTTGCAAAATTTGGTAGAGATCAGATGATTAGGTTAATCGTAATTTGATTTAAGCTTTGAACATTCGTGTGGCCGCCATTACGTTTCAGTCAAGATGGTGGCGATATAAAACATGACACTGAGGTGCCCTTTGCTAGTGCTACCTCTGTACCAAATTTCGTTCCATTCGGTTCCACCGTGTTCGAATTAATAGGGGGAATCAATTTTGACATAAAGATGGCCGCCACCCGCAAACTATTAGGCTAATAACCTATTAGATTGGTCAAAGGATGCTCCCTCCATGAAGGTATGTAGTTGCAAAATTTGGTAGAGATCGGATGATTAGGTTAATCGTAATTTGATTTAAGCTTTGAACATTCGTGTGGCCGCCATTACGTTTTAGTCAAGATGGTGGCGATATAAAACATGACACTGAGGTGCCCTTTGCTAGTGCTACCTCTGTACCAAATTTCGTTCCATTCGGTTCCACCGTGTTCGAATTAATAGGGGGAATCAATTTTGACATAAAGATGGCCGCCACCCGCAAACTATTAGGCTAATAACCTATTAGATTGGTCAAAGGATGCTCCCTCCATAAAGGTATGTAGTTGCAAAATTTGGTAGAGATCGGATGATTAGGTTAATCGTAATTTGATTTAAGCTTTGAACATTCGTGTGGCCGCCATTACGTTTCTTTCAAGATGGCGGCGATATAAAACATGACACTGAGGTGCCCTTTGCTAGTGCTACCTCTGTACCAAATTTCGTTCCATTCGGTTTCACTGTGTTTGAATTAATAGGGAGAATCGATTTTGACACAAAGATGGCCGCCATCCGCAAACTGTTAGGCGAATGACCTTTTAGATTGGTCAAATGATGCTCCCTCCATAAAGGTATGTAGTTGCAAAATTTGGTAGAGATCAGATGATTAGGTTAATCGTAATTTGATTTAAGCTTTGAACATTCGTGTGGCCGCCATTACGTTTCAGTCAAGATGGTGGCGATATAAAACATGACACTGAGGTGCCCTTTGCTAGTGCTACCTCTGTACCAAATTTCGTTCCATTCGGTTCCACCGTGTTCGAATTAATAGGGGGAATCAATTTTGACATAAAGATGGCCGCCACCCGCAAACTATTAGGCTAATAACCTATTAGATTGGTCAAAGGATGCTCCCTCCATAAAGGTATGTAGTTGCAAAATTTGGTAGAGATCGGATGATTAGGTTAATCGTAATTTGATTTAAGCTTTGAACATTCGTGTGGCCGCCATTACGTTTTAGTCAAGATGGTGGCGATATAAAACATGACACTGAGGTGCCCTTTGCTAGTGCTACCTCTGTACCAAATTTCGTTCCATTCGGTTCCACCGTGTTCGAATTAATAGGGGGAATCAATTTTGACATAAAGATGGCCGCCACCCGCAAACTATTAGGCTAATAACCTATTAGATTGGTCAAAGGATGCTCCCTCCATAAAGGTATGAAGTTGCAAAATTTGGTAGAGATCGGATGATTAGGTTAATCGTAATTTGATTTAAGCTTTGAACATTCGTGTGGCCGCCATTACGTTTCTGTCAAGATGGCGGCGATATAAAACATGACACTGAGGTGCCCTTTGCTAGTGCTACCTCTGTACCAAATTTCGTTCCATTTGGTTTCACCGTGTTTGAATTAATAGGGGGAATTGATTTTCACACAAAGATGGCCGCCATCCGCAAACTATTAGGCTAATGACCTAGTTATTTGGTCAAAGGATGCTTCCTCTATAAAGGTATGTTGTTGCAAAATTTGGTAGAGATCGGATGATTAGGTTAATCGTAATTTGATTTAAGCTTTGAACATTTGTGTGGCCGCCATTACGTTTCCGTCAAGATGGCGGCGATATAAAACATGACACTGAGGTGCCTTTTGTTAGTACTACCTCTGTACCAAATTTCGTTCCATTCGGTTGCACCGTGTTCGAATTAATAGGGGGAATCGATTTTCACACAAAGATGGCCGCCATCCGCAAACTATTACGCTGATGACTTATTATTTTGGTCAAAGGATGCTCCCCCCATAAAGGTATGTTGTTGCAAAATTTGGTAGAGATCGGATGATTAGGTTAGTCGTAATTTGATTTAAGCTTTGAACATTTGTGTGGCCGCCATTACGTTTCCGTCAAGATGGCGGCGATATAAAACATGACACTGAGGTGTCCTTTGCTAGTGCTACCTTTGTACCAAATTTCGTTCAATTCGCATTCACAGTGTTCGAATTGATAGGGGGGGACAGACATTCGGAGTACACACACTCACACACACACACACACACACACACACACAGACACACACACAGACTCACACACACACATACACACACACAGACAGACACACTTTTTTCGCCCTGTGTTGATCTCATAAGTCTACTTTCATTTTTTGCAAAAATCGAAAGTAGGCTAACAAGATGTTCAGTAAAGAACATATAGCCTACTTTCTCCTAAATGTATGAGTATAGTTATAACTCGTTGTTATTATCAAAGAATATAATAGAATCGTTTCTTGGTTGAAGACCTTAGAAACTATTTACCTCTACTAAACGCCACAACCTAGAAAAAAACTGCTACCTTCATTGAAGAAAGAAAAGAAGTATCTCAAGAATGTTATGGATCTGGAGACATAATCGACTGGACTGGCTGCGTGGCTCAGCGGTAACGTTCTCGCTTGCAGGGCCCTAGGTTGCAGGTTCGTATCCTGGCGCAGTCATCTGGCATTTGAGGGTGCACAAATGCGAGGGAGCCGTGTCAGTAGATCTACTGGCACATTAAAGATCCCCATCGGGGCAAAATTCTGGCAACCTGGCGTCTATAAATGCAAATGTTGTTAAAAGGGACGTAAAACCAATACATTATTATTATTATTGTTTTTATTACATAATCGACCTGCCGTGGGCAACATCCAGCTTTGAGTTGAGGCATGTCTTTACACGTCTGGTTGTGCATGGCTTTCACAACCCTAATTGAATTAACAAATATTTCCATGACCCTACAGAGACGTGTGTATACAAACTATGTGGATATTTTCGATTGCTATTTGGCTGCAATAAAAGTATTAATTAATAACCTGAACTAGCACCAACGGCTAGAATTCAGTTACTATGTGAAATCGTTTTGTTCTTTACTTCAAATAACATTTTCAAATAATGCACAATAGGCTGTTACAAACCCTTTAAAATAAAAAGTAAAAATGTATCGTAGTATCATCTTGTCATTCTTAAAATTCGATGTGCATAGAATGCCAATGGTATACTAATCAATGGAGTCCCACGTAGACCAGTTGTGACATCTAGTGGAGAAGTATCGAACAATATAATCCTAACAGGGCGAGTGCATTCTAGCGGCCATACGAAGAAACTTTTCATTAAAATCTGGAAGTTAATAAGTAGGCCGGCGTGCAGTTACCTTTTTGGCTGCTAGATGTCTCGAGCAAATCTGCTGGCGAATTATGTTTTAATTAAATAAATATTTTCCACCGTAATATGCACAATATAACGCTTAATTTTAAAACATCTGAATCATTACAAAACAATAAATATATAAAATTTCAAGCAAAAAAACTAACTCTTATGGGGTTTGAACCATAGGCATATGAGTGTAGGCCAATGCTTTACCTCGGAGCCAATTGTCCCTACGAATATCGTTCTATATAAAATGACTTACATAGAACATTTTGGCAAATAATTACTTAGACTAAACGATTTCATCAGTGGAGTATATTATTTACTAGCAGTAGTGCCCGGCTTCGCCCGGTGGATTTATTTGTTTTATGGATGATAATGAATATTACTGCAGAACTGGCACATGATACTTAAACAAACAGAAAACTATATTTTAAAAATATATCATTTTGTGGTGGTGGTGGTGGTGGTGGTTGTGGTTGTAGTAGGGGTGATAAGTAGTACAGTGTAATGGACGTAACATTCAGGTCATTTTCTCGTAATGACAATTATGAATAGGGAAACAGCTATTTACTAACTACAGAACTGACACAAGTAATTTACAAACAAATTTACAAAAAATAGAAAGAACAGTAAGTGAAACAAAAGACTCTGCCTAGGGCCTATATCTCATTTGCTGTTAGAAATGTAGAGACCATTAGTGTCGTCATTTGTCGCATAGCGCCGTAGGAAAATAATCAGAACTCGTTGGCGCACTTCGGCTGTCCCGAGCTACTGAGGTAGCAATAGTACCATTTATCGTCACAAAGCGCTTAACGATAAGTTTCAGAATAAATGAAGGTAAATTTGAGAGCACCAACGCTTATTGCAGCTGATAACCTCAATGTACTGCACCAACACCATTGCACTTATACAGAGGCATAATATTTTCATGATGATAACTGTTTAAAGGGGCCTAAGAAATCTTTTTGCACTAATTACCCCCCGTGACTGCAATTTATAAACAGCGCAAGATGCAACTATTTTCGCAATTCTGCACCAGAACACTGGTAGGGGTGACGTGATGTAGCCCGAACTGCCCGTCAACAACAGAATTATTAAAACACTCTTGCAGTTACACTACTACGGACATGAATGTTTCTAGGGCCTGAATACGTGGTTTTCAAGTTCATTTTATCTGCTATTCTAAATGTAGGGAATGGGGAGCGTTGTCCAATATCAAGTGAACAGTGTCACCAGCAGGGTTTCAAAGTGTATGTAAAATTTGGTGCAATTAAGACAAACGGTGTAGATTTGTGATGAAGGGCCTAAATGCAGGGAATGGAGGGGTCTGTCCAAAATTTCATGCAGTCAGAGTTACTCGCAGGGTTCCAAAGGGTAAGTATACAAATTGCTGTTCAGATCGGTGAAACGGTATAGATGTGTGTCAAAGGGCCTAAATGCAGGAAATGGAGTGGTCTGTCCGAAATTTCATGTAAAGAGTGTTACTCGTAGGTTTCCAAAGGGTAAGTATACAACTTTTGGTTCAGATTGGTGAAAGGGTGTAGATTTGTGCCAAAGGGCCTAAATGCAGGGAATGAACTGGTCTGACATAAATTTCATGTAGGCAGTGTTACTCGCAGGGTTCCAAAGGGTAAATATACAAATTTTGGTTCAGATCGGTGAAACGGTGTAGATTTGTATCAAAGGGCCTAAATGCAGGGAATGGAGTGGTCTGTCCGAAATTTCTTGCAGACTATGTTACTCGCAGGATTCCAAAGGGTAAGTATACAAATTTAGGTTCTGATCGGTGAAACGGTGTAGATTTGTGCCAAAGGGCCTAAATGCAAGGAATTGTGTGGTATGTCCGAATTTCATGTAAACAGTGTTACCATCAGGGTTCCAAAGGGAAAGTATACACATTTTGGTTCAGATAGGTGAAACGGTGTACGTATCACTAACCATAACGCCGCATGCGCTGCGGATAGAGCTGTTCGGGAGCACTTGTTCTACCGACTTACTGAACAAAAATCAATCTTGAAGGTCACCTGAGAGGTGTAGCCTAATGTTACATAGCCTAAACTATTCCTCTTGAATCATGCTATCATATAAAATAAAGAATTTTTCGAATCGGACTGGTAGTTCCAGAGATTAGCGCGTTTAAACACATAAACACACAAACTCACAAACACACAAACTCTTCAGCTTAATTATATTAGTATAGATATATAAAGCATTTCATACAAAGTTTATTTATTTTGTATCAGTACGCTATATTGCATGCAATACTCAAATTAGTGAAATGTAAGTCAGGCACCAGGCTGCCATCTTGTCTTGTTACTGAGACGGCTCAGCTTTTTAAAATCACTTCTGCACTATAGTATTACAAAATAAACTTTTAATTTCGAACGTGCCTCTTCCTTTAGAACAGTTAAAACGATTCTCGGCTCGATAATCGGAACTGGTGGGTCCCATGATATGGATTATAAAGTTTGCATAATTCGCATGGCCACCATCCTGAAATGGTACGGCGGATGACCTTATAGTTTGGTCACAAGACGCAACCTATATGAAGGTATGTTGTTACCAAATTTGGTCGAGATCGTATAATTTGGTTAGTCGTTATTTGATTTTACGTTTTGAACGTTTGAGTGGCCGCCATTCAGTTTTGGTAAAGATGGCGGCGATATAAAACATGACACTGAGGTGCCCTTTGCTTGTTCTACCTCTGTACCAAATTTTGTTCAATTCGGTTTCACCGTATTCGAATTGATGTGGGGGATAGACATTCAGAGTACACACAGACTCACACACAGACACACAGACAGACACACATTTTTTGGCCCTTTCGTGATCTCATAAGTCTACTTTCATTTTTTCCAAAAATCGAAAGTAGGCTAATAAGCTTATGATATCACCTTTTGTCCGCGTGTGTGTATGTGTGTGTCCCCCTAATGACTTCTAAACGGCTGGAGTGATTTTAATGAGACCCAGTAAGGTCCTAGTACCATTTCGTCCGACCCCGACCGGTATATGCTTATACAAATTGTTTCATTTGAATATATTCAGTAGTCCTTGGGTTATGATACAGGCTGTCACAAAAATACTTAAGCATCCATTCGTCCCAAAATAGGTCTGAAAGTGCAGCAAATCAATCGAAATGTTACTGACCAACACTACATACTTATAAATAATGAAATTCTTTGTCCATGGTCACGGGTTCAAACCGGCCGAAGTCGTCGGATTTCTTGAGATCGTTAAAATCCCTCAGTATGCCTTCCTTCCGAGGGGAAGTAGTCTAAAGCCGGCGGTCCAATGTCATAGACTTATGACATGTAAAAGAACCTTCCACTAATTACACTTGTGTGAAGCTAAATTATAGATTAGATTTGACTAACGCTCTTAAGTTCCAAGAGTCGACTGAGGTGGCATCTAGTAACCAAGTTCAGAACTAGTCGTCGTTGATGGTGGCGTTTGATAGCAAAAGTAGGAGCTACGTTAAAAATGAATGTCTGCAGTCCTTACTTCAATTAAAAACAGATAACACACACTAATAGGCCTACAGCCATCACAATTTACACAGGTTATCAGATAGAGTCTACACACACACAAAGTACACGGGGCTACATGACCACGTTGTCGCAGCCCCTAACTGAGGAACCAGCCAACCAACCGTTTGACATTCGACCGATCAACCACAAGACAGCGAAGGAAGTATGGGAGGGAGTGAGACGTGAAAGTGAGCAAGAGAGACAGACATATAAGTCAGTCTTCCCCCCTCTATCACTGCAAGGGCGGCCGCGCCAGAAGCACGCCGGCGTGCAGCCTGCGTACCAGCGCAACCGGAGCGCTGTATGCACAGGCCTGGTGTAAACCAAGGTTATAATATATTAAACAGATTACCTGGAATGTCGTGTGTAATAGCTACATAGGTATGAAATTATTATCTTCTTACATATGCGTATGAAGACCGAAGACTCAATCATATACGTCTATAAATGCTACCAAAGCCTAATATTACGGTATGAAAGCAGGAACTTGATGAAAAGAGCAATATATGTCTGATATTGTTTTTACTTCTGAAGAAACCATTCAACGCTCGCCGGTTGTATTTGGGTAAAGCTGGAGATGGCAAGGGACCGTGCGCTACCTGCTGTTAAATTTAATGTAATTAGCGGCACTTGTAAGCGCAAGACACTGCCACAAATGTTTTAAACTCACTCATTTCTCTTCAACTGATTTAGTAACTTTTCATTCAATTTTAACTTGCGAACTTAATAAATATGGCGATAAAAAGAGAATCAGCTGCATGTGACATTCCAAATTGCTAGAGTTTCCTATTCATGAAGTAATTAAACTAAGAAAAGATTATAATTGCCTTCAGGATCGAGGTAATGAATTCGAAATCGGCGATGGGAGAGAACACAATTTAAGGTTTCAAATGGGAGCTACTGTACCACTTTAACCCTTTAAAGGGCAGAAATTTTTATTTTTATGTGTTTTTACATTTTATGTTCGACGATGTCGAAATGTGAATATTATACGTCAGAAAACTATATCATAATGATGGTCATTATAGTACTGTTTTCCATTATGATACAGTTTCTCCAGCCAATCAGAGCTCATTCATTGACCAATTAGGTAAGGATACCTTCGTTCATGCGCTGAAAATCCATCATGTCGGACATGAACACGGCATCCGTCTATATAAATTACCGACAAAGAAACTGCACCGTCCATATGTTCGCGTTTATAAACTGGCGAATATGAGACAGGAAATAGCACTGTACCTTAATATCCCCAACACCAATTTCTACACAGCGCATTGCTTTCAAACGACTTCAGTGACAGTTTGAATGAATGCTGGTGCACATCGGTAGGCTGTTAACATATGGCATTGCCAAGCACACAGAACGCATGCTTCGGTCGGTCAGAGAACATGGAATACAGAGACATAAAAACCCTGCGCTTGCACTCCGATCACAAAATTCAAGTGAGTGAATCTCAACAGATATTTATGAATATTTATGTTAAATCATATAATAAAGTTATAATTATCGTCGAACATAAACAGACGTACGCTACTCGCCTATAATTGTAATTAAGACACTCGTATGGAAATTATAAAACTCATAACCACACTCGTGTCTTAATTATTGCCATTATAGGCTCGTTGCATAATGTAGGCCCACTATTAATTTATTTTAATTATTATAATAAATATTAATGTTATTTTTGTTCCTCTAATTTTCATGGTTATATATTTATGTTCTTATAGATTTCATTTTGATATTTTTATCGAATTAATTAGTTCACTAATTTAGAATTGATTCTTTCAATTATTTTCATATATTCTGTAGCAATGTTCATTATTTAATTTTATTTTTATGAATTTTATTTCTATCTTTATTTTTTATCTTTTCGCGTTAATAGTGTTAATGTTTCTAGTTTTTTTTTTAATTTTATCCAACACATTATATCAAGTAAGCAGCCTCCGTGGCTTTGGCGACAGCACGCCGGCCTCTCACCGCTGGGTCCGTAGTTCAAATCACGGTCACTCCATGTGAGATTCGTGCTGGACAAAGCGGAGGCATACAGGTTTCTTTCCGGGTACTCTGGTTTTCCCTGTCACAATTTCATTCCGCCAAGACTCTCCACTATCATTTCATTTCATCTGTCATTCATTCAATCATTGCTCCAGGGGAGTGCGGCAGGCTTCGGCAGCCGGCACAGTTCATATCCTCGCCGCTAGATGGGGGGTTCATGCATTTCATTCCCTGACCCGGTCGACAGGAAGCAGGCTGTGGATTTTCAATAAGTCACGTAGATACGTAGGTAGGCTATATTTGATTTAGAAATACTAGCACTTCGGCATGAAAATTCTCAGAAATTTGGCTTAAAGATTCAACTATCAGCATCTTTGAAAGCATAAACTGTCCTTATGACAGGTGGTTAATATAGAGACCACTATCACCTAAAGGGTTAAGGATACTGCGCACTCTTGAGCATGTGTATTATGGACATTACCAGGCATCATTAAACTAAGCATCTTCTTGTATAGTGTGGTAAGGCCGTGATCAAGATCCTAGTAACGGGCAAAATGTGAAGTATTCTGAACTGGATGACAACCATATAGTGATATTTTGGGGTAAGATAATCTGGAAAATAAATACAAATTTTAAATAAATGAATATTCATGAAAAAGTAACATTGGTTTATTTTGGCACACTTATCTCAGTTGTATTTCAACCAAATACTCTCTAAGTTTTTCACAAACTGAGAATAACTAACTGCAAAATATTAACATTTACTGATTTTTATTAGATGTCAGCAAGCCGAGAAAAAAAGCAATTAATCTATACTAATATATAACAAGAAGTTCCGTGTCGAACTAAAGAGCCTACTTTTCTGAAAATTTAAGATTCATGCCACTGATTAATCTATATGGATCTATCTAGAATAATGACGAAATTAAGTTGGTAATATCGAATTTTCTAATTAGTTCGAAATACTGTATACCGGGCATAATGTAGCCTAATAGAGAACTACAGTTGGCAGCCCTGGTGACTGAATATATTCTAAGTTCCATCTCTTAAGGTACAGAATCCATTAGTTAGTATAGAAGTTACATGCATTTTAAAATTGGACCTATCAGCAGGCTTAAAATTATGTTGGCAGCACTGGCGTAGGCCTATATTAGTTACTCCATATTAATCTAGAATGCCAGGTACTATACGTGCAAAGTTTGGAGCTATTGGCTTGCATACTTTCTGATATATTGATATTAGGGTAACAAAATTGAGACAGCATTTATTAACAGTTGGCAGCCCTGGTTACTCTTAAGAATCGGCATAGTCATATCTGTTATGGTACACATAGCACACACGAAATTTGGTTGAATTCCAAATGATAGTATATTATAGAAGTTACATGTATTTAAATTTGGACCTCTCAGCAGGCTTAGAATCATGTTGGTAGCACTGACGTATATAAGTTAGTCCAAATTAATATAGAATGCCAGTTACTATACGTGTGCATAGTTTAAAGCTGTCAGCTTGCATACTTTCTGATATATGGGTATTTGGATTTAAAAAATGAGAGGATTTATTAACAGTTGGCAGCCCTGGTGGCTCTTAAGAATACGCTCAGTCATATCTGTTCATGTACACATAGCACATACGAAATTTGGTTGAATTCCAATTGATAGTGTAGAAGTTATATGCATTTAAAAATTGGACTTGTCAGCAGGCTTATAATCATTTTGGCAACACTGCCATGTATGGCCTCCTGGAAATTAAACTGCAATATTATTATCTATACGTGTGCCAATTTTGAACTAACTCCCATTCATACCATCCAAGATATCTAACATGGAGCTCAAATTTCAATTGCGATTTTTCAGCAGTTGGTATCACTGACATCATTTTCAAGTATGGCAGTGAGATATCCAGGTATAGATCTTTACTCCCACCAAATTTTGTTTTGATTGATCCAGTCGTTTAGGAGTTGATAGGGGGACACACACACACAGCCAGACAGACAGAAGGACAGACAGACAGACAGACAGACAGACACACACACATGTGCCCGATCTCATAAGTCTACTTTTTCCTCATTTTTGCAAAATGTGAAAAGTAGGCTAAAAATGAGATGGGGTGTGTCTGTGTGTCTATATATTACTCAATCACGCAAGGACCACTGGTACGATTTACATGAAATCGTACATGGATTTAGCTGATTTAACTGGTTAACATACAGGCTACTTTTGATTTCGATACTTTGCTCTATTTAAGGATGGCGACTATTTTAGTGACGTCACTACACCCTCTGGTTTAAAACTTTCATATTTCCATTTCAAATAAAAACAGAACGCTAAGAAATAGCAAACTTTTGATGGCATATTCGAGGTTTTATAATTTAATTTTCGATCCGAAAGGTACTTATCACTTTTCGTGTATCTCCAACGGTTAGCGAGTAAAACCTAACCGCGTGCTTTAGTATAAAACACGGTCAACGCCGAGCGGTGTAGCTGGACAAAATGTTACATCCTTAATCTGCCTCTGCGCAGCACCTCGCCTATCCCCTGTTTTAACTCTCGCCTTCACATTTTAATTTATTTATTACGCGTAGCGAAATACGGGTACTTCGGCTAGTCTCTACTTAGTATAAAACAAAGTCCCCGATTCTTGGATGTTACGGGTAAACTCGAGAACCACTGGATGGATTTTGATGCGGTTTTCTCCATTCTATAAAGGATATATCGGGGATTATTTCTGTAGAAAATAATTTATTTATAATCAAAGGAAGCCGAGAAGTATCGATTTCAATGGAAAAGTCGAAAAAAAACCTGGCGTCCGAGCGCTTTGTAAGCTTACGCTGGGCAAACCGTTGAAAATATATAAATACTATGAGTTTAAGAATTGTTCAGCACGAAAAGTTCTACAAAAAAGTCCCTGGGAGCATATGTCTATCTTCAATACATCGCCCACTATAAGTGTTTTTACGCTTAAATTTCTTCCAACCATGTCCATTCAACTACTGTGACAGTTTACGAGCTAGCTAAGGGCGAGTCTATCATCCCTGTTACAGACCCAGATACAGCCAGCAGCAAACTGTCGAGAAGAGTCATGTTGAGTTAAGACTTTAGAGAAGAGTGGTTGTGTTTGGAGTTTCCCTGGAAGTGAAACTCGGCATTTCTTCATTCTTTTCGTTCCGCAAAATTCACAGTCAAGTTAAGATTGGACAGAAGGGGGATTTGTGTTTCATGCACCTCGCCATTCTTAAATTACGTCTGACAAGAATGTGTTGCACATGCATCTCCATGATAATATAATTAACAAGCTGACCCGGCAGACGCTGTCCTGCCAATCAAAGAAAGTGTTGTAACTTTGTTTCTTGAAGTGCTTTTGGATACACAATATTTTTTTCAATTTCTGTTAACTGCCTCTAAACTATCGTGAATTGAATTAACTAATTTAGAAACATTCGTTGGAGCGTACACAACAACTCTCCAAAGTTTCATCGCAAACGGATAAATGGCATTTAACGCATACGGGATTTGGTTTAAATGATTCGTGCGCTGTCACTCATTTGTTGAATCTACTCGTGCTCTACCAACTGTGAAATGGATTTACTAAGTTAGAAAGCTTCACGTAAGTGTACACAACAACTCATCAAAGTTTCATCGCAATCGATGAATAGTATTGACGTCAGAAAAGTTGGATGGCGCAGCCACGCGGCAGAATGTTGAAGCTGTAACATTGTGACTGCTGAGATTTATTTAGATGGTGAAGCATTGACGTCGTGATGGAAACAGAAAGAAATTTGTCAAATTCGAGGAAGTATTGCTCTGTATACGGTTGCAAATCGTATAAAAACGGCTACGAAATATCTTCACTACTTTCCTGTACAAAAGGTTCAGAGAGAAAGATGGGCTTCGGCGCTGTCAATTGGAAAACGTGTTACATGTTACATGACAGTGTGCAGTCTGTATTTTTGTGAAGACGACTTCTTTCCACCGGTACTGTTGATTATTGATAGTTATTGTCTCTAATTTGTATTCACATGGATTTAGCTACATCAAAAATACTGATAAACTTATAGCCTATTACATCTGTGCCGTACAAAGAATGTAATCCGCTCTTCGTAAACTTATTTTAGGGGTTCTTCCGATTGACAATAGCCGAATGATTAGAAACCTTAAGAAAAATGCTGTTCCTAGCCTTAATTTGCCAGAGAATTTATATTCTTGCCTTTGAACAGCAAGTATGTAGGTCATTGAAGTATGATTTGGCTTAAATTGTGTTTTTCGCTATAATCTCCCTACTGTTGAATTTAGTTAATTAAAATGTAAAATCTTAGTTTTAAGTACCGGTTTGGTGACCCATCATCCCAGGCAGGCCGGCAACACCTATACTACTCAGGCAGATAGGTCACTTAGCCGCAATTTTGAAGTTATAGTGATGTTAAGTATACATATGCGGTAATGTAGCAGGAGACCGGATCGGCCTAGGCTATTCTAACTTTAATTAGTTCCCATTTCAGGGTTTTACAGTTTTCAGTGCGAATAGTTGGTTTGAAAGTTTTACAACAGCAAGGAGAGTATGTTTTGAATAGGTTTTAATTGGTATTATGGATTATGTCGAGCTGAGTGAATTTGGTTTGGCTTAAAGTGTAGTTTTTGATCTGTTCCGTTTGCTTATGACAAGTTCAAATGGAGACTCCAGCTTTGTTAAATATCTGTATTTTAAATATTTAATTAAATATATTGATAAAGAGGATGCCTCCATTTTAACTTGCCTGTGGCAAGAGATTAATAAATTAACATTCTTGCCTTTGAACAGCAAGTATGTAGGTCAATATTTGCAATATTGAAGTATGATTTGAACATCCCAAGTAACGCTTCTTTGAACCCAAAACATTCATGCAAATTCAGGGTTGCTCGATTCAATTTATTATCAGGGAGTCGTCCTTTGTGTTATGTGAGATATATATATTGTGAAATTAATAAAAACATCGATACCGCTAGCCTCCCAAGTACAGGCTTCATATATGTAACAGCAGACAGTAAATTAACTATCTACATGTGGGTAATATTTTTAACTGATAGTAATTAAGCACTGCATTTAAATTGATTATAAAAATATTTCTATCAATGAAAGGAAATATGTAGTATTTTGCCATCATAAATTTGAAGCCATAACAAACGCACACCCAATTACTTCACGTCACTATATCGCCGCCATATTGCAAACAGCTGACCGTAAGCTCCTCCCCCGTTTCGGACGTCAATATGAACGCATACAGTATTTTCTTGGAACGCTTCGCGCGTCGTCAATCATTTGTTACATCTACTCGTGCGCTACCAATATTGTAACATGGATTTACCAAGTTGAACACCTTCCCTGGCATGTACACAACAACTCATCAAAGTTTCATCGGAATCGGATGAATGACATATGAACGCATAAGTGATTTTCTTTAAACGATTCGCGTGCCGTCACTCATTTGTTGAATGTACTCATGCGCTACCTATTGTAAAATAGATTTACTAAGCCTGAAACCTTCTCTGGCGTGTACTCAATGATTCACCAAGGTTTGATCGCAATCGGATGAATGATATATGACCGCATACGGGACATTGTGGAAACGATTCGCGCGCCGTTGCCCATTTGTTGAATCTACTCGTGCGCTACTTATTAAAAACTGGATTTACTAAGACAGAAACATTTCCTGGAGTGTACACAACAATTCACCAAAGTTTAATCGCAATCTGATAAATGGTATATGGCCGCATACGGTACTATGTTGAAATGATTCGCGTGCCGTCACACATTTGTTGAATCTACTCATGCACTACCTATTGTAAAATGGATTTATTAAGCCAGAAACCTTCCGTAGAGTGTACACAACATCTCACTCAAGTTTCATCGTAATCGGACGAATGGTATTTGAACGCATACGGGACCTTATTGAAACGCTTGGTGCGTCGTCGCTCATTTGTTGAATCTACTCGTGCGAAACCTCCTGTAAAATGTATTTACTAAGTTAGAAACCCTCACGTAAGTGTACACAACATCTCACCGAAGTTTCATTGCAATCGGATGAATGGTATATGAACGCATACGGGACTTTGATTAAAAGTTCGCGCGTCGTTGCTCATTTGTTGAATCTACTCGTGAGCTACCTATTGTAAAATGGATTTACTAACTTAGAAACCGTCACGTAAGTGTACACAACATCTCACCCAAGTTTCATTGCTATCGGACGAATGGTATTTGAACGCATACGGGACTTTGTTGAAACGCTTCGCACGTCGCCGCTCATTTGTTGAATCTACTCGTGCGCAACCTCCTGTGAAATGGATTACTAAGTTAGAAGCCTTTACTTAAGTGTACACAACAACTCATCAAAGTTTCATCAATCTATGAATGGAATATAAACTTATACGGGATTTTGTTGAAACGCTTCGCGCATCGTCACTCATTTGTTGAATCTAGTCATGCGCTACCTAATATGAAATTGATTTACTAAGCCAGGAGCCTTCCCTGGAGTGTACACAACATCTCATCCAAGTTTCATCGCTATCGGACGAATGGTATTTGAACGCATACGGGACCTTTTTGAAACGCTTCGCGCGTCGTCGCTCATTTGTTGAATCTATTCGTGCGCTATCTATTGTAAAATGGATTTACTAAGCCAAACACCTTCCCTGGAGCTCACTCAACATATCGCCCAAGTTTCATGGCAATCGGATGAACGGTATATGAACGCCTACGTGACTTTGAAACGTTCCAACGTGCAGAGACAAACAGAAGAATTCGACATCACTGCCACCTTTGGTATAAAACTCAACTTTTCGCCACGGGCGGAGTGTATGTAATGGCGGTAGTTGCACAGGTTTCGACCAGGTGGCTCTAACGTGCAGAGACAAACCGTCCAAAGACATCAGCTTTCACGAAGGCCAAGGCTAGTGGTTTCCATGACGACTGTTTTTGACTTATATTGTGGTTCTAAAATTTTGTGTAAATTGTGGTTCTAAAATTGTGTTCATTCCACCTACCGGGTCAGATTGTGAATCTAAACCATACATGGACGCACCCTAATATACACACATCAAAAAAAGTTTTGCATCACCTCGGTTCCAAGAGTTCCGGAACCTTTAAATACAAAGGGAATAGAGATCAACACAAACAACATTTCAGCTCGTTTTATTGCTCATGAGACCCACACATTGCATGTTGTACCATCATACAGCTAGACTTTCAGCATTTGTGGTCCAGATTGCAGTACACACCACTACTTCTAATACCCAGTAGCACGTCCTCTTGCATTGATGCATGCCTGTATTCGTCGTGGCATACTATCCACAAGTTCATCAAGACACTGTTGGTCCAAATTGTCCCACTCCTCAACGACAATTCGGCGTAAATCTCTCAGAGTGGTTGGTGGGTCAAGACGTCCATAAACAGCCCTTTTCAACATATCCCAGGCATGTTTGATAGGGTTCATGTCTGGCGAACATGCTGGCCACTGTAGTCGAGCGATGTCGTTATCTTGAAGGAACGCATTCACAAGATGTGCACGATGAGGTCGAGAATTGTCGTCCATGAAGACAAATGCCTCTCCAATATTCTGCCGATATGGGTGCACTATGGGTCGGAGGATGTCATTCAGGTATCGTAAAGCCGTTTCGGAGCCTTCCATGACCACCAGTGGCGTACGTCAGCCCCACATAATGCCACCCCAAAACATCAGGGAACCACCACCTTGCTGCACTCGCTGGACAGTGTGTCTAAGACGTTCAGCCTGACCAGGGTGCCTCCAAACACGTCTCCGACGATTGTCTGGTTGAAGGCATATGCGACACTCATCGGTGAAGAGAACGTGATGCCAATTCTGTGGGGTCCATTCAGCATGTTGTTGGGCCCATCTGTACCGCGCTGCATGGTGTCGGGGTTGCAAAGCTGGACCTCGCCATGGACGTCGGGAGTGAAGTTGCGCATCATGCAGCCTATTGCGCACAGTTTGAGTTGAAACACGACGTCCTGTGGCTGAACGAAACGCATTATTCAACATGGTGGCATTGCTGTCAGGGTTCCTCCGAGCGGCAATCCGTAAGTAGCGGTCATCCACTACAGTAGTAGCCCTTGGGCGGCCTGAGCGAGGCCTGTCATCGACAGTTCCTGTATCTCTGTACCTCCTCCATGTCCGAACAACATCGCTTTGGTTCACTCTGAGACGCCTGGAAACTTCCCTTGTTGAGAGCCCTTCTTGACACACAGTAACAATGCGGACGCGATCGAACTGCGGTATTGACCTTCTAGGCATGGTAGAACTACAGACAACATGAGCAGCGTACCTTCGTCCTGGTGGAATGACTGGAACTGATCGGCTGTCGTACCCCCTCCGTCTAATAGGCCCTGCTCATGCATGGTTGTTTACATCTTTGAGCAGTTTTAGTGACATCTATGAACAGTCAAAGGGACTGTATCTTTGATACAATATACACAGTCAACGTCTATATGCCGGAGATCTGGGAACCGAGGTGATGCAAAACTTTTTTTGATGTGTGTACATACCAAATTCCATCAAAATCGGTTCAGTCGTTTAGGAGGAGTTCAGTCACATACACACGTGTCGAAGAATTATATATATAAAGATAGTCCAGTCAGTGATTTTAACCCATCATGCCGAGACGTAAAACGGATGTTGGTCGTTGTTCATTGACATTGGAAAATAAGCGCTTATCAGGTAATGCATTCATAACTGTTCCTGGGCGAAGCAGGGTCAGGTTGCGAGTTATAAATAAATTAATATTCAGGAAAAAGTAACATTAGTTTATTTAGGAGCACTTATCTCAGTTGTATTTCAACCAAATACTCCCTAAGTTTTTACACAAACTGAGAACAGCTAACTGGTTGGTTAGTTCCTTAGTTTATGGGCTGCGACAACGCAGTCATGTAGCCCCGTGTACTTTGGGTGTGTGTAGAATCTGTCTGATAACCGGTGTTAATCGTGATGGCTGTATTAGTGTGTGTTATCTGTTTTAATTCAAGTAAGGACTGCAGACAATAATTTCAAGTAGTTCCTACTTTTGCTACCAAATGCTACCGTCCACGACACCTAGCTTGCGGAATTGGCTACTAGATGGCATCGCAGACAGCTCATGATGGCGGACGTTAGAACTAATAGAGCGTTATCAATTCGAACCTACAAATTTTGGTTTCACACAAGTGTAGTTAGCCGAAGGTTCTTTTTCATGCCATAATTCTATGACATGGGACCACCGGCTTTACTTCTCCTCCGAAGGAAGGAATACTCAGGAATGTTTAACGCTCTTAAAATATCCGACGACTTCGGCCGGGTTTTAACCCGTGACCAAGGGCATAGAAGCTCAGCACGCTACCAATTACGCCACCGAAGATTCCAGAATTTTCATCAGATAACAGAAACCAAAAAAAAAAAGTCCTCTCGGCACGCCGGAAGGCGGAGGTAGATTTCACCGGACAAACTTGGAGATAGGCGAAAATAGGCAGACTATGCAGGTTTTCGTAGAAGGATCAGACCTCATTTATCGCGTGAAAGTATTTTATAATTGGAGATTAATTAACTTTGTTTGTCTTCATTTTAAACATATTTTAAACATTTTATTGTCTTACTGGGACGGTAACCATCTTGTCATTTGGAGTCCATTTTTAGCCTATTTTCAATTTTGAAAAAATAGGCTTATGAGATCACCTTTTGTCCGTGTGTGTGTGCGTGTGTGTGTGTGTGTGTGTGTGAGAGGTGTGGGTGTGTGTCCCCCCCTAATAAAATCTAAACGGCTGGAGCGATTTCAGTGAAACTCGGTAAGTTCATAGCACTATTCCCGGCGACGTCGACCGTGCCCATCGAATTTTGTTACGTCTCACCAATCCAACATGGCGGCTGTGCGAAATATTTCACTAGCATTCAGTATCTCCGAAACTATAACGGATATCGCCCTGAAATTGTGTACGGTGATAAAGGGTACTACTAGAAGTTCACCTATGAAACTTTCAAGCGAAGTGGAGACTTTTAAATAGACTTTTCTCGCGATTTAACTATCCAAACGCAATGAAACTTGGTACAGCAAATATTTATACACATTGCAATGCACTGGAATCTAATTTAGTTCAATTGTTTACATAACCTCAAAATGGCGCCTGTGCGAAATATCTCACTGACATTCTATATCCCCGAAACTATTACAGATATCACCCTGCAATTTTGTACGGTGATAAAGGGTACTAATACAAGTTTACCTATGTATAATTCATAAACCAGTAAAGTACAAAACGAACATGGCGACCAAGCGAATTTGAAATATTTTAATAGACTTTTCTCGTGAGTTAACTCTCTGAGCGCAGTGAAATGTGGTACAGTAAATGATTTTGCAGATTGTAATGTACTGCCATCTAATTTAATTCAATTGTTTACATAACCTCAAGATGGCGGCTGTGCGAAATTTTAAAATTAAGTTTTTATTTCTTGTGTCGTAATCATGCGATCGAAGTGAAAGTTTGAATAATGAACCTAGGCAATAAGTGACCTTGAATGGTACATAACTCTATGGCCTATACATATAACAATCCTAAATGGCAAGCTTCCGTAATATTTAGACGGTTCTGAATATATATGAATCTTTTACAGCAACCAAACTGAAATTTTTATGTTCATAGAGACTATGAACATATGTTCACCTATAGGACTTTCAGTAACCTCGTGAGCACGAATCCAACATGGCGGCGACGCGAAGTATAAATATTTAAATGGACGTTTCTCGCGAATTAACTATCCGAGTGCCGTGAAACGTTGCACGTTTTAAATGCTTACACAAATGTTGATCCACTGGCATCTAATTTATTTCAATTGTTTGCATAATCACAAGATGGCTGCTGTGCGTAATTTTAAAATCTCGTTTTTACTTCTTGTGTTCTTATCATGCGATTGAAGTTTGAATACCACACTTACACAATAATCTTAATGTAATAGTACAAAAATAAAAATCCAACCTGGCGACCGTCTGAAATATTTAGACGGTTCTCAATATCTACGAATCTGTTACAGCAATTAAACTGAAATTTTGTATGTTGATAGAGGCAATTAACATGAGCAGGATATATGAAAATAGGCTGTACAGTTCTTCACGGAACTACTTGTTATACTTGTGGTCACACTGTCCTTATGCAAGGTTTCGACACTGATGTGTAACTATGTAACGGTCTGTTACTTCTTCACGCAAAATTATATCTCCCGCAGAGATGTTGGTTGGTTCCTCAGTTTAGGGGCTGCGACAACGCGGTCATATAACCCCGTGTACTTTGGGTGAGTGTAGAATCTGTCTGATAAACGGTGTGAATTGTGATGGCTGTATTAGTCTTTAATTCAGGTAAGGAATGCAGACGGTAAATTTCAAGCAGTAGTTCCTAATGTTGCTACCAGATACTAACGTCAACGCCACCCAGCTGTGAACTTGGCTACTGGATGCCACCTCAATCAGCAACTCGCAACGAACGTTGGAACTTCCCCTCCAAAGGAAAGCCTACTGAGGGATTTTTAGCGCTCTTAGAAAATCCGACGACTTTGGCCGGCTTTGAACCCGCGACCTTGGGCATAGAAGTTCAGCATGCTACCAGTTACGTCACCGAAGCCACTTCACACTTAGTCAGATGGAAATCCGAATCTGATCTCGCGCAAGTGCGTTGTCATGGCAACGTCTGATGGCTCATCCCTCATCAATTTAGTAGTGTTTCCATGTCAACCACTGATAGCTCTTGGCATTTTCTTATAATTCCGAAATCATTTTTCTCATCCCTTGGCGCAATGGTGGCTCATATCAAAAATTCTTTCAGACAAACGTTTTAGGTAATTATTAGGGGAATATTGTCCATTTTGTACGGTTATGATATTGTGCCTATTAACAGAGATATGATTAATGTTTCCCGAAAAAAACACTTTTTCCCACCCCTTTGGTCAATGGTTGGTGCTATCAAAAAACGTTTCAAACATAAATTTCTGAGCTTTATCCGACACATAGTATGAACTTTGAACGGATTCGATATTTCACATATTAAGAGAGTTATAGCAATATTTAATTTTTTTGAAAAAAAAAAGTCCCCCATTTTCATCCCCTTCGACCGATTTAGCCCAGTAACGAACTCGTCCGAGATTTTATGGGTATACATATTCGGTAAAAAATTCAAAGTGATTGGTGCAAAATTACGGCAGTTATCG
The DNA here is from genome assembly GCA_946902985.2 of Meconema thalassinum. Lineage (NCBI taxonomy): Eukaryota > Metazoa > Arthropoda > Insecta > Orthoptera > Tettigoniidae > Meconema > Meconema thalassinum. Next base: position 489,357,928 of record OX336393.1, read on the forward strand.
TGTCCACAAGAAACTGATATACATATATACATATATTACATAAATTATATATAAACTTTTGAACTGACGGTGGTTTTGGGGTCTGGGGGATGTGAAACGCGAAGATATGTCGAAATGTTCCGGAAATCGAAACATGGTACCCATTGCAATAGTTAGCTTTCTAATGAAATCTACCTAAAATACTGCCGTCAACGACACCTAGCTGTGAACTTGGCTACTAGATGCCACCTCAATCAGCAACTCGCAACGAACGTTGGAACTTCCCCTCCGAAGGAAAGCAAACTCAGGTTTTTTAGCGCTCTTAGTAAATCCGACGACTTCAGACGGGTTTGAACCCGCGACCTTGGGCATAGAAGTTCAGCATGCTACCAGTTCCGTTACCGAAGTCGCTTCCCACTGACATATGAAAACTGAATGTGATCTCGTGCAGTGGCGTTGTCATAGCAACTGCTGATGGTCATCCCTTATCAATTAAAAGTAAAGTTGTCATGGCAACCTCTCTCGGCTCTTGGCATTTTCTTATAATTTAAATCATTTTGTTCACCCCGTGGCGTAATGGTGGGTCATATCAAAAATTCTTTCAGACAAAAGTTTTAGGTAATTATTGGAGGAATATTGTCCATTTTGTGCGGTTTTGATATTGTGCCTATTAACAGAGATATGATTAATGTTTCCCGAAAAACCCACGTTTTCCCACCCCTTTGGTCAATGGTTGGTGCTATCAAAAAACTTATTTGACATAAATTTTTGGCACTTATCCGACACATATTATGAACTTCGAAGGGATTCGATATTTCATGTAGTAAGAGAGTTATAGCGATATTTCACTTTTTCGAAAAAAGCCCCCCATTTTTACCCCCTTTGACCGATTTTGCCCATTAACGAACTCGACCGAGATTTTATAGGGATACATATTATGTAAAAAATTCAAAGTGATTGGTGTAAAATTACGGCAGTTATCGTGTCCACAAGAAACTGATATATATATATATATAGATAGATAGATAGATATATACATACATAAATTATATATAAACTTTTGAACTGACGGTGGTTTTGGGGTCTGGGGGATGTGAAACGCGAAGATGTGTCGAAATTTTCCGGAAGTCGAAACATGGGACCCATTGCAATAGTTAGCTTTCTAAAGAAATCTACCTAATATAATCCTCTCGGCCGCCGGAAGGCGTAGGTAGATTTCACCGGGCAGGTTTTCGTAGAAGGATCAGTCGTCATTTATTGCCAGAAAGTATTTTACAATTGGAGCTTAATTAAATTTGTTTTCGTCTTTCTATGCATATTTTAGGTAGATTTCATTAGAAAGCTAACTATTGCAATGGGTACCCTGTTTCGACTTCCGGAAAATTTCGACATATCTTCGCGTTTCACATCCCCCAGACCCCAAAACCACCGTCAGTTCAAAAGTTTATATATAATTTATGTATATATGTATATATATCAGTTACTTGTGGACACGATACCTGCCGTAATTGTGCACCAATCACTTTGAATTTTTTACATAACATGTATCCCTATAAAATCTCGGTCGAGTTCGTTAATGGGCAAAATCGGTCGAAGGGGTTGAAAATGGGGGGCTTTTTTCGAAAAAGTGAAATTTCGCTATAACTCTCTTAATACGTGAAATATCGAATCCATTCAAAGTTCATAATATGTGTCGTATAAGTGCCAAAAATTTATGTCAAATAAGTTTTTTGATAGCACCAACCATCGACCAAAGGGGTGGAAAAAAGTGGGTTTTTCGGGAAACATTAATCATATCTCTCTTAATAGGCACAATATCAAAACCGTACAAAATGGACAATATTCCTCCAATAATTACCTAAAACTTTTGTCTGAAAGAATTTTCGATATGACCCACCATTACGCCACGGAGTGAGCAAAATGATTTAAATTATAAGAAAATTCCAAGTGCCAAGAGTGGTTGCCATGACAACTTTACTTTTAATTGATACGGGTTGAGCCATCAGCAGTTGCTATGACAACGCCACTGCACGAGATCACATTCTGTTTTCATATGTCTGTGGGAAGCGACTTCGGTATCGGAACTGGTAGCATGCTGATCTTCTATGCCCCAGGTCGCGGGTTCAAACCCGGCTGAAGTCGTCGGATTTACTAAGAGCGCCAAAAAAACCCTGAGCATGCTTTCCTTCTGAGGGGAAGTTCCAACGTTCGTTGCGAGTTGATGGTTCCGGTGGCATCTAGTAGCCAAGTTCACAGCTAGGTGTCGTTGATGGTAGTATTTTAAATTATGTAGCCTATTTTAGGTAGATTTCATCAGAAAGCTAACTATTGCAATGGGTGCCATGTTTCGACTTCCGGAAAATTTCGACATATCTTCGTGTTTCACATCCCCCAAACCACCGTCAGTTCAAAAGTTTATATATATGTGTGTGTGTATATATATGCATATATATCAGTTTGTTGTGGACACGATAACTGCCGTAATTTTGCACCAATCACTTTAATGTTTTACATAATATGTAACCCCTTAAAAAATCGGTCGAGTTCGTTAATGGGCAAAATCGGTTAAAGGGGGTGAAAATGGGGGGGGGCTTTTTTTTTCGAAAAAGTGAAATGTCACTATAACTCTCTTAATACGTGAAATATCGAATCAATTCAAAGTTCATAATATTTGTCGGATAAGTGCCAAAAATTTATGTCAAATAGGTTTTTTGATAGCACCAACCATTGACCAAAGGGGTAGAAAAAAGTGTTTTTTTCGGGAAACATTAATCATATCTCTCTTAATAGGCACAATATCAAACCCGTACATAATGGAAAATATTCCCCTAATAATTACCTAAAACTTTGTCTGAAAGAATTTTTGATCTGACCTACCATTACGCCAAGGGATGAGAAAAATGATTTCGGAATTAAAGAACATGCCAAGTGCCATCAGAGGTTACCGTGACAACGCTTCTAAATTGATGAGGGATGAGCTATCAGAGGTTGCCAAGACAACGCCATTGCACGAGATCACATTCATTTTTCCATCTGACTGTGGGAAGTGGCTAACTGGTAGCATGCTGAACTTATATGCCCAAGGTCGCTGGTTCAAAGCCGGCCAAAGTCGTCGGATTTTCTAAGAGCGCTAAAAAACCCTCAGCATTCTTTCCTTTGGAGAAGTTCCAACGTTCGTTGCAAGTTGCTGGTTGCGGTGGCATCTAGTAGCCAAGTTCACAGCTAGGTGTCGTTCACGTTAGGATATGGTACAAAATTAGGAACTACTACTTAAAATTGACCGTCTGCAGACCTTACCTGAATTACACACTAAATCAGTCATCAAAATTAACACCGTTTATCAGATTCTACACACCCGGGGTTACATGACCACGTTGTCGCAGCCCCTAAACTGAGGAACCAACAAAAATCTCTGCGGGAGATAAAATTTTGCGAGAAGAAGTAACAGACTGTCAGATAGTTACACATCAGTTCCAAACCTTGCATACGGACAGTGTGATCAGAAGTATAAAAATGAACCCCGAATGACAAGAAGGTTACCATCCCCATAGACAATAAAATGATAAAAATATGCATACAAAAACGAAAAAAAGTTGATTTTTAACCTCCAAATGTAAAATACTTTCTTGCAATCAATGAGGTCTGATCCTCCTACGAAAACCTGCATATTTTGCCTATTATAGCCAATCCCCTAGTTTGCCCGGTGAAATCTACCTCCGCCTTCCGGCGTGCCGAGAGGATTTTTTAACATTTTATTGTCTTATGGGGACGGTAACCCTCTTGTCACTTGGGATCAATTTTTAGCCTATTTTCAATTTTGAAAAAATAGGCTTATGAGATCACCTTTTGTCCGTGTGTGTGTGTTAGGTGTATGTGTGTCCCCCCCTAATAAAATCTAAAAGGCTGGAGCGAATTCAATGAAACTCGGTAAGTTCATAGCACTATGCCAGACGACCCCGACCGTGCCCTTCAAATTTTGTTACGTCTCACCAATCCAACATGGCGGCTGTGCGAAATATTTCACCAGCATTCAATATCGCCGAAACTATTCCCGCTATCACCCTGGAATTTTTTGCGGTGTTAAAGGGAACGACTAGAAGTTCACCTATGTGACTTTTGAAAAACTGATAACTACAAACACAACATGGGGGCCACGCTAATTTGTGACATTTAAATAGACGTTTCTCGCGATTTAACCAACCAAACGCAATAAAACTTGGTACAGTATATCTTTATACACATTGTAATGCAGCGACATCTAACTTGGTACAATTGTTTACATAACCTCAAGATGGCGGATGTGCGAAATATTTTACCGTCATTCTATATCTCTGAAACTATTAGCGGTATCACCCTGAAATTTTGTACGGAGATAAAGGGCACTACTGGAAGTTCATCTATAAGACTTTCAAAAACCGGTTAACTACAAAACAAACATGGCGGCCAAGCGAATTTGAATATTTTAAATAGACCTTTCTCGCGATGTAATGTTCCAAACGCAATGAAATCTGGTACAGGAAATGTTTATTCACATAGTAATGCACTGGTATCTAATTTAGTGCAATTGTTTACATAACCTCAAGATGGCGGTTTTGTGAATTTTTTAAAATTAATTTTTTTCTAGTGTCGTAATCATGCAATCGAAGTGAAAGTTTGAATAATGAACCTAAGCAATAATTTTCCTATAATGTTACATGACTCTATGGCCTATACATTTAACAATCCAACATGGCGACCATCCGAAATGTTTAGACGGCTTTGAATATCTGCGAATCTATTATAGCAATCAAACTGTTTTTTTATGTTCATAGGGGCTATGAACTTAAGTTCACCTATAGGACTTTCAATAACCAGGTGATCACAAATCCAACATGACGGCGACGCGAAGTATTAATATTCACATGGACGTTTCTCGCAATTTAACCATCCGAGTGCAGTGAAACGTGGTACAGTAAATTCTTATACGATTGTTAATCCACTGGCATCTAATTTATTGCAATTGTTTCCATAACTACAAGATGGCACCTGTGCGAAACTTTAAAATCTCCTCGTTACTTCTTGTGTCCTAATCATGCGATTGAAGTTTGAATGCTACACTTACACAATAATCTTCATGTAACAGTACATAACACTAGGACCTACATACATAAAATCCATCATGGCGAACATCCGAAATATTTAGTCGCTTCTCAATATCTACGGATCTATTACAGCAATCAAACTGAACTTTTGTATGTAGATAGGGGCAATGAACATAAGTAGGATATATGAAAATAGGCTGTATATTTCTTCACGGAACTACTTGTTATACTTCAGGTCACACTGTCCTTATGCAAGGTTGCGACACTGATGTATAACGTTCTAACCGTCTAACTTCATCAGGCAAATTGTTATCTCCCGCAGAGATGTTGGTAGGTTCCTCAGTTTAGGGGCTGCGACAACGCGGTCATGTACCCCCGTGTACTTTGGGTGTGTGTAGAACCATTCTGATAAACGGTGTTTATTGTGATGGGTGTATTAGTCTGTAATTCAAGTAAGGACTGCAGACGGTCAATTTCAAGTTGCAGTTACCAATTTTGGTACCAAATACTACCGTCAACGACACCTAGCTCTGAACTTGGCAACTAGATGCTACCACAACCATCAACTCGCAACGAACGTTGGAACTTCCCCTCCTAAGGAAAGCATACTGAGGGATTCTTAGCGCTCTTAGAAAATCCGACGACTTCGGCTGGCTTTGAACCCGCCAACTTGGGCATAGAAATTCAGTATGCTACCGGTTACGTCACCGAAGCCGCTTCCCACAGAGTCAGATAGACAACTGAATGTGATCTCGTGCAAGTGCGTTTTCATGCCAACCTCTGATAGCTCATCCCTCATCAATTTAGAAGCGTTGTCATGGTAACCTCTGATGGCTCTTGGCAATTTCTTCTAATTCCGAAATCATTTTGTTCATCCCTTGGCGTAATGGTGGATCATATCAAAAATTCTTTCATACAAAAGTTTTAGGTAATTATTAAGGAAATATTGTCCATTTTGTACGGTTTTGATATTGTGCCTATTAAGAGTGATATGATTAATGTTTCCCGAAAAAACCACTTTTTCCCACCCCTTTGGTCAATGGTTGGTGCTATCAAAAAACTTTTCAAACATATATTTTTGGCCTTTACTCGACACATAGTATGAACTTTGAATTGATTCGATATTTCAAATATTAAGAGAGTTATAGAGATATTTCACTTTTTCCAAAAAAAAAAGGACCCCCATTTTTCACCCCCTTCGACCGATTGTGACCATTAACGAACTCGATTTTATAGGGAAACATATTATGTAAAAAATTCAAAGTGATTGGTGCAAAATTGCGGTAGTTATCATGTCCACAAAAAAGTGATATATATTGTTTTAGATCCCTTATTTGGGGGTGGATCTAAAAGGGAGAGTTGCTGTACTAATTTATGAGGTTGTGCCTAAAGAAGGGTAGCTCCCCTTGACAGGGCAAGCTGACCAGTGTAGTGTGTTGTGGTGTGCTAGGAACTAGGGGGCGTTCCTATAAATAATGTGGTAGTGTTTGAGGGGATGGGACCCACTGCAAAGGGTCGCTGTACTAGTCGCTCAGCTGACTGCTTGTTATGTAATCGACTCTGCTCGTATCAGCCGGGTGGCACGCGCTGCTTGCTGGCAGCCGGCTCGAGAAACACAAAGATACCTGAGTTAGCGCCAATGGCTTACCGTCTGTCACGTCTTTACGTGACGGGAATAAGGAAGGGCGTTGGGATGTAAAGAGGCGTATAACAGTAATGCTAGTGTAGAGTGTGGATCAAGTGTTTTATTGGTCTGTGATATTCTTTGTGTGAGTCCCTTGTAGGGAATGAAATTATGTTTATAATGTGATACAAGTTGTGGGTTACAGGTTACATAAATAGGAACTCTGAACACGATTGACTGACTCACCTCGGTTGACACCAGCGTAGCCTCCGGCTGTCTCGATGAAGCACTGACAATGAAGAGAGAGTTTGACCTCATTAGGACGTCTTTTTATACCTTCTGACGCCCTCCTGTCAGCGATGTATTGGCCCAGTTAGTACTATGTCGCTGAGTGTAATGATTACGTAAGGCTTGAGCTGCTTTATGGAGTAGCAAGCTGTCCTTACAGTATTAATGGATGTTGCCCCGGCTTTCCAAGGGTTGCCATTTTAGGGGATTTAGCCAGATGTTGGGGGGATGGTCTCCAAGGGGTGCATACCCCTGGGATGCTGTACAAGAGTCTTCCTTCATTTGGTCGCGTCCTCGCGAACGGGAACGGAACTGGAAGTTGGGATGTTGACGTAGTGGTCCTGGAAAACCCTCTCGTATCTCCTGGTGGCGTCGTATCGAAGTGTGGGTGTGAGGTGAGCCCGTGTTCAGAGGGGAGGGTTATGGGATTTACATATATATGTATACATTGACATTGTGAAAAAACAAACAAAAAAAATTGACATTTGCGAAAGATTTGATTAACATTGGGAAAAAATTGACATTTTGAGAAAACTTGAACATTAAAATAAATTCGATATGTAAAAAAAAAATTGCCCTTGCATTTGCTGGCATATTGCTAGTTTAAAAAAAAACATGGTTTCTGATGGTGACGTGTCACATATTTGTGCAGGGAGGAAAAACCCAGGGCCGAACGGATGATTGCTTCGCCCGCCCCATCTTAGGGAAAAAATGCTCCCTGCAATAAGAAAGGTAGAAGAAAATAGAAAAATGGGTGTTCCAGGGTATAATTTAAGGGAAATATTCAAAAGTATTTATTTGTGTGGGAAAAACGGAACACCCTGACAAATGGGGAAGTTAGAAGAAGGAAAAATGAAAGAAAACAAATCATACACATGATGGACATTGGCATTTTGGTGAACAAACAAAAATATATATAGTGTATAGTTGTATAAAGCTTATCCTGAAAAACTTATAAATTACAATGACCTTATGTCTAGTGGAATAATGGTATACAGTTTATCCTGAAAAATTATAATTTACAATGACCTTATGTCTACTTAATCGCGCTAATCCCTTATAATTATAGTTTTCATGAGGTACCTCGCGTGCACGCTACCCGTCTGTACGTACTCTTGCCGTCTCACGGCTGATTCTGTACGGCCACTTCTTGGTACGGTATAGTGGTCGTACCGCTTGTATGTGTGCTTAATACCTAACCTGTGAAGCATCCTCTGTGGGTGAATGCTTTCACACTTGACAATGAGAGTCACTGCCACAAACCGGTTGCGCCCTCATTGTCGTAATCTGCGTCACATTTTGACGCTTTATGTGTTTTAATTGAGTTGATCTGCCAGTAAGCCTGGTACCCCACAGGCACCAGTCCTGCTGTGCAGATTCATTTTAGAGTGTGTAGCTGAAAAAGAAAAATGTGGTGAGTGTTTGCGAGTGTGTCGGGATTAGTGCAAGTTGAAAAAAATAAAAAAAAATAGTACACATCATGGCATGCTGTAAATAATATGCCACTGCTATATGGCAGTGAAATTCCTGTCACCAGTTTTCTGTATCTGGTGACGATGCCTGTGAAAAAAAAATGGCGAGGTTTAGAAAAAAAAACATATTAGTACTGGTTGAAGCTGGTCTTTTACTGAAAAAAAAAAACATGATTAATGTTACTTAGCTGCAAGGCCGGGCTTACCCTATACGGCGCCGTAATGCCGTAAATAATATGTAGTTGGTCTTACCCCGGTAGCGGAATTGTGGTTACCGGGTGCCGATATATTCCACTTTGAATATTCCTATCTTAATCTAGTTTATCCTAAGTATTGTCGGGCTTACCTCGGTAACGGATTTATAGTCACCGAGTGCCGATATATTCCACTTTGATTATTCCTATCTTAATCTAGTATTGTCGGGCTTACCTCGGTAACGGATTTAAAGTCACCGAGTGCCGATATATTCCACTTTGATCTATATATATTAAAAAAAAATGCCTTAAATGTAGGTTTATGTTACCTTATGTCTTACCTTACTTATTTACTTATTGATAAAATTACTTAACTGTGAAACTATTCTGTATTTACATGCCGAGTGGACCTTATTCTAAAGCCGAAATGTGCTGTGCTATTATTAGCAACAGCTGTCAGTAAATTTGCTTACATCTAAGTGACCTTAACATGGCACTATGACTTAAGTACTAAAATTTAGATGGAGGCTGGCCGCTTGATTTCTCTCGCGGGGGCGCCCTTGTAGTACATTGTCGGGACCGGAACCCAACAATGCCTCGTAGTCCCCTCCGTTTTAATACTATTGTCGACATCTATTACTAGGACTAATCTATGCGCAGGCGCTTACGGTGCCACTAAGCTAACCGTTTCGCCCGCTGTAACTTTCGTGTTCATAACCGGGTGCTGTTCCTATTTGACGTAGGTGAGCCGCCCACTTGGCTCCTGTGAGGGGCGCGCAATGCCCCTCTCTTAATGCCCATTGACTGCCCGCTGCGTCGCCATTTATGTGGGCATTGGACAGTGTGGTCCAATGGCATAATATCCTCCGGGAAGAAAGCGTCCGGGGAGTCCTCTTCGCCTGTGTCGGCCGCAATATTTGTATTCATGTGTCCTCCAGGAAGTGAGCGTCCGGGGAGTCCTCTTCGCCTGTGTCGGCCGCAATATTTGTATTCATGTGTCCTCCGGGAAGTGAGCGTCCGGGGAGTCCTCTTCGCCTTAATCGGCATTGCTGGGTTGGCCCACTGAACCCTTTTGAGTGCCCGCTATGCTACTCATTTAAGAACTCTGGCGACCCGTTGTCGTCCATTTACGTGGGCGCAGGACCGAATGAGCGCGTACATTCCATATATATATATTCATATTTCATTCTTCATTATCGATTACCGTCGTGGTCTTCACCTTCACCTCGCGGGGTAAGGACTTGTCGGATCTAGGATTGGTCCTGCTGAACCCTTGGATCCTGCTTCACTCCTGACGAATAGGAGTCTGACTCCCCGCCATGGAAGTCCTACTGACGTAAATTTAACTAACAGTCTAGTCATAATATGGGGTCGTCTCTAGGGATAGTTCCCGAGGCCGGCGCTGAGTGAGCTATTTCTCCCGCCATCCTCAGAAAGTCACCCTGCAGATCTCGGCTTCGATGACCGTGACACATAGTGGGTGTAACGTTCTCCGACGAGGGGGATGGGCTAATATGCACCCCTAGATCTCGATGTTTGCCCGTGTCAGGTCCCGAATGCTTTGACCTTACGTGGTTCGTCTATTTGGTCAGGTCAGTGATTTGATGAGCCAACTGGGGTAAGGGTCCACATCGCCTTCCCCAGCTCTGCTCCAATGTGGTCCCTCCTGACCTTCGGCTTACACCGTTGTCAACCATCAGTTCGTATCAGATTCCTTTGTAAGAGAGAAAAAAAATGTGCCGTAACCTGTGTGAATGGTTCAACCTCTGTGTAAAATGTGAAATATTTCCAGTGTAGCGGGGTTGTAGATCTTCTAAGTACATAGGCTACTTCTGGCCTACCATCGCTATGTCAGCTTCCCAGCAATAATGCCTTCTTTACCTTAATGGAGGTGTTAGTAGGGTCTGGAGTGTCAGGTACCCTGTTATTAGGATTTGGGGGTAGTTATTTGTTGAGTGGGCTTAAAGCATGGTAGGAAGGGTTTGCGCACCTTTGGGTTCCACGTTAGTGGTGGCCTAGAACCGGTGGTGGCACTGGGATGCTTCTATAGTGAGTGGAGTGGGGAGGTAATTCCCGGGATTGCAAAAATACGAAAATTCATGCAGGTTTGATATTAAAATCCCTGGTAATTGGATGGGATACTCATGCATGCGTCTGGATATGAAGTTTTTGCCTTCATGTACGGATAGGTGTAGGATGGGGCATAATACCATATGTTCCTTTCATGCGGGAGAGCTTAAGTACTAAAGCATGGTTAATATGTATCTATGGCCTCCTCTCTCATTTGGAGAGGCGCATTATGCTTCTTTTAATGTTTGCTGAGCCACCCCTAATACTCAGGCGTGCAACGGGGCTCAAGGCGTAGCTTGCCTGTTCTTTAAACGCATGAAGTCCATCAACCCCTGTGTGTGTTTTGTAATGTAGTATATCTGTTTTTGGTCGTGTAGATGTGTTTGCGTTGTTTATGTCAGGCTTGAGAAGGTTATGGGAAGGGAGTAAGGTGGTACGCTGGTAGCCTGTTCTCCTGTCGTCCTCCCTTGGTCCATGTTGGCTTTCTATCCGCGCCTTGGGATAGTAGGGCTGCATGACCTAATCTGGTCGGCCATTTGCAGTGTAGATGTGGCCAGTGGTCGTAATGCGACTGGTCATGTGCTAGTCATCTGTAATGATTTATTTGGGGAATAGAATCGCGAAAAGAAGTTATTAAGGGGAGGTGCTGTTTCCTCAAAGTCCCTATGTTCGCTCCTAATTGGTGAGTGCGTGTGTGTGTGTGTGTGACTACGTTCCGCTACGCCACGCGGACGGTTGGTCTGTTATGAGGCTAAGTCCTAATATGTATCGCCTTTGTGGGCAGAAGGCGCCCGTGGCTTGCCAACGTGCCCTTGCGACCGTGCCCTATAGGCCCAAGATAAGTTTCGCTGTGTCACGTCTTGTCCATTGCCAAATGATTTTGCAGTGTGGAGAAAAAAAATGTATGGCGTTATAATTGTTATGTGTGTGTAATTTCACGGTCACGGGCTATACGCAATAGTGTCTCGTCACCGCAGTATTGCAGTGTGAATAGTCTGCAGTCAGCAATTGGTATGTGCAATTCTGCAAGTATGCAAGTGTGGTCATTGTTTTGGATTCCTAGCCTAATGTAGCAATTCGCCCTAGTTAGGTAATGACGTCGTGTGGCCATTGTTCTCTAAGACCTGTGTCTTGCGAAATTTTCCTACCTGTGTTCGTGAAATGTATTCCTCTATGCCTGGTGTAATTCGAAATTTTATGTCTGGTTTTTGGTGGGAGGAAATGTAGTATTCCCTGTTCATGCACTTGTATGGGCCAATTTCATTATGATTGGACGCCTGAATAGCTGTTCTCCTTTGCGTCTAAATTTTCACTGGAACTCAGACCCGTGACCTTATGTCATTCTCTGTGTTTTATGTTTGCGTTGTGTGACAGGGCTTGGGGCTTTCCCAGTGTGGTCGTTGCTTGTGTTCCGTGTACCAAAAATACCATTGGATAGTTAGTTTTTGGTACGCGTGTGGTGTGTGGTCATGGGTTCGAATCCGGTTGTCTGTAAAGACTTGGTGTGATCATTTCCGTGCCGCTTATAATATGGCACGTTTCCGTGGCTGTGCAATGCGCAAATGAAAGCATGCATACTTGTGTAGAGTTTGTACGTTTTTGATTTCCCCACGTAGTGTAATTTTGGAAGATATAGGGTCTCTAAATCGGGCGTGAATGATGTGTTGATTTCTGTCCAGTAGGCTTTGGCTCGCTTGTCTGCGTCGAGCAGTCTTGCTCATTGAGGAGTATGTTACAGCTGATACGACGGTGTTGAATTACGATTTTGTGTGCTTTCATTTGTTTCATGCTCTGCCCACGTCCTAGTTTTCTGCACGTGTGTGTGTGTGAACCTGATTGCTGCCTATAATGATTGCTAGCAGTGCCTCTCTCGCTGTAGAAAAAAAAACCTTGTGGTTTAATATGACCGTTGATTTGTAGCTCATGCGCCAGGGGATTTCCGTTTTACTTGGAATCCAAACCACAGGCCATGGCATTTCATTTCGGAAATCCCATATGCGTTGTACGCGAGTGTGTCTGGTCCGCTAGTCGCGTATTTGGTGACCAGATGCCAGAGGCGATTGTATTGTTTTTCGTTTATGACCCGCTGTTAGTGGGACTGTCCCAATTAGTCTTAGCTTTCCCATTATCCTTATTCTACGACTGGATATTTACTCAACCTTATATTCCTGGTATTCAGAAGGTTGCGGGTTTGGAGACCGCCTTTTACCCAGAGTAATTGTTTCCGGCACCATGAAGGTTGTGTCTCCGGGACAGTTCTGGTGAGTGTTAGGATGGTATCCCGGCGCGGTCAGTGGGCTATTTCTTGGCCCTCTTTTCACGCCTGCCCGTGGGATTACTTCCTTTCCTTTTGGCAGTATTTCCGCCTTTACGTGTACCTATGTCTAAAAATTATGTCGTGAACACCATAAAAAATGTTTAAAAAAAATGTGCTTGGGACCTGAGTGTAGTGTTTACCATTTTGGTAACGTGAGTACTACCGTAATCTGGTTACGTCTCAGGGGAATCTACCGACACTGTCTAGTACACATTAGGAAGGCCATTGCAAGACGTAATTGCTATACCTGTATCCACGTCACGAGCAAAGCCAGTGCACTATGGGAGTGAAACCTGCCCTTCAAAGTAATTGTAACTCACCAAAATGACAGTGTCTCGTCTCGATGTGCAATTGGGCTTTTCAGTTGGCTAAAGCACACCTCACCAAATTTTTGAAGTTAGTTTGAGATTCTTAATTCCTGCCACACTTACGGCTTTCGCCCGCAACAGGAGAATCTATCAAACTGTGGAACCCTAACATAGAACGTTTAGTCATTTCTACTTAGAAAGACTCACTTAAGCTTTATGCTGTGATTTTATGCTTAAGTTGTGTTCAAAATATCTCTTTTTCGGCCTGAAGCCTGCTTGGCTTCCACTTGGCTTAGCATATTAGAGACTTTACGTTATGGCGTTAATCACTTCGCCCAATAACCATTGATGGCCTGAGAGAAAAATGCCATGGTTCCGAAAAAAAAACAAGAAGGATTTAGAATTGTTCCTTCTACTTTGGCTATATTGCACTGTATATACATAAAATAAGAAAGAAAAATATGCGATTTCATGTTTATTATGTACTTGTTGGACCATTTTCTTATCGCCCCCGTGTGAAAGAATTTATGTGGCCTATAATGTTGGTGTTAGCGATGTTAGTTTATTTCTGTGGCCCTGGTGGAAGTCGTTATCCTCTTTCGAGCTTCAGTGCTCAGAAAGGTGAAGGGTTTTGCCCTGTTATTAGATGATAGGCCTCTGGAATCCACTGGGGTGTTCCTTTGTTACCTTCCGGCGGAATTTCTAGCAAAGTAAGCTTTGGCCTACTGCCACCGTGGCGCGTGTCTATAGGTTTAAATGTACCTGTATTCGAGGGCCTAATTGCGCTTGGCGCTGCCCTAGTAGATTTTACGGGAGTGTGTATATATTTACTGCGTGGTTTTGTGGGATAGTTAATAACATTTTTCCTAATTCCCGTGTAGTGTGCAGTAATGCCCGGTCAAAATGTTCGTGCGTATATCGTGCACCCTGAGGGCCTAATACCGGTGTTCGCCTTTGTTCTGGCAAATTTGCCCTTTGAACTGGCGGTAAAGGTCGCTTAATGGCTTGTGTCTGGCTTAGTGGTTTTGTCTCATGTATTTGCCCTATGTGCGTGTAATTGCCGGCCTTGTATGTGCCCTTGGCATCTGAACAATAATGTTAATAATATTGGCGTACCCCTATTGCCTCTATGGCTTGCAATCTCTGCATGAGGTGCCATTCTGACTGCAGTGTATGGGCCTACAATAAGAATAAAAAAAAAGTCTGTACGTGTTTGACAGTGTATTCTTATATTTCTTTGATTCTGTATGGGGCTGGGGGGTTGGTTTGTTAAGAATTTCCCCTGTGTAGCTAGTTTGGAGCACTCAAAAAAAAATGGTGCTTTTTGTCTGGGGGAAAAATTTTCTCACTATTCGCTTGGCTTTTTGCGGTACGGAAGGGGTCGTTTTACCTACGAGGGCTCGTTGGTTGAGTCCCTTTTCTCTATGCGTAGGACCCCGCCTCCACCAGTGTTTTAGATCCCTTATTTGGGGGTGGATCTAAAAGGGAGAGTTGCTGTACTAATTTATGAGGTTGTGCCTAAAGAAGGGTAGCTCCCCTTGACAGGGCAAGCTGACCAGTGTAGTGTGTTGTGGTGTGCTAGGAACTAGGGGGCGTTCCTATAAATAATGTGGTAGTGTTTGAGGGGATGGGACCCACTGCAAAGGGTCGCTGTACTAGTCGCTCAGCTGACTGCTTGTTATGTAATCGACTCTGCTCGTATCAGCCGGGTGGCACGCGCTGCTTGCTGGCAGCCGGCTCGAGAAACACAAAGATACCTGAGTTAGCGCCAATGGCTTACCGTCTGTCACGTCTTTACGTGACGGGAATAAGGAAGGGCGTTGGGATGTAAAGAGGCGTATAACAGTAATGCTAGTGTAGAGTGTGGACCAAGTGTTTTATTGGTCTGTGATATTCTTTGTGTGAGTCCCTTGTAGGGAATGAAATTATGTTTATAATGTGATACAAGTTGTGGGTTACAGGTTACATAAATAGGAACTCTGAACACGATTGACTGACTCACCTCGGTTGACACCAGCGTAGCCTCCGGCTGTCTCGATGAAGCACTGACAATGAAGAGAGAGTTTGACCTCATTAGGACGTCTTTTTATACCTTCTGACGCCCTCCTGTCAGCGATGTATTGGCCCAGTTAGTACTATGTCGCTGAGTGTAATGATTACGTAAGGCTTGAGCTGCTTTAAGGAGTAGCAAGCTGTCCTTACAGTATTAATGGATGTTGCCCCGGCTTTCCAAGGGTTGCCATTTTAGGGGATTTAGCCAGATGTTGGGGGGATGGTCTCCAAGGGGTGCATACCCCTGGGATGCTGTACAATATATATATACATAAATTATATATAAACTTTTGAACTGACGGTGGTTTTGGGGTCTGGGGGAGGTGAAACGCGAAGATATGTCGAAATTTTCCGGAAGTCGAAACATGGTACCCATTGCAATAATTAGCTTTCTAATGAAATCTACCTAAAATCCATTCAGCCAATAGTCAGAGCAGGTTATTTCAAGTGAACGCTCGTAGGCTCCCAGCAAGTTCAATTTCAATTTATTCCAACTTTGGCAACCAGATGCCACTTTTACTGACACCTAGCAGCGAACGTTGGAACTTGATAGAGCGTTTCAAACAAAGTATAATCTACAAATTTGGCTGCACACCATCAATTGTAGTAATAGGTTCTTTTACATGACATAAATCTATGACATTGGTCCGCCGGCTTTACTTCCCCTGTGAAGCAAGGAATTCCAAAGGTTCTTAACGCCATGAAAATTTTGGTGACTGGAAAATGACAACTTTATCTTCTACTGGGTTCGTACTGTATTCACAGACCAGTCTGATCTGATCTGAATCTCGTTGACAAATGTGGCAGTCCCAAACAGTGGCAACATGCAAACAAAACATGTTGAAACACTGTCAAAACACAGAGAGCTTTCAGAACTGATCAGGAAGCAATGGCACATGGCACAAGTCAGGACAGTTCCTATTATCATCTCCAGCACTGGCGTGATTCCCAACAATTTCAAGGAATCTCTCACAGATTAGAAATTAGAACCACGCCTTTTTAAGATTATGCAGAAGACAGTCATACATTCGAAGTGTCGCATATTAAGGCCTGAAGGAGTGGGGGTAAAGTGTAAATCTACTACGGAATGCAGTCAGAATTTGCTCCTTATGATGTATATCTGGGATTGTAAATGTTATCTATCGGACAAATATGCTGCGAATGTATAAGCGCATGCGCAAAATAAATAAGAGTAATAGATTATATTTTATAGCTTTTCCTCCCAGCTTGGCTACACTCACTCACTCGGTGAGGGATCATTCCTCTACCGTCGCAAGGACGGTATATGGAAACTGAACACACGTTTTCATCAGATACAACTGGCAATCTTGACCGGCTGATCGGCCTGGTGACTGCCAACTTCGGTCTAATTAAGGAAGGGTGCGGAAAGAGATTTTGGATGGAAGTCGGACGTTGACTTGTTGAAAGAAACCGTCCCGGCATTTTCAGGACGGCCGAGGTGGACCAGTGAGGTGCGAGCTAGCCCCTTGGCCTTCTCGGCCACCGTGGCAGGTATTAATTAATAATAATAATTGTTACGTGCATTGCCCGTTCCAACGTTTTTAAAATCCATCTTCCCTGTATTCTGGTGTTCCTTGACATTTTGAAACGACCGCCTGGTGACTATGTTCCGTTTGTGAACACGAGATGGCAGCTGCTATCGGACATCGGCGCAGCTAGCCGTAGTTCCTTCTTCTTCACCACTAGAGTGTGTTGGTTGTGCCTTATAAACTAATCCTATTCGTGTCATATTTGAAGGCTATTATTTTTCTACGTCATGAAACAAAGGACAGTGTATACGTGATACCGCCAAATTAATTACTTAATAATCACATTGTTGATTGATGTGTCAAGCCTTGATTGGACAATAACTATTTTCATGAATGCAGTTCGGTATCTGACGTGTGATTCTCCGCCATCTTGTGGTCTTCATTGTCTGTCGTCTAAGAAGCAACTAGCCAGCTGGTGTGACAGAGTATCTCTTCGTGGGCTAGGGGGCATTGGCCCCTAGCTTTTACAAAATATGGATATCCGTTGGAAGGGAATTGCCTGTGCTCTTCAGGCTATTATTTCATCGTTTCGCCGTGAAGAGGAAGTATGAAATGAAAATCGCATCTCGATGCAGACCAGTGCTTGTGATACCAAAACGGCGCATGGCTGGGTAGGCCATTTTCAGGCAATTTAGTGCCGTATAATATTTTATTTAAATTATGTGTTAATTATTTTATTTTCATTGTGTCTCCACAGAAAAGTTAAGGTACGTTGTTATTTTTTTATATTTTATTATGGGAGCTCCAATATTGGCCTTGCATGTATATTGTGATGCTGTGTTTTGTTTCGCCTGGTAGGCCAATTTTTTTATGTTTTAATAATGTTACCAGATATATATTAATTATGTTATTTTTCTTCGTACCTTCTGGAGACACATTTCTAGTTTATTTTACGTTTTAAATTATTATTTATTTTCTTTTGGCAATCTTGGGATTGGCATATTATTAATCTGTTTTACGATCCGATGCTCCAGCCTCATGTTAATAGTATTTAGACGTAATTGTTTTCTTCCTTTCTTTCTGCTGATTTTAAAATTTAATAATGCTAATTGTTTGCCGTAATTCGATCGGACATGCGGTCTCCTGTTTTTAGTGGCCATGTTTGTTTTTGTTTTGCCGAAATGCATTCTGGTCTCGAGATCAGTCTCTTGGCGCCGACCGCGAAACTCAAACGTGTTGTTGTTTTAGCTTAATATGTTTTTTATTAACCTTATTGGTTTAACCTTATATTTTTGGTGAATGTTCTTGTGTTTTTCTTAGTCACGAATATCGGGAATTTCTTAATTGATCATATTTTATTTTATTAATTTAATTTTAAGTTTTTTTTCGTTTTATGACGTGGCCTGGATCTCTGCATGTCGGATCGGTATTGCATTCCCTTGTAAATTATCAAGCCCGTTCTCATTTAATTATGCCTGTATTTTCTTTTTTTAATCTTTGGGCTTTAACATTTTAATTTTAATTTAATTCTTTTCATTTGTTTGCTTTGCAAGCAAGTATGTTAAGCGGTCTCTTGCCTTCTTTGTAATTTATGCTGGCTGATGCATGTTCTGTTTTCTGGTGGAGGAGTTTTTTGTTAAATTTTAACATGAAATTTTATTTTAATTTTTTAAGCAACTGTTGTGGCATCATTTCGTCGGCGACAATTCCATTAGTTGTTGGGGGGTGTCTGTAGAATAGCCTGTGCGTTCCCCTTCTCCACCTTCCTTCCACCCCTTTGGGTGTTTTTCTGTTGGGGCATGTCTTCTGGAGGTGATTTTGCTGTGGAAGCGAGGCGGACCTCTAAATAAAAGGTAAGTTGGCCCATCCACGCTGGCCATCCACGTGTCATTTTGGTAGCAGAACGAGCTCGAGTTCGCTTTCGTAACTATCCCCTCGTCCATACCCGCAGGCTCGTTTTATGGACCCTTCTTGTGCTGATGAAGCGTTTGTTGGTGGGATCTGTCATGCCAGTGCACTTGATGTTATGTTTTGCTAATCCTTGTTTGTTTAATTTCATGTTTTCCTCTGAATATCCATGTGCTGTTATGTAAGTGACCGGTTCAAAGCGAGGCGTTTGCTGCTGTATTTTATCCTGTTTGTATGCAACATTCCCACTGAAAAAGATGCTCGGTAAGTGGTTGGCATGTGTTCTTGGCATGGGAAATGTTGATTTGGTGATATTCTGATAGCCTACATGCTACGAGTGAAGGCATCCTGGAGCCCTGTCTGAAGCTGTTCGCCATGTGTTTTGTGCCAATTTTTGTAATTTAGCTTCCTGTTCTCGAGCCAAGCTGGCGGTGACGTCTGCAGTTCTGGGCAGCATTGTGCATGATCTTGTATAATATGGTGGCGATGTTCGAGTGTCAGCCTAATTTATGGTGTTGGTAATTGGTAGTTATGGTATTGTTGTGAAAGTGTAAACTGTCCTCGTAATTCCTAAAATTTGTTTCCTTCTATATTGTCTGTCGGCATTCTGTGTTTTTTAAAATGGCCGACAATAATAGTGTTTTCGATTTAATTGACTTAAGAGATAACCTTGTGAATTTGGAGAGTTCTTCTGGGGTTGAACGTGAATCACCTCTGTTTACTAGGTTTGAGGTTTTGGGATCGATTACTAGTAGTGGTTTGCCTGCCCCTCTTTGTATGGCTCTGGCTCGTCCAGACCACCTAACCCTGGATACGGTCATTCCTCTCATGTTAGGTCACCTAATGATTTTCTGGGTCCTGCCGACCCATTGCATCCCAGTTCTTTCTCTAGAAATGTAAATGGTTTGTCTCCTGTAGAGTGTGTGCGAGGGAGCTGCCCTGGTAACTAAGTCTCTTTTCCAAATGCTACATACTCGCCTACCGTTAATTATGGGTCGATTCCTCATCCTATTTCTGGTTTCTTAACTAAGTTAAAGAGTTTCAACCTAGATGACGTTACCCAAGTGGTCCTATTTTTCAAACAAGTGGTCGAATTGGGTAACCATGCCTCGATTTTTGGGATGTCGGAAATTCAGATTTTCCAACTTTTTTATCCTGTTGCATCCGGTATGCTGCGCGATAAGCTAATTGAAGCGATCCACCTCCGCATGTCCTTAGCCATGTTTATTAGGGAAGTGTTGTGGTTTTTTGTCCCTGTGAGTGCCCTTAGTGCTCTCGAGCAAAAGTTCTTGTATCGTGTCCAAAGGTTGGACGAGTCCCTTAGCGAATATGTCAGTGACATTAAGGTGTATGCCCAGGTATTTGCATCCCCGTTAACTGAACGACAGTTGGTGTCATCGATTGTAAATGGGTTTTCGCCTCAATATAGGTCATACATGACTATGTGTACCTTGCCTTCGTCATTTGTCGAGCTAATACAGGTCATTATAGAGGCTATGGCTGTGAAACATGCAGATTCCCTTCGTGTAGCTAATGTTCCTCCTCCTTCCTTGATGTCTCGTCCCCCTCCTTCCTTGATGTTTCGTCCCCCGCCTAAGGTTATGTTCCACCCAAGACCCAATATTAAGTGCCACACGTGCGGTTGCGTGGGACATGTTAAGAAGGTGTGTCCGAGTAACCAGGTTTTGTATCGCCAATGACGAAATGTTGTGGAGACCAATTCGGGTGTTACTTCTAAGGATATTTCTGTGCATGAGAGTTTGGGAAAACCCTGTGAAGTTTCTGGTTGCCCTACTAATGAAAATCGTGGTAACTCGTTGAAAACTAAATCTTCACGTGCTAATTCTGCTTATGTCGCTGACCTACCTATCCTGTCGGTGAGCAATGTCGTGGCAAGTCAGCCTAATTCTAAACATATTGTGAAACCTGTGGTGCGGGTGTCCTCGTCATCTAAGTGTAATCGTTTTAGAGTGAATAATGATTTTGGAATTTCTCCTGTGGCTAAAGGAATATCGCCGTTTATTGAAATTTGTGTTAATGACGAGCCCGTTTCTGCATTGCTTGATTCTGGTAGTGTCGCATCCTTTATAAGCGAGGACTGGTTTTTATCTATGAAGAGTGTTTGCAAATTTCCTGAGTTAGAGCCTAACAATGAATCTTTTATTTCGGCAAACTGTTCAAACTTAAATATTTTGGGTAGTATGACAGTCAAAATCCATATTCTAAATTTTTCTTGGAAGTTTAAATTTTTTGTTGCCAGAAATCTTTCTTGTTCTGTGGTCATTGGAGCTAATTTCATGTCACACGTTGGTATGCTTCTTGATTTTGGTGCTCGCAACTTATGGTTTAAGTTTAATCCGCAGAGTAAATTATCATTTAACCCGGTTTTATCTTCACCTGCTGTCAATTCTGTTAGTGAACCTATGACTATTGAGGATCTCGATCTGGAAAATTTAACGAGTCTTCAAAAGGATGCCATTAAGAGGTTATGTCAGGAGTAGAGTGATGTATTTACGGACAAGTTGGGTGTAACCCATTTGATGGAATACAAGATTGAGCTAACCGATTCTGTGCCGGTGCATTCCAGCCCGTATCGCCTTGCCCCGCCCAAGATGGCTGAACTTCGGAAGATTATCGATAAGATGTTGGAAGAAGGTGTAATCCAACCTTCTATCTCTGCCTACTCATCCCCTGTATTCCTTGTGCCAAAACCTAACGGTGGTTTTCGGCCGGTGGTCGACTATAGGGCTCTTAATCAAAAAGTTGTTTTGCAATCCATCCCTTTGCCGGACCTTCATACTTGTTTTAGTTGGTTTCGCAACGCGAAGATGTTCACGATCCTCGATTTAAATTCTTCTTACTTCCAAATTCCCCTCTCTCCAGAATCCAGGCATGTTACTGCTTTTTCCACTGACTGGAACCTGTTTGAGTATGCCCGTGTCCCGTTTGGCCTATCCACCGGAGCCGCTGTGTTGAGCAGACTTCTTGACAAGGTGTTTTCAGAAATTAAATTCAAGTTTGTGTACCACTACCTTGACGATGTGGTGATCTATTCTGAGTCCTTCGAGGAACACGTTGATCGTCTGAAAGTTGTACTTGATCGGTTGCGTGTCGCTGGCCTTACCGTCAAATTGTCCAAAGTTTCCTTTGCCAAGCCCAAAATCTCCTTCTTGGGTCATATTGTTTCCGAATCTGGTATCTCCGTGGACCAGTCTCGTACGCAGGCAATCAGAGATTTTAAACCACCCAAGAACGCCAAGGGTATTGCTCGTTACATTGGTATGGTGAACTTCTTCCGTAAGTTCATCAGTAACTTTGCCGACCGTGCTGCTCTTCTAAATCAATTGCGCAAAAAGGCTGTGAAGTTTGAGTGGGGTCCCTCTCAGCAGGCAGCCTTCGAAGATCTTAAGCTTGCGCTCTCTAACGCCCCTGTGTTAGCAATTCCGGATTTTGGGAAGCAGTTAATTGTGCAGACTGATGCGTCTGGTCGTGGTGTTGGTTGTGTCCTACTGCAAGAGTCTGATCTGGGTAGGCAACCCATTGCATACGCTTCTCGTACCTTAATGGACGCAGAGAGGAAGTATTCCATATACGAACTTGAGGGTTTAGCTGTGTTGTTCGCTCTAGAAAAATTCCGTATGTATCTTGAGCACACTAAGTTTCTCCTTGAGACCGATAACCAAGCTTTGAGCTGGGTCTTAGGGAAACCCCGTAAAACTGGTAGGATTGCCAGATGGGCAACTAGGATTCTGTCATTCCAGTTCGCTGTCCACCATATTCGTGGGTCCGAAAATGCGGTAGCTGATTCATTAAGCCGCATGTATGAGGAAACAGCCGAAGAGGATATTCAAGGATGTGAACCCGTAAACCTTGTATCTCCCGTAAATTATGTCAATGTCGTTCTCAGCAATTCCCCTGTGCTTTTCGAAGATGTGAGACGATTCCAGAAAGAAGACCCCTCCTTATCTAGCCTAATTGACCGAGTCAATTCTGGTGAAGTGATCAAGCCCTACTCTCTAAAGGATGGTGTATTGTGCTGTTCGTCTCGTCATGACCGTCTACCTAAAATTGTGCTCCCATCGGTCCTCATTCCGGAAATCTTTCGTTACTACCACGAATCTCATATTGGTGGCCACCTAGGAGTATTCAAGACCCGAGCTAAAATCAGACAGTTCTTCATTTGGCAAGCTATGGATGGCGACATCAGGAGGCTCATTAGAAATTGTGCTGCATATAGTATTAGCAAACCTCCGGTTTCTACTAAGGTTGGCCTGTTGTCATCCGAACCGGCATCTAGACCCATGGAGAGGCTTTTTATCGACCATGTTGGGCCGTTCCCTCGCTCTGGTCGGGGAAACCAATTTGCGCTTGTTTGCTCTGACGGTTTCACCCGGTTTAGTTGGATTTTCCCCACCAGCCAGGCTACGACCAGTTCCGTCATAAAGTGTCTTAATTCCATCTTTTCATCTTTTGGGCCATGTCAGTTCCTGGTATCAGATAATGCCAAGTGCTTTGTATCTCATCAGTTCCGTCAATTCTTATTTGATTATGCTATTTCGCATGTAACCACCACTCCCTATTTTCCTAACCCGTCTCTCGCTGAGCGAGTCAATCGTAATCTCCGTTCTGCTCTAATTGCTTTCCACTACGACGACCATTCCAAGTGGGATTCTAATTTGCATTGGCTCAATTTTGCTTTCAACACCGCCGTGCATGAGAGCACGCAAGCCACCCCTTTTTCGTTAATGTTTTCCTTTATGGCTAATTCTCCGTTGTCTAATCTGTGGAACCTGCACGATCTCCTTCCAGACAGTTTCACGCCCGAGGATATGATGGCGAAATTCGACAAGGCTAGAGAGAATATTAAGGTATCACATGACCAACTTGGTAAGCGACACAATGCCTGTCGCAAGCCAACTGATTTGGAAATTGGAGATGTTGTGTACGTCCGCAATTTCGAGCCCAAGGGCGTCAGTAATCTAGTTTCAAGCAAGTTGACCCCTCGTTTTAAAAGCCCGTGTTATGTAGAGGCATTCCTGACTCCCGTTACTCTGCTTATTAGAAACCCTAAGGCCAACAAAATTTCCAGAGTGCATCTGTCGCACATTAAGCGAGGTGGAGAGGTTTCTAATCAGGAAATGCTACCATAAATTTTGTAAACTGATTTTGTGTAATGTAGAGTATCCCTAACCTTCATTGAGGCCTTCAGGCATCTGTTCCTTCTGGAATTTTGAACTGGATATGAAAACTGTGCTGGGATACAAACTGTAACTGTTGGGTAATTCCCATTTAATGGTAAATTGTAAAATTGAAACTAAATTTTGATGTTTTTATAAAAGATGCTAGCATGTATGTTGGACTCGGTGGGAGACCTAACTCATGATATCTTGTATACATGATTCCTTGGGAATTTAAGTGGTCATTCCTCTACCGTAGCTCCTGCTAAATGTATAGTCATTCAACTCGCATATTATTGAAATGTACTACTAGTCTGTAAAAAGGTAAGCTTGTTAATGAAATTTTGTAAGAACGGATCTAGGTCATGGTCAGGATTTTCTTCATTTAAATTTAACTTTCTTTCTCTTTTATAAAATATGTTAAGAAGTAGTAATTTCTGTAAACCTTTTTGAAAAAAGATTAACTTCTGTTTTGTAAATGGCTGCCCACGCGTCGAATGATATCTGGCACATTGCTTCCACCTACTTCGTTTAAAGCGAACTACATTGGACTTACTGAAAAATTTACCTAACGTGTCTCGGACTATGAAAGCACTGCTGGTGCTGGTGTTCTGCATTTCTGAAGACTTATGGACACAGTGAAGCGGTTAACTAAGTGGTTTGCGAGGTGATCAATTATCCCTTCACTGATAATCTGACCGTGCACTCTTCCTAACCAAAACGATGCGGTTTCGTCCATCAATTGGAGTTTACTGGTGAACATTATCTTCTGGAAACATGCTTGGTGAATCGACTGGTGTTGGAGTACTGCCTATGACTAGGCATATTCGTGAACGGTGTTCACGCTTAAGGGAGGGAGACTGTTACGTGCATTGTCCGTTCCAACGTTTTTAAAATCCATCTTCCCTGTATTCTGGTGTTCCTTGATATTTTGAAACGACCGCCTGGTGACTATGTTCCGTTTGTGAACACGAGATGGCAACTACTATCGGACTTCGGCGCAGCTAGCCGTAGTTCCTTCTTCTTCATCACTAGAGTGTGTTGGTTGTGCCTTATAAACTAATCCTATTCGTGTCATATTTGAAGGCTATTATTTTCCTACGTCATGAAACAAAGGACAGTGTATACGTGATACCGCCAAATTAATTACTTAATAATCACATTGTTGATTGATGTGTCAAGCCTTGATTGGACAATAACTATTTTCATGAATGCAGTTCGGTATCTGACGTGTGATTCTCCGCCATCTTGTGGTCTTCATTGTCTGTCGTCTAAGAAGCAACTAGCCAGCTGGTGTGACAGAGTATCTCTTCGTGGGCTAGGGGGCATTGGCCCCTAGCTTTTACAAAATATGGATATCCGTAGGAAGGGAATTGCCTGAGCTCTTCAGGCTATTATTTCATCGTTTCGCCGTGAAGAGGAAGTACGAAATGAAAATCGCATCTCGATGCAGACCAGTGCTTGTGATACCAAAACGGCGCATGGCTGGGTAGGCCATTTTCAGGCAATTTAGTGCCGTATAATATTTTATTTAAATTATGTGTTAATTATTTTATTTTCATTGTGTCTCCACAGAGAAGTTAAGGTACGTTGTTATTTTTTTATATTTTATTATGGGAACTCCAATATTGGCCTTGCATGTAAGTTGTGATGCTGTGTTTTGTTTCGCCTGGTAGGCTAAATATTTTTAATGTTTTAATAATGTTACCAGATATATATTAATTTTGTTATTTTTCTTCGTACCTTCTGGAGACACATTTCTAGTTTATTTTACGTTTTAAATTATTATTTATTATCTTTTGGCAATCTTGGGATTGGCATATTATTAATCTGTCTTACGATCCGATGCTCCAGCCTCATGTTAATAGTATTTAGACGTAATTGTTTTCTTCCTTTCTTTCTGCTGATTTTAAAATTTAATAATGCTAATTGTTTGCCGTAATTCGATCGGACATGCGGTCTCCTGTTTTTAGTGGCCATGTTTGTTTTTGTTTTGCCGAAATGCATTCCGGTCTCGAGGTCAGTCTCTTGGCGCCGACCGCGAAACTCAAACGTGTTGTGGTGATAGCTTAATATGTTTTTTATTAACCTTATTGGTTTAACCTTATATTTTTGGTGAATGTTCTTGTGTTTTTCTTAGTCACGAATATCGGGAATTTCTTAATTGATCATATTTTATTTTATTAATTTAATTTTAAGTTTTTTTTCGTTTTATGACGTGGCCTGGATCTCTGCATGTCGGATCGGTATTGCATTCCCTTGTAAATTATCAAGCCCGTTCTCATTTAATTATGCCTGTATTTTCTTTTTTTAATCTTTGGGCTTTAACATTTTAATTTTAATTTAATTCTTTTCATTTGTTTGCTTTGCGGTCTCTTGCCTTCTTTGTAATTTATGCTGGCTGATGCATGTTCTGTTTTCTGGTGGAGGAGTTTTTTGTTAAATTTTAACATGAAATTTTATTTTAATTTTTTAAGCAACTGTTGTGGCATCATTTCGTCGGCGACAATTCCATTAGTTGTTGGGGGGTGTCTGTAGAATAGCCTGTGCGTTCCCCTTCTCCACCTTCCTTCCACCCCTTTGGGTGTTTTTCTGTTGGGGCATGTCTTCTGGAGGTGATTTTGCTGTGGAAGCGAGGCGGACCTCTAAATAAAAGGTAAGTTGGCCCATCCACGCTGGCCATCCACGTGTCAATAATAATATAGATTTTTTTACTAGGAATATTCTACTATAGAGAAGTTTTCCTTCAACCCAAAAAAAACTCTACTCCTCCACACATTTTTGTCTTCAGCATCTTCCTCGGTTAAGCCTCTGGTAGCCACGCTTCTCTTTACACCATCCATACACTGTTCTCTTGGTTTACCCCGTTTCCGTTTGCCTTCAGCTTGCCAATGTAACATTACATTTGGAATTCTACTCTTCTGCATCCTTTTCACATGTCCAAACTATTGTTGTCTTCTTTCTTCAACCTCTCCTAGTATTTTTTTTTACCTGCTTAATTTCCCTGATTCTCATATTTCTAATTTTATCCAATCATGATTTTCCTGTCGCCCTCCTCCAATAGTCCATCTTTGTTATTAATAATTTGTTTGCTTGCTGTCTGTTTAACGTTCAAGTTTCTGCTCCATATAACAAAATACTTTGTACCAATGAACTGTCAATACGTTTCTTAGTGTTGCTTAAAATATTTCTGCTCCATAAAACGGAATTTAATGCTCCAATTGTTATCCTAGCCTCACTTACTCTTTTCTCAATTTCAGAAAAAATTAATAATAAATTATGGTGAAATCTAGCAGCAGCACTGGTACAGGATGGACAGAAGAACGCAAGAAGCAACACAGATAGTTCATGAAGAGATTTTAGGAGAAGAAGATGAAAAACGTTATCAAGCCAGCTAACACGTTGCAACTTGCTGTACAGTATGAATGGGTATAACGAAGAAAGAATAAAGAAAGAATAATAAAAACGCAGCAGAATGCCTGGCAATGAATAGGAAGGGACTGGTTGAGAAATTGGAAGCCAAGGAAAGGAAAAATCCCGAGGAAGATCTTAGGGCCGTTGAGAGACGATGGTGAATACAGGAGACGGCATAACAATGAGCTGTACCATCATGTAGAAAGGATATCTCAAGTAATTCGGAAGAGAAGACTATCTTTCTATGGCCACTTAACTCGTATGAAACCCAAGAATCGCCAATCGGATATTTACCTATTTTCTTAGTAAAAGAACCAAGAGCACTTGGTTTTGTGAGGTAGACAAGGATTTGCAAAACGTAGGGATCACCTACGTAGACATTATGGAACGTGATCTTTTGAAGGGAAAGCTTGGAGCACACCACCAATTCCAAGAAAAAGCGAAATTAAAAACCGGCAAGAAGTGGTCTCATGAAAGAAGGGAGTTTCACAGGCAGCGAATGCGTGAACACTGGGCTATGATCAAGGCCCAAAGACGGAAACAGTTGAAATGACGCTGTCCAAAGCTGGCCTAGCGAAGAAACAATAATAATAATAATTATAATAATGATAATAATAATAATAATTATTATTATTAGTATTCTTATTATTAATTATGATTAATTAATTATAATAACTATTTCAGATAACACAGTTCCAGAGGTAATAACACGGATGTCACCCCCACTAGGTACATGGATTGGTGACCCTTTAAGTTAGGTACCACCACAGTATTAATAAAAGATTGCAGGCCAGATCTGGTGCAGGTCCTTCATGGCGTGATGAGTATGAAATTATTGGCAATGACGTCAAAAATACCCAGTCCCTGAGCTAGATCAATTATTCATTCTAAGTTAAAACCCACGACCCAACAGGGAATTGAACCTGAGCCCCTTTTAATCTAAAGCTAGTAAGCCACGAAGGCGGATATCGTGTAACTTGATTACTACTGTTTGTCACAAGGATAGCGCCTTGACAGCAGGCAAACAACACATCTTGCTCACAAATGTCCAGACGACAATCGCGCTGATGAATTGCATAGTACTGTACTCGTACTTGGCAGAGACAACCACCAAGACGCTCGATCAAAGTTGGGATTGTGCTCCGCAGAATGCAATGAGAAAGCTAGAGCGACATCGTTTGAATGCCCTCGCGGGTGGAGGACTCATTTAAGCGGCATTTCGAGGTTGTGTGCGACCTGACTCTGAGGCCAAATAGTTGAGATGTTCTTGGCTTGTTCGAACCATATTAAAGATGGAGTCACCTCCAATACGAGTGGAAGCCAATACTTTGCCATATCTCGCAATTCAGTAAGATGAGTATTGGAATTGACAGAACTAGTCTGGACTTTATACGACTGACGAACTGTCAGGATATTCTTCAATTTCTTATAAAAGGTGAAAATTACACATTCCGCCGAAGTTCATTATTGTGTTTGTAACGCGTAGTTACTGCTATACTTTCGAGGATTCCGCTACATTTTCTTCCACATACTATTCCCGTTTATTCGGGTTTGGGTCCACCTCGTGGCGAAGTGGTTAGTATTCTCAGATGTGACCATGCAGATCCCGGATCATTCTTTGTCCTGCCGCAATATATAATTCTGGTCTGAATGCTAGAACATGGTACACTCAGCCTAGTGAGGCGAAACTGATAACATGTGTGTTCGATTCCCAAATTAGTCCTCCTAGAAGTAGTTTTCCGAGTTTTTCTCACTTAAACTTGAGGCATATGTCGGGATGGCACATAAATTAAGGCAATGCCCACCTTCTACCAAATCCCAGGCCCAATTATAAATGCATATTAGGTTACTGGTATAGCCATCATAAAGACACAGGTTATTTGAGAGATCTCACGCACACACATACACCCCATTACACGAGGCTAAATGAACTCGATGTCGCAAAGCTCTTAAATCAATGAACAACAGGTTTGGGAGTGATATTAAATGTGACTCTACGTAGGAATCGATTTTATGGTCGGGTTGCCTTCCTGACGCTAACAGCAAGAAAATAATTGATCGGAAATGAAATTGAAAGAAGATGAACTTAGGGCAAAAGCTTGGAACGAAGTGGCCGTGGCCTACCAGAAAGTACTGTCCCGACATTTGACCGAGCTGAAGATGGAAAACCACGGAATACCACTTCAAAGACGGGCGACTGGGGGGTTCGAACACACTCATTTAATAATATATTCCGAGTCCAGAGATATCTTAGCTTGGTTGGTTGTTTCCTCAGTTTAGGGGCATCGACAACACGGCCATGTAGTCCCGTGTACTTTGGGTGTGTGTAGAATCTGTTTGATAACCGGTGTTAATTGTGCTGGCTGTATTAGTGGGTGTATCTTCTTTTAAATTCAAGTAACGACTGTAGATTTTGAATTTTCAAGTAGTTCTTACTTTTGCCGCCAAACGCCACCGTCAATGACTACTAGTTCAGAACTTTGTTACTAGATGCCACTGCAGTTGGCTCCTGGCGACGAACGTTTGAACCTAAGAGCGTTGGTCAAATTTAACCTATAATTTAGCATCACACTAGTGTAACTAGTGGAAGGTTCTTTAACATGCCATAAATCTATGACATGGGATCCCCGGCTTTACTTCCCGTCCAAAGGAAGGCATACTGAGGGATTTTTAACACTCTTAAAAATCCGATGACTTCGGCCGGGTTTGAACCCGTGATCTTCGGCATAGAAGCTCAGCATGCTACCACCTACGCCATCGAAGCCGAAGATATCTTAGCTTTTTAGCACCCTTAGTTGGTCAACTCAGTCTTTCAGTAAATCGAACTACTGTAGTTAGAAGAGATTCGGCACTGTTGATCGATAAATTTGTCAACTTACGGACTATAATGGTCCTAATGATGTACCCAAGTGAACTTTGGTACAGGCCTCAAACCCGCATTAGTTTAACTCAAGAAAACCAAGGAAATATACAGTTTGGTAGAAATTTAAAAGAACCGAAAGGGTTAATGCTAAACGAACGTCTAGATGACGCATAAAGCAATAAAGATTAGAGTTGAGCAAGATGGCACAGCTGCATATGATGTCATTGCTAGTGATGCAGAAAAGAGTTGACGCTCGATTATAAATAGGACCTCATAAAATTTCCATTCACGACGAAGACAGCAGATGAAACAGAGAAGTACGAACTCAGCGATAAAATGGCTACGCTGCAAGCAGGAAATTAGCTAAAATTATTGATATTGGCTAAAATATGCAGTATTATTAAAGGATCTTTCCACAGATAACACTTATTTTGGAAGTTAGAATTTTAAGAATGATAAAAGTTTCTAAGAGTTATGCCTAACGGAAAAGCTATGTCAGCAATATATTAAAGGGACTTCACCGACTCTCGAAGTGGGAGTAAGGCAAAAAGAAACGTCTACCCACGCGATTGGAGGAACGATTTAAATTAATTAAAGTAGGTTCTCACGATGCGATTGTTAAATAATAAACAGACTTAAAACGTTTAGATTAAAGGCTGTAAGATGATATATTTTTCATAAAAATACCACGGTTGGTTTGGGAGATAATTTCAAGAAGGAGGCCATTTTGATTTATTTTTCGTAAATCATATAAATTGAGCCTGTTAGCCAGAGGAAGCAGGCAGTTTAAGAGCACTCCTGAGCGGAGGTGCTGGATCGCATTCAGTTTTCGGACAGACCGAGAGGGGGCGTGACGCTGGATCATCGAGGGCAGTTTCATTCAGTCTACAACCCATGCAGTAGCGTGTGGTACCGTTCGCAGTCAATCAGTCGACCACGAACTTATGAAGGAAGCCGTGCTGTTCCGCAATAGTACTCAGTTCCACAACGAACCTTTGTAAGTTCATGTGTTGGTCGTCACACTTCAGCTCACGATTTAGGAAGGATGCTGGATCGCAGCTTGAGACCATTAAGTACAGTATACTCACCGTAACAGAACCTACGGGTCATCGTGTCGTTACTTAAAGTTGATCACTATAGCGCCTGGCGTTCGATCAAGTAAAATTCGCGACGAAAATCAGTTACATAGCGTCGAGTGAAGGAACACTAATACTGTCAAAAGTGCGGGCCAGTATTATTAAATACGCAAAGCCGAAAGTATACAGAAAGACGCGAATTAAGAGTGATAGTTACGGAACATTACATTTTGAAAAGACAATATTTAAAAATTATAAATCGGTGTCTCAGGGACACGAAATATAAATCCACTACATCAAAGAAAGACAACATAAACAGCGAATCCTAGAAAGAAATAGTACCAACGATTATTAATCACGAGGTATATGTGTAGAGACCTAGGAGACTGCGGGTTCGATACTCAAGACAAAGCATCCAAAAATACGAGATAAACAAGCTAGGAACTATATCAGTAGAACGAAGAAAGATCACGAAACGAGTAAGGGTGAACACGAGGAACATTTATATTCAGGAAGAAATAGGATCGAGTGAGCAGGAATGCGGATTAGAGACTTTCACGGAGAACAGGAAATCAGGAAAATCGGTAAACAAGGAAGGAGCCAATTAGCACGTCCAAAGCAGAAACGCGAGGTATCGTCAGGAACCAACCAATGCGAGAAATCAGTGCCAAAGCTTTGAGATATGGGTGTGTGCTAGAAGAAAAAGTGTTTTATTGTTAAAATTTCTATAATGTCAGCGTGTTACAATATGTTTTTAAGTGTCATGAAAATTATAAATAAGTGTAGTGTAGAAATGTCAGAAAAAAAAGTGTTGAAATGGAAGACTAAGATATCCAGACGATGGGTGAATCTGTCTGGGAATGGAGTCGTTGCCTGGGTGAGTTGATGAAACATTATTAATATGTCTTTGTGTTGTACTGTGCTAATATCAATTGAGACATTCGTCGACTAGGGAGTTAGACGAATGACTCATTGAAAATATAAATATGCCTCGGTGGAAATAAAGCATTATTGGGATTAGTTAAAATAAAGAAATAAAGCCCGGTAACGAAATATGTGATAAATAAAAAAATGAATTTGAAAGAAGGAATAAAGTAATGGTTCAAATGGCTGAAATTATTGCCTAAATTATGAGTTAAATACGCACCATAATAAATATAAATCAAAGAGATAAGTTAAATAAAAAGGGTTAATTTGTATATCAAATAACAGATGCCAAGAGAATAAAATGTTGTAACAAAATTGAGTAAACAATGTGAATAATAATAATACAAGTAATAATAATCAAAACGGGAATAAAGTTATATTAAATGATCCGTGTCTAGAAACTCAAAGTAAAAATTCGAGCGAGTAATAATGTGTTAATAAATTAAAGAAATGATGAATATCCAAGAACGAATGTATTACCTGTTAGGCCACTGTGCCATGGTTGTAAAATTAAATTGTAGGAATGCCGAAATCAGGCTATTGTTGTAAAGTATCCAAGCAAGTTGCATTGCTGTAAGGGCCAATAAAAATGATAAAGTATAGTAAAGTTGAATATAAATATGCGTTAAGCCAAAATAGATTGATTCGCGAGATGGAGAAGTAGTAAAAATCGTCGAAATGCGTGGAGGTAAATTCCCACTGACTATATTATAGAAGCCTCGTATATTTTTGCCTAATGAATCGTCGTATAGTGTTGTATCGTGGAGGTATAAATTCTCACTAAAAGTTTAATGAATCGTCGTATAGTGTTGTATCGTGGAGGTATAAATTCCCACTAAAAGTAGAATGAATCGTCTTATATTGTTGTATCGTGGAGGTATAAATTCCCACTAAAAGTTAAATGAATCGTCGTATATTGTTGTATCGTGGAGGTATAAATTCCCACTAAAAGTTGAATAAATCGTCGTATATTGTTGTATGTAATTCCCGCTGTAGGATAAATATCCCAGCTAGGTATTGTTGCAATATGATATGCATTGTTGTCGTGAGGCATTGTTGAAATGAAGTATTGTTGTAAGAGGCATTATCAGCGTCGTGAAAAGGTTATAATAATAAACTATCGTATAGCCTCTCCGAATAAAAACTTCAATATCCTGGGAACGAAAGAATAATAATAATAATAATTGGACGGAGTAAATATCCGTATTGAAGTGAATTTTAAATCTTGGAAACTTTATGGTTAGAAGCTACTCTGGCATGAATGCAGTAAGTGTCGGCCAGCTATCGTAAATCTTATTGTCAAGCACCACAGGAGGAGGGGACAACTTGTGTTGACGACCTTGCCCTTGTGGGGTGAAAGATGAAACCTCTTAATGAGTCCGGCCGTAAACTAGGGGCGCGCCGAGAGTAATGGAAAGGAAATTATTACACGGAAATTATAATTTTTAAAACGAAGATGCAAGTAAAACAAATTGTAGAATTGTTGTTATGGGGATGAAAATGTCATCCCAAGTCAAGGTTTAAAAGGCGATATAAAAGATTGACGGAATGGTCAAAAATACACTGTTGATAAAGAAAATTCCTTCTTTCATGAATAAATAAATAACGGGTTAAGAAATAATGGAACATTGTTATAAATAAATATCCCACAGTAATAAACAGTACAATGCACAGTACAGCACAGAACAAAATCACCTAGATGCATGGAGGGTAACTGGAGAGTTACGAGTTCGATCAACAGACATGGCATGTTTTTGTACAGCATGGTATTATGTTTAACATCTAAGGCTTTGAGAAGAGTTGTTTTGAAGGTCCAAAGGACTAAATAAATGTTGAATAAACAGATATTAAAGTAACATAAATAGTAAAGAAACCCTGAAGGGTAAATTGAAACGAATTTAAATATCCAAAATCTTGGAGAAAGTATTAGATTTAAATGATAGGCGCGCTCGACGCCTAAGTGAAATAAAATTTAAATAAATATTTATGATTTAATTTAAGCAAGACAAAGTATCCGCGAAATTTCACAGAACAATGAAATGACATTACAGTGAATTTTAGTGATTCTAGACGTGAATCTATTTTTGTGAAATGAATACTACTTGAAGAGACAATCCCAAGTGAGTTAAATTTTATATGTTTTTGAATTGATTATTTTTGTGTGAAACTTGAAAAGGAAATTCCAATTGATTTTCTTTTTGTGGTTTACATGTTTTGAGTGAATTGATTTTTCTTTTATTGAATAAATAATTATTTTAAATTATAATGTTGAGTTTCTCCTAAAATCTTGTCAACCTTATTGTGCCTACATATCAGATGTTAAGTCAGGGTAGAGGGAACGTAACGCGCCCCGAACCGCAGTAGCCAAGCCGAGGTCTGACTGAGCATCCTCCGTTAAAACGGGTACAATGAGGAGCCACTGACATCTGAAAGCTGCAAGCTGCAACTTGCTGAAACCTTGTGACAGATACAAGCGTCCTCAACTCCGGTGAGCACCAACCTCATGCCATACCCAGTACTCGATCACCACCCTCATGCCATACCCAGTACCCGAGCACCACCCTCATGCCATACCCAGTACCCGAGCACCACCCTCATGCCATACCCAGTACCCGAGCACCATTCAATCGAATATAACAATAATAATTATAATAATAATAACAAGATGTTCAGTAAGGAACATATAGCCTACTTTTTTCCTAAGTGCATGGGTATTGTTATAACACTTTGTCCTCTTCAACGAGTATGATTGAATGTTGGTTATAGTAGCTTGTTGAAATACAACGTGCTAGACTGATATTGAGCATGAATATGAGGTGCCCTTTGCTAGTGCTAACTCTGTAAAATATGTCATTCAATTCGGTTTCACCGTATTTGAATTGATATGGAGAATCGATTTACACACATACATGGCCACCATCTACAAACTATTGGGCTGATGACCTTGTAGTTTAGTCGAAAGACGCTCGCTATATGAATATATATTGTTGCAAAAATTGGTAGAGATCGGACGATTAGGTTAGTCGTAATTTGATTTAAGCTTTGAACATTTTGGAGGTCGCCATTACGTTTCCGTCAAGTTGGCGGCAATATGAAACATGACACTGAGGTGCCCTTTGCTAATGCTACCTATGTACCAAATTTTGTTCAATTCGGTTTAACCGTGTTTGAATAGATAGGGGAATCGATTTGCACACATGCATGGCCGCCATCCGCAAATTATTGAGCTGATGACCTTGTAGTTTCGTTTAAAGATTCTCCATACACAAAGGTATAACGTTGAAAAATTTGGTAGAGATCGGATGATTAGGTTAGTCGTAACTTGATATCAGCTTTGAATATTTGGGTGGCCGCCATTACGTTTCCGTCAAGATGGCGGCGATTTAAGACATGACACTGACGTGCCCTTTGCTAGTTCTACCGTTGTACCAAATTTCGTTCAATTCGGTTTCACCGTGTTCGAATTGATAGCGGGGACAGACATTCAGAATACACACACTCACACACTCACACACACACAGACAGTCACACACATTTTGGCCCTGTGTAGATCTCATGAGTGTACTTTCATTTTTTGCAAAAATCGAAAGTAGGCTAATACTAAATGAACCGATTCAATTATCGGCACTAAGTTGTAGATCCTATCGCAAGGACTACTACATTCTGAATTCAGAGCATATGTTTGGTGTGGAGACGCCCCACAATGCATCAGTGCTATGAACACTACCCTGAAGTTATTATAATGTTGCCCTAAACCCTTGAGATGCCCCACAATACATCAATGCTATGAACACTGCCCTGAAGTTATTATAATGTTGCCCTAAACCCTTGAGACGCCCCAGAATGCATCAATGCTATGAACACTGCCCTGAAGTTATTATAATGTTGCCCTAAACCCTTGAGACGCCCCACAATGCATCAGTGCTATGAACACTGCCCTGAAGTTATTATAATGTTGCCCTAAACCCTTGAGACGCCCCACAATGCATCAGTGCTATGAACACTACCCTGAAGCTATTATAATGTTGCTCTAAACCCTTGAGACGCCCCACAATGCATCAGTGCTATGAACAATACCCTGAAGCTATTATAATGTTGCTCTAAACCCTTGAGACGCCCCACAATGCATCAGTGCTATGAACACTACCCTGAAGTTATTATAATGTTGCCTTAAACTCTTGAGACGCCCCACAATGCATCAATGCTATGAACACTACCCTGAAGTTATTATAATGTTGCCCTAAACCTTTGAGACGCCCCACAATACATCAGTGTTATGAACACTACCCTGAATGTATTATAATGTTGCCCTAAACCCTTGAGACGCCACACAATGCAGCAGTGCTATGAAAACTACCCTGAAGTTATTATGATGTTGCCCTAAACCCTTGAGACGCCCCACAATGCATCAGTGCTCTGAAAACTACCCTGGAGTTCTTGTAATGTTGCCCTAAACCCTTAGAACATATAGCAATAATAGCATTCGGTAATCCGCTGCCCTCTTCAGCGTGAATGCAATGAAATACTCTTTTTTTAAATGAAACACTTCACAGAGCAACTAATTGAAAAGTAAAAGTTCAATATTCCGAGCTTTGGATTTAATTT
Organism: Meconema thalassinum; assembly: GCA_946902985.2. Lineage (NCBI taxonomy): Eukaryota > Metazoa > Arthropoda > Insecta > Orthoptera > Tettigoniidae > Meconema > Meconema thalassinum. The sequence goes on from OX336393.1 coordinate 489,394,773, forward strand.
ACGATATAAAACAAAGTTTGTATGGCGAACTGTTGAAGGCTACTCATACAAGTCCTGTTACAAATGATGTGTTATTCGCTAGCAATATTCCATCCTTGTCTGAAATTGAAATATTCCAAACAGCAAAACGTGTTGAAAAGCAACTAAACATGGGAATTAATTTACACTTGACGAAGTACAACGAAATTACCACTAAATATAACACATAATTTATTTATGTATTCGGCATAACACCTCTCAAAAGTTTTGAAATTTATTGTTTTACAAATACTAGAGCACGGAAATCGTTTAACAATACCTGACATCCTACTGCTTGGAGGAGTGCATTGCATGCTTATTCTAACACAGGGGTACCCAACCTTTTTTTAACTAAGGGCCTATGGCACTCCGGGGGGTTTGAGGGGTATGGATGTTGTTTTTTGTTTAATATAAGTGCAATATGGTGAGTTTTGTGGCTGTCTGAGCTTAGTTTTCTTAGCATTGTGGCCATTTTCTATATTTATTTGTAGTCATCATCATCATTTATTGCATTAAACAAGCCATTGAGGCCTACAGCAGAATAACAAAAGAAAAAGATAAATATTACAAATATTACAAAAACCAAAAAATATTACAAAGGAAACAAGATGTTCAATAAAGAACATATAGTCTACTTTCTCCTAAATGCATGGGTATTGTTATAACTCTTTGTCCTTTTCAAGGAGTATAATTGAATGTTGGTTGTAGTAGCTTTTTGAAATACAACGTGATATACGGATATTAAACATGAATATGAGGTGCCCATTGTTAGTGCTACCGTTGTACAATATTTCATTCAATTCGGTTTCACCGTGGTTGAATTGATATGATGAATCGATTTGCACACATACATGGCCGCTATCTGCTAGCTCTTAGGCTGATGACCTTGTAATTCTGTCAAGAGATACTTCCCACAAGAAGGTATGCTCTTGAAAAATTCGGTAGAGATCAAATAATCAGGTTGGTCGTAATTTGATTTAAGCTTTTACCTTTTGGGCGGCCGCCATTCCGTTTCAGTCAAGATGGCGGCGATATAAAACATGACACTGAGGTACCTCTGCACCGAATTTCGTTCAATTCGGTTTCACCGTGTTTGAATAGTAAGGGGGAATCGATTGGCACACATGCATGGCCGACTTCCGCAAATTATTGGGTATATGACCTCGTAGTTTGGTCAAAAGATTCGTCTTACATAAAGGTAAAAGTTACAAAATTTGGTAGAGATCAGATAAATAGGTTGGTCGTAATTTCAATTAAGCTTTGAACATTTGGGTGGCCACCATTACGTTTACGTCAAGATGGCGGCGATTTAAAACATGACACTGAGGTGACCTTTGCTAGTGCTATCTCTGTACCAAATTTAGTTCAATTCCGTTTCACCGTGTTTGAAAATATAGGGGGAATCGATTTGCACACAAACATGGCCGCCATCCGCAAATTATTGGACAGATGACCTCTTAGTTAGGTCAAAAGATACTCCACACACAAAGGTATAATGTTACAAAATTTGGTAGAGATCAGATGAATAGGTTGGTCGTAATTTGATTTAAGCTTTGAACATTTGGGTTCTTCAGATGCACGGACGGGGACACCACAGCAGCTAAATTATTTTCTTCATGTGTCGCCCGACGCATCGCCGCAGGAGGCAGGCGAATTGAAAAGGGGGGGGGCAGACAGACATTCAGAGTACACACACTCACACACACACAGACACACAATTTTTGGCCCTGTGTTGATCACATAAGTCTACTTTCATTTTTTGCAAAAATAGAAAGTAAGCTAAAAATATTACAAAACACAAAAACAGATCCAATAAAAGGAAAGTCAGTCAATCATAAGAGGAGGTATTTGCTGTAGATGGCACTCCATCTTTTCCGGTCTCTAGCATCATCCTCCACAGCTGTCGGTTCCAATTCTTGAAGGATCGTCGTCACTCGTTCCTTCCATCGTGTTCTCGGCCGTCCTCTCGGGCGTTTTCCCGTGGGTTGAGATTGGAGGACTCTAGGGATCCGTCCGCTCGTAAGATGTGTCCAAACCATTGTTACCGCCTCTGTCCCAATATTCGTCCAATGTGTGCCTTTCCAAACCTCTGGTACAGGGCTTCTTTCTTTCTTCTCTCCAATTTACCTTCCATGTTATTGTAGACAGGTCCATATAACTTTCGAAGTACCCTTCTTTCAAAAGCACATATTGAATCTTCTGTCGTTGCTGATGTCGCCCAAGTTTCACAACCGTATAAAAGTGCTGGTTTCACCAGTGTCGTGTACAGATGGACTTTGTTCTTCTGAGATATCAGACGAGACTTGAAGATATTGTTCGGACTAAAGAACACACGATTAGCAATTGTTATGCGTTGATGTACTTCTTTTGTCACTTCACTTTTGTTGGTTAATATTGAGCCCAGGTACTTGAACTCTTCAACTCGTTCGAAGGTATGTCCATCTACAACAATGTAAGGAGGGAGAACTCGACGACGTGATACTCCAAGATATTTAGTTTTGTGCACGTTCTCCTCCACTGAAAATAAATATAAATCATCATCATCATCATCATCATGTTTTTCAGTCAAGCGACTGGTCTGCCCCTACAATGAGTCTTTTCCACGTTGTTCGGTCTTGCACTGTCCTTTTGATCACTTCATAACTTCGTAGGCCAGAGCTAACTAGTAAAGATCTCATGAAAGTGTTCCGTGGCCTCCCGCGGGGGCGTTTTCCAGGTATTTGGCCTTCTAGTATGTCGATCATTAGCCCACCATGTCGTAACCTGTGGCCAAGCCAGGTGGATCTCCTTCTGTATATCTGGCGGATCATTTGACGTTTTACATTTATTCTATCCAGCACCTTTGTGTTGGTCATTTTCTCTACCCAGCTGATATTTTCCATTCGGTGCCAACACCACATCTCAAACGCTTCTAGTCGTTTAATGTCACCTCTATTCATTGTCCAGGTCTCACTGCAGTACATTGCAACTGGCTATATGTAAGTCTTAACCAGTTGTTTTCTAAGGCTGAGGGACATCGAGTGTTGACAAATTAGAGAATGCTTTTCACGGAATGCCTGCTTAGCCATGGCTATACGGCTCCTGATTTCAACTTCACATCGTCGGTCTTCTGTGAAGATCTGACCAAGGTATTTAAATCGACTGACCTGATGTACTGGTTCTTTATTTATGGTTATATTTAGTTGGTGTTGATGCTTACTTATTACCAGAATCTTGGTCTTCTTAAAATTGATTTTCATTCCGTATTCCGTAGCTGTATCATTTAAACATTGCAACATATTTGTTAATGTATGAGTATTTACTGCAAGTAATGCCAGATCATCACCAAATTTAATATTCTGGATAAGTCTTCAACCAACTTTCACTCCCATATTAGATTTAAATATTTTCAATAAATCCCTTTAAAATAGAAGTGCGATGATACTCAATGCACTCAGACAGCATGAATGACAAGAGTGAGTATTTATGTTCATTTGACACAATTAATAATCAAATTGTCAAGTTCATGATAATTTAGGTAGTTTAGTGCGACGACTGGAACTTGTTTCAAAGTTTTGGCGACACGGCGCGGGCTGGACAAATTAGTCTCGCGGGCCGGTGGTTGGGCACTCCTGTTCTAACATATTGCTAATAATGATGTTATTAGTTAGCCTACACGGTACGTCCCTTGAAGGAAAAGGAAAATCCTTTCATAGAAAAGAGGAATTCGCGTGCAACGCAGTACTATGACCACTGTTACCTCACCCGGCCCTTCACCCCATATACTTTACATGGAAGGTTCAAAGAGTGGCCCTCGCTATTAAAATACACCGCACAAGACTGCCAGGAACTTAAGCATGGGATGAGTTTACACTGAATTGTTTTAGAGATGCCTCAGGTCTGAGCCCCTTGGTCAACGACCTTCCGATGACCCAACTTGCCCAATTTTCATATCGGCAGGCAATGGACCTCTGCGATTGTCTTGCTTACACCGTTGTAGTAAATGACTGCCCCCTTACGATCTGAGCCCGAAGCTTTTTAGCCTGTTGTCAATTTTTTTAAAATAGGCTTATGAGATCACCTTTTGTCCGTGTGTGTGTGCATGTGTGTGTGTGTGTGTGTGTGTGTGTCTGTGTGTGAGGTGTGTGTGTGTCCCCCCTAATAAATTCTAAACGGCTGGATTGATTTCAATGAAACTCGGTAAGTTCATAGCATTATTCCGGGCGACCCCGACCGAGCCCTTCAAATTTAGTTACGTCTCACCAATCCAACATGGCGGCTGTGCGAATTATTTCACCAGCATTCAATATCTCCGAAACTATTACCGATATCACCCTGGAATTTTTTGCGTGTAATAAAGGGAACTACTAGAAGTTCACCTATGTGACTCTTGAAAAACTGGTAACTACAAAACCAACATGGCGGCCAAGCGAAGTTGCGACATTTAAATAGACGTTTCTCGCGATTTAACCAACCAAACGCAATAAAATTTGGTACAGTATATGTTTATATACTTTGTAATGCACCGACATCTAACTTCGTTCAATTCTTTACATAACCACAAGATGGCGGCTGTGCGAAATATTTCACCGGCATTCTATATCTCTGATACTATTAGCAGTATCACCCTGAAATTTTGTACGGAGATAAAGGGCACTGCTGGGAGTTCACCTATAAGATTTTCAAAAACCGGTTAACTACAAAACGAACATGGCGGCCAAGCGAATTTGAAAATTTAAATAGACTTTTCTCGCGATTCAATGTTCCGAACGCATTGAAACTTGGTACAGGAAATGTTTATACATATTGTAATGCACTGGTATCTAATTTATTTCAATTGTTTACATAACCTCAAGATGGCGGCTGTGCGAATTTTAAAATTAAGTTTTTATTTCTTGTGTCGTAATTATGCGATCGAAGTGGAAGTTTGAATAATGAACCTACGCAATAATTTTCCTTTAATGGTACATGACTCTATGGCCTATACATTTAACAATCCAACATGGCGACCATCCGAAATATTTAGACGGCTATGAATATCTACGAATCTATTACATCAATCAAACTGAATATTTTTATGTTCATAGGGGCTATGAACATAAGTTTACCTATAACCTGGTGATCACAAATCCAACATGGCGGCAACGCGAAGTATAGATATTCACATGGACGTTTCTCGCAATTTAACCATCCGGGTGCAGTGAAACTTGGTACAGTAAATCCTTATATGAATATTAATCCACTGGCATCTAATATATTTCAATTGTTTCCATAACCACAAGATGGCATCTGTGCGTAATTTTAAACTCCAGTTTTTTTTACTTCTTGTGTCCTAATCATGCGATTGAAGTTTGAATGCTACACTACACAATAATCTTCACGTAACAGTACATAAATCAAGGACCTACATCAATAAAGTCCAACATGGCGACCATCCGAAATATTTAGTCGGTTCTCAATATCTACGAATCTATTACAGCAATCAAACTGAAATTTTGTATGTTGATAGTGGCAATTAACATAAGTAAGATATATGAAAATAGGCTGTATAGTTCATCACGGAATTACTTGTTTATACTGAGGAAGCGAGGTTCTAGCTGACGAAATTAAACTGCGTTTGTCCGATACGGTTTCGCCTTGAACCGACTTCGATACATAACAATATCTTCTCACCTAAAAATAATTAACTTATCGTCTTACTGAATTAGACTGAAGCCTCCGTGGCTTAGGCGGCAGCACGCCTCTCACCGCTGGGTCCGTTGTTCAAATCCCGGTCACTCAATGTGAGATTTGTGCTGGGCAAAACGTAGGCAGACAGGTTTTTCTCCGGGTACTGCGGTTTTCCCTGTCAACATTTCATTCCAGCAACACTCTCCACTATCATTTCATTTCATCTGTCATTCATTTAATCATTGCCCCAGAGGAGTGCGTCAGGCCTCGGCAGCCGGCACAGTTCATATCCTCGCCGCTAGTTACGGGCTCCATTCATTCCATTCCTGACCCGGTCGAAGACTGGAAACAGGCTGTGGATTTTCATTTTCATTTCTTAGTGAATTAGACTATAATATTTTGGAATTTCCTGCTGGTTTATTTAAGAACATGGTCTTTATATTTGCTGGGCTAGGACATTCTCGCTCACGCGCCCCGATAGTGACGGCTCAATTGCCGGCTGCCGCTGGCTCGTATATACGGCAGAATGCCATGCTTAAAATCAGTATCATGTATTTTTACTCACCATGTTTACAGTACATGCTGAAAATGTTCACCATCCGCTGCCAAACGTAATCGGCACCTCTTTGTGAAGTTTCTGTTTACTCCGGTTAATTAACGACCTTTACGTCTATTTTTATTGTTCACTGAACCTAATAAAATGCAAAAACATTGACCATTATGGCAACGGTAATTACTAATAACCGTGTTGACTGATAGTATTATCTTATTAAAACCGCCCAGTCAAACACTAAAGAAACGTTTAATTACATTACTAATCGCACATGTTTCGGTATTTCATTGTTACCTTCCTCAGCGTGATTGATATTAAATCTTAAAGTTATTGTTCCGTTTGAGGCGACAATTTGACCTACATCCTTTGCGCTTCTTCATTCTTCTGACAGCGACATCTTCTGTCACTACAGTTTTCAATCAAAATTATTGGAGTATTGACGTAGGCAGTTTATGAGGTAGTTCTCTTATTTTAATAGCATCATATTACTATCATTTTTTGTTACATGGTATTTAAGTATTTGCAAGCTTTTCCATTTTTGATTTAAAACAATTTTTGTAAGGATATCCATTTATATTTGGCTTTGTTAACTAGGTTTAAGATTTAATATCAATCACGCTGAGGAAGGTATCAATGAAATACCGAAACATGTGCGATTAGTAATGTAATTAAACGTTTCTTTAGTGTTTCACTAGGCGGTCTTAATAAGATATCACTGAACCTGTACGTTTGCATCTCTTAGCCAGTTGTTTTATTGTGATTGTGTATAGTGCTATAATGCCTGATGGTGAAATACGTACATAAAGTGTAGGAAATCGTGCGCTAGAACAAGACAAAAGTTTCGAGTGAAATTACCAAGGAGACCCATTCCTATAAATTGGACAATAAAACAACTGGCTAAGAGATTCAAACGTAAAGGTTCAATAAACAATAAAAATAGACGTTAATGTCGTTATTTCCTTACTGAAGCTAAATTAACCGTAGTAACCGGAAACTTCATAAGGAGATGCCGATTATGTTTGGCAGCGGATGGGGAACATTTTCAGCATCTATTGTAAACATGGTGAGTAACAAGTAGTTCCGTTAAGAACTATACAGCCTATTTTCATATATCCTGCTCACGTTAATTGCCTCTATCAACATACAAAATTTCAGTTTAATTGCTGTAAGAGATTCGTAGATATTGAGAACCGCCTAAATATTTCAGATGGTTGCCAGGTTGGATTTTTATTTTTGTACTATTATATTAAGATTATTGTGTACGTGTGGTATTCAAACTTCAATCGCATGATTAGAACACAAGAAGTAAAAACGAGATTTTAAAATTACGCACAGCAGCCATCTTGTGATTATGCGAACAATTGAAATAAATTAGATGCCAGTGGATCAACATTTGTGTAAGCATTTAACGTGCAACGTTTCACGGCACTCGGATAGTTAATTCGCGAGAAACGTCCATTTAAATATATATATACTTCGCGTCAGCGCCATGTTGGATTCGTGCTCACCAGGTTACTGAAAGTCCTAGAGGTGAACATATGTTCATAGTCTCTATGAATATAAAAATTTCAGTTTGGTTGCTGTTAAAGATTCATAGATATTGAGAACCGTCTAAATATTTCGGAAGCTCGCCATTTAGGATTGTTATATGTATAGGCCATAGAGTTATGTACCATTCAAGGACACTTATTGCCTTGGTTCATTATTCAAACTTTCACTTCGATCGCATGATTTCGACACAAGAAATAAAAACTTAATTTTAAAATTTCGCACAGCCGTCATCTTGAGGTTATGTAAACAATTGAATTAAATTAGATGGCAGTACATTACAATCTGCAATTTTATTTTTATTTTTTTTGTCTTGTAGCCTCCTGAGAGGCCGAGTGCAGGTCTTTCTAGTCGACGCCCGTGGGCGACCTGCGCGTCGGGATGAGAGATGGAATGGATGAAGATGAATGAAACTGGGCAAGGATGTGGAAGGAAGCGGCCATGGCCTGTCAGAAGGTACTGTCCCAGCATTTGCCTGGTGTTGAAAATGGGAAACCACGGAAAACCATTTCAAGGACAGCCGACGGTGGGGCTCGAACCCACGCGTCTACCGAGTCAGCAGAGAGCTTGGCCCCTTGACCTAACGCAGCGCTTTAGCCCGCGTAGCCACTACTGTCGGTATCTGCAAAATCATTTACTGTACCACATTTCACTGCGCTCAGAGAGTTAACTCACGAGAGAAGTATATTAAAATATTTCAAATTTGCTTGGTCGCCATGTTCGTTTTGTACTTCATAGGTTTATGAGTTATACATAGATAAACTTGTATCAGTACCCTTTATCACCGTACAAAACTGCAGGGTGATACCTGTAATAGTTTCGGAGATATAGAATGTCAGTGAAAAATTTCGCACAGCCGCCATTTTGAGGTTATGTAAACAATTGAACTAAATTAGACTCCTGTGCATTGCAATGTTTATAAACATTTGCTGTACCAAGTTTCATTACGTTTGGATAGTTAAATCGCGAGAAATGTCTATTTAAAAGTCTCAATTTCGGTTGACCGCCATGTTGGTTTTGTAGTCACCAGGTTTTTGAAAGTCTCATAGGTGAACTTCTAGTAGTGCCCTTTATCACCGTACACAATTTCAGGGCGATATCGGTAATAGTTTCGGAGATATTGAATGCTAGTGAAATATTTCGCACAGCCGCCATGTTGGATTGGTGAGACGTAACAAAATTTGAAGGGCACGGTCGAGGTCGCCGGGAATAGTGCTATGAACTTACCGAGTTTCACTGAAATCGCTCCAGCCGTTTAGATTTTATTAGGGGGAGACACACACACACCTCTCTCTCTCTCTCTCACACACACACACACACACACACACACGGTCCAAAGGTGATCTCATAAGCCTATTTTTTCAAAATTGAAAATAGGTTAAAAATGCATGATACTGATTTTAAGCACCGTACTCTGCCGTACATACGCGTGAGCGAGAATGTCCTTGCCAAGCAAATAAAAAGACCCTGTATTAGGAATGGTAATATAAATAAATATCTCATGGATTCTCCCTGAATTTAAATTAAGCGCAGGAGTTTGTTTGTAATTTTGTTCCACGTTTTGAATCAATAATTCTATTGTCTGCATCAACTTACTTCATCAGTTTTGGTTGCAATTAGTAACATTGTTTCAGATGTAATTAAATTTTTCAAATTCACGCAGCCGCCATCCAAAATTACTTTTGACAAGGTAATTTGAGATTTACCAAAGGGAGTTTAAGTGTAAAATAGCACCTCTGTATAACCTTCGTACAAATTCCGCATGTTTGTAAATGATCACATTCCTTCTTTATCCGTTCATAATTGAACATATTCATAGACTTAAACTGATCAGCCAAATGTTCTCATAGCAGCAGACTAGCAGAAGTACCCGCTCTTCGAACGGTCTTCGGTATTAATAACCTGACGTTATCAATTGAGCTACTGTTGCAATGGTTAGAGGCTTGTCATTCTTTCATAAGTTTATCAGAACGAAGTTAGTTTTCTGGGTATATCGCAGACACTGTTAATTTAAGGGCTATACAATGTGGCTTTCGGAGACCCTTTATAGACCTCCTAGTTTTGTGTCACACACTGAGAGGCGCAAAATATGCTTTGGTCGTCCTTCTAGGATAATTTTTATTTTTCGCCTATTTTAGCATATATTTTGAAAAGTTGTTCCTTATAACCACCCTTCTATGAGAAGTACGTTGAAGAGTTTTATAAATGATTGGTGTATTGACTCATGGTTACAATACCTAATTTTACGATGCTCCAAGCACCCAGACATGAATTATAGGTGTACATAAGCATAAAGATATATCAACCACAATGTATCAAACAAAATCATCTTTACGATGAACCCGTTTGTCGACAAAAGTATGATTAGTTAAAACGCGCTCTCGAACTAAATTCACCTAACGTGTACTTCCTGACGTGAAAATAATATTGAAAACCTCGCAGACAAAACGCAATATATGTCAAATGAAAACTGACCCTCACCGTTGTGGAAAGTCCCCAACCCCAGGAAGTCCCCTTTAATAAATTATAAAGGCTTGTGGTGCATGAAAATTCGGGATTTTTAGCCTCCAATGGCACAAATTCCCAAAAGCTGCAAAAAACACTATTCCAATCCAGGAATTTTTGAAATTAATATTGCTGTTTGGAGATATAATAGATCTTGTGTACAACATATCGCATATCGCACGTGTAAGTCACGTGTAAGAATTCTAGGGTACCCCTTGACCCCCTTAATCGCATTGTTGAATTTTACAGTACATGTTTGATTCCACGATAACCTTATAGCCACTTGCAAACTTTTACAGAAATTTAATAAATTGAGTGGCATTGCTTCTTACAGAAAAAGATGGAAAGTTGGAGGCCACCTCTTGTGATAGGCCTACTGTTGTCATGGTTACCGGCTTGCATTACTTCATTAGTTTCTTCTTGTTCTTCTTCTTTCGGATCGGCCAGCTAAGGACCACGACGTTCAACTTTTCTGCTTGGCGAGGGACTTGATGTTTGCCCAATATTCACGCATTCTCTGACTATGTTTCTCCTTTCTCTCTTTTGTCCAGATGATGCCGGTTTTCTTACAGGGTGGTCTGTCCTCAAACCTCTTCTGTTTAAGTATCTTTCTGAGATGTGATCGGCTTCTAATATCACTTTTCATTATCTTCAGTTCTTGGATGTCCTTGTTAACTACTGTTAGCGACGGTGCCACGCTTTTTCTATTCCCCCAGTAGTTGAAAAGCCGGTTGGTTAGTCATGTTGGGTTCATCCATGAGACATGTCCGTCGAAAGCCAGACGTCTCTTCCTGGCCTCATTTAGATTTTCTCAGTATATCTATATAGCTCCTGATTAGGTCGTCTTCTGTTCTCGTCATCTATTTATTAGTATATTAAATGAAATTAGTTTTCTGAGAATATGTCAGAAACGTGGTTTTAGAGCTTTAAGACGTAGTAGCTTCCGAGCCACCGAGGGGCTGAAAATGAGCTTTGCCTTGTCCTAGTACGCCATAATATAGCAATAATCTTAATAATAATTTAATAATATAGGGATAGGGATACAATAGACCTTTAGTACCACACCCGCACGTGTAAATCGCGTGAAGAAATTCAAGAGCATCCCTCGACCCCCTTTAGCCCCATTATATACGTATAGATGAATTTTACAGCTTATGTTGGTTCCGTGATAACCTTAGAGCCGTTTGCGAACGTTCACAGTAATGTAATAAATGGAATGGCATTGCATCTTACAGAAATAGATGGACTCCTGAGATTGTGTTGCCATGGTTACCGGCTTATATTCTTTCAATCATACTAATATATAACAAGTAGTTCCGTGAAGAACTATACAGCCTATTTTCATATATCCTGCTCATGTTAATTGTCTCTATCAACATACAAAATTTCAGTTTAATTGCTGTAACAGATTCGTAGATATTGAGAACCGTCTAAATATTTCATATGGTCGCCGGGATGGATTTTTATTTTTGTACTATTATATTATAGTACATTATGCAACGAGCCTATAATGGCTATAATTAAGACACGAGTATTTTTTATAAAACGAGCGTATGCGAGTTTTATAATTTCCATACGAGTGTCTTAATTACCATTATAGGCGAGTTGCATACGACTGTTTATGTTCGACGATAATTATAACTTTATTATATGTTTTAACATAAATATTAATAAATATCTGTTGAGAGTCAGCTACTGGAATTTTGTGATCACAGAGCGAGCGTTGGGTGTTATAGCTTCGTCTTTCAAGAGCTTTGAACGGCCGACGCATGCGCTCTGCCATATGCAGCCATATGTTTACATCAGCCGTCCCTCAGTAATATTGTCACCGCAGTCATTTGAAGACAATGCTCTGTGTAGAAATTAGTGTTAGTGATTTTAAGGTACTGTGCTATTTCTTGTCTCATATTCGCCAGTTTATTTACGCGAACTTATGGACGGTGGGTATTCCATGTCGGTAATTTATTATAGTTCGATGTTGTGTTTATGTCCGACATGTTGGATTTTGAGCGCATGCGCGAAATTATCGTTTCCTAATTGGTCAATGAACGAGCTCTGATTGGCTGGAGAAACTGTATCGTAATGAAAAACGGTGTTATAATGACCATCATTATGATACAGTTTTCAAACACATAATAGTGAGGGTCGAACATAAAGATTATTGTGTACGTGTGGTATTCAAACTTCAATCGCATGATTAGAACACAAGAAGTAAAAACGAGATTTTAAAAGTACGCTCACCAGCCATCTTGTGATTATGCAAACAATTGAAAGAAATTACATGCCAGTGGATCAACATTTGTATAAGCATTTAACGTGCAACGTTTCACGGCACTCGGATAGTTAATTCGCGAGAAACGTCCATTTAAATATTTATACTTCACGTCGCCGCCATGTTGGATTTGTGCTCACCAGGTTACTGAAAGTCCTATAGGTGAACATTGTCTCTATGAACATTAAAAAAATCAGTTTGGTTGCTGTAAAAGATTTATAGATATTGAGAACCGTCTAAATATATCAGAATCTCGCCATTTAGGATTGTTATATGTATAGGCCAAAGAATTATGTACCATTCAAGGACAATTATTGCCTAGCTTCATTATTCGAACTTTCACTTCGAACTCATGATTACGACACAAGAATAAAAACTTAATTTTAAAATTTCGCACAGCCGCCATCTTGAGGTTATGTAAACAATTGAATTAAATTAGAAGGCAGTGCATTACAATCTGCAAAATCATTTACTGTACCACATTTCACTGCTCTTAGAGAGTTAAATCACGAAAAAGTCTATTAAAATATTTCAAATTCGCTTGGTCGCCATGTTCGTTTTGTACTTTACAGGTTTATGAAATATACATAGGTAAACTTGTATCAGTACCCTTTATCACCGTACAAAATTGCAGCGTAATATCTGTAATAGTTTCGGAGATATAGAATGTCAGTGAAATATTTCGCACAGCCGCCATTTTGAGGTTATGCAAATAATTGAACTAAATCAGAGTCCAGTGCAATACATTGTGTATAATCATTTGCTGTACCAAGTTTCATTACGTTTGGATAGTTAAATCGCGAGAAATGTCTATTTAAAAGTCTCAATTTCGCTTGACCGCCATGTTGGTTTTGTAGTCACCAGGTTTTTGAAAGTCTCATAGGTGAACTTCTAGTAGTGCCCTTTATCACCGTACACAATTTCAGGGCGATATCGGAAATAGTTTCGGAGATATTGAATGATAGTGAAATAATTCGCACAGCCGCCATGTTGGATTGGTGAGACGTAACAAAATTTGAAGGGCACGGTCGAGGTCGCCGGGAATAGTGCTATGAACTTACTGAGTTTCATTGAAATCGCTCCAGCCGTTTAGATTTTATTGTGGGGACACACACACACACCTCACACACACACACACACACACACTCACACGGACAAAAGGTGATCTCATAAGCCTATTTTTTCAAAATTGAAAATTAATCTAAAAATGAGATGGTGTGTGTCTGTCTTTCTGTCTGTCTGTCTGTGTGTTACTCAATAACGCAAGAACCATCGGTCCGCTTTAAATAAAATTTTGCATGGATGTAGCTGATTTATCAGGTTTACATATAGGATACATTTAATTTCGATATTCTGCACCATTAAAAAATGGCGATTATTTTAGTGACGTCACTACACCCTTTTGTTTCAAAATTTCATATTTCCATATCAAATAAAAAGAGAACGCTAAGAAATAGCAAACTTTTGATGGCACATATGAGCTTCAAAATTTAATTTCCTATCCGAAAGGTCCTTATCACTTTTCGTGTATCTCCAACGGTTAGCGAATAAAACCCAGATAGGTGACGTCACTACACCCTTTGGTTTCAAAATTTCATATTTCCATTTCAAATAAAAAGAGAACGCTAAGAAATAGCAAACTTTTGATGCATACACGATCTTTAACATTTAATTTTCTATCCAGAAGGTCGTTATCACTTTTCGTGTATCTCCATTGGTTAGCGAGTAAAACCTAAATTTGTGCAATAAAACACGGTCAACACCGAGCGGTGCAGTATATCTCTATATACATAACAAGAAGTTCCGTGAAGAACTATACAGACTACTTTTCATGCCAATGATTATTCTACAGAATATGAACCTATCTAGAATAATGACGAAATTAAGTTGCTAATATCGAAATTTCGAATTAGTTCGAAATACTGTATACCTGGCATAATGTATCCTAATAGAGCACTACAGTTGGCAGCCCTGATGACTGAATATATTCTTAGTTCCGTCTCTTACGGTACTAAATACAAAATTTGGTTGAAGTCCACTGGATAGCATGGACGTTACATGCGGTTAAACATTGGATCTAACAGCGCGCGTAAAATGATGTTGGCAACAATGTCATGCATGTATTGGTCAGAAATAATCTGAAATAATATGATCTATTGTTGTGCCAATTTTGAATGAAATCCATTAGTTAGTATAGAAGTTACATGCATTTTAAAATTGGACCTATCAGCAGGCTTAGAATCATGTTGGCAGCACTGACGTATATTAGTTACTCCAAATTCGTCTAGAATGCCAGGTACTATACGTGTGCAAAGTTTAGAGCTATTGGCTTGCATACTTTCTGATATATTGATATTAGGGTAACAAAAGTAGGGACAGCACATATTAACAGTTGGCAGCCCTGGGTGCTCCTTACAATACGCATAGTCATATCTGTTATGGTACACATAGCACATACGAAATTTGGTTGAAATCCAAATGATAGTATTGAAGTTACATGTATTTAAAGTTGGACCTGTTAGCAGGCTTAGAATCATGTTGGTAGCACTGACGTATATAAGTTACTCTAAATTAATATAGAATGTCAGGTACTATACGTGTGCATAGTTTAAAGCTGTCGGCTTGCATACTTTCTGATATATTGGTATTTGGATAAAATAAATTAGGAGCATTTATTAACAGTTGGCAGCCCTGGTAGGTCTTAAGAATACGCTCAGTCATATCTGGTTATGTACACATACAACATACGAAATTTGGTTGAATTCCACTTGATAGTGTAGAAGTTATATGTATTTAAAAATTGGACCTATCAGGAGGCTCTTAATCATTTTGGCAACACTGCCATGTTTGGCCTCCTGGAAATGAAGCTGAAATATTATGATCTGAACGTGTGCCAATTCATACTTTCCAAGATATCGAACATGGAGCTCAAATTTCTAGTGCGTTTTTTCAGCAGTTGGTAGCACTGACATCATTTTCAAATATGGACGTGAGATATTCCGGTGCACATCTTTACTCATACTAAATTTGGTTTTGATTGCTGCAGCCGTTTAGGAGTTGATAGGGGGGGACACACACACAGCCAGACAGACAGACAGAAGGACAGACAGACGGACAGACAGACAGACAGACAGACAGACAGACACACATTTGCCCGATCTCATAAGACTACTTTTTCCTCATTTTTGCAAAATGTGAAAAGTAGGCTAAAAATTAAAGTTTGTATGTTTTTTTCGCAATTTCTACGGAAATTTCAGTCATTTACGCGTTTCAGACTGTTTTATTATGGATGCGCTAGAAAATATTGTTTTGGTCTGTCTGTCTGTTTGTTTGTTTGTTTGTCTGTGGACAACTTTGTTCCCTTATAACTCGAGAACTGCTGGGTGTATCAACGTAAAATAGGGTGCATATATCCATCAGAGGCACGACACTAATCATTGATGTAACCCTTCGCTGTAACTCTCATAAAAGAGGGCCTACCCCCTTAAAATACATGCTGAAATAGGAGTAGAAGGACGAGACAAAGATCATTTTCATCCCCTCAATGTGAGAGACAAAACTCGGGGGCTCTAAAGTGTCCCCGAAATCCACATTTTAAGGCCCTAACACCACCCGTTTTTGAGATATTCCCAGAAAACTAATTTCATTTAATAAACTAATGAACGAATACAAGCCGGTAACCATGGCAACAGATTCTCGGAGGTCAATCTATTGCTGTAAGACGCAATGCAATTCCATTAATTACATTGGTGTGAAAGTTTGCAAACGGCTAGAAGGTTATCACAGAACCAAGTTAAGCTGTAAAATTCATCAATACGTATAATGCGCTTAAGGGGGTCAAGGGGTACACTCGAATTTTTTCACGCAATATACACCTGCGGGTGTGGTACGGCAGGTCTATTATATTCCTATCCCTATATTATATTATTATTATTAGTATTATATTATGGCGTACTGTGCCCGTTTAGACCGGAGTCCGCACGACTACATATGCATTTTACCAAGAATCAGTCAGCACGAGAGTCAAAATATCCCGGGGCGCCAGATGGGTTAAAGCTAATCGCAAAAACGACATCAAATGAAGAAAATGCTTTACTGATTTTTGGCTCAATGCAACAATAAGGATAGAAGGAGATTCAACTGGGCATAACACATCATGTAAAATTATCTCATTTTATTCTGAATTTAAAATTGACTGCAAAAATAAAATGCTCGAAACAGCATCATTCACGTGTGGCGACCCACATCACTATTTACACAATGTACAGAAATTTTCCAACACATTGGACAATTATCTTTGGAAACACAAGTCTGATTATCAGTCCTGTAGACTGTGTTCCAAAATTATCTCCATTATTTATGATTAAATCCAGTTCAAATTTAATTGTCTTTACTGGAAATACTGTAGTTCACTGGTTGAATTTTTACATAATATTAACACTCGTAGAATAATTGTTCATAGAATTTTTAACTTTCACTTATTTTTCCAGTTTCAAAAAAAAAATATTGTCAAAAATATTATTCTCTCTGAATCAACACAAATTATGTACACATATTAATAACAACATCTGAAAAGTATTTGACCATTGAGCATAGCATCGAAGAACTGTGCGATGCACAACAAAATTAATTGTTCTTCTGACATTAAACGTTTCGAGAAGTGACTCGATTATAAACTTCAAGTTCCTAACAAAATATATGATTTCTGAATCATCAACTTGATCAATAAATTGTTGGACCATTCAACTATTCGATTCTCCACTTGGAATCATTATTAAGAAATATATTTATATTTGTGGCCATTTTAGTAACATTCACAACTTGCAATTCTTCGACAGAATGCGGAAATAAGAATTGTAGCTTCATAATAAATTCATTTAGTTCATGGCACTAGGATTGAAAACATCCTTCAAATTATTCGTGGTTATAGAATTATTTTTAATTGGCAGTGGCCCATTCTATTATTTGTGTAAGAACACAATATTCCAACAACAACGGCAAAGGTCTTCCTCTGAAGAAGAATAAAATACTATCATGACAAATCCGGGTTCTAGCAAAATCAAAGTCTTAATGGAATCCGTAAACAAGGTTGAAATAAGAACTGATGGTTTTTAAGAAATAACCTTTGGGTCATTCATACGACGCAATGTGTAGTTCCAATACTCCTTCTTTAACACTGAGTCATCGAACCTGCTATTTGATTGATGCTCGAATAAAAACCTCCTCATTCCTGCGACTTAAATATGCGCACCTGGGAATGGCATTTCAACTACTCCACACACATACATTTTCTTCCCAATATTTATACAATAAATCAAGCCTCTGCTTGTTATCAACACTGGAAGATTTATAAACTTACCAGTTTATTTTATTTTACCATTCAGTTCAACCCGTGAAGTTACCACACTTATGATACTCTCTATTTCACTTTCGAATGTGTATCTACGTCATGATTTTATATAAATACAAAACTATCCTAATTGATACAAATATCATTTGCTTCCCGTTTCATGCCTCTCCGTGTTATCTGAAAAATATACTTTGCTCATTGCAAATATTAACTGCTCAACCAGAACTGTAATGTTGGTTGAATGCGGGCTTGCGCTAACCACTCTCCTTCGGAAAATCACCTGTTCCAAACTAGAAATGATTAAACTACTTCATAGGCTATCGCTCAATAAATGGGATTATTAGAAAATATAAGATCCAAGAATTATTTAGAAAAGTTATGAAAATCATTATTATTATTATTAGTGGATTATTATTATTATTATTATTAGTTATATTATTTTAAATGTGTTTAATTATTATTTCATTATGTGAGAATCCACATGTTCGATTCTTCGAATATGGATAAAACATCCATTTCTCAACAAAAATAATTATTAACTTTAACAGTTACATCGGCTGATTACCGTGATTATCAAAAAATATGAAACATTCAAATAAATGCTAGTTCTGCTCGGTCATCGATCCTAAACTGTTCTGAGTGCTGAAAATATTCAGAATAACCCTAATATGTCTTGCGTAAATCATTGCAAGATTTAAATACGAAGAAAAACAAATGTGTTGGTCATCTGCAGAAAAATGAGTTTGTTCCAATTAGCTAGGCATAATATAAAGTCAAAAGTGGCTTACATTTCTCGTTGGTCTTGAAGCGTAGTGAACCTGGTCTGTACCAGATTTATCCAGATACATGCCCTATCGGACACGCACGTCTAATCCTTGTATCGGCCGCCATTATAAACCCACAATCTGTCTAACACGACATAGTGGAGATATTTCTTGAAGTTTGAAGTAACTGCTGATCCATTTTAATATTGACTTCTGTTAAAGCCATAGCATTTTGCTTAAATGGGGTCAGATCCAAGTGATCTATTCTCAAATATGTCAGTTGTAACATAACTCACGTTAATCTTTTCAGTACAAGAAAACACTGACAGTCTAAACCAATCAACGGCTGTTCTGAAGATCGTTCCCTGGGCATGGCTTATCACCATCTATCATGCGCGAAGCAACATATAGTTTCCCTTCGTCGGCTAATGAACAACACCGTGATAGACTGGCCTTCAATATACTGAATGATCGGAGTGGTTATCAAGTTACGATTTGTGAAACTGACTAATTGGACTAAAATATCCAAGTATTAAATTATTATTGCTGGACTGTGACAAAGTACTTTCTAGACAAAGTCTAGCATATGTCCATATAGAAATAAAATATTTCACCAGTGTCCGTAGAAATATAACAATCACCTTAGTGATTCTCTCTGCCGGAAACTAACTAAGTTCCACATGTATCGCAGCACTTTTGTGACTATCACAATTTAAAGATATCTTCTGCGTAGATCCGGCAACCATGTGCATTGGCTCAGCGTGACAGCACCTTGTCATGCAAGAGCTTGGTTCGAAGTGAGCTGATGTTGCTTGGGCCGGCCGGCTTTTATTCAAAACGGTCAGGTCCACGCTGCATCACGCTGAAATATGGAAATCCTCATATCTCCGGTATCCCTGGTCCGATTTACTTGATACTAAGTGCATTCTCTTTCATTTGGCCTTGCCAGTAATCTGATCCAAGTCTCAAGTCTCTACTCCATGGCTAACTATTTAATCAACAAATAGTCTCGACCTCTGCTACTACTCGCTACGTCACTTGACACGCTCTTGGCTGCATAAAGTTTCCATTCCCTTCTGGAAGTAATGGAGCGCGATATTCAAATATCTCAACTTTCAAAAGCGGCTGTAGCCTTTCCCTTGATATCTAGGTGTCTGAATCTTGGAATACCCATTCCTGGAGTTGGGAACTGTACAACGAGGAGACAAAGCCCCTCGGTGCCTGATACAAAACTTGGAGGCCCTAAAGGGTCCTCGAAAACTACATTAAAAAGCTCTAAAACCAACAGTATCTGAAATATTCCCAGAAAACTAATTTAATTTAATTTAACAAACTAATGAAGGAATGGAAATCGGTAACCATGACAACATTATCTCAAGGGGAGGCATCCAACTTTCCATCTATTTCTGTAAGAAGCAATGTCACTCCATTTATACCTTGCCACGGTGGGTGAGTGGATAGCGTGTCGGTCTACTAACCCCAAGATTGCAGGTTCACTCCTGGCCGTGGTAAGTGATTTTTGAAAGGCGGCAAAAATACGACTCGCATGTCATACGATGTTGGCATGTCAAAGAACCCATTTGAATTCAGTAGGCCGTGTTCATAATGGCAAAATTAATCTCAGGAGTTTCCGCCAACACAAAGTTCCTCATTTCTCTACTAGAAAGCGCTATTGTGTTCAAGGAGCTTAGATATCTACCCTCCTTGACTTTCATAGTGATTCAAGGAACAACGATGTTTCGACATGCTAGCTACCCTCTGGGTGTCAAATTACGAAGCTTGCACTCGGCACCCGAGGCCATACGATATTATTATTAGGCTACTCCATTTATTACATTTCTGTGAAAGTTTGCAAATGGCTATAAGGTTATCACGGAACCAACCTAGACTGTATAATTCGTCAATGCAATTAAGGGGGTCAAGGGGTAACCTAGAATTTGTTCATGCAATTTCACGTGCGACCTATAGTACAGAAAGTCTATTATATCTCCATACAGCAGCATCATTTTCAAAGATTCCTGAATTGAATCAGCATTTTTTGCGGCTTTTAGGAATTTGGGCAATTTGAGGCTAAAGAACCTGAATTTTCATACCGTAGAAGGGTGGATATAGGGAAGAACTTCTCAAAATACATCGTAAAATAGGCGAAATATAAAAAAAATCCTAGAAGGACGATCAAAGCACATGTTTCGCTTCTCAATGTGAGACACAAAATTCGCGAGTCTATAAAGGGTCTCCGAAAACCAAATTTTAAGGCCCTTAAATTAACAGTGTGTGTGATATTCCCAGAAAACTAACTTCGTTCGGATAAACTTAAGAAGGAATGACAAACCGATAACCATTGGAACAGTAGCTCAATTGATAATGTCTGGTGTTAATATATCACACCGTTCGAAGAACGGGTACTTCTGCTAGTAGCTTAATAAATGAGATTAGTTTTCTGGGAATATATCAAAAACTGTTGGTTTTAGGACCTTAAAATGTGGTTTTCGGGGCCCGTAGGGCCTCTGATTTTTGTTTCTAACTTTGAGACGCTGAAAATGAGCTCTGTCTCGTCTTTATACGCCCATTTCAGCATGCATTTTAAGGGGGTATGCCCTCTTTTATGAGAGGTATGGAGAAGAGTTACATCAATGATTACTTTCGTGCCTCTGATGGACATCTGTACCAAATCTTACGTTGATCCACTCAGCCGTTCTCGAGTGATGCGCGTGCAAATTTGTACACAGACAAACTAACAAACAAACAGACAGACAGCAAATTTTTGCGCGCTACCGTCATAAACCAGTCTGAAACGCGTTAATAACTCAAATGTTCGTGGAAATTCAGAAAAAACAGACAAACTTTCATTTTTATATATAGAGAGATCCCTCCCTGTATTATTATTCTGCTAAGGACCCATTCCAGTTTTGTACCGAAAAAAAGGTCCCATTAACACCAACCTACACATATGGGCTACCTACAGGTTCAGCATAACTCAATGCGGAAGCGAAACGCACTCACTTACTCTTTAAATGCCTCACAATTAAATAAATACCTTAAAACATGTATATTTACAATAAAATAATGAAAGAATGGAACACGGTAACCATGGTAACAGAATCTCACAGGTCCATCAATTTCTGTAAGACGCAATGCAATTCCAATTATTACATTACTTTGAAAGTTTCCAGACGGTTATAAGGTTATCAATGAACCAAATGAAGCTGTAAAATTCATCAATACATACAGTATAATGCGCTTAAGGGGGTCAAGGGGCACTCTAGAATTTTTCACGCAATTTTCACGTGCGAGTGTGGTACGAAAGGTCTTTTTCACCCGACTATAAAGGGTCTCCGAAAACAACATTTAAAGGCCCTTGAATTAACAGTGTCTGTGATATTCCCAGAAAACTAACTTTGCTCTGATATACTGTGCCCAACTCTAGGAATGGGTATTCCAAGATTCAGACACCTAGATATCAAGGGAAAGGCTGTAGCCGCTTTTGAAAGTTGAGATATTTGAATATCGCGCTACATTGCTTCGAGAAGCATTTAGAAGAATTTTACCGATAGTTGGATGGCAAGTGACGTAGCGAGTAATAGCAGAGGTGGAGGCTATTTATTGATTAAATAGTTAACTATGGAGTAGAGACTTGAGACTGGGATCAGATTACTGGCACGGCCAAATGAAAGAGAATGCAATTTGTATCAAGTAAATCGGACCAGGGATTCAAGAGATATGAGGATTTCTAGATATCAGGTGATGACGCGTGACCCTGACCGTTTTGAATAAAAGCCAGCTGGGCGAGGCATGGTTAGCTCACTTCAACACAAGCACTTGGCAAGCAAGTTGCGTCTACGCTGAGCCAAGGCACATGGTTGCCGTATCTACGCAGAAGTTCTTTTCAAATCGTGATAGTCACGAGAAGTGCTGCGCAAACGAGTTGGAACTTAGTAAGTTTCTGGTGAGGAGAATCACTGAGGTGATTGTTTTCTACAGACATTGGTGGAAATATTTATATTTCTGCAAGGACATATGCTAGACTTTGTCTAGAAAATAGTATTTTGTCACAGTCAAGTGGTAACTTAATACTTGGATGTTTAAATCCATTTCAAGTCAGTTTTCATTTTTGTAACTAGTTAACCACTTCGATCTGTCAGTACACTGAAGACTAGTCTATAACGGTGGCGTTCATTAGTCTACGCAAGGGAAACTGCAGGTTGTCTAGCGCATGGCAGATGGTGATATACAAACCATGCCCAGGGAACGATCTTCAGAACAGCCGTTAATTGCTTAGACCAGGGGTCTCCAAACTACGGCCCGGGGGCCACATCCGGCCCGCGGACAGATTTTGTCCGGCCCGCGGAGAGCTAGCATACTTGAAAACTCCTTTTAGAGAACATATTTTTTATAGCAATTTAAACTTAGTTTACTGAAGTATTCTAATTTTATGTTGAATAATTATTAATATGAACTCGCCTCCGTGGCTTAGGCGGCAGCACGCCGGCCTCTCACCGCTGGGTCCGTGGTTCAAATCCCGGTCACTCCATGTGAGATCTGTGCTGGACAAAACGGAGGCAGACAGGTTTTTCTCCGGATACTCCGGTTTTCCCTGTCAAAATTTCATTCCAGCATCACTCTCCACTATCATTTCATTTCATTTCATCTGTCATTCATTTAATCATTGCCCCAGAGGAGTGCGTCAGGCCTCGGCAGCCGGTACAGTCCATATCCTCGCCGCTAGATGGGGGCTTCATTCATTCCATTCCTGACCCGGTCGGAGACTGGAAGCAGGCTGTGGATTTTCATTTTCATTCAATTATTAATATGACATCTACATTGATATGGTCATGGGCTAACTACTCATAACATTGTTGTAGGCTTATTGTTATTGTTTTTGTGATAAGTTGGATAAAGAAACATAGAATTGTAATGAGTCAAGACATGTATAACATGCAGACATATGAAATACTAATGAGATTTATGTAATTGAGATTTTCCACTGACAATAGTTTGTAGTTGTGGACTAATTTTACTTGTACCAATTATTAAAAGAGATTTAAGATGCTCATCAGTTAATTTAGATCTGTAAACATTTTTTGTGTACTTCATTTTGGAGAAGGTCTTCTCACACAAATAAGTAGTACCAAAAACAGAAAACAGCCCACGAGCAAATTTATGCAAATTATCAAATTGTGTCAGTGGAAGACTCTTATAAAATTCCAACAAAGATGAGTTTTGATATTTGTTCTTAATTATATCACTGCACTGTAGTTCAATCATTTCCATTTGAAGTTCCGGGGCTAGGGTTTCACTGTCAGTATCAAAAGGATCCTGAAAAATCTTATTTGATTCGCAAAGGCATCGAAGTTCGAGAAACGAGTATCAAAATTTATTTTCAAAGCACTGAAAGTTTCGATTGCAAAATCGATAGGAAACTCAGTCTCAGTGGTGTGGCTGAATATTTCACATGTTTTAAAATGTGAAAAACACTTCGTAGTTGAGATTGAAACAGTATCAATTTCTTCCGGAATGATTTGATATTAGTGTATAAATCAGGAAGATGCTGGTTTTCTCCTTGCAATCTCAAATTTAGTTCGTTCACATGTTTTGTCAAATCAACATAGAATGCTAACTTCCACAGCCATGCGTTGTTTTGTAATTCAGTAAGAGGGCGATGCTTTTCATTCAAAAAAATTTCGATCACTGCTCGAAGTTCAAAAAAGCGCTGAAGGACTTTCCCACAACTAAGCCAACGTACGGCAGTATGATAAGGTAAGTCATTTTCTCCAATCTCTTCAATAAATTGTCGGAATGGTCGGTGATTCAGCCCAAAAGATCTCATAAAATTAACAGTTGATATGACTGGTTTCAGAACTTCAGACATATCCAAACATTTTCCGCACAAAGGCTGTTGATGAATGATACAATGTAAGACTAATGGTTTTGAACCACCGTCATTTTCTACAGCCTTTGACACAAGAGCGACCACTCCTTTATCTTTCCCACTCATGTTTTTGCCTCCATCAGTTGTAATACATTTCAAGTTTTTCCATCGAAGGTTCTTTTGATTAATGGCCATTTCAACTCCTTTAAAAATATCTGTACCAGTAGTTGTGCCATGAATACTATACATATCAAGAAGTTCTTCATGCACTTCATAGCTTTTATCTACTCCTCGAATATAAATCAACACCTGAGCAGTATCTGACACATCCGTTGACTCATCCAAGGCCAAAGAAAACCACTCAACATCTCCATTTTTGTCGAACAGTTGAGAGGATATATTTTCAGCGATGTTTTCTACCCTTCGAGCCACAGAGTTTGCTGACATACTGACAGTTTTTAATAAATTTACCTTTTCAGGGCACATTTCTTCGGCTGCTGCAATTATGCATTCTTTGATCATTTCTCCATCGGTGAATGGTTTTCCACGTTTTGCAATTTCAAGAGCCACACGAAAGCTGGCACGAGTTGCAGCCTCTTGTTCGGTTTTGAGTTTTGTAAATGAAGATTGCTGCGATTTCAATCCGCGCTTCATAGCTTCGAATTTTTCTGTCCGCAAACTTCCTGTATATTTTGAGTAATTTTGAAAATGTTTTGTTTCATAATGACGTTTAATGTTATATTCCTTGAGAACGGCTATGCTTTCATTGCAAATCAAACATAGCGCCTTGTTACCGGACTCAATTACGAAATACTGAATGTTCCACTCATCTTTGAATTTTCTGCATTCACTATCAATTTTTCGCTTCTTTTCCATACTACTAAATCACACACAAAAGCAACAATTCAAATCAAAATACTGTTACAAAGATGTCTTGAACTTAAACACGCACAAACACGTTTTAAGGAGGTACGCACTATTTTATTTCACAACAGTGTCATAGGAACTGACTTGTGGTTGCGCAACTAGCCTTCTTATATATTCCAATTACTGCCATCTAGAAGTGAGTGGAAGACACCAGAACTCTCTCGAACCAACGAGATTACTCTGTACGTGCTATTAGCGCCATCTGTTAGCGATAGAAGGTACTACCTATTTCCGCTTGTGTCCACCAGATGTCGTGTCACGTTACTCCTCATGGCTCGTACTCTACGACTAATATAGAAATTACAGATAATGACAGGAAAATTAATAATATGCAGCGTTGCCGTTTTGCGGACTTTAGTCCGATTTGCAGCCTTTTTTCAACGTTGCGTACTTTTTCGGACTTTTATTCATCAGTGGACTATTTCACTTTTTACCACCGGCAACAATGATAATATGGTTTTGGCCCTCGGAACTTACTGGAGTAATCAGTATGGCCCTAAGGCTGGAAAGTTTGGAGACCCCTGGCTTAGACTGTCAATGTTTTTCTTGTACTGATGAGATTACAGTGAGTTATGTTACAACTGACATATCTAAGAAGAGATCACTTAGATCTGACCCTATTTCAACAAACTGTTATGGCTTTGATAGAAGCTCATATTAAAATGGAACCACAGTTTATTCAAACGTCGAAAGATACTACCACTATGTCTGACTAGACGAATTGTGGGTCTACAATGGCGGCCGATACAAGGATACGTGCTTGTCCGATAGGGCATGTCTATGGATAAACCTGGTACAGACCAGGTTTACTACGCTTCAAGACCATCAAGAAATGTAAGCCACATTTGAATTATATTATGCCTAGCTAATTGGAACAAACTATTTTTTCTGCAGATGACCAACACATTTTTTTTGTCGTATTTAAAGCTTGCAATGATTTACGCAAGACTTGTTAGAGTTATTCTGAGCATTTTTAACACTCAGAACAGTTTAGGATCGATGACCGAGCATTTCGAGCATTTATTTGAATTTTTCATATTTTAAGGAAACCACGGAAAACCCCCGATATAACTGTAAAAAAGTTAAATTTATTTTTGTAGAGGAATGGATATTTTTTTCCATATTCGAAGGTTCGAACATGTGGATTCTCACATAGTGAGATGATAATTAAACATATTTAAATATATAACAAATAATAATAATAATAATAATCCACTAATAATAATAATAATAATTTTCATAATTTTTCTAAATAATTCTTGGATATTATATTTTATAATAATCATATGTATTGAGAAAGAGCCTGTGAAGTAGTTTAAACATTTCTAGTTTGGAACAGGAGATTTTCCGAAGGAGAGTGGTTAGCGCAAGCCCGCATTCAACCAACATGTCAGTTCTGGTTGAACAGTTGATATTTGCATTGAGCAAAGTATATGTTTCAGATAACACGGAGAGGCATGAAACGGGAAGCAATTGATATTTGTATCAAATAGGATATTTTTGTATTTATATAAAATCATGACGTAAATACACTCGAAAGTGAAATAAAGCTTTTCAGAAGTATGGTAAATTCACGGGTTGAACTGAATGGTAAAATAAAATAAACTTGTAAGTTTATTAATCTTCCAGTGTTGATAACAAGCAGAGGCTTGATTTATTGTATAAATTTTGGGAAGAAAATTTATGTGTGGAGTAGTTGAAATGCCATTCCCAGGTGCGCATGTTAAGTCGCAGGAATGAAGGTTTTTTCGAGCATCAATCAAATAGCAGGTTCGATGGCTCAGGTTAATAGTAGGAGTATTGGAGCCACACATTTCGTCGGATGAATGACCCGAAGGTTATTTCTTTAAAACCATCAGTTCTTATTTCAACCTTGTTTACGAATTCCATTTAGACTTTGATTTTGCTAGAACCCGGATTTGTCATGATAGTAGTTTATTCTTCTTCAGAGGAAGACCTTTGCCGTTGTTGTTGTAATATTGTGTTCTTACACAAATAATAGAATGGGCCACTGCCAATTAAAAATAATTCTTTAACCACGAATAATTTGAAGGATATTTTCAATCCTAGTGCCATGAACTAAATGAATTCATTATGAAACTACAATTCTTATTTCCGCATTCTGTCGAAGAATTGCAAGTTGTGAAAGTTACTAGAAATGGCCATGAATATAAATATTTTTTATAATAATGATTCCAAGTGGATAATCGAATAGTTGAATGGTTCAACCATTTATTGATCAAGCTGATGATTCAGAAATCATATATTTTGTTAGGAACTTGAAGTTCATAATCGAGTCACTTCTCGAATGTTTAATGTCAGAAGAACAATTAATTGTTCTTGTGCTTCGCACAGTTCTTCGATGCTATGCTCAATTGTCAAATACTTTTCAGATGTTATTAATATGTATAAATAATTTGTGTTGCTTCTATGATAATAATATTTTCGACGATATATTTTTGAAACTGGAAAACAAGTGAAAGTTTAGAATTCTATAAACATTTATTCTACGAGTGTTAATATCATGTAAATAGTCAAACAGTGATCTACGATATTTCCAGTATGCACAATTAACTTTGAACTGGAATTAAATATTAATAATTTTGGAACACAGTCCACAGGACTATTAATCGGACTTGTGTTTCCAAAAAGATTGTCAAATGTGTTTGGAAAATTTCTGTATATTGTGTGTAAATAAGAGTGTGGATCGCCACACGTGGATGATGCTGCTTTGAGCATTATTGCAGTCAGATTTTAACTTCAAAATAAACTGAGATAATTTTACCAGATGTGTTTCTCCCAATTAAATCTCCTTCTATCCTTATTGTTGCATTGAGCCAAAAATCAGTAAAGCATTTTTTAATTTGATGTCGTTTTTGCGATTTGCTTTAACCCATCTGGCGCTCCGGGATATTTTGACTCTCGTGCTGACTGATTATTGGTAAAATGCATATGTGGTCGTGCGGACTCCGGTCTAAACGGGCACAATACCTATGAAGGAATGACAAACCCCTAACCACTGCACCAGTGGCTGAATTGATAAAGTCTGATTATTCATACCTAGGATAAATCAGTTATAGCATTCATGATTGAGATTTTGCTAAGTGTACTCTTTACAACTAGAATATTCGCGGGCGATGCCGCGACGGGTAATGCTAGTCACATGAATTCATTCCTTAGAAATTCATGGAATATGCCAGATTCAAATAGGACTGAATACAGAACGATGCAGAAAGTGTTTGAATAGGATATTGTAAATATGAAACACAGAAATATTAATATCTTATCTAGGAGTAAATATCGCCATTCTAACGATAATTGACATGAATTTTCAATCAACTACTATTTCAATCTCTTCACATCCATGCTTGGTTCCATCCACGGACTCTGCGAGGAATCATTCCTCTACCGTCACAAGAACGGTGTCTGGGAGCTGAAGACACTTTGTATGGTGATACAACTGGGGATGGTGACGGGCCGATCGCCCAGGTGACCGCTAACTTAGGTCCAATTAAGAAAGGGTCAGGAAAGGAATTTGGGAAGGAAGTCGGCCGGTTGAAAGGAAACGTTTCGGCATTTGCCTGAGGGTGATAATGGGAAACCACGAAAACCAATTTCAGGACGGTGCTTGAACCCACGCTCTGTTGATGCCAGTGAGTCTTGAGCAGATCTACATTATCATTTTGTATAATATGTTCTCATTAACACCTTCTTAATGTTTTGGCATTACCTTTAAATGTTGAAGCCATTTTAGTATTCTTCTAAATGTCAGAATTAGATTTGCATGAGCATATTGATCATAAATAGAAACTTACGGCTTGTGTTGTACACATAGTAGACTACATTAGTACATGGTATATACGAGGCCTGTTTTTTAAGTAATACCCGTTGTGATATTACGCCGTTGCAGCGCTGAGGTCGGCATTTCGTGCAGGTGCGCTGTGTACCTGCATCTATTGGCAAGGCTGAGACGCCATTACGGCAACAATCGCCCATGTGTGGGTGTGTTGACAAGCTTTTGAAATGGCATCACCGACCAGTAAACGAGAGAGAAAACTCCCCTGTAAGATATCCTGCCGTTTGGCCACCACTGTCAGGAAAACTGCGTATGTGGTCAGGAGATCTCCTCAACATACGCAGTTCTCCTGGTAAGCACGCAATTTGCATGACAGTGGTGGCCAAATGGCAGGGTATCTTACAGGGGCGTTTCTCTCTCGTTTACGGGTCGGCGGCACGCGCGATGGGTGATGCCATTTCAAAAGCTTGTCAACACACCCACACATGGGCGACTTTTGCCGTAATGGAGTCTCAGCCTTGCCAATAGAAGCAGGTACACAGCGCACCTGCACGGAATGCCGACCTCAGCGATGCAACGGCGTAATATCACAACGGGTATTACTTAACAAACAGCCCTCGAATATGGAACGAAGCATTTCTGACCATTGCGTTGCTCCAGCATTGTACCACTTCACTCTGACCACTAAGCTAGTGAATTGTGCCAAGCATTAGCCGGCTGCACTTAATGTACCTTTCACAAAGAGATTTAGGATGTTTGCTCCATTATCTAGGAGGTCAAAAGTTCGCGTCCCGCAAAGGTCAGACATTTTAACTACGCTATCTAATTTTCATCTGAATATTTAGTAGACCTGTGTTATGGTTGAAACTATAGTGGTATGCACATTTGTAACTAATAATAATAATAATATCATATGGCCTCGGCTTCCGGGTGCAAGCTTTGTTATTGACATCAAAGGGTAGATTGCATTTCGAATTTCGTTGTTCCTCGAAGCACTATGAAAGTCAAGTAGGTTAGATATCTTTTTTTTAGCGTTGGCTTTTAGTGCCGGGGGTGTCCGAGGACATGTTCGGCTCGCCATTATTGTAGCTGCTTCGAGACGGACACCCAATGGGTGAGCTACAAGTACAGGTACGGAGGAAAGTTGGAATGTAAGGACGAGGAGTTGGAAGGTAGCGTTTGTGGCCTATAGTTTGTGATCAACCCCGGCATTTGCCTGGAAGGAAGACCACAAAAGACCATCTTCAAGGGTTGCCGGCGGGGGGATTCGAACCTCCTCGCCTCCCGGATGAAGCGACTGCCAGCAGTCACGCCATAACTACCACGGCTAACTCACCCGGTGTGAGATATCTACGCTCCTTGAACACTATAGCGCTTTCTAGTAGAGAAATTAGGAACGTTGTGTTGGCGATAAATTCCGAGATTAATTTTGCCATTATGAATACGGCCTACGGAATTCAAATGGGTTCTTTGACTTGCCAACATCGTATGACATGGTGTCGTATTTTTGCCGCCTTTCAAAATTCACTTACCATGGCCAGGAGCGAACCTGCAAGCTTGGGGTTAGTAGACCGTCACGTTGACCACTCTCCCACCGTGGCAAGCAAGAGAATATTATCAACGAGGAGGCCGAGACCTGAAGTTAGGAACCATTCGCCTGGAGTAGAAATGGGAAACTAAAACTCAGCAATTATTCTAGGTTCATGCCGTGTCTTGTGAGGGGTTTCGCCTAGGAACACCAAGGTGGCTCATCAGCGGGCTCTTGGTGTGCACGCACTGACCCCCACAGGAGTAGCGGACTGCGCACAACCACCCTTCTTATGAAGCGTACGTGCGCCTCTTAACTGCGAGAGCTAAAACTCAAGCAGCGATTCACCTCCCTATAAAAGCTTCCAAAAATATGGTATAATGGATTTCACTGCCCTTATAAGGAGGTATAAGGCTGCTGAGCTTTCAGCTCTCGCTGTTAAGTGGCTCACGTATGCTTCATAAGAAGGGAGGTAGTGCATAGTTCGCTACTCCTGTGGGGGTCCGGGCGGGGAGAACCGAGAACCTGCTGATGAGCCAGGTTGGTGTCCTAGGTGAAACCCCACACAAGACACGGCACAATCCTAGAAAAATTGCTGAGTTTTAATTCACTGGCAGTGAAAGTCAATATTCCATCTTTTCGAAAGCCTTTAATGGAAAACTATTCATAATTATGTTAAATGAGTTAGAGATTATTTCACATCTTCTCAGTTTTACCTCACGAGGCTAAGAGTACCGCGTTCCATTCTTCAGTCAAGTGTTTAATTCGTTAGCAGGGTCAGGAATTTAACCTGGACCTCAGGCGTGACAGCCAAGAATGCCTGCCACTACACCACGAAGAGGTCGCTAGTTGTTCCTCCAGGTGGCATACACTTATGGCGTTATAGACACACAAGTTTCAAAGACATGTACATATTTATTTACCCACTTTCGAACCGTGATTACAACCGTGACACGTTAAGAGCCAATAAGTCGCGATAATTTAGACATGCAACCACGATATAGTAGTCTATTAACACAATTTGACCTCAATCGAACTCACAGAGTTCGGGCATTTTTTTCCATTCTAAACGAATCCCATATACGGTCTCAATTCCAAGTCTTACTCAACAAGTAATGTCGCTTTAAGAGGACCGATCATTATGACTTTTCATATGGGAATATTGAGTTTTGAATGTTGCTTAATGCACAGCCATGTGAAATTTATAGCATCTGAACTGGCATAAGAAAATGATCTTACCTGCAAGGGGATCGAACTCGTTTTACTTGTTTCAGATTCCATCCATAGTCTGTGCACTCCTCTGTGTGATTAATTTTGCATTTATCATATTCTTCTTATAATTTTCAGTATAACAGGCTACTTTCTATCAATTTTCTTTGGTGAGATAGTATCCATCATAAACAACAAAACAAGTAGTTCCGTGAAGAACTAAAGCCTATTTTCATATCCTACTTATGTTAATTTACACTATCAACATACACAATGTCAGGTTGATTGCTGTAATAGATTCGTAGATATTGAGAACCGTCTACATATTTCGGATGGTCGCCTTGTTGAATTGTTATATGTATAGGCCATAGAGTCATGTACCATTAAAGGAAAATTATTGCATAGGTTCATTATTCAAATTTCACATCGATCGCATGATTACGACACAAAAAATAAAAAAATATTTTTAAAATTCGCACAGTCGCCATCTTGAATTTATGCACACAATTGAACTAAATTAGATATCAGTGCATTACAATGTGTATAGATATTTGCTGTACCAAGTTTAATTGCGTTTGGATCATTAAATCGCGAGAAAAGTATATTTATATCTTTCAAATTCGCTTGGCCGCCATGTTAGTTTTGTAGTTAACCGGTTTTTGAAAGTCTCATAGATGAACTTCCAGTAGTGCCCTTTATCTCCGTACAAAATTTCAGGGTGATGTCGGTAATAGTTTCAGAGATATATAATGCCAGTGAAATATTTCGCACAGGCGCCATCATGAGGTTATATAAACAAAGTTAGTTGTCGGTGCATTACAATGAGTATAAACATATAATGCACCAAGTTGCATTGCGTTTGGTTGGTTAAATCGCGAGAAACGTCTATTTAAAAGTCGGAAAATCGCGTGGCCGCCATGTTGGTTTTATAGTTACCAGTTTTCAAAAGTCACATAGGTGAACTTCTAGTAGTTTCCTTTATCGTCGTAAAATATTCCAAGGTGATATCGGTAATAGTTTCGGAGATAATGAAAGCTGGTGAAATATTTCGCACAGCCGCCATGTTGGATTGAAGAGACGTAAAAAATTTGAAGGGCACGGTCGGGGTCGTCCGGAATAGTGCTATGAACTTACCAAGTTCCATTGCAATAGCTCCATCCGTTTATAAGTTATTAGGAGGACACACACACACACGCGCACACACAGGCAGACACACGGTCATAAGGTGATCTCATAAGCCTTTTTTTTCATAAATGAAAATAGGCAAAAAATCATTAATTGATTACAAGTTACCAACTTTGACCTCATCATCCGCTAAAACAGTAGCCAACGTATTCAGCAGAAAAGTACCTGAGTCAGGTACCTTTATGAATTACATGAAAATTTAATAACCTATGAGGGAAGTTACGAAAACAAATTTTGTCATTTCTATTTTTCCAGCGACCCTTTATTCCCAAACTGACATACACCATGGCATCATGAACTATACACCTTGTACAATTTTTCGATATAATCGCCAGCGACATTGAGACACATGTCCTAGCGTGCATTCAGTTAGAAAAAACC
Organism: Meconema thalassinum; assembly: GCA_946902985.2. NCBI lineage: Eukaryota > Metazoa > Arthropoda > Insecta > Orthoptera > Tettigoniidae > Meconema > Meconema thalassinum. The sequence continues at coordinate 489,428,327 of OX336393.1, forward strand.
ACTCTGGTAAAACTCGGTCTCCTGCGATCTTCGATCTTCATCCTCCACATTCTGCCATCCGTCACTTAACATACAACACCAGCGACCGACCATTTGACGAAACATGACCGCTTCACCATACACGGTCTGTAGGCTGACACACTGGTCCCACGTGCCCATTCATACCGCACTTCCTTTGGCGACCTCGTTGTCACTACACGTCTGTTTGCTATCATGAGTTGAACTGGAATGATATCGCGCACGCCGGTCTGCTCCTCCTCTCTCTTCCTTGGCGCTCTGCGCATGCGTCATTCCTCCTCTGCTGACACTCCCTCAGACGTTGAGCATGCGGAGTTTCTATGCCCAAGATCGCGGGTTCAAACCCGGCCGAAGTCGTCGGATTTGTTAAGAGCGTTAAAAAACTCCTTTGGAGGGGAAGTTAAGCCGGCGGACACATGTCATAGATTATTTGGCATGTACAAGAACCTTCCACTAACTGCAATTGTATGTAGCTAAATTTGTAGGTTAAATTTGATTAACGGTCTATTAAGTTCCAACGATTGTCGCCCGGTGCTGGTTGCGGTGGCATCTAGTAGCTAAGTTCACATCTAGGTGTCGCTGACGGTAGCATTTGGTAGCAAATGTAGAAACTACTTGACATTGATCGTCGGCAGTCCTTACCTGAATTACATTTGAAATGAAAATCCACAGCCTGCTTCCAGTCGACCGACCGGGTCAGGGAATGGAATGAATGAAGCCCCCATTTAGCGGCGAGGATATGAACTGTGCTGGCTGCTGAGGCCTGTCGCACTCCCCTGAGGCATTGATTAAATGAATAACAGATGAAATGAAATGATAGTGGAGAGTGTTGCTGGAATGAAATTGTGACAGGGAAAACCGGAGTACCCGGAGAAAAACCTGTCTGCCTACGTTTTGTCCAGCACAAATCTCACATGGAGTGACCGGGATTTGAACCACGGGTCCAGCGGTGAGAGGCCGGCGTGCTGCCGCCTAAGCCACGGAGGCTTACCTGAATTACATTTAACACACACTAATACAGCCATCACAATTAACTCCGGTTATCAGCCAGATTCTACACACACCCAAAGTACTCGGGGCTACATGACCGCGTTGTCGCGGCCTCTACACTGAGGAACCAACCAACCAAGTATAATTTCGTTGACAACTGGGTTGTTGCATACACCTTTTAATTTAAAGAGTAGCACCTATAACATATCTCTGTATTTCTACACGCAGAGAGACCATGGCTCAAAGCCATAATAAGAAAACTTCCAGCACCGGGGAAGCCGCGCTGAAATGTGAACACTGCAGTCAGGCGATCGTGGTCAATATCATCTAACATTCCTCGCTTTGTTGTCGGCTCGACTTCCGGGCAAATATCGGGCGCGCCATTCCACTGGTCGCTGTGGCATCGCGCTAACAAATGGCTGAGAACCCCCTGCCGCTCCCACCAGGCACTCAATTGCCTGCAATCAGCGAAACCGTGTTTCCAGAATCACACACGAAGTGCTGCATCGAGTATAACAATTTCGTCACAGATGCTGCTCAAATTGCTGTGTGACAGACAATATCACGCATTTCCATTCTCTTTCTTTAGAATGGTCACCCCTAAATCGCTCACCACAACCATGAAGGGGACTGCAGCAAGTTCAGAAATTAGAGCTTCGAATCCCGGTGCCGTCAGCAACTATCGTGTTCTTCAACACTACAGAGTCATTATCTATGTGCACCCCGATAAACACGGCAAGCTACGCCGGCTGCGACTGGTGCAGATCGCGGACGCGCGTACCCGGTTCAGCCGGTGTTTGGTGCGCACTTACACACTTTTACAAAACATGTTCAATAATGTGTACTTACAGTGCTCATAGGTGATGTTGAAAATGTCCTCTATTTCTTGTAACACACTCCTGACATCTTCTGATGAAAGAATGTCTGTCAACTCTTTTATTATTTACGAAGCCTATTTCCTTGACTAAATTAGCGAGCCTCCTAATTGTACTGGTATTAGGCACAGGTCTTCCTGGAAACTTGATTCGAAATTTTCGTCTCGTTTCAGAACAAGATTTTCTGCTTTTCAAATACGAATTATGGATATACACACGTTCGCGCGATGTGAATTTTAATTGTTTAGGCATGACCAAAAATCACAGTAATCGCATTACTCACTAAACGTGTAACACTAACGTCTAAGCTTTGCAGATACACGTCCATATGAATGACAAAACATGTGTACACTAACGATATGAGTCAGTGGAGCGCGTTCCACCGGCTGAACCGCGATCTGCTGGCTTTGCTTGCCGTGATTATCGGGGCACACTTAGATAATGACCCTGTACCTCTACGTAAATGCCCAGATCAGCAGCGTAAGTAGGGTTTGTTTGTGGAGGGGTATGGGCTGTATCAAAATTACTTAGGGGGACGACGGCTTGGAAATAATAAGATTACTGCTGCAATGAAAGCAAATACACGGTTCCGATTTTCTTAAATCTCATATCTTAATTTGTTTCGTGCTTTATTCCATTATCTGCTGTTGTTATCTTGCCACGGTGGGTGAGTGGTTATCGTGTCGGTCAACCAACCCCAAGCTTGCAGATTCGCTCCTGGCTATGGTAAGTGATTTTAGAAAGGCAACAAAAATCACGAAACGCATGTCATACGATGTTGGCATGTTAAAGAACCCATTTGAATTCAGTAGGCCGTGTTCGTAATGACAAAATTAATCTCGTGATTTTTTTTCAAGAAATGCAAGCTATTTTCTGTACTATTTTTCTTTGATTTGAAAAACTGAGAAAGGCAATAATGTGGCTCAAGCTAGTAGGCCTATTTAATTAATCCCTCCCTATATTATTCTGATACGGTCCCAGTCCAGTTTTCTACCGAAAATAAGGTCATATTAACACCAACCTACACATATGGGGTACCTACAGGTTCCGCATAACCCAATGTGTGCGCGAAACACACTCACTTACTCCTTAAATGCCTCACAATTAAATAAATACCATTTTGCACTCAAGAAAAGGCTTATAAAGTCATAAAATAAACTCATGAAGGAATGGCAAGTCATCTCGTTTCCAGGCAACAGTAGCTCTTGACGAGACACGACGGACTGGATGCGAGCAGCGCTCTCTACTACCGGTAAAGAAAATGAGGTTCTTTACATGAAATCCCGTTAGTTTCTCTACTGCTCATACAGCACTGTCAACCCAGTATAGCTTAACAAAGACTTGACACTATTTGTACCGTGGCGTACTGCTAGGCAAACCCGTCGCCAGAGCGCAGGGCAGCGCGGCGGCATTGGCAAGATACCTTACCTATACGTCTTTCTGTATTTCCAGACTGTATTAATGCTTGGTATTTCATGCATTGCGTTGGCTTGTTTACTTCTCATGTGCCTGAACATACGTGAACAAGGTATGACCTACAATAGACTACTATCTAATCTCAGATTTCTGTACAATGCGTTTACTCATTCATTTCCCTTGCAGTGACCTACACGCTGCGTGAAATATGCCAAGGAAAAAGCCACTAAACTATCGTACTGCAAGAGATAAACGTACCTGCAGAAACATGGTGAAACAACAGGTACTAAAACTGTGCCCTCATCACAACCAAGCCCGAAGCCAACTGCATTGGTGACTGGCATTGTAACATCTTCTCTGACAACAACTGCACATCCAACAACTTCGGGACTTCAACATGCCAACAGCTTCCCTTCTACGTCAACCCATCAAACAGCTCCAAAAAATCCAATCCATTCACCACATCCTGTCGAGCTACATTCAGGTGTCACATCACCAACCAGGAGGCGTAGAAGGTTTCAATCCATTCATTCCCAAACAACCATGTCTTCGACACGAATTAGTGTTCGTCTACCCCAATTTCTTTCCACACACAAGTGCCAACTCAGGACGAACAACAAAATTTGCCTGTCACTGTGCCGCCACAAGATCTGATTGCCTTGGCAATTAACCACAGGAAGATTGAAGAACACCCACCAATAACTTATTGTGCTGCAAGATTATGTGACAGCATTGTGCCTGACAGTAACATTGGAAGTATGAACAAAGTTTGTATGTATTGGGATGCATCGCTAATCAAATCAGAGTTTATGATAACATCGTCTAAGATTTGCTGCCATAAGGGTAAGATACATTTACCACATTTAGATGTACCTCCCGTGTTAAAGAACCTCATAGAAAGAAATGACACGCAAACACAAGAATATTTTGCTAATGTTAGGCAATATAACAGGGCATTATCCTTTGCATCTGTTCAGGCGCAAGCAATACATTTTCCACCAATGGGTCCATATTGCTATAAAATTCATAGGCAAATTTATCATTCAGTCGGCACATTGAATGTACCTCAGGGATCTGTCCCAATGTATGCTTCATTATTCATTATTGATTCTGAAGAAACATTACAAATACGTATGGCTCATGCAGTAAACAAAGACTGCAGTCCTTTCGTAATGAATACTTTACAGACAATGTTACAGGAATGCAATCCATACGCACAGCTGTTCACGTCTGTATGAACAATGGTAAGAGACTCCCAAGACATTCAATTACATTTCACTGTGAATAATGCCTTTGGTAGGAGGAGATTAAATGCTCCCACAGCACCGGGTGAAATTGATGCAGTATTTACCTCATTGGATGGTGCACCACCAGGTAAATTTAACTTCACTGTATATCAAAAAGAAACGGGACGACTTTCCACCATCAACAACCTCAATCCCCATTCAGATCCCATGTGTTATCCACTTCTGTTTCCCTGTGGTGATGCTGGATGGAAGCCTGGTTTGCCTCACGTTCAAGTACGTAGCACAGTGGCTCGAAACCCAACGACTCAGTTGCAATATTACTGCTTGAGGTTAGCTGTCCGTGATGGTTTCAATTTATTGCACTAATCAGGTAAATTGTTTCAGCAATATGTTGTTGATTGCTATTGTAGAGAGGGCAAGAATTGCGTATATAAAATCACATCAGAAAGAATTGCGCGCTGAAAGCTATAAGGGACTTCTTGATTATTTGCTGAACGGCAACCAAGGCTTCCAAACAGGCATCCCTGTCATATTGCCATCAACGTTTATAGGGATCCCACGTAATATGATTAAAAATTACCAGGACGCCATGTCAATTGTCAGTAGATTTGGGAAACCTGATCTCTTCGTTACCGTTACATGCAATCCCAAGTGGAAAGAAATTACTCACAATCTTCAGCCATTTGAACAAGTAGGAGTCCACGCAGCACGACCTGCTTTTGATGAGACGGTGGCGCAGCAGCAAGGGGCCAGCAAGAGGGGTTATAATCTCAAACAACAACTTCGTTGGTGGCAAGGCCTGCGGATTTGCATTTCGGACCTTCGACCCGATTGCAAGGAAATGTAGGAAAATTATAAAATGTTATTCTAGGCAATGCTGACACCATCACATGGTTATGAAAGCCGGACGTCCTCGGAAGTGGAAAATATCTTACTGCTGTAAATACATGATTCAACTTATTGAAAAGGTTAAAACGAGTAATTATAGATAATTTTCCGTAGAATTTAATTAGACCATAAGTTGAATTTTTACCAGATGTTATATACATTTGGGCTCCATTTTTTTCAAAAACCAAAACATTTAATAACATCAAAACGGTGAGAGATATCAAAATATCATAAGGGGTAGAAAAGTTGCAAATCACTGAGATCTTACACCTGTAGATTTAACTTTTTTCGATAGGATCGACGCTACCCGAGATATAACGATTCTAAAAAAAGAATGAAATTTACGGCCCCAAAAAAGGAAAATGGTGAGAGATATCGAAAAATCATTTGAGTTAAAAAAGTTGCTAATCACTGAGGTCCTAAATTTGTAGATTTTACTTTGTTCGATACGTTCAACCGTTTCCCAAATATAACGGTTCGAAAAAGAGGAAGAAATTCAGGGCCGCAGAAAATCAAATCGGTGAGAGATATCAAAAAATCTTAAGGGTTGAAAAAGTTGCTAACCACTGAGATCTTACACCTGTAGATTTAGCTTTGTTAGATACGGCCAACCGTTTCCCAGATATAACAGTTCGAAAAAAAGGATGACAATCGGGGCTCCAGAAAAGGAAAACGGTGAGAGATATAAAACATCATCAGGGATAAAAAAAAAAGGATGAAATTCAGGTCCCCAAAGAATGGTCCGGCCATGCACCAATTTTAACGCCCGACAAGAGAGTTCCTGACAGGCCCAATTTCTTTCCCCGTGACACATTTCAGCTCGATATCTTGAAAATTCCGCCCTCTAGTTTGCTAAACGTAAAAAAGTCACGCACATACGTACATTTTCAGGGCCCCCAAGAAAGACAACGCTGAGAGATATCAAAAAATCGTTATGGGTAAGATCGTTGCATACCGCGGAGATTTAACACTTGTGTATTTAACTTTTTTCGATATGACCAACCGTCTCCGAGATATATCGATTCCAAAAGAGTTTCAAATTCAGGGCCCCGAAAAAAGATACAGCCCTGCACTGATTTTAACGCCAAAAAATAGGGTTACTCATAGGCTCTAGCTCTTTTACCGCTCCAAATTACAGCTTGATATCTTGAAAATTGCGACCTGTACTTTGCTAAACCCAAAAACGTCACGCACATACGCACAACTTCAGGGCCCCAAAAAAGAAAACGGTGAGAGATATCAAAAAATCGTTTTGAGTAAAAAAGTTGCATACCGCGGAGAACTTACACCTATACCTTTAACATTTTTCGATACGATCAACGGTTTCCGAAATATATCAATTCCAAAAAAAAGTTTGAAATTCAGGGCCCCACAAAAAAGATCCAGCCCTGCACCGATTTTAACGCACAACAATAGGATTCGTCACAGTCACTAACTCTTTCACCGTACCAAATTTCAACTTAATATCTTGAAAATTGCGACCAGTACTTAGCTAAACGCAAAAATGTCACGCACAATGGACATTTTCAGGGCCCCCAAAAGAAGAAAACGGTGAGAGATATCAAAAAATCGTTTTGAGTAAAAAAGTTGCATACCGCGGAGATCTTACACCTGTAGATTTAACGTTTTTCGATACGACCAACCGTTTCCGAGATATATCGATTCAAAAAAATGTTTGAAATTCAGGGCCCCCCAAAAAGATTCGGCCCTTTACTGTCTTTAACGCCCGACTATTGGTTTCCTCACAGGGTCTAACTCTTTCACCGCACCAAATTTCACTTCGATATCTTGAAAATTGCGACCTGTACTTCGCTATACCCAAATATGTCACGCACACTGGACATCTTCAGGGCCCCAAAATGGAAAAGGGTGAGAGATATCAAAAAATCATTATGAGTAAAAAATTTGCATACCGCGGAGATCTTACACCTGTACCTTTAACGTTTTTCGATAAGACCAACCGTTTCCGAGATATATCGATTCCAAAAATAAGTTTGAAATTCAGGGCCCCCAAAAAAGATCCGGCCCTGCACCGATTTTAACGCCCAACAAGAGGATTCATCACAGTCGCTAACTCTTTCTCCGTACCAAATTTCAGCTTAATATCTTGAAAATGGCGACCAGTACTTAGCTAAACCTAAAAATGTCACGCACAATGGACATTTTCAGGGCCCCAAAAAAAGAAAACGGTGAGAGATATCAAAAAATTGCTTTGAGTAAAAAAGTTGCATACCGCGGAGTTCTTACACCTGTACATTTAACATTATTCGATACGACCAACCGTTTCCGAGATATATCGATTCAAAAAAAAGTTTGAAATTCAGGGCCCCCAAAGAAGATCCGGCCCTGCACTGATCTTAACGCCCAATAACAGGATTCGTTACAGTCACGAACTCTTTCACCGTACCAAATTTCAGCTTAATATCTTGAAAATTGCGACCAGTACATAGCTAAACGCAAACATGTCACGCACAATGGACATTTTCAGGGCCCCAAAAAAAGAAAACGGTGAGAGATATCTAAAAATTGTTTTGAGTAAACAAGTTGCATACCGCGGAGATCTTACACTTGTACATTTAACATTTTTCGATACGACCAACCGTTTCCGAGATATATCGATTCCAAAAAACAGTTAGAAATTCAGGGCCCCCAAAAAAGATCCGTCCCTGCACCGGTTTTAACGCCCAACAAAGGAGTTCGTCACAGTCACTAACTCTTTCACCGTACCAAATTTCAGCTCGATATCTTGAAAATTGCGACCTGTACTTCGCTAGACCCAAATATGTCACGCACAATGGACATTTGCAGGGCCCCAAAAAAAAGAAAACGGTGAGAGATATCAAAAAATCATTAGGAATAAAAAAGTTGCATACCGCCGAGATCTTACACCCGTAGATTTAACTTTTTTCGATACGACCAGCCGTTTCCGAGATATATCGATTCAAAAATAGGATGAAATTCAGGGCCCCAAAAAAAGGTCCGGCCCTGGACCGATTTTAACGCCCAACAATAGGGTTCGTCACAGGCCCAAACTCTTTCACCGTACCAAATTTCAGCTCGATATCTTGAAAATTGCGACCTGTACTTTGTTAAACGCAAAAACGTCACGCACATACATACATACATACATACATACATACAGACAGACTTTTTTTGAATTATTTTTTTTCGACTCTGATTCGATTGGTATAGGTTTGAACCGTGGGCGACGCTTAGTTTCCGAGATCTCGAAAAATCCTACCACGGCTATATGAAAGCCTATAGGATCTTTAGATCCGGCTTTCATAACAAGTAGGAGTCCACGCAGCACGACCTGCTTTTGATGAGACGGTGGCGCAGCAGTAAGGGGCCAGCAAGAGGGGTTATAATCTCAAACAACAACTTCGTTGGCGGCAAGGCCTGCGGAATTGCATTTCGGACCTTCGATCCTATTGCGAGGAAATGTAGGAAAATTATAAATTGTTATTCTAGGCAATGCTGACATCATCACATGGTTATTAAAGCCGGACGTCCTCGGAAATGGAAAATATCTTACTGCTGTAAATACATGATTCAACTTATTGAAAAGGTTAAAACGATTTATTATAGATAATTTTCCGTAGAATTCAATTAGACCATTATTTAAATTTTTACCAATTATTATATACATTTGGGCCCCATTTTTTTTTCAAAAACCAAAAACATTTAATAACATCTTCAGGGCTCCAAAATAAGAAAACGGTGAGAGATATCAAAAAATCGTTTTGAGTAAAAAAGTTGCATACCGCGGAGATCTTACACCTGTACATTTAACGTTTTTCGATGCGACCAACCGTTTCCGAGATATATTGATTCCAAAAAACAGTTAGAAATTCAAGGCCCCCAAAAAAGATCCGGCCCTGCACCGATTTTAACGCCCAACAACAGGATTCGTCACAGTCACTAACTCTTTCACCGTACCAAATTTCAGCTTATTATCTTGAAAATTGCGACCAGTACTTAGCTAAACGCAAAAATGTCACACACAATGGACATTTTCAGGGCCCCAAAAAAAGAAAACGGTGAGAGATATCAAAAAATCGGTTTGAGTAAAAAAGTTGCATACCGCGGAGATCTTACACCTGTACATTTAACATTTTTCGATACGACCAACCGTTTCCGAGGTATATCGATTCCAAAAAACAGTTAGAAATTCAGGGCCCCCAAAAAAGATCCGGCCCTGCACCGATTTTAACGCCCAACAACAGGTTTCCTCTCAGGGTCTAACTCGTTCACCGTACCAAATTTCAGCTTAATATCTTGAAAATTGCGACCAGTACTTAGCTAAACGCAAAAATGTCACGCACAATGGACATTTTGGACATTTTCAGGGCCCCAAAATACAAAAACGGTGAGAGATTGCAGCCTACGGAGATCTTACACCTTTACATTTAACGTTTTTCGATACGACCAACCGTTTCCGAGATATATCGATTCAAAAAAAAAAAAAAAATTCAGGGCCCCCAAAAAGATCCTGCCCTGCACCGTTTTTATAGCCCGACAATGGACTTTATCACAGGGTCTAACTCTTTTATCGCTCCAAATTTCAGCTCGATATCTCGAAAATTGCGACCTATACATCGCTAAAGCCAAAAATGTCACGCACTATGGACTTCTTCAAGGCCCCAAAAAACAAAAACGGTGAGAGATATCTAAAATCGTTTTGAGTAAAAAAGTTGCATACTACGGAGATCTAACTCCTTTACATTTAACGTTTTTCGATACGACCAACCGTTTCCGAGATATATCGATTCAAAAAAAAGTTTGAAATTCAGGGCCCCCCAAAAAGATCCGGCCCTGCACCGGTTTTAAACCCCGACAATGGGTTTTATCACAGGGTCTAACTCTTTTATCGCTCCAAATTTCAGCTCGATATCTCGAAAATTGCGACCTATACTTCGCTAAAGCCAATAATGTCACGCACTATGGACATATTCAGGGCCCCAAAAAACGAAAACGGTGAGAGATATCAAAAAATCGTTATGAGTAAGAAAGTTGCATACTACGGAGATCTAACACCTTTATATTTAACGTTTTTCGATACGACCAACCGTTTCCGAGATATATCGATTCAGAAACAAGTTTGAAATTTAGGGCCCCCCAAAAAGATCCGGCCCTGCACCGTTTTTAAAGCCCGACAATGGGTTTTATCACAGGGTCTAACTCTTTTATCGCTCCAAATTTCAGCTCGATATCTCGAAAATTGCGACCTATACTTCGCTAAAGCCAATAATGTCACGCACTATGGACATTTTCAGGGCCCCAAAAAAGGAAAACGGTGAGAGATATCAAGAAATCGTTTTGAGTAAAAATGTTTCATACCGCGGAGATCTTACACCTGTATATTTAACCTTTTTTGATACGACCAACCGTTTCCGAGATATATAGATTCCAAAAACAGGGTTGAAATTCAGGGCCCCAAAAAATGGTCCGGCCCTGCACCGATTTTAACGCCCAAAAATAGTGTTCGTCACAGGCCCCAACTCTTTCACCGTACCAAATTTCAGCTTGATATCTTGAAAATTGCGACCTGTACTTAGCTAAACGCAAAAATATCACATACAATGGACATTTTCAGGGCCCCAAATAGAGAAAACGGTGAGAGATATCAAAAAATCATTTAGAGTAAAAAAGTTGCATACCGCGGAGATCTTACACCTGTACATTTAACTTTTTCGATGCGACCAACCGTTTCCGAGATATATCGATTCCAAAAAAAAATTGAAATTCATGGCCCCAAAAAAAAAGATTCGGCCCAGCACCAATTTTATCGCCCAACAATAGGGTTCGTCACAGTCACTAACTCTTTCACCGTACCAAATTTCAGCTTTATATCTTGAAAATTGCGACCAGTACTTAGCTAAACGCAAAAATGTCACACACAATGGACATTTTCAGGGCCCCCAAAAAAAGAAAACGGTGAGAGATATCAAAAAATCGTTTTGAGTACAAAAGTTGCATACCGCGGAGATCTTACACCTATACTTTTAACATTTTTCGATACGATCAACCGTTTCCGAGATATATCGATTCCAAAAAATGTTTGAAATTCAGGGCCCCCAAAAAAGATCCGGCCCTGCAGCGATTTTAACGCCCAACAACAGTATTCGTCACAGTCACTAGCTCTTTCATCGTACCAAATTTCAGCTCGATATCTTGAAAATTGCGACCAGTACTTAGCTAAACGCAAAAATGTCACGCACAATGGACATTTTCAGGCCCCCAAAAAATGAAAACGGTGAGAGATATCAAAAAATCGTTTTGAATATAAAAGTTGCATACCGCGGAGATCTTACACCTATGCATTTAACATTTTTCGATACGACCAACCGTTTCCGAGATATATCGATTCAAAAAAATAGGATGAAATTTAGGGCCGCAAAAGAAGGTCCGGCCCTGCACAGATTTTAACGCCCAACAATAGGGTTCGTTAAAGGCCCAATCTCTTTCACTGTACGAAATTTCAGCTTAATATCTTGACAATTGCGACCAGGACTTAGCTAAACGGAAAAATGTCTCGCACAATGGACATTTTCAGGGCCCCAAAAAATGAAAACAGTGAGAGAAATCAAATAATCGTTTTGAGTTAAAAAGTTGCATACCGCGGAGATCTTACACCTGTACATTTAACATTTTTCGATACGACCAACCGTTTCCGAGATATATCGATTCCAAAAGAATGTTAAAAATTCAGGGCCCCCCAAAAAGATCCGGCCCTGCACCGATCTTATCGCCCAGCAATAGGATTCGTCACAGTCACTAACTCTTTCACCGCACCAAATTTCAGCTTAATATCTTGACAATTGCGACCAGGATTTAGCTAAACGGAAAAATGTCACGCACAATGGACATTTTCAGGGCCCCAAAAAATGAAAACGGTGAGAGATATCAAAAAATCGTTTTGAGTAAAAAAGTAGCATACCGTGGAGATCTTACACCTATACCTTTAACATATTTCGATACGATCAACCGTTTCCGAGATATATCGATTCCAAAAAAAAGTTTGAAATTCAGGGCCCCCAAAAAAGATCCGGCCCTGCACCGATCTTATCGCCCTATAATAGGATTCGCCACAGTCACTAACTCTTTCCCCGTACCAAATTTCAGCTTAATATCTTGAAAATTGCAACCTGTACTTGGCTAAACGCAAAAATGTCACGCACAATGGACATTTTCAGGGCCCCAAAAAAAAGAAAACGGTGAGAGATATCAAAAAATCGTTTTCATTAATAAAGTTGCATACCGCTGAGATCTTACACCTGTACATTTAACATTTTTCTATACGACCAACCGTTTCCGAGATACATCGATTCCAAAAAACCGTTAGAAATTCAGGGCCCCCAAAAATGATCCGGCCCTGCACCGATTTTAACGCCCAACAATAGGATTCGTCACAGTCACTAACTCTTTCACCGTACCAAATTTCAGCTTAATATCTTGAAAATTGCGACCAGTACTTAGCTAGACGCAAAAATGTCACACACAATGGACATTTTCAGGGCCCCAAAAAAAGAAAACGGTGAGAGATATCAAAAAATCTTTTTGAGTAAAAAAGTTGCATACCGCGGAGATCTTACACCTATACCCTTAACATTTTTCGATACGATCAACCGTTTCCGAGATATATCGATTCCAAAAAAAAGTTTGATATTCAGGGCCCCAAAAAAGGTCCGGCCCTGCACCGATTTAAACGCCCAACAATAGGGTTCGTCACAGGCCCCAACTCTTTCACCGTACCAAATTTCAATTCGATATCTAGAAAATTGCGACCTGTACTTTGCTAAACGCAAAAACGTCACGCACATACATACATACATACAGACATTTTCAAATATACCACGGCTATATGAAAGCCTATAGGATCTTTAGATCCGGCTTTCATAACAAGTAGGAGTCCACACAGCACGACCTGCTTTTGATGACACGGTGGCGCAGCAGCAAGGGGCCAGCAAGAGGGGTTATAATCTCAAACAACAACTTCGTTGGCGGCAAGGCCTGCGAAATTGCATTTCGGACCTTCGACCCGATTGCGAGGAAATGTAGGAAAATTATAAAATGTTATTCTAGGCAATGCTGACACCATCACATGGTTATGAAAGCCGGACGTCCTCAGAAGTGGAAAATATCTTACTGCTGTAAATACATGATTCAACTTATTGAAAAGGTTAAAACGAGTAATTATAGATAATTTTCCGTAGAATTCAATTAGACCTTAAGTTGAATTTTTACCAGTTGTTATATACATTTGGGCCCCATTTTTTTCAAAAACCAAAACATTTAATAACATTAAAACTGTGAGAGATATCAAAATAAGATAAGGGGTAGAAAAGGTGCAAATCACTGAGATCTTACACCTGTAGATTTAACTTTTTTCCATAGGATCGACGCTTTCCGAGATATAACGATTCGAAAAAAAGAATGAAATACACGGCCCCAAAAAAGGAAAATGATGAGAGATATCAAAAAATCGTTTTGAGTAAAAATGTTGCATACCGCGAAGGTCTTACACCTATACATTTAACATTTTTCGATACGATCAACCGTTTCCGAGATATATCGATTCCAAAAAAAAAATTGAAATTCAGGGCCCCCAAAAAAGATCCGGCCCTACACCGATTTTAACGCCCAACAATAGGATTCGTCACAGTCACTAACTCTTTCATCGTACCAAATTTCATTTTAATATCTTGAAAATTGCGACCAGTACTTAGCCAAACACGAAAATGTTACGCACAATGGACATTTTCAGGGCCCCAAAAAAAGAAAACGGTGAGTGATATCAAAAAATCGTTCTGAGTAAAAAATTTGCATCCCGCTGAGATCTTACACCTATACCTTTAACATTTTTCGATACGATCAACCGTTTCCGAGATATATCGATTCCAAAAAAAAAAAAAAAATTCAGGGCCCCCAAAAAAGATCCGGCACTACACCGATTTTAACGCCCAACAATAGGATTCGTCACAGTCACTAACTATTTCATCGTACCAAATTTCAGTTTAATATCTTGAAAATTGCGACCAGTACTTAGCCAAACACAAAAATGTCACGCACAATGGACATTTTCAGGGCCCCAAGAAAAGAAAACGGTGAGAGATATCAAAAAATCGTTTTGAGTAAAAAAGTTGCATACCGCGAGGATCTTACACCGGTGCATTTAACATTTTTCGGTACGACCAACCGTTTCCGAGATATATCGATTCCAAAAAACAGTTAGAAATTCAGGGCCCCCAAAAAAGATCCGGCCCTACACCGATTTTAACGCCCAACAAAAGGATTTGTCACAGTCACTAACTCTTTCACCGTACCAAATTTCAGCTTATTATCTTGAAAATTGCGACCAGCACTTAGCAAAACGCAACAATGTCACGCACAATGGACATTTTCAGGGCCCCAAAAAATGAAAACGGTGAGAGATATCAAAAAATCGTTTTTTTTTTTAAAGTTGCATACCGCGGAGATCTTACACCTGTACATTTAACATTCTTCGATACGACCAACCGTTTCCGAGATATATCGATTCCAAAAAAAAGTTTGAAATTCATGGCCCCCAAAAATGATCCGGCCCTGCACCGATCTTAACGCCCAACAATAGGATTCGTCACAGTCAATAACTCTTTCTCCTTACCAAATTTGAGTTTAATATCTTGAAAATTGCGACCAGTACTTAGCTAAACGCAAAAATGTCACACACAATGGACATTTTTCAGGGCCCCAAAAAATTAAAACGGTGAGAGATATCAAAAAATCTTTTTGAGTAAAAAAGTTGCATACCGCGGAGATCTAACACCTGTACATTTAACATTTTTCGATGCGACCAACCGTTTCCGAGATATATCGATTCCAAAAAAAAGTTTGAAATTCAGATCCCCCAAAAAAGATCCGGCCCTGCACCGATTTTAACGCCCAACAATAGGATTCGTAACAGTCACTAACTCTTTCACCGCACCAAATTTCAGCTTAATATCTTGAAAATTGCGACCAGTACATAGCTAAACGCAAAAATGTCACGCACAATGGACATTTTCAGGGCCCCAAAAAAAGAAAACGGTGAGAGATATCAAAAAATCGTTTTGAGTAAAAAAGTTGCATACCGCAGAGATCTTACACCTGTACATTTAACATTTTTCGATGCGACCAACTGTTTCCGAGATATATCGATTCCAAAAAAAAGTTTGAAATTCAGGGCCCCCAAAAAAGATCCGGCCCTGCACCGATCGTAACGCCCAACAATGGGATTCGTCACAGTCGCTAACTCATTCACCGCACCAAATTTCAGCTTAATATCTTGAAAATTGCGACCAGTACATAGCTAAACGCAAAAATGTCACGCACAATGGACATTTTCAGGGCCCCAAAAAAGAAAACGGTGAGAGATATCAAAAAATCGTTCTGAGTAAAAAAGTTGCATACCGCTGAGATCTTACACCTATACCTTTAACATTTTTCGATACGATCAACCGTTTCCGAGATATATCGATTCCAAAAAAAAAAAAAATTCAGGGCCCCCAAAAAAGATCCGGCACTACACCGATTTTAACGCCCAACAATAGGATTCGTCACAGTCACTAACTCTTTCATTGTACCAAATTTCAGTTTAATATCTTGAAAATTGCGACCAGTACTTAGCCAAACACGAAAATGTTACGCACAATGGACATTTTCAGGGCCCCAAAAAAAGAAAACGGTGAGTGATATCAAAAAATCGTTCTGAGTAAAAAAGTTGCATACCGCGGAGATCTTACACCTATACCTTTAACATTTTTCGATACGATCAACCGTTTCCGAGATATATCGATTCCAAAAAAAAAAAATAATTCAGGGCCCCCAAAAAAGATCCGGCACTACACCGATTTTAACGCCCAACAATAGGATTCGTCACAGTCACTAACTATTTCATCCTACCAAATTTCAGTTTGATATCTTGAAAATTGCGACCAGTACTTAGCCAAACACAAAAATGTCACGCACAATGGACATTTTCAGGGCCCCAAGAAAAGAAAACGGTGAGAGATATCAAAAAATCGTTTTGAGTAAAAAAGTTGCATACCGCGAGGATCTTACACCGGTGCATTTAACATTTTTCGGTACGACCAACCGTTTCCGAGATATATCGATTCCAAAAAACAGTTAGAAATTCAGGGCCCCCAAAAAAGATCCGGCCCTACACCGATTTTAACGCCCAACAAATGGATTTGTCACAGTCACTAACTCTTTCACCGTACCAAATTTCAGCTTATTATCTTGAAAATTGCGACCAGCACTTAGCTAAACGCAACAATGTCACGCACAATGGACATTTTCAGGGCCCCAAAAAATTAAAACGGTGAGAGATATCAAAAAATCGTTTTTTGTAAAAAAAGTTGCATACCGCGGAGATCTTACACCTGTACATTTAACATTCTTCGATACGACCAACCGTTTCCGAGATATATCGATTCCAAAAAAAAGTTTGAAATTCATGGCCCCCAAAAATGATCCGGCCCTGCACCGATCTTAACGCCCAACAATAGGATTCGTCACAGTCAATAACTCTTTCTCCTTACCAAATTTGAGTTTAATATCTTGAAAATTGCGACCAGTACTTAGCTAAACGCAAAAATGTCACACACAATGGACATTTTTCAGGGCCCCAAAAAATTAAAACGGTGAGAGATATCAAAAAATCTTTTTGAGTAAAAAAGTTGCATACCGCGGAGATCTAACACCTGTACATTTAACATTTTTCGATGCGACCAACCGTTTCCGAGATATTGTGCCCAACCCTAGGAATGGGTATTCCAAGTTTCAGACACCTAGATATCAAGGGAAAGGCTGTAGCAGCTTTTGAATGTTCGGATATTTGAATATCGCGCTACATTGCTTCTCGAAGCCATTCGAAGGAAATTACCGATAGTTGGATGGTAAATGACGTAGCGAGTAACAGCAGAGGTGGAGACTATTTATGGATTAAATAGTTAACTATGGAGCAGAGACTTGAGACTGGGATCAGATTACTGGCACGGCCAAATGAAAGAGAATGCAATTAGTATCAAGTAAATCGGACCAGGGATTCAAGAGATATGAGGATTTCTAGATATCAGGCGATGACGCGTGACCCTGACCGTTTTTGTATAAAAGCAAGCAGGAGCAAGCTTAGTTAGTTCAATTCATCACAAGCACTTGGCGAACAAGTTGCGTCTACGCTGAGCCAAGGCACATGGTTGCCACGTCTACGAAGAAGTACTTTTCAAATCGTGATAGTCACGAGAAGTGCTGCGCAAACGAGTTGGAACTTAGTAAGTTTCTGGTGAGGAGAATCACTGAGGTGATTGTTTTTCTACAGACATTGGTGGAAATATTTATATTTCTTAAAAGGACATATGCTAGACTTGGTCTAGAAAGCAGTATTTGTCACAGTCCAATAGTAAATTAATACTTGGATGTTTAGATCCATTTAAAGTCAGTTTTCATATTTTGTAACTATTTAACCACTTCGATCGGTCAGTACATTGAAGAATAGTCTATAACGGTGGCGTTCATTAGTCTACGCAAGGGAAACTGCAAGTTGTCTAGCGCATGGCAGATGGTGATATACAAACCATGCCCAGGGAACGATCTTCAGAACAGCCGTTAACTGCTTAGACTGTCAACGTTTTTCTTGTACTGATGAGATTACAGTGAGTTAGGTTACAACTGACACATTTAAGAAGAGATCGCTTAGATCTGACCCTTTTCAAACAAACTGTTATGGCTTTGTTAGAAGCCCATATTAAAATGGAACCACAGTCATTTAAAAAGCTCGAAAGATACTACCACTATGTCTGACTAGACGATTTGTGGGTCTACAATGGCGGCCGATACAAGGATTATACGTGCTTGTCCGATAGGGCATGTCTACGGATAAATCTGGTACAGACCAGGTTTACGACACTTCAAGAACATCAAGAAATGTAAGCCACATTTGAATTATTTTATGCTTAGCTAATTGGAACAAACTATTTTTTCTGCAGATGACCAACACATTTTTTTTCGTCATATTTAAAGCTTGTAATGATTTACGCAAGACTAGTTAGATTTATTCTGAGCATTTTCAGCACTCAGAACAGTTTAGGATCGATGACCGAGCATTTTGAGCATTTATTTGAATTTTTCATATTTTTGGGAAATCACGGTAATCAGCCGATGTAACTGTAAAAGTTAAATTTATTTTTGTTGAGGAATGGATATTTTTTCCATATTCGAAGGTTCGAACATGTGGATTCTCACATAATGAGATGATAATTAAACATATTTGAAATAATAATAATAATAATAATCCACTAATAATAATAATAATAATCTTCATAATTTTTCTAAATAATTCTTGGATATTATATTTTATAATAATCATATGTATTGAGAAAGAGCCTATGAAGTAGTTGAAACATTTCTAGTATGGAACAGGAGATTTTACGAAGGAGAGTGGTTAGCGCAAGCCCGCATTCAACCTACATTTCAGTTCTGGTTGAACAGTTGATATTTGCTATGAGCAAAGTATATGTTTCATATAACACGGAGAGGCATGAAACGGGAAGCAATTGATATTTGTATCAAATAGGATTTTTGTATTTATATAAAATCATGACGTAAATACACTTCGAAAGTGAAATGAAGCTTTTCATAAGTATGGTAAAGTCACGGGTTGAACTGAATGGGAAAATAAAATAAACTTGTAAGTTTATTAATCTTCCAGTGTTGATAACAAGCAGAGGCTTGATTTATTGTATAAATTTTGGGAAGATAATTTATGTGTGTGGAGTAGTTGAATGCCATTCCCAGGTGCGCATGTTAAGTCGCAGGAATGAAGGTTTTTTCGAGCATCAATCAAATAGCAGGTTCGATGGCTCAGGTTTATTGTTGGAGTATTGGAGCCACACGTTTCGTCGTATGAATAACCCGAAGGTTATTTCTTTGAAACCGTCAGTTCTTATTTCAACCTTGTTTACGAATTCCATTTAGAATTTGATTTTGCTAGAACCCGGATTTGTCATGATAGTAGTTTATTCTTCTTCAGAGGAAGACCTTTGCCGTTGTTGTTGTTGTTATAATATTGTGTTCTTACACAAATAGTAGAATGGGCCACTGCCAATTTAAAATAATTCTTTAACCACGAATAATTTGAAGGATATTTTCAAATCCTAGTGCCATGAACTAAATGAATTCATTATAAGACTACAATTCTTATTTCCGCATTCTGTCGAAGAATTGCAAGTTGTGAAAGTTGCTAGAAATGGCCATAAATATAAATATTTTTTTCATAATAATTCCAAGTGGAAAATCGAATAGTTGAATGGTTCAACCATTTATTGATCAAGTTGATGATTCAGAAATCATATATTTTGTTTGGAACTTGGAGTTCATAATCGAGTCACTTCTCGAATGTTTAATGTCAGAAGAACAATTAATTGTTGTTTTGCTTCGCACAGTTCTTCGATGCTATGCTCAATGGTCAAATACTTTTCAGATGTTGTTAATATGTGTTAATAATTTGTGTTGCTACGATGATAATAATAGTTTCAACGATATATTTTTGAAAACTGGAAAACAAATGAAAGTCTAAGAAATTCTATAAACATTTATTCTACGAGTGTTAATATCATGTAAATAGTCAAACAGTGATCGACGTTATTTCCAGTATGGACAATTCATTTTGCACTGGAATAAAATGTTAATAATTTTGGAACACAGTCCACAGGACTAACAATCGGACTTGTGTTTTCAAAAAGATTGTCAGATGTGTTTGGAAGATTTCTGTATATTGTGTGTAAATAAGAGTGTGGATCGCCACACGTGGATGATGCTGCTTTGAGCATTATTCTTGCAGTCAGATTTTAACTTTAAATAAACTGAGATAATTTTACCAGATGTGTTTCACCCAATTAAATCTCCTTCTATCCTTATTGTTGCATTGAGCCAAAAATCAGCAAAGCATTCTTATAAATTTGATGTCGTTTTTGCGATTTGCTTTAACCCATCTGGCGCTCCGGGATATTTTGATTCTTGTGCTGACTGATTATTGGTAAAATGCATATGTGGTCGTGCGGACTCCGGTCTAAACGGGCACATAAAATAAGATAGAGAGAGAAATGGCTTCGAACGTGGGTCCCGATTTAGACATGGTCAATCGCATGCCGATTTGAAATTGTGATAATTTTTATAGAAATATTTTGGGAGTTGAGAGATGTCTGGTTTGGATGAATAAATTAGTAGGAAACCCAATTAGTGGGGAAAATTAAAAATTTAACTTGGTTAATAATTAGAATGGGTTTGATTATTTTTGATAATGGCTTAACCATTAGGGCGTCAAGTAAATTCAGTAGTAAACGTTCGATGACTGGAGATACACATTATTAGAATCCAGGTGGAGGATATTTGAGAACTTGCATATTTTTCTTGTGATATTGTGGTAAATGTAATTCGTAAAAGTAAAGAATTTTGTTTTTCCATCACGTCGACATTAGGACAAATCTCATTTTATTATAGTGTTCCAATTAGCTATTCATATTTCTTGTTCTAGTTATAAGCTTGTGTTTGCCACTGTTGTATACCCCTAAGTTTTGAATAATTGAAATTATGGAAGAAATGATGAGGATGATGAGGAGTTTGGAGGAGAGTTCAAAACAGGCTGGACTGCGTGTAGCAGCCATTATGAAAGAAAATACTGAAGCTTTAGAAAAGAAACTTAAAGAGAATTCTGATTCTTTAGAAAGTAAACTTAAAGAAAATTCTGATAATTTGAAAGAAAGTTTAGATGATAAACTTAAAGAAAATTCTGATTCGTTAGAAAATAAACTTAAAGAAAGTTTAGATGATAAACTTAAAGAAAATTCTGATAATTTGAAAGAAAATTTGAATGATAAACTTAAAGAAAATTCTGAGTCTTTAGAAAATAAACTTAAAGAAAGTTTGAAGGGTAAACTCAAAGAAAATTCCGATTTGTTAGAAAGCAGGTTAAAAGAGAACTTAGAGGAAATTCCAGTATCAGGAATTAAGATCCAAGGAATAATACCCAATAAAATATCTCTGTGTAAAACACAATTATACTTATGTATTACGATTGGAGGACATGATTTCCGACATGTATTTGTTGTAATGAAGGACATGGCTTTTGACATGATATTGGGAGCAGATTTCATTCAGAAATATCAAGCAGTGATAGACATGAAGACAGAGACGATTAAATTCAAGAATACCGAAGAGATTAACTTCGAGGGAAAAGAAGAGGAAGACATAGAGGGAGATGCTCAATGGTCTCTGATTTTTCATGAAGCCGAAGGAAGAGAAGTCTACACTGAAAAGGAGTCCCCAGAGTTAGGGAAAATTTTGGAAGAGTATCAAGATATTTTTGACATTAAACCTGGTAAAATTAAAGATTTTGAATATTGTGGAAGTAAACAATAATGGAAGCTATGAAGTAGCTAATACACGAACTGGTAACATCGTGGGAACTTATAATGCTTCGAATTTGAAGATCTATTATTCAAGAACCAGATAATTTAATGTGTAGATAGGAAAAATAAAAATTTTTCAATTTTTATTTTTGCTAGGTGTGGGGTGGATGTGCCCAACCCTAGGAATGGGTATTCCAAGTTTCAGACACCTAGATATCAAGGGAAAGGCTGTAGCAGCTTTTGAATGTTCGGATATTTGAATATCGCGCTACATTGCTTCTCGAAGCCATTCGAAGGAAATTACCGATAGTTGGATGGTAAATGACGTAGCGAGTAACAGCAGAGGTGGAGACTATTTATGGATTAAATAGTTAACTATGGAGCAGAGACTTGAGACTGGGATCAGATTACTGGCACGGCCAAATGAAAGAGAATGCAATTAGTATCAAGTAAATCGGACCAGGGATTCAAGAGATATGAGGATTTCTAGATATCAGGCGATGACGCGTGACCCTGACCGTTTTTGTATAAAAGCAAGCAGGAGCAAGCTTAGTTAGTTCAATTCATCACAAGCACTTGGCGAACAAGTTGCGTCTACGCTGAGCCAAGGCACATGGTTGCCACGTCTACGAAGAAGTACTTTTCAAATCGTGATAGTCACGAGAAGTGCTGCGCAAACGAGTTGGAACTTAGTAAGTTTCTGGTGAGGAGAATCACTGAGGTGATTGTTTTTCTACAGACATTGGTGGAAATATTTATATTTCTTAAAAGGACATATGCTAGACTTGGTCTAGAAAGCAGTATTTGTCACAGTCCAATAGTAAATTAATACTTGGATGTTTAGATCCATTTAAAGTCAGTTTTCATATTTTGTAACTATTTAACCACTTCGATCGGTCAGTACATTGAAGAATAGTCTATAACGGTGGCGTTCATTAGTCTACGCAAGGGAAACTGCAAGTTGTCTAGCGCATGGCAGATGGTGATATACAAACCATGCCCAGGGAACGATCTTCAGAACAGCCGTTAACTGCTTAGACTGTCAACGTTTTTCTTGTACTGATGAGATTACAGTGAGTTAGGTTACAACTGACACATTTAAGAAGAGATCGCTTAGATCTGACCCTTTTCAAACAAACTGTTATGGCTTTGTTAGAAGCCCATATTAAAATGGAACCACAGTCATTTAAAACGTCGAAAGATACTACCACTATGTCTGACTAGACGATTTGTGGGTCTACAATGGCGGCCGATACAAGGATTATACGTGCTTGTCCGATAGGGCATGTCTACGGATAAATCTGGTACAGACCAGGTTTACGACACTTCAAGAACATCAAGAAATGTAAGCCACATTTGAATTATTTTATGCTTAGCTAATTGGAACAAACTATTTTTTCTGCAGATGACCAACACATTTTTTTTTCGTCATATTTAAAGCTTGTAATGATTTACGCAAGACTAGTTAGATTTATTCTGAGCATTTTCAGCACTCAGAACAGTTTAGGATCGATGACCGAGCATTTTGAGCATTTATTTGAATTTTTCATATTTTTGGGAAATCACGGTAATCAGCCGATGTAACTGTAAAAGTTAAATTTATTTTTGTTGAGGAATGGATATTTTTTCCATATTCGAAGGTTCGAACATGTGGATTCTCACATAATGAGATGATAATTAAACATATTTGAAATAATAATAATAATAATAATCCACTAATAATAATAATAATAATCTTCATAATTTTTCTAAATAATTCTTGGATATTATATTTTATAATAATCATATGTATTGAGAAAGAGCCTATGAAGTAGTTGAAACATTTCTAGTATGGAACAGGAGATTTTACGAAGGAGAGTGGTTAGCGCAAGCCCGCATTCAACCTACATTTCAGTTCTGGTTGAACAGTTGATATTTGCTATGAGCAAAGTATATGTTTCATATAACACGGAGAGGCATGAAACGGGAAGCAATTGATATTTGTATCAAATAGGATTTTTGTATTTATATAAAATCATGACGTAAATACACTTCGAAAGTGAAATGAAGCTTTTCATAAGTATGGTAAAGTCACGGGTTGAACTGAATGGGAAAATAAAATAAACTTGTAAGTTTATTAATCTTCCAGTGTTGATAACAAGCAGAGGCTTGATTTATTGTATAAATTTTGGGAAGATAATTTATGTGTGTGGAGTAGTTGAATGCCATTCCCAGGTGCGCATGTTAAGTCGCAGGAATGAAGGTTTTTTCGAGCATCAATCAAATAGCAGGTTCGATGGCTCAGGTTTATTGTTGGAGTATTGGAGCCACACGTTTCGTCGTATGAATAACCCGAAGGTTATTTCTTTGAAACCGTCAGTTCTTATTTCAACCTTGTTTACGAATTCCATTTAGAATTTGATTTTGCTAGAACCCGGATTTGTCATGATAGTAGTTTATTCTTCTTCAGAGGAAGACCTTTGCCGTTGTTGTTGTTGTTATAATATTGTGTTCTTACACAAATAGTAGAATGGGCCACTGCCAATTTAAAATAATTCTTTAACCACGAATAATTTGAAGGATATTTTCAAATCCTAGTGCCATGAACTAAATGAATTCATTATAAGACTACAATTCTTATTTCCGCATTCTGTCGAAGAATTGCAAGTTGTGAAAGTTGCTAGAAATGGCCATAAATATAAATATTTTTTTCATAATAATTCCAAGTGGAAAATCGAATAGTTGAATGGTTCAACCATTTATTGATCAAGTTGATGATTCAGAAATCATATATTTTGTTTGGAACTTGGAGTTCATAATCGAGTCACTTCTCGAATGTTTAATGTCAGAAGAACAATTAATTGTTGTTTTGCTTCGCACAGTTCTTCGATGCTATGCTCAATGGTCAAATACTTTTCAGATGTTGTTAATATGTGTTAATAATTTGTGTTGCTACGATGATAATAATAGTTTCAACGATATATTTTTGAAAACTGGAAAACAAATGAAAGTCTAAGAAATTCTATAAACATTTATTCTACGAGTGTTAATATCATGTAAATAGTCAAACAGTGATCGACGTTATTTCCAGTATGGACAATTCATTTTGCACTGGAATAAAATGTTAATAATTTTGGAACACAGTCCACAGGACTAACAATCGGACTTGTGTTTTCAAAAAGATTGTCAGATGTGTTTGGAAGATTTCTGTATATTGTGTGTAAATAAGAGTGTGGATCGCCACACGTGGATGATGCTGCTTTGAGCATTATTCTTGCAGTCAGATTTTAACTTTAAATAAACTGAGATAATTTTACCAGATGTGTTTCACCCAATTAAATCTCCTTCTATCCTTATTGTTGCATTGAGCCAAAAATCAGCAAAGCATTCTTATAAATTTGATGTCGTTTTTGCGATTTGCTTTAACCCATCTGGCGCTCCGGGATATTTTGATTCTCGTGCTGACTGATTATTGGTAAAATGCATATGTGGTCGTGCGGACTCCGGTCTAAACGGGGACATAAAATAAGATAGAGAGAGAAATGGCTTCGAACGTGGGTCCCGATTTAGACATGGTCAATCGCATGCCGATTTGAAATTGTGATAATTTTTATAGAAATATTTTGGGAGTTGAGAGATGTCTGGTTTGGATGAATAAATTAGTAGGAAACCCAATTAGTGGGGAAAATTAAAAATTTAACTTGGTTAATAATTAGAATAGGTTTGATTATTTTTGATAATGGCTTAACCATTAGGGCGTCAAGTAAATTCAGTAGTAAACGTTCGATGACTGGAGATACACATTATTAGAATCCAGGTGGAGGATATTTGAGAACTTGCATATTTTTCTTGTGATATTGTGGTAAATGTAATTCGTAAAAGTAAAGAATTTTGTTTTTCCATCACGTCGACATTAGGACAAATCTCATTTTATTATAGTGTTCCAATTAGCTATTCATATTTCTTGTTCTAGTTATAAGCTTGTGTTTGCCACTGTTGTATACCCCTAAGTTTTGAATAATTGAAATTATGGAAGAAATGATGAGGATGATGAGGAGTTTGGAGGAGAGTTCAAAACAGGCTGGACTGCGTGTAGCAGCCATTATGAAAGAAAATACTGAAGCTTTAGAAAAGAAACTTAAAGAGAATTCTGATTCTTTAGAAAGTAAACTTAAAGAAAATTCTGATAATTTGAAAGAAAGTTTAGATGATAAACTTAAAGAAAATTCTGATTCGTTAGAAAATAAACTTAAAGAAAGTTTAGATGATAAACTTAAAGAAAATTCTGATAATTTGAAAGAAAATTTGAATGATAAACTTAAAGAAAATTCTGAGTCTTTAGAAAATAAACTTAAAGAAAGTTTGAAGGGTAAACTCAAAGAAAATTCCGATTTGTTAGAAAGCAGGTTAAAAGAGAACTTAGAGGAAATTCCAGTATCAGGAATTAAGATCCAAGGAATAATACCCAATAAAATATCTCTGTGTAAAACACAATTATACTTATGTATTACGATTGGAGGACATGATTTCCGACATGTATTTGTTGTAATGAAGGACATGGCTTTTGACATGATATTGGGAGCAGATTTCATTCAGAAATATCAAGCAGTGATAGACATGAAGACAGAGACGATTAAATTCAAGAATACCGAAGAGATTAACTTCGAGGGAAAAGAAGAGGAAGACATAGAGGGAGATGCTCAATGGTCTCTGATTTTTCATGAAGCCGAAGGAAGAGAAGTCTACACTGAAGAGGAGTCCCCAGAGTTAGGGAAAATTTTGGAAGAGTATCAAGATATTTTTGACATTAAACCTGGTAAAATTAAAGATTTTGAATATTGTGGAAGTAAACAATAATGGAAGCTATGAAGTAGCTAATACACGAACTGGTAACATCGTGGGAACTTATAATGCTTCGAATTTGAAGATCTATTATTCAAGAACCAGATAATTTAATGTGTAGATAGGAAAAATAAAAAATTTTCAATTTTTATTTTTGCTAGGTGTGGGGTGGATGTGCCCAACCCTAGGAATGGGTATTCCAAGTTTCAGACACCTAGATATCAAGGGAAAGGCTGTAGCAGCTTTTGAATGTTCGGATATTTGAATATCGCGCTACATTGCTTCTCGAAACCATTCGAAGGAAATTACCGATAGTTGGATGGTAAATGACGTAGCGAGTAACAGCAGAGGTGGAGACTATTTATGGATTAAATAGTTAACTATGGAGCAGAGACTTGAGACTGGGATCAGATTACTGGCACGGCCAAATGAAAGAGAATGCAATTAGTATCAAGTAAATCGGACCAGGGATTCAAGAGATATGAGGATTTCTAGATATCAGGCGATGACGCGTGACCCTGACCGTTTTTGTATAAAAGCAAGCAGGAGCAAGCTTAGTTAGTTCAATTCATCACAAGCACTTGGCGAACAAGTTGCGTCTACGCTGAGCCAAGGCACATGGTTGCCACGTCTACGAAGAAGTACTTTTCAAATCGTGATAGTCACGAGAAGTGCTGCGCAAACGAGTTGGAACTTAGTAAGTTTCTGGTGAGGAGAATCACTGAGGTGATTGTTTTTCTACAGACATTGGTGGAAATATTTATATTTCTTAAAAGGACATATGCTAGACTTGGTCTAGAAAGCAGTATTTGTCACAGTCCAATAGTAAATTAATACTTGGATGTTTAGATCCATTTAAAGTCAGTTTTCATATTTTGTAACTATTTAACCACTTCGATCGGTCAGTACATTGAAGAATAGTCTATAACGGTGGCGTTCATTAGTCTACGCAAGGGAAACTGCAAGTTGTCTAGCGCATGGCAGATGGTGATATACAAACCATGCCCAGGGAACGATCTTCAGAACAGCCGTTAACTGCTTAGACTGTCAACGTTTTTCTTGTACTGATGAGATTACAGTGAGTTAGGTTACAACTGACACATTTAAGAAGAGATCGCTTAGATCTGACCCTTTTCAAACAAACTGTTATGGCTTTGTTAGAAGCCCATATTAAAATGGAACCACAGTCATTTAAAACGTCGAAAGATACTACCACTATGTCTGACTAGACGATTTGTGGGTCTACAATGGCGGCCGATACAAGGATTATACGTGCTTGTCCGATAGGGCATGTCTACGGATAAATCTGGTACAGACCAGGTTTACGACACTTCAAGAACATCAAGAAATGTAAGCCACATTTGAATTATTTTATGCTTAGCTAATTGGAACAAACTATTTTTTCTGCAGATGACCAACACATTTTTTTTTCGTCATATTTAAAGCTTGTAATGATTTACGCAAGACTAGTTAGATTTATTCTGAGCATTTTCAGCACTCAGAACAGTTTAGGATCGATGACCGAGCATTTTGAGCATTTATTTGAATTTTTCATATTTTTGGGAAATCACGGTAATCAGCCGATGTAACTGTAAAAGTTAAATTTATTTTTGTTGAGGAATGGATATTTTTTCCATATTCGAAGGTTCGAACATGTGGATTCTCACATAATGAGATGATAATTAAACATATTTGAAATAATAATAATAATAATAATCCACTAATAATAATAATAATAATCTTCATAATTTTTCTAAATAATTCTTGGATATTATATTTTATAATAATCATATGTATTGAGAAAGAGCCTATGAAGTAGTTGAAACATTTCTAGTATGGAACAGGAGATTTTACGAAGGAGAGTGGTTAGCGCAAGCCCGCATTCAACCTACATTTCAGTTCTGGTTGAACAGTTGATATTTGCTATGAGCAAAGTATATGTTTCATATAACACGGAGAGGCATGAAACGGGAAGCAATTGATATTTGTATCAAATAGGATTTTTGTATTTATATAAAATCATGACGTAAATACACTTCGAAAGTGAAATGAAGCTTTTCATAAGTATGGTAAAGTCACGGGTTGAACTGAATGGGAAAATAAAATAAACTTGTAAGTTTATTAATCTTCCAGTGTTGATAACAAGCAGAGGCTTGATTTATTGTATAAATTTTGGGAAGATAATTTATGTGTGTGGAGTAGTTGAATGCCATTCCCAGGTGCGCATGTTAAGTCGCAGGAATGAAGGTTTTTTCGAGCATCAATCAAATAGCAGGTTCGATGGCTCAGGTTTATTGTTGGAGTATTGGAGCCACACGTTTCGTCGTATGAATAACCCGAAGGTTATTTCTTTGAAACCGTCAGTTCTTATTTCAACCTTGTTTACGAATTCCATTTAGAATTTGATTTTGCTAGAACCCGGATTTGTCATGATAGTAGTTTATTCTTCTTCAGAGGAAGACCTTTGCCGTTGTTGTTGTTGTTATAATATTGTGTTCTTACACAAATAGTAGAATGGGCCACTGCCAATTTAAAATAATTCTTTAACCACGAATAATTTGAAGGATATTTTCAAATCCTAGTGCCATGAACTAAATGAATTCATTATAAGACTACAATTCTTATTTCCGCATTCTGTCGAAGAATTGCAAGTTGTGAAAGTTGCTAGAAATGGCCATAAATATAAATATTTTTTTCATAATAATTCCAAGTGGAAAATCGAATAGTTGAATGGTTCAACCATTTATTGATCAAGTTGATGATTCAGAAATCATATATTTTGTTTGGAACTTGGAGTTCATAATCGAGTCACTTCTCGAATGTTTAATGTCAGAAGAACAATTAATTGTTGTTTTGCTTCGCACAGTTCTTCGATGCTATGCTCAATGGTCAAATACTTTTCAGATGTTGTTAATATGTGTTAATAATTTGTGTTGCTACGATGATAATAATAGTTTCAACGATATATTTTTGAAAACTGGAAAACAAATGAAAGTCTAAGAAATTCTATAAACATTTATTCTACGAGTGTTAATATCATGTAAATAGTCAAACAGTGATCGACGTTATTTCCAGTATGGACAATTCATTTTGCACTGGAATAAAATGTTAATAATTTTGGAACACAGTCCACAGGACTAACAATCGGACTTGTGTTTTCAAAAAGATTGTCAGATGTGTTTGGAAGATTTCTGTATATTGTGTGTAAATAAGAGTGTGGATCGCCACACGTGGATGATGCTGCTTTGAGCATTATTCTTGCAGTCAGATTTTAACTTTAAATAAACTGAGATAATTTTACCAGATGTGTTTCACCCAATTAAATCTCCTTCTATCCTTATTGTTGCATTGAGCCAAAAATCAGCAAAGCATTCTTATAAATTTGATGTCGTTTTTGCGATTTGCTTTAACCCATCTGGCGCTCCGGGATATTTTGATTCTCGTGCTGACTGATTATTGGTAAAATGCATATGTGGTCGTGCGGACTCCGGTCTAAACGGGCACAATATATCGATTCCAAAAAAAAGTTTGAAATTCAGGTCCCCCAAAAAAGATCCTGCCCTGCACCGATTTTAACGCCCAACAATAGGATTCGTAACAGTCACTAACTCTTTCACCGCACCAAATTTCAGCTTAATATCTTGAAAATTGCGACCAGTACATAGCTAAACGCAAAAATGTCACGCACAATGGACATTTTCAGGGCCCCAAAAAAAGAAAACGGTGAGAGATATCAAAAAATCGTTTTGAGTAAAAAAGTTGCATACCGCAGAGATCTTACACCTGTACATTTAACATTTTTCGATGCGACCAACTGTTTCCGAGATATATCGATTCCAAAAAAAAGTTTGAAATTCAGGGCCCCCAAAAAAGATCCGGCCCTGCACCGATCGTAACGCCCAACAATGGGATTCGTCACAGTCGCTAACTCATTCACCGCACCAAATTTCAGCTTAATATCTTGAAAATTGCGACCAGTACATAGCTAAACGCAAAAATGTCACGCACAATGGACATTTTCAGGGCCCCAAAAAAGAAAACGGTGAGAGATATCAAAAAATCGTTTAGAGTAAAACAGTTGCATACCGCGGAGATCTTACACCTATACCTTTAACATTTTTCGATACGACCAACCGTTTCCGAGATATATCGATTCAAAAAAATAGGATGAAATTCAGGGCCCCAAAAAAAGGTCCGGCCCTGCACCGATTTTAACGCCCAACAATAGGGTTCGTCACAGGCCCCAACTCTTTCACCGTACCAAATTTCAGCTCGATATCTTGAAAATTGCGACCTGTACTTTGCTAAACGCAAAAGCGTCACACACATACATACATACAGACAGACTTTTCCCACATACCACGGCTATATGAAAGCCTATAGGATCTTTAGATCCGGCTTTCATAACAAGTAGGAGTCCCCGCAGCACGACCTGCTTTTGATGAGACGGTGGCGCAGCAGCAAGGGGCCAGCAAGAGGGGTTATAATCTCAAACAACAGCTTCGTTGGCGGCAAGGCCTGATGCCTAGCATTTCGGGCCTTTGGCCCGATTGTGTGGTAATGTAGGAAAATTATAAAATGTTATTCTAGGCAATGCTGACACCATCACGTGATTATGAAAGCCGGACGTCCTGGGAAATGGAAAGTATATTACAGCTGTAAATACATTATTTAACTTATTGAAAAGGTGAAAACGGGTTATTATAGATAATTTTCCGTAGAATTCAATTAGACCATCGTTTAAATTTTTACCTACTATTATATGCATTTGGGCCTCATTTTTTTTTCAAAAACCAAAAGCATTTAATAACATCTTCAGGGCCCCAAAATAAGGAAACGGTGAGAGATATCAAAAAATCGTTATGAGTAAAAAAGATGCATACCGCAGAGATCTTAAACCGGAACATTTAACGTTTTTCGATGCGACCAACCGTTTCCGAGATATATCGATTCAAAAAAAAAGTTTGAAATTCTGGGCCCCCCAAAAATATCTGGCCCTGCACCGTTTTTAACGCCCGACAACTGGTATCCTCACAGGGTCCAACTCTTTCACAGCTCCAAATTTCAGCTCGATATCTTGAAAATTGCGACCTGTACTTCGCTAAACCCAAAAATGTGACGCACAATGGACATTTTCAGGGCCCAAAAAATAGAAAACGGTGAGAGATATCAAAAAATCGTTTAAAGTAAAAACGTTGCATACCGCGGAGATCTTACACCTTTACATTTAACTTTTTCGATGCGAAAAACCGTTTCCGAGATATATCGAAACAAAAAAAAATTTGAAATTCAGGGCCCCCAAAAAAAGATTCGGCCCAGCACCGATTTTAACGCCCAACAATGGGGTTCGTCACAAGCCCCAACCCTTTCACCGTACTAAATTTCAGCTCGATATCTTGAAAATTGCGACCTGTACTTTGCTAAACGCAAAAACGTCACGCACATACATACATACTTACATACATACATACAGACAGACTTTTTCCAATATACCACGGCTATATGAAAGCCTATAGGATCTTTAGATCCGGCTTTCGTAACAAGTAGGAGTCCCCGCAGCACGACCTGCTTTTGATGAGACAGTGGCGCAGCAGCAAGGGGCCAGCAAGAGGGGTTATAATCTCAAACAACAACTTCGTTGGAGGCAAGGCCTGATGCCTAGCATTTCGGGCCTTTGGCCCGATTGTGTTGTAATGTAGGAAAATTATAAAATGTTATTCTATGCAATGCTGACACCATCACGTGGTTATGAAAGCCGGACGTCCTGAGAAATGGAAAGTATATTACAGCTGTAAATACATTATTTAACTTATTGAAAATGTGAAAACGGGTTATTATAGATAATTTTCCGTAGAATTCAATTAGACCATCGTTTAAATTTTTACCTATTATTATATACATTTGGGCCCCATTTTTTTTTTCAAAAACCAAAAACATTTAATAACATCTTCAGGGCCCCAAAATATGAAAACTGTGAGAGATATCAAAAAATTGTTATGAGTAAAAAAGATGCATACCGCGGAGATCTTACACCTCAACGTTTAACGTTTTTCGATGCGACCAACCGTTTCCGAGATATATCGATTCAAAAAAAAGTTTGAAATTCTGGGCCCCCCAAAAAGATCCGGCCCTGCACCGTTTTTAACGCCCGACAACAGGTTTCCTCACAGGATCCAACTCTTTCACAGCTCCAAATTTCAGCTCGATATCTTGAAAATTGCGACCTGTACTTCGCTAAACCCAAAAATGTCACGCACAATGGACATTTTCAGGGCCCAGAAATAGAAAACGGTGAGAGATATCAAAAAATAGTTTTGAGTAAAAAAGTTGCATACCGCGGAGATCTTACACCTGTACATTTAACTTCTTTCGATGCGACCAACCGTTTCCGAGATATATCGATTCCAAAAAAAATTTGAAATTCCGGGCCCAAAAAAAAAGATTCGGCCCTGCACCGATTTTAACGCCCAACAAAAGGATTCGTCACAGTCACTAACTCTTTCACCGTACCAAATTTCAGCTTCATATCTTGATAATGGCGACCAATACTTAGCTAAACGCAGAAATGTCACGCACAATGGACATTTTCAGGGCCCTAAAGAAAGATAACGGTGAGAGATATCAAAAAATCGTTTTGAGTAACAAAGTTGCATACTGCGGAGGTCTTACACCTGTACATTTAACATATTTCGATACCACCAACCGTTTCCGAGATATATCGATTCCAAAAAACAGTTAGAAATTCAGGGCCCCCCCAAAAAGATCCGGCCCTGCACCGATCTTAACGCCCAACAACAGGATTCGTCACAGTCACTAACTCTTTCACCGAGCCAAATTTCAGCTTAATATCTTGAAAATTGCGACCAGTACTTAGCTAAACGCAAAAATGTCACGCACAATGGACATTTTCAGGGCCCCAAATAAAGAAAACGGTGAGAGATATCAAAAAAATGTATTGAGTAAAAAAGTTGCATACCGCAGAGTTCTTACACCTGTACGTTTAACATTTTTCGATACGATCAACCGTTTCCGAGATATATCGATTCCAAAAAAAAGTTTGAAATTCAGGACCCCCAAGAAAGATCCGCCCCTGCACCGATCTAACCGCCCAACAACAGGATTCGTCACAGTCACTATCTCTTTCACCGTATCAAATTTCAGCTTAATATGTTGAAAATTGCGACCAGTACATAGCTAAACGCAAAAATGTAACGCACAATGGACATTTTCAGGGCCCCAAAAAAGAAAACGGTGAGAGATATCAAAAAATCGTTTTCAGTAAAAAAGTTGCATACCGCGGAGATCTTACACCTATACCTTTAACATTTTTCGATGCGACCAACCGTTTCCGAGATATATAGATTCCAAAAAAAAGTTTGAAATTCAGGGCCCCCAAAAAAGATCCGGCCCTGCGCTGATCTTAACGCCCAACTACAGGATTCGTCACAGTCACTAACTCTTTCATCGTACCAAATTTCAGCTTAATATCATGAAAATTGCGACCAGTACTTAGCTAAACGCAAAAATGTCACGCACAATGGACATTTTCAGGGCCCCAAAAAATGAAAACGGTGAGAGATATCAAAAAATCATTTTGAGTAAAAAAGATGCATATCGCGGAGATCTTACACCTGTACATTTAACAGTTTTCGATACGACCAACCGTTTCCGATATATATCGATTCCAAAAAAAATTAAATTCAGGGCCCCCAAAAAAGAACCGGCCCTGCACCTATTTTAACGCCCAACAATAGGATTCGTCACAGTCGC
Source organism: Meconema thalassinum (assembly GCA_946902985.2). Taxonomy (NCBI): domain Eukaryota; kingdom Metazoa; phylum Arthropoda; class Insecta; order Orthoptera; family Tettigoniidae; genus Meconema; species Meconema thalassinum. The sequence goes on from OX336393.1 coordinate 489,462,782, forward strand.
TAACTCTTTCATCGTACCAAATTTCAGCTTAATATTTTGAAAATTGCGACCAGTACTTAGCTAAACGCAAAAATGTCACGCACAATGGACATTTTCAGGGCCCCCAAAAAAGAAAACGGTGAGAGATATGAAAAAATCGTTTGGAGTAAAAAGTTGCATACGGCGGAGATCTTACACCTGTTCATTTAACATTTTTCGATACGACCAACCGTTTCCGAGATATATCGATTCCAAAAAACTAACACGAGGAATGTTGTAAGCAGACTTGAACATGCTGTATTTCCAAAAGCTGGTAAACCAGAATATCTACTGTCGGATCATGGAGCTCAGTTTACATCCTTAGAATTTGCTGCAGATATGGAAAGGCTTGGTATTAAACACTTATTTTCAAGCGTGCGTTATCCGGAATCGAATTCTTCAGAAAGATATATGGCTGAATTTTCGAAATTCTGTCGAATTTTCTGTCCGAATGATCATTCTGGATGGGTGAGATTTATACCCCTTATTGAGGAATGTCTAAATTCTACAGTGCAGGAGAGCACAGGAGAGGTGCCAATGAGACTTCATCTAGGAAGAAACCCAGAAAGGCCGTGGGACAATCTTTTCAACCACGTTCCTAGAGATCCCGACCTAGGAAGGCAGCAGAGAATTGACAGAGCGAAGGAACAACTCCAGAAAGCAGCTCAAAAAGATTGAAAAGAGTAGCTGGAAAACGTTTTGGTGCTCCCTTAGAAATTGGAAATCTGGTATTACTACGCAGACCTGTCAAGGCTGATGTGAGTAAGAAAATCTATCCCAAGTTTGGAATTGTGTTTATGGGTCCTTTCAGAATTACGAATGCTTATGGAAACAACTGTTATGAACTCTACGATGATGAGAATAATGTCGTTTATGGCAAGTTCAATGCTGGAAACTTGAAGAAATATTATCCAAGAGTAAGCCAATAATAATTCAATTTCGTGTTCAAGTGAATTCTGATACTTATAACACGGAGTTTAAAAACAATTTGCAACTGTTTTTAAAACGTGGTGAAGGGAGAATGCCCCCGTAAATTGAATTATATTGAGACCACGGTGGTTGCATTGGCGAAAATTAAGAAAGTTATGGCTGTCATAGTTGTGACGTGGATATTCATGACGTAGGCACGGATGACGCAGACTTTATGCAAGTAGGCTGCTTGAGCTGAGATTCTTGGTGACATCATGATTTTGTTCGAGAAAGATTTGAGATTTACGACGCAGTCGCAGGGAAACGAAGAATTGTGCTGAGGAAGAAGTTACGCTATTGGAGGAAAGGCTCGAACCAATGAACGATTGTTTGGAGGGAGACGGAGATTACTGAAACTACAATATTTAATTACTTTTTGAATGCAGAATTGTGGAAATCTATTTTCAGTTATGGCATTGATTTGGAATTTTGAAGAAATTAATTTTGAGTTTTTGAAATTTGAAAATCCGTCAAGTATAGCCAAAGTTAGAACTTCTAGCAATGACGGAGGAACAAGCTATGGAAGGGATGGATACGCCCCTTAAGAAGTTGATAAAAGGCCTTGCACAGCAGTGAGAAGCTCTCATATCTCATAGATATCTCATGTGTCTCATATTTCTGATGTCATATAGTCGTTTTTCTGAGTTGGTCAGACTTCGAGTGATTACAGTGAAGCAAGTCGTCTTTAGCGTGCGTGGTAAAGCCCACCGCATCGAACGAGCACGGAGCAGTGCAGCAGTACCATTTTACGGTGATTGAAACTAGGCGAAGTTGAAACGCACACATTAACGAGTCTACAAGAATATACATCAAGAGTTAGCTAATGCCTATAAGCTAATTCTATTGTGCATAACAGTATTAAAGTGTGTAGTAAAGTTGAACATTTACACGATTATAATTTGGAAGATATTGGCATTTTAAGACGGCAGACAAAAGTGATTTTCTCGCCACCTGAGAAGCACTTTTATAACACCACATTCTACGCTACGGCTAACACGTGTATTGTAACCGTGATACTACATATTGCATTTGGTGATACAACGCTACATTCTAATATGCAACAATATAATATGGCAGTTCTTTCAACTATTATAACAGAAGTGGAGATGGAAGGCTAAGGACTTTAATGCAATTGGGACATATATCAATGGAGTGAAATAGCAGCATGGAACTTCGTTAATCGCCATTCTACACAAGCGAGCATGTAGTGAACATCCAACTACACTCATGCGTCGTAGTCCAACGCTGAATTATATCATATGGCAGTGGAAATTCTTTCATACTCCACGATTATGAAGATTTCTGCGGAAATAATTGCAATAAACTTCATGACGAATTTCTACCAGAACTTCAGGGAATTATCAAGAGAGGCCAGGGTGGACCCGGCTCACAAAGAAGAGTTTTGCCAGAACTTCAGGGAACTATCAAGAGAGGCCAGGGTGGACCCGGCTCACAAAGAAGAGTTTTGCCAGAAGGATGTCTATCGTCTACACGGAGCAGTGCAATTTCCGGAGGAGGAAGCAGTTCTATTCTCCGAGGGCACTGGTTCCAGGTTCGAGGTCGGAGCACATCTTTACGCTGGTAAAATGGAACCATCAGCAGTCTTCTTTGGAAATTTTCCTCTGGAACTTCAATCAACAGATAAGGTAGTCGTGAACGTTTCTTGTTTTATTTGAGCCATTTAGCGATATCTGAGCAACCATTTTTCCCATATTTTCTGTCCCATATATTTTGCCCCATATTCTTGCTTGATATTTCTGTACTCAGTACACTTTGATGAGTTATGCCTTTTTCGACGATTTATTAAGACATTGTTATGTCATTGGCATAGTTAAATAATTTTGGATCAGTTGAGACGGATAATTTATATTCTTTCAGTAATTTGCTTATTTTTGTAGTCACGATTTGACAGTAGAGTTAACGTTTTTCTATGGCAGATTTGAATTCAGACAGCGTGTCACTTTATTAAAGTAATTATTTTCAGTAAATTACTTTGACCAATTTTCTGTCATCATCAAGAAAGAAGAATAATTAAAAGATTTTAGAGCGTTAAAATCTATTACTGTATCGACGATCTTGGAAATACTAGTCGTTTTATGAACATGATTGCAACATAGACATTTATCGTCAGTTCTAAAATACCATTGCATTATAGACAATTTTATGAACTTTGATTACGATTTATTGAATACACTATAGTAACGAACATTTGATAGGAGTTTTTCTCAATTCTAGACTGGAACAATAATGTTTGCATTCCACAGTCTAATTGGATTCTATTCGATTATTTCTGCAGTTTAGATGAACTTTGATTGAAGATAGTATTTTTAAACTGCGATGCTTTGAAGATATTAATCTCAATTTTGATAGACCAGAGAGGCGTGTATAATCGTATTTGCTATTAAATTTATTTGTGATTGGCAAATTTTTACTTCATATCGATTCATGAATGAAACCCACGAAGGTTAAATATAATAACAGTTTGACACAATTTAATGAATATAAGAATTTTTAAAGAGGAACTATGGATGTATAATCGTTAGTTCAGTGGACGTGTTAAAGTCGCTGATGAATAATGCCCTTGAATAAGCGAAGGAGGTTCCCACAGTAATTAATGATGTTGAAGAATTTGTAAGTGGAGGTTTTTTGTATGTATTGTGGAAGATTTTTATGCCATATATAGTGAGATATATGATGAATTCTGGGCCTATTTTGTGCAATTTTGTGCGTTTGAAGCGAAGTATTTTTCCGCTGAGTGTATTGTCCAGGTCCTTTGAAAATTAATCATGTGAAGTTACTGTTATAATTAACAAGAGTGTTTAAATAATTTGAGATAACGATTTTGAATGGAGGTTACCGTCACAAATAATAATAATAATTATTAAACCTTATAAAACCTGATTATAACATTTTAATATAACTAACCTTCATTGGTCGATTATATCAACACGAATTAAGTAATTATCAACCGGATAGACGTGTGGTTTAATGTATTTCTAAAGTTAATAATATAAACATTGTAAATAATTCTGTAAATATCTTTGATCATAATGTGAAACGAAAGGGATTAATAGAGGCGTGTATAAATTTTCAATTGCCGTTTGACAATATTATAAACAATTTAAATTGTTATAAACTATTAATGAGCGTTTGTTATAAACATTAAGAATTTTGTCATTGTACTCTAAACAACGCTAGTTAAACATTTGGATTATAATTAAACAAGTTTTGGGATTATCAGAGTAATCCAGTGATATTTGGATGGAGCATTTAAAAGATTTGCGTGATAATATTTGAGTTGAGTTGAGGACATTTAAAGTGTTTTGAGAAGGAGCTAGGCTCTGATGTAACTAGCAGATGCTAACGTTGGCTGGACAGGTGAGTCCATTTGACGATGTAGGCACCCGACATGATGCAGGGTGGATCGCAGCTGGCCAGACAACTGGTTGTTAGAGGCCAAGGTCGACTACATAGCAGCCTTGCAGTTATAAATAAAAGTGTGATGTTTATTAAAAGGAAAACAATTGCTATATGTCTCGTCCCAACTCCCTTATCCATTCCAAGTGTATTATGATTATTTCGTTATTTTAAGCTAGTGAAAGATAAAATTTTGTATGTAACGTCTACAAGTCCTACAGGAGGACATGATTACATTGACAATGGCTTCTGATTGCCACGTTTATTTTGTTGAATTTTTGTTAAAGTCATTCCTTTATGTGAAATAAATTATTGTACAGTTTAAAGTTTCTTGTTTCCGTCTCGGTTCATTTTAAATATCATGGTGGAGGTTATTGTGAGGGCATAATTTAAGTGATCCAGTTGACAACCCAGACCCGAGATTAATTTGAAGAGGTAAGTAAAGGTAAGTATGAACCCCCGTATATTTTGGTGTGTTCCACAATAATTTCTAGTTAACTGCTGTGCTCTAATCTCGGTAGTATCTGTCAGTGCCATTTTCATTGATGTAGCTGTGCCGGTGCGATTGATTATTGGCAATCCGATTGAGGGGGCGGATATCTGACAGCCTACTATCCGGATTATCGGGGACAGTAGAAAGGCCAAGATTGCGCGGCCATGCGTTTGGAAGCAGCACAGGATCCAGGGGAACAGCTGAATCATGACTAGGCCGAAAGATTTATCAACTGTCGCTACATGAGTCCTCCCGAGGTAATGTGGCGCCTCCACGAACGTACTTTGTACCAAAAATCGCACACAATAGAGCGGCTGCCTGTCCACTTAGCACAGGAACAGTTGGTGTACTTCCATGTCGGCGATGATCCTATACCTGACTTGGGAAATGAGCGAAACACAAAGTTGACTACATTCTTTCAACTGTGCCAAGACAATGTTTGCGCTAGGAAGTACTTCTACTCGGAGATACCACAACACTTTGTTTGGGGGAAATAACCAGTTGAAGCCAGGGCAAAGGTTCACCAAAACTCAGGATAGAATCTACACTGTCAATCCAGCCGATAAAGAGCGCTTCAGCTTGCGCCTTCTTCTCCTTCATGTGAAGGAACCCACCAGTTACGAGTATCTCCGGACCGTCGAACGTGTGGTCTTTCAAACTTTCTCCGAGGCGGAAACTCGAATAAACTTGCTGCAGAATGACAGAGAGTGGTTTCAAAGACTCGCGGAAATTTCGACGTTACACATGTCGAGGCAACTACGGGATCTTTTCGGTACCATTTGCGTGTTCCGTTCACCAGTAGAAGCTCTGCAACTTTGGGACAGTTTCATAGGACATCTGGCGGAAGATTACTTGAGGGACAGTGAACCTGACATTGCGCATAACCTGGCTATGTTCCAAATTCAGCAATTCTCCAGGTTCACGGACGCTCCTGTCAAGACTACGGCTTACCAGTGCCCCATCTTCAAGAGATCCCCAATCCAGACCCAATCAACCGTCAAGCCGACGCAGAAAAGGGACACATCATGTACAACCAATTAAACGTCCAGCAAGGAGTAATTGTCGATGAGGTTCTAGCTAGGGTTCATTGCGACGCACACAATTCATTCTTCGTCGATGGTCCAGGCGGAACTGGCAAAACATTTGTCTACCAGACCCTCATATACACACTTCGTGGCCAGGGAAAAACTGTTCTGTCTTTGGCTTGGACTGGAATAGCGGCGAGGTTGCTTGAAGATGGCCGCACTGCCCATTCCGTCTTCTAATTTCCCGTTCCCATTACGGACACGTCCGTCTCCTCAATTAGAATTAATTCCATTGAGGCGTAGACAACTAGAGACGCAGCAATCATACTATGGGACGAAGTTTCAATGGTCACTAAATAAGCACTGTCTTCATTGCATCGACTCCTGACGGACATCAAAGGGCTAAACATTCTTTTCGGAGGAAATATTATCTTTCTTGGAGGGGATTTCCGGCAGGTCCTTCCAGTTGTGAGGTGCGGAAATAGAACCACCATCGTAGAGGCATGTGTTAAGTCCTCGACACTGTGGTCGGAAGTAGCACTTCGCCGCCTCACCACCAACATGCGAGCAACCGGTGACCAAGAATTCTCTCATTGGTTACTCCAGATGGGAAATGGAACCTTGCCACCACACGACACCGTCAACCCCACCAGTATTCGAATACCCAAGCAATGCTATCGCTCCCCTCAGGACTTAGTACAACACACTTTCGCAAGCCAAATCAATGCGGACAACATCCATACCTTAGAACGCACAACAATCCTTTGCACTAAAAATGAAGATTGCGGAACAATCAATGATCAGATCGTTCAGAAGGTACTTACCGCCGAAAGCAAAACCTACCTTAGCATGGATTCATTTCAAAAACAGGATCCACTAGATGTTCAAATATATCCGACAGAGTTCCTAAACCGCATTAAACCCTCAGGACTTCCTCCACACAAATTGACTCTTAAGATTAATACCATAATTATGCTCATAAGAAACCTCAACTCCAAACGCGGATTAGTAAACGGATTACGTCTAATCGTCACACAGTTGAATGATCACAATATTATCGCAAAACCAGTAGGTTCCAATGAATTAGTTATAATTCATCGAATTAAATTGATGCCATCCGATCCAACTATACCATTCAAACTAATTAGAAAACAGTTCCCTGTAAAGATTACCTTCGCAATGACAATAAACAAGGCCCGGGGTCAAACTCTGGATAAGTCAGGCATTTACCTACCAAATCCAGTATTCTCACACGGATAATTATATGTCGCTTTCTCTAGGGTTCAATCCTTTGCACACACACAGCCAGACAGACAGAAGGACATACAGAAAGATAGACAGAAACACATTTTCCCGGATCGATCTCATAAGTCTACTTTTTCCTCATTTTTGACAGCATTTGTTGCTCTTAAGAATACACTCAGGCATATCTGCTTATGTACACATATTACATACAAAATTTGGTTGAAATCCAATTGATAGTGTAGAAGTTATATGCATTTACAAATCGGACCTATCAGAAGACTTAAAAATATTTTGGCATCACTGTCATGTATGGCCTCCTGGAAATTAAACTGAAATAGTATTATCCACATGTGTGCCTATTTTGGAATAACTACCATGCATACCTTCCATGATATCCAACATGGAGCTCAAATTTCTATTGCGTTTTTTTCAGCAGTTGGTAGCACTGACATCATTTTCAAATATGGGCTTGAGATATTCTGGTATATATCTTTACTCATACCAAATTTGGTTTTGATTGCTGCAGCCACCTAGGAGTTGATAGGGGGACACACACACACACACAGCCAGACAGACAGAAGGACAGACAGAAGGACACACATTTTCCCGGATCGATTTCATAAGTCTACTTTTTACTCATTTTTGCAAAATATGAAAAGTAGGCTAAAAATTGCTGTAGAAGAAACTCCCGAACAAACAATAAACGATGAATTCGTTGTAACATCGAATATTGTCTACAAAGAGGTACTATAACAAGTACAAAACACTGTTATACATATTTCTTTGTGTTCTTCTCATATACGTATGCCGTTTAACAACAATAAATACATTTCTTCAATATTTAAAACTTCGTTCTCCCACATTCTCCCCTACTACACCATAAACCTACATTCACGTTGCGAAAGCTCGCACGGGCGCACTAGTAAATATTAATTTAAGAAATGTTATTGCCTAAGATGTATTATCTACATAAACCGTGTGTAATTGATATAATGGAAGACCGTTACACTGGTGATAGAAATAGTACATTATGCAACGAGCCTATAATGGCTATAATTAAGACACGAGTATTTTTTATAAAACGAGCGTATGCGAGTTTTATAATTTCCATACGAGTGTCTTAATTACCATTATAGGCGAGTTGCATACGACTGTTTATGTTCGACGATAATTATAACTTTATTATATGTTTTAACATAAATATTCATAAATATCTGTTGAGAGTCAGCTACTGGAATTTTGTGATCGCAGAGCGAGCGTTGGGTGTTATACCTTCGTCTTTCAAGAGCTTTGAACGGCCGACGCATGCGCTCTGTGGGCTCTCAATGCCATATGCAGCCATATGTTTACATCAGCCGTCCCTCAGTAATATTGTCACCGCAGTCATTTGAAGACAATGCTCTGTGTAGAAATTAGTGTTAGTGATTTTAAGGTACTGTGCTATTTCTTGTCTCATATTCGCCAGTTTATTTACGCGAACATATGGACGGTGGGTATTCCATGTCGGTAATTTATTATAGTTCGATGTTGTGTTTATGTCCGACATGTTGGATTTTGAGCGCATGCGCGAAATTATCGTTACCTAATTGGTCAATGAACGAGCTCTGATTGGCTGGAGAAACTGTATCGTAATGAAAAACGGTGTTATAATGACCATCATTATGATACAGTTTTCAAACACATAATAGTGAGGGTCGAACATAAATACTATTCTAAGCAAATATCTTCATGAAATTTAGAGGTATATTAATTAGTTTATGTGGAATTAAAACACAAAAATTGTCAGTCAATGTCTTGGAAAAGGGCTTAGACAGTGTTCCCCTCAGGAGCACAGCTGACTTCTCCCCTTACCCCTCCCCTCCAACGCTGAGGAGTCTGAAGTTGAGTGACCTCCTCGTCTTGTCTGTCAATGGCATTGAAATACACGAACCGAGCCTACGAACAGCTGATTCACACATTCATGGGGAGTGGCTACATGACTAGTGATGGTGGATCTGTTTAGGATTTGGCAAGCGTCGTGGCCTATGCATACAAAATGGAAATACTGAAGATTTGGTAAATTAATTTAATTAATTAATTTTATGTTTTATCTCTGTGTAAAGACAGTGCAACAACTGTAATAAAAATATAAATAATACTATTATTATAATAGGCTACTACTACTGTACTAATAATAGTAATAATAGACTTTTAGACACACTAACTTCTTTTATACGGGGCTAAATGACCACGTTGCCGCAACCCCTAAACTAAGAAACCAACCTAACTTCTTTTATGTCTTTTAGCCTACTTTTCACATTTTGCAAAAATGAGGAAAAAGTAGACTTATGAGATCGGGCAAATGTGTGTCTGTCTGTCCTTCTGTCGGTCTGTCTCTCTGTCCTTCTGTCTGTCTGTCTGGCGGTCTGGCTGTGTGTATGTCCCCCCCTATCAACTCCTAAACGACTTCAGCAATCGAAACAAAATTTGGTAGGAGTAAAGATCTATACCTGAATATCTCACGGCCATATTTGAAATTGATGTCCGTGCAACCAACTGCTGAAAAATCGCAATTGAAAATTGAGCTCCATGTTGGATATCTTGGAAGGTATGAATGGGAGCTATTTCAAAATTGACACACGTATAGATAATAATATTGCAGTTTAATTTCCAGGAGGCCATACATGACAGTGTTGCCAAAATGATTATAAGCCTGCTGATAGGTCAAAATTTTAAATGCATGTAACTTCTATACTATCAATTGGATTTCAACCAAATTTCGCATGTGCTATGTGTACATAAACAGATATGACTGAGCGTATTCTTCAGAGCCACCAGGGCTGCCAACTGTTAATAAATGCTCCAATTTTTTAAAATCCAAATACCCGTTTATCAGAAAGTATGCAAGCTGACGGCTTTAAACTATGCACACGTATAGTACCTGACATTCTATATTAATTTGGAGTAACTTATATACGTCAGTGCTACCAACATGATTCTAAGCCTGCTGAGAGATCCAACTTTAAATACATGTAACTTCTATACTATCATTTGGATTTTAACCAAATTTCGTGTGTGCTATGTGTACCATAACAGATATGACTATGCCGATTCTTAAGAGTAACCAGGGCTGCCAACTTAAAATAAATATTGTCTCAATTTTTTTACCCTAATATCAATATATCAGAAAGTATGCAAGCCAATAGCTCTAAACTTTGCACACGTATAATACATGGCATTCTAGATTAATTTGGAGTAACAAATATAGGCCTACGCCAGTGCAGCCAACATGATTCTAAGCCTGCTGATAGGTCCAATTTTAAAATGCATGTAACTTCTATACTAACTAATGGATTTCATTCAAAATTGACACAACAATAGATCATATTATTTCAGATTATTTCTGACCAATACTTGTATGTCATTGTTGCCAACATGATTTTACGCGCGCTGTTAGATCCAATGATTAACTGCATGTAACGTCTATGCTATCCATTGGACTTCAACCTAATTTTGTTTTGTGTACCTTAGAAGATGGAAATAAGAATATTTTCAGTCACCTGGGCTGCCAACTGTAGTTCTCTATTAGGCTACATTATGCCAGGTATACAGTATTTCGAACTAATAAGAAATTTCGATATTACCATCTTAATTTCGTCATTATTCTATATAGATCCATATAGATTAATCATTGGCATGAATCTTAAATTTTAAGAAAAGTAGGCTCTTTAGTTCTTCAGGGAACTTCTTGTTTTTTCTGGTATGTCGAGTTGCCAGAATTTTATGTACACAGGGTTTCTTGTATGTGACATGAAATCCATGGACATGGTCGTATTAGATCACATTCATTTTCTACATGACTGAAAGTAGATCGCACCCTCGGGAAGGTTAGCCCTCTACCACCAGAGCTACACATGCTGACTCTTATTATTATTATTATTATTAGACTATTATTATTATCATGATCATCTACATGTGGGGCTAGAATTGAGACAGTTTACCAACACCGGCCGATATGCAAGTCGGGGCGTGATGGCGCAGCGGTCAGCTGTTGGTCTCTCACCACGGTGGACCGTGTTTGATTTCCAGTCAATCCATGTGAGATTTTCGAAGTGAAATGCCATGTCCTGTGGTTCGGATTCCACATAAAAGGACGTCCAGTAGCTCATGTTCACGAAATTTAGTCATGTAAAACCACAAGCTTCCTAACTTCCCACCATCGGCAGCCACAAGATGATTTCCCGTGGCATCCCACGAGGCCAAATTTGGGATGTCCCTTCATAAGACCACGGCTGCTTTCGTTTCTACCCCCAGCGCTGTAGGCATGCGCATTTAATCGCACACCACGATCGCAGCAAGTCCGGTGATTGGAGGTCCGAACTCAGCACCGACTGTGGCTATCATGAGTTTGGTTTTCCCTGGATTCTTCTACGCCCTTTTCAAGCACATGCCGGGGTAGTATGGTACTTGGTGTCCCGGGGCACCAACCTCATTCACGGCTATAATAATTACAGCTACACATACTACTACAGTCACCACAGAAACTCAGTTTATCAGACAAATCCAACACTCACCCAACTACACGGGGCTGATATACAAATGTCCCAAGACCCTAAAATGAATTAACAACAACCATCACAACAAGCTTGCAAGTCTCTTCCATCATCATTGTTACCAAAAATATTTATTTAGTGAACGTCCTAAACAATTGGAACCCTACTTAAAAATAAATAACATTCAGTAAAGATATAATCTCTTATAATGGGTTAAATAATAATAATAATATTTTTATTTTTTGCGGGAATGTCGAGATTCCGGAATGTTGTGTTCACAGAATTTCATGTATGTGCCATTACAAACATCGGTATAAGGCTGTTGTATTTGTTCACCTTCGTGTATTTCATGACTGAGCCTATATCGAACCCTCGAGAAGGATAGAACTCTCTTACCTGAGCTACACTGCCTTGCTATCATTTAATTATTATTATAGTTTATACAGTACATATAACACATTGCTGGTACATCACAACATAACTATACGGGCTTCAGAGAACCAAAGTATTGTTACTGAAACAGCCACTTCAAAGCTGGAAAGTCGAAGTCGCTACCCATGAACGTCCAGACGATTCGGGTTGTTGAGAGAACTACTGCCTTCTGTATTAGTTTGTACAGCTGAGTATCCAGATCCAGTTCTTTAAGGTTTTGGGATCACGCCTGTATTTGAGAAAATGATGGGTATGGTCTTTACTCATTCTACATGCCGTCGACTTTTGATAGGACCAACCAACTCGCTATATTTGCTTTATTGTTACTATTATTATTATTATTATTATTATTATTATTATTATTATTATGTACATGTGGTACCATACTAGTATTAAATCTGGGAAGTAGTTTTCCATGGTTTCCCACTTCTACCCCAGGAAAATGCTGGGATGATTCCTAACTTAAGGCCACGGCCGTCTTCTTCCAAATCCTCACCTGCATTACAAATACCCACATTAATAATGAAACCACAAAAAATTACGAGCCTCACGTGAAATTGTTGATACACCGGTATTTTATACAATTATTGCCACAAATATTAATCTATTGCAAAAGGGAGTGTTTTACAGATATTGTAGTTTATAATACGGAACTCAGTTCATTAGATGATTTGTAGCTTCCACCAGCACTAGCCTAAATAAAGAATACGATATGGATCAACTAGATTAATAGACGCGACACCACTCATAACCTTAAATTCCTTATAAATAGGCCAACTTGCGAGTAAATGCAATGTGGACAGCAGTAGATCATGAAAGGCTTGCCCAGTTCCAAGACCTCTTGATTCACAGACCAACACGTAAATTCATATGGATTCTGTTAAAATGAGTCATATTGATATGATAAATATCGTTTAAAATGATACAGTAGTCACTTCATAATGCTATTCTTATGGGAGACAACTTTGTTTTGCCCAACATCAGCTGATTTTATCTTGTCCCCACGGCCGGTCGGTAGAAGCATAACGGGCGCACTCTCTATCCTATTGTATGCTCGAAGCATTCCACAGCGAAAGTATAAAGGAGAATGTAATGGGAACTTACCAAAAAATACTGATATCAAAACAGTTCTGTAGGAATACTATGAAAGCTTTTAATACATGGGATATTCCGGCGCTGACATACACATTTGCTCTACTAAGACGGTCAAAGACAGTACCGAATGACACTCATATAAATACAAGAATATCAAAGAGCAAATGCTGAGTCTTTCGTCGGAAATCTACAATTGGGTCAGTGATATTTCCTCAATTTCAAGGAAGCAAAGGCTGGATCTAGATCACTCACATCCATAATAAACAGGTCTCTATGAATTTCAATCACTTGACTCCAGAGTTCGCATGAGCGTTTACGGTTCAGTATGTCATATACATTCCACATGACCGAGAGTACGTCATGGAATCAATTTTCGACTCCAGTGACACACCAGGGCTGATTATCAATATTATGTTATACTTACTCTTACAAAGTAGGCTACACAATACTACCGGTCCTAACGTCCCAAGCCATTGCGTGCAATTTCAACGAAAACAACAACAACAGCAATACATATTTTCTTACGAGACGCGTATCGCTCGCTATCCTCATAACAGCTGATACCACCCCTCAACCGGTATGGTCAATGATCCGATTACCTAACAACTTCCCCTCCGCGCATCGTCCCACCTCGCCCCGTCTCGTTTCCCCCAGACTGCTGCCTCACCTTCAGTGAGAAGAGCTTCTGAAAAATCTAAAAACATTGACTTTTTAATGATTAATTTTCAATTTAAAGATAGGTGACAATTGTTTTTACCTAGGAAGCTTAGAATAGTCTCTCCTATCACAAGTGTAATGGACTTCCATTATATCCTGTATAATACGCTAAGGTTTATGTCTCACAAAACTCAAGCTCCTATACCAGAAGGAGTTAGAAGGTGTGGTTTGTACGAAAATCTTCCAAATCCTGCGCGCCGGGATGAGAGATGGAAGGGATGAAGATGAATGAAACTGGCCAAGGATATGGAAGGAAGCGGCCGTGGCCTGTCAAAAGGTAACGTCCCAGCATTTTCCTGGTGCTGAAAATGGAAACCCACAGAAAACCACTTCAAGGACGGCCAACGGTTTGCTCGAACCCACACGTCTACCGAGTCTCAGCAGAGAGCTTGACCCCATGACCCAACGCTGCGCTTTGGCGACCGTAGCCGCCGCTGGCGGTCTTAAAAGTAATTACCAACAACAACAACAACAGATAACTGAACAAACCAAATGAGGCATGGAGATTAAATAATTCCCTCAGATAAAGTTTGAGTGCAAGTAAATGGGACGATGATTGTACAACAACGGTATTGTATTGGTTATCGACCAGAAACCTCTCGAGGCTGAGTTTTGTTACGGTTGGCTCCTTCCTATTAACGGAGAGGATAAGTTGGTTCTTGGTCTCCTTTGTCAACGAGCAGGTCGTGGTTAACGAACTGAATCGAAGAACGAAGACTCCTGTGGCTTGGAGTTATTTAATCCAACCACAGCACTCAGGTCTCCGCTACAGTACTGTGCCTTTTAATATCGCTACGATCCTCTGTAGAAGTAATATAATTGGGGAATTCGCGTCTTCACATTACTAGAGTTGCCCAATTTCATGACATACAGAACGCCGTTAAGTCGATCCGTGGTTTATGGTAACACGCTAACCTCTCAGCTACGAGGACCCGGGTTTGATTCCCAAATCTCCTCATATGTACACTTACAGAGGTGTGCGAATAATTAGACTAAGATAATCAATTTAAATCAGTCACAGTTTTTTCAATCAAAATCGTTTTATTTTATTTTTATTACCCTACTTAGTGTAATTATCTGCCGGCCCCGTGTTCGATTCCCGGCTCCGTCAGGGATTTTAGAAACTGACATGTGGGCTGGAACTGGGTGCACTCAGCCTCGTGAGGGCAATTGAGTTGCTGTCTGACAGTGAGGCAGCGTCCCGGTGCCCATTCATTTGCCCAGCAGATTATGGGGTGACGCGTGGTCAGCGCGTCCGGTCCCATTGGCCATTGATCTTGGCCCCCGTGACCAGGGCGCTGCCTCACTGTCAGACAGCCACTCAGTTGTCCTCACGAGGCTGAGTGCACCCCGCTCAACTCCTCACGTCAGTTTCTAAAATCCCTGACGGAGCTGGGAATCGAACCCGGGGCCTCCTGGTGCGAGGCAGGCGTGCTACACCAGCACCACCATTGCTCATTCCAGTATTCAAACCCTCCCCCCTCACCAGCCATGAATCTTATAGAGTGTAGTGCTATCTACTCTAGGGTACTGTGTAAGTGGTAGGGCCTGTCTCCTTTAGGGCCTCATTTTCATATAACTAGCCAAATTCTTTTGTTTGCGTGCTGTACAAAGTAATGATTACCTTCGTACAGAAAGCCTCCAAATGGAGCAGTTATTACAGCACATTTATTGATTCTACCCCTCGGCGGAGCAAATAGCGTGTAATGTCAAACGATGGATTACAAAAGCTTGCCCCAGGAATAACAATGACTCTTGGCATCTGTTGTAATATCAAGGAAATTCAATGGAAGTGAAACACAGTAATTCCAAATTAATGTATTCAAAGTAATACGTGATGTACCAAGATACGCCTATTTGTGCCTTCGAAAGCATAGGTTGATTACAAAAGGGCAACCTGTACAGGATGTCACACATAGGCTACAGTATATACAGATGTGTAAGTTGGGCTGCCTACAGTAACGGGTAAAGCCCTGCGCGAATGCGGATATCCGTGGATAAATCTGGGGATATCCGCAAAATGTTTCGCCATGCAGATATAGTTTGCATGGCTGTGCGGATAGCGGATAAGCGGCGGATAATGCTTGGAGTAAATTTGCGGACAGTTTTTAGAACATAATCCGAACTTGTTGAATATAACTAGGACCCGGATGTTAATGACATATATTATTCCGTTATGTTTCTTTCATGAGGACAATAATGTAAGATGATGATTGAAGCTAATCTCATTTAAATTATGTCATTAAGCATGATTAACACTCTCAACTGAAAAGTGTTGACATTCTCGCTGTATAACATTCATTTTAAACATAGCACTTGGCATGCATAGCCTAGGGTAACGATTTTCCCTTAAAATGTCTAAATGTGTTGTTCATTACTTTACGCTTTATCTAAAATAAAAATATTATCGTAATGCCAGTAGATTCGGATAACAGTTGTGCGGATGTGGGGCGGATGTGGATAACAGTCGTGTAGATGTGGGGTGGATGTGGATAACAGTCGTGTAGATGCGGGGTGGATGTGGATAACAGTCGTGTAGATGCGGGGTGGATGTGGATAACAGTCGTGTAGATGCGGGGTGGATGTGGATAACAGTCGTTTAGATGCGGGGTGGATGTGGATAACAGTCGTGTAGATGCGGGGTGGATGTGGATAACAGTCGTGTAGATGTGGGGTGGATGTGGATAACAGTCGTGTAGATGTAGGGTGGATGTGGATAACAGTCATGTAGATGCGGGGTGGTTGTGGATAACAGTCGTGTAGATGCGGGGTGGATGTGGATAACAGTCGTGTAGATGCGGGGTGGATGTGGATAACAGTCGTGTAGATGCGGGGTGGATGTGGATAACAGTCGTGTAGATGCGGGGTGGATGTGGATAACAATCGTATGGATGCAGATTGGATGTGGATAACAATCGTGTAGATGTGGGGTGGATGTGGATAACAATCGTACGGATGCGGGGAGGATGCAGATAATAATCGTATGGATGTGGGGTGGATGTGGATAACAATCGTATGGATGTGGGGTGGATGTGGATAACAATCGTACGGATGCGGGGAGGATGCGGATAACAATCGTATGGATGTGGGGTGGATGCGAATAACAGTCGTGTAGATGCGGGGTGGATGTGGATAACAGTCGTGTAGATGTGGAGTGGATGTGGATAACAATCGTACGGATGTGGGGTGGATGCGAATAACAGTCGTGTAGATGTGGGGTGGATGCGGGGTGGATGTGGATAACAGTCGTGTAGATGTGGGGTGGATGCGGGGTGGATGTGGATAACAGTCGAATAGATGTGGGGTGGATGTGGATAACAATCGTACGGATGCGGGGAGGATGCAGATAACAATCGTATGGATGTGGGATGGATGTGAATAACAATCGTATGGATGTGGGGTGGATGTGGATAACAATCGTACGGATGCGGGGAGGATGCGGACAACAATCGTATGGATGTGGGGTGGATGCGAATAACAGTCGTGTAGATGCGGGGTGGATGTGGATAACAGTCGTGTAGATGTGGGGTGGATGTGGGTAACAATCGTATGGATGCGGGGTGGATGCGAATAACAGTCGTGTAGATGTGGGGTGGATGGGGATAAAGTTTTATTTATCCGCGCTGGGCTCTAGTAATAGAGTCTCAGGAAAAGCGGACAGATCTATAGAGCATCCAGCGTTTAGAAAAGACTGTGGAGCCTTATGGCGACAGTGTTGCTAACTCTAGGCAGAGGTAACGCTGACGTCACACGTTATGTTCACCCACTTCGAGTACTGCGCTTTCATAAGTTATCGAGACAACACAACCCCAACAGCTACCTGAAGTAGAACACGCACAGGAAGGAGCAGTTTTGCAGGTGTCTCGGATGTATTGTATGCTGACGATGTTAACAATTTTTACGTCAGCAATACTGTTGATCATCATTTGTTGTTGTTATTAGTTTGGCTATAATTGGTGCAGCAGAAAAGAGGAGAATTGAAGCATTTAAAATGTGGTGTTACAGGAGAATGATGAAGATCAGATGGGTAGATAGGGTTACAAACAAAGAGGTATTAAGACAAGTGGGAGAGGAGAGATGTTTCTGGCGACTGCTAATGGAGAGAAGAGATAGGTTGGTAGGACACATACTAAGACACCCAGGAATAGCAAGCTTAGTTATGGAAGGAAGGGTCGAGGACAAAAACCGTAGGGGTAGACCAAGGTTAGAATATGTTAAACAGATTGCCTCGGAAGTAGGGTGTCGGAGCTATGTAGAGATGAAACGATTAGCTCAGAACAGGGAGGCATGGAGAGCTGCATCAAATCAGTCAAAAGACTGAAGACTCAAACACACACGTAATTTAGTTTCTTTCCATTCTAATCTTGTTGTTTTGTTTAGGTTAATATTTGTAATATTGTAGTGAGTTAGCCATGCGGTTAGGGGCGCGCAGCTGTGAGCTTGCATTCGGGAGATAGTGGGTTCAAACCCAACTGTCGGCAGCCCTGATTCGATCGAACAGAAAATAAGCCAATGACGGAGAGTGCTTCAGAACTTATGTTGCCGGCGGAACTGAGCACGTGCTCCACTCCGGGCGAGCATGCAGCACAGGACGAGGCTCTTCTTTCCAGCGTGCTAACCTCGAAAATGTTTAAATTACTAAGGCGTAATATAAACGATACTTGTATGCAACAACAAAGGTAATCAATCGGCAGATAATTGTAGGAAGCTATTATGACGAAAAATATATATGTTCAGAGTTCCTTCATGATAAATATCCATTGACCTTTCGCGTCCTAGCGTCATTGCAAACTAACATCACTGTGGGAATAATATTGGATAATACTAATAATAATAATAATGATAATAATAATAATAATGATAGTTATGTGATTAATTTGATAATGGTGTTCTACGGAAGGGTGCAGGTATTCATTAACCATTTGAGGTAGAAGTGTATTCTCTCTCTGATACTGGCGACGGTTGCAGATATGCCATGCCCGAAACAGGTAAGTCGAGGTCCTTACTTCGAGACCTATTTGTGTACATATTTTGTGAATATGTTTTGAAGATACAGTTGTGCCATGCCTTTATTTACAGTGTCGGGGAAACATCGTTGTTGCTTACACTCATCGTTGTTTTCAAATGTTATTTGTCACCGTACGAAGTGTGAGCATAGAATATTCTTATTATTGCATTGATGCCAATTTGCATATAGTCCAGCGTTCATTTTTAGCCTTTGGTTGTTGTCTTATATAAGAGGATATTTGAGGGGATATTGCAAGCATCTCAGTTATTGTATATTAGTATAGTTAACATACACCCATAAACTCTGACAGACAGTATCGAATTCGAGACCCGAAATGAGGTATCGAATCTTGAGTTCGATTCTTGGATAATCGTGTTCTCATGCATTGGTGTTTATTATAATGTGCCAGTATAGCATATCTCAAGTCCTATTGTGGTGTACATCTGTTGCATACACGAGAGCTCATAAATAAATGTACCAATTTTATATCCATAGAATAAAAAGGGGGCAAGGCTTGTGTTAAGAGTTTGGATGCATAAGAAGTGTATCTTTATGAGAGTACTTTTAATCCATACAAGGGATCATACAGGCGATATTGCCAGATTATATTAAGATGTTGGATCATGTTTGGAAAGCCCTTGCTTAATAGTGTGATGCACGAATGATTTAATTAAAGTAATGTTAATTTACATGGTACATTACGTTATGGTGAGATGACATGATACTTGATGTAATGAGCTCACAGTGTGGAATTTTCAATGAGTACAATACTGATTGTAGTGAGATCAGATCATAATTTTGCTTACGTGTTTGATCAAAGATGGATTAATTAATTTATGTAATTATTAATTTGAATAAGTTGTTAATGGTCTTTAATTGGATTGATATTTCCCAATCGGGATTCAATGATTTGATTGATCGCTTTGATCCACTTAATTAATCAAATTGATTATGTAATTAATTTAATTGATATCCAATTAATTTAAATTTTGATTTTGATCATTTTTTTAAATTCAATTTTGTTATTTTTGGAATCCGTTCGGATTGATTTTGATAATTTGTGATTTTGAGTAGGTTATTTTGGAGTTTTAAACTTATTTTGGATTTGCTTCAGAATTTCATGATTTATTAGTTTACTTTCGCCTTAATTCATTTCTCGTTAAGATTTTGATTTTCTTATTTGGATATTTTGTTTTACTCTTTCTTTTTTTGGTTTGTATTTGTTTATTTAGTGTTAATAAAGTTTGCTTTCCTTTTATTTGAATTCTGTGTGTGATGAGTCATTGATCAGCCCTATCGATCTTCCAAATGGTGTATGCCAGGACAGTTGTTAGCTTCAAGTAGGAACGCTCCGCCCCCGAGGAATGAATCCTGTCCTGAAGGTC
This sequence comes from Meconema thalassinum, assembly GCA_946902985.2. Lineage (NCBI taxonomy): Eukaryota > Metazoa > Arthropoda > Insecta > Orthoptera > Tettigoniidae > Meconema > Meconema thalassinum. Next base: position 489,483,118 of record OX336393.1, read on the forward strand.
CTATGTTCAAAAGGGTACATAGGGCATGGGTAGATTGTTATCTATCCTTTCGTCGAATTTCTTTTATTTATGGAAGATCATAGTGGTTAACACACACAGACGCATTCGGGTGACCTGCATACTATGATTTATTGTGTGATGCCTATTCGTACGGCATGGTAGATGCGTTTGAGTTTCATGCATCCGTATGGGGTCGATATCCCGAAGTATCCCCGACGGCATTAGCTGCCCCGGCGGGAATCCCAATCTAGGGATAATCCCGCGAAACCCGGCCATCCGTGGTGGAGCGGCCGAACCGTGGCGCCCAACGTGATAGGGGCAGATGCTTGAAGCATTCGTGGAACTCAATCAATTAACAGTTACTGTGTTTCAGAATTATTGCTATTTTAACATTTTAATTACACAGTAAGCTGAATAAAACCCTTTAAAGTTTCGATATTGAGTTTCCATGAGGGACTCATAGAGCCTTATTTGGTGAGGTTTACGGAAGGCATTAATTTCTTTGTAAAATTGATGTTTTTCAAGAGTCCACGAAATTTTGTTGTTGTATACGGGGATTAGATTTTTTTAACTTTATTAACACTGCGCGATTAATTACTTAAATTCAAGAGAGGAGGATATTGTTTGGTTGAAACAGATACTCATTGAAGGATTCACATGAAGGATTGAGATGTGCTATGCATTTGTGTAGTTGTAGTCGTTGTTCGGCATGGGTCGGTGCAGCTCTGTTTATTTACATTGATTGTAATGGCGTCTTTAGAGGACATTAAGGCTCTGATGGAGCAGATGAGTGGAGAACAATTAGCACAGTTAGCACAACAGGGAGCGCAATTAACAGAACAGATAGCGCAGTTGAAGGTTGACAACCAAGAACAGTTAGCACAACAGGGAGCGCAATTAACAGAACAGATAGCGCAGTTGAAGGTTGAAAATCAAGAACAGTTAACACAACAGGGAGCGCAATTAAGAAACGACATTCAAGAACAGATAACACAACAGGGGGCTTACTTGACACAACAATTAGGTCAGTTGAGGGTTGACAATGAGACACAATTCGATGACATTAGGTCGGAAATGAGTCGAATAAGTCGCACCTGCGAACAAAACAATGTGCAAATGCGAGAACACAGGTCTGCAATTGAGAGTCAGGTCGATAGTCTTACCCAGAGAATAACAGCTTTGGAAATCGGTACACAGGCACAGATATCCACAGTTGAGAAGGGATTCGTTGCTGCACGAGCAGACATTGATGAGTTACAAGACGGCCATATGGAAACATCAACTAGAATCGAATCAGTTGAGATTGACGTTTCCAAGTTCAAAGAAGAAGTCAAAGAAACCTGGCGAGTGATAAGAGAGGAATTAAAGGAATGTCAGGAAGGAAAGGGTGAGGCATGGATTCAGGATAGAGAAGATCTCAGGAGAGACAGGGAGATGGCATACGAGGACCTTCGTAAGGAAATTAAGGAAGAAAATAAGAACATGTTGCGAGAATTTGGGGAAGATAAAAAGAGACGTCACAGAGTGGAAATGGATCTGTTATCTCGACTCGAGAAACAGGAGAATAAGCAGGCCAAAAATGAAGTAAAGATTTCGATACAAGATAGAGCCATAACTGACCTACAGATGGGGACGGTCAGACCAGCAACAGAGACCCATAGAGCGGATAAAATAGGATTCCAGGAACAGCTCAACCTCGGAGATGATGGGAGGCCCTATAGTCCTGAATTTCGAGACATAAGAGGACAGGCGTCAACGCCAGTGGAGCAAAACGTGACTACTCAAGTGGTGCAAGTCATCCGGATGAATGACGATCGGCCAAATAAATTTTCTGGCACAACAAACGTCACGCCAAAAGGTTTTCTCCGGGAGGTAATGGAGTATATAAAGGAGACCAAGGTTCCTGAAGACCGTCAGCTAAGAACAGTGGAAAAGCTTCTGACTGGTAACGCTCTACAGTGGTTCAGGAGTTTCCGTTACACATTCAACACCATGGAGGAATTCCGGGAAGTATTTTTAAAGAAGTACTGGAGCTTATCAGCTCAACAGAATTTGCGGGCTGAGTTGTACGCTCGTCGATACAGTACGACATCCCCAACGAAATACTCTGAGTATTTCATAACCCAATTGCATAGGATGAAGGAACTTGACATGCCACCGTCGGAGGAGGAAATGGTAACAGCAATTGAAAAACAGCTACCACTTGCGGTACAACAGATCATGGCGACGGCAGATGTAAAAACCGCGGTGCGTGCAGAGGAAATACTTCGCCATTTGGATGAAACCACGGTGCACAGTCCGCAACGCACACATCGGACAGTAGAAAACGTCAATTCGGCTGAAATCTCGGAGCCACTTTGTAAACGACGAAAGGGAATGAATGCTGACGCCATGGAAAAACAAACGAGATGGGAACAACAAGGACGCCAGAATCCTGGATATGGAACCCAACAGCCTGAGATGCCTCAGAATGCTGGATGGAGACGCGAATGGAAATACAGCGGAACATGGAGAGCGGATAGAGGAACATCTAGGCCCAACCCTTGGAGAGGAAGAGTTTTCTGGAGAGGCAGATCCTCATGGACTCGAGGAGGAAGACCATGGCAAAATCGGAGGCCGCATCCATCGCATCAAGAAGAGATGGAACGATGGCATCGAGGAACACAAAGATACCTGGATGAGCTCCAAGCCCAAGATTTACGGAAGGAAGAAGAAGAGGATAAGTGGACGAGAGGTATGGAAGCGAGGCAGAATCCGGACGTAGTGGAAACTGGGGCCGAAAGTCTAGAATTTCAGGCTAGCCAGAGGTCTAGAGGACAAAACACTAGGGAAGCGTCCCAAGATAAAAAAAACGTCAATTTTAGGCCATCAGGACGATGCAGACAATCTAAATGGGTCGTATAGATACATTGTTGTCGCTCAGATAAGTGACTGGGTGGTGAAAGAAGAGGAATTGACCGAGGATCTAAAGGGGCCATAAATCAAAGTTATTAGAGAATTACCGGTCATACATGCCCGAGTAGGAGGCTTAACTGTCAAATGCATGGTGGATACAGGAGCTAGCATTAGCATAGTCTCACAAGCATTGGTGAATGAGTTGGGAAAGCATTTTAAGATCCCAATCTTGCCCCTGTCCAATGTCAAAATTAAAGGTATCATTCCAGACAAATCCACCACATGCAAATTTCAAACTTTTCTAGATATTGACGTGCAAGGGTATAGCATGCCACACCCATTCCTCATAATGAGCAAAGTAAGTTATAATGTCATCTTAGGGGCAGACTTTATTCGGGAATATGGTGCCGTCATTGATTTGGCCAATAGAATCATCCAATTTAAAATTGTGGACGAGGACCGTGCCATGAAGATCCCGTTGAATCCGGACGTTCCCAGAAATTCGGAAGAGATATGGATGGTGCAGAGTTGCAGCAGGTTGAATCAACGGCTCAATGACATTGACGACGAATTAATAAGACCCGAGATATGGACCACGACCACAGAGGATGAGGTCGAAGGGCTTGAGGCGAAATTTGCAGAGAAAATGCAAGAGGCAAAAATTAGTGATGACGATCGGATAAAGCTGGGGGAGATATTGAAACGGCATCGACAAGTTTTTGATTCTAAGCCCGGGAGGATCAAAGGGTTTAAATATGCGATGCAAATTAATGACTGGTCACCTTTCAATAAAAAGGCATACCCTGTTGCTGAAAAATACGTCAAAGAAGTTGCCGCGACTCTGAAGAAGATGGAAGAAGGAGGTGTGATCGCCAGGATGGCTACTCCTTTTGTGAACCCCTTGGTGGTAGTTTTGAAACCCAACGGGACAGTGCGAGTCTGTTTGGACGCACGAGAAATAAACGAGAGATTGATCCCAGAATATGATCAGGCTCCACCAATCAAGGAGATAATCCGAAAGTTCAGGAACAAGGTTTATTTCAGTTCAATTGACTTAACGAGTAGTTACCATCACCTGGAGTTGGATGAAAGATCACAATTGCTCACAGGGTTTCTGTTTGATCAGCAGACCTATGTATTTCAGAGGTTACCATTTGGCATTAAGACGGCCGGGTCGGCGTTAATCAGGGCTCTCGAGCGTAATCTGACGCCAGAAGTCAAGAGCATAACCACCCGATACGTGGACGACATCTTACTGGCTTATGAAGATTTGGATGAACACTTATCAAACTTGGAGAAGTTATTAGCTAACCTCGAACAGGCAAATTTCAAAATCAACATTGAGAAGTCTCATTTTTGCCAAAGAGAAGTCTTATATTTGGGTCATGTTATTGATGGTGAAGGTATCAGCCCGAATCCAGCTAAATTGGAAGCAATTCGGAACTTCCCGAAGCCTACGAGAGTGAAGCATGTTCGCCAATTTTTGGGCATATGTAACTTCTTCGCTGATCATTGTCCGGGGTATACAGAGATAATGGCTCCACTCCAAAATATGCTGCACAAGAACAACCGATGGGCATGGAATGATGAATGCGATAGCGCTTTTAGGAAGGCCAAGGAATTATTAACCGGAAGCATTAAGTTGGGTTACCCTGATTTTACACGTCAGTTCATCATACAAACTGACGCATCACAAATTGGAGTCGGTGCGATGTTATACCAGGAAGACCCGGAAAATCCTCAGACTAAAACTTACCTAGCTTTCGCAAGTCGCAAATTGAGGACACATGAGATGAATTATACTATCACAGAGCGAGAGTTGTTGTCTATAATATTCGCTCTACAACAGTGGAGAAAAATTGTGTATGGATTCAAAATTCTCATCAGAACAGACCATAGAAGCCTGGTTTTTCTATTGAAAACGCCGATGGCAGGAGAAAGAGTCAACAGGTGGTCGCTGTACGTCCAGCAGTTTGACATCACCATTGAGCACTATCCGGGAAGACTCAACCTAATACCGGATATTCTAAGCCGAAATCCAGATCAAGAGGATCAGATTGAGTCTGTGAACCAAATTGAACTCACCCGGTCAGATCAAGAATTTTTGGAAAAATTAGGGGGTATCAAAATTGAACAAGAGAAGGATCCTTGGATGAACATGATCATAAATTACTTCAAGAAAAAGTTACAACCTGGAACTCCCGCATTCATCGAGGCAGAGAAAATTTCTGATAATTATATGTGGTATAACGAATTGTTACACAAGTTCGTAGACGCAGATCGTACCAAATTGAGGATTATGGTGCCGCCCTCATTGCAAAAAGGGTTGGTGTGGCACGCACATCGTATTTCAGGTCATGGTGGAATTGACAAAACTAGCGCTTTAATCCAGGAGACATTTGTGTGGCCGAAGTTACGTGACACCACCCAAAGAACACTAAAGACGTGTGACCAATGTCAAAGAGTGAAGCCCAACTCGTTTTTGATGAAACAGTATCCGAAACCATTATTGCCTCAAAAGCCGTGTGAGCTCATCGCCATGGATGGATACGGTCCATTGCCCAAAGGCAGAAGGGGATGTAAATACATCTTGGTCAGCATAGACGTATTTTCGAAATACGTGGTCTTATGCCCTCTTCAGAAGATGAATACCCGTCAGGTTTTGAACCGAATCAAAGCTAAAGTAATTCCCACGTTTGGAGAGATAGAATTTTGCCTCACGGACCACGGAAGTTATTTCACCAGCGCCGAATTTAGACGGGAAATGGCAAGGTTGAATATTCGACACGTCCTAAGCTCTGTTCGTCACCCGGAGGGAAATCCGTCGGAACGAATTATGAGAGAAATTGCCAAGTTCTGTCGAATATACTGTCCACAACAACACTGGAAATGGGTGGATGTATTGCCGATAATCGAGTCGTGTATCAATAATACCATACACGAAAGCACGGGTCGGATTCCCGCGGTTGTGCATTTCAACCGACACCCTGATCGACCATGGAATAATGTTGTACCGTGTCCGGTAGACGCCAGACTGAGCCATGAGTTAGTGATCAGAGACACAGCGTCATATTTGAAGAAACAGGCTGAGCGCCGTTTAAGAAGGGTGAGGAATAGGAGGTTTCATCGACCACTTGAATTGGAAGAACTGGTGCTCGTGAAGAAGCCGGCAACATCTGATCCTCAGGCACGAGTATATGCTAAATTTTTTGAGTTGTTCCATGGACCGTACAAGATTACCAAGGTGATTGGGAACAATGCGTACAAGGTCAAACATCTGGAAACAGGAGTGGAAGAAATCTACAACGCTCAGAATCTGAAGGTTTATTACCCAATGGAAGAAGAAGATACGGGCCAACAAGTCAATGTTATTGAGGAAGAGAAGGAATGATCGGAAGGTCAGCGTACTCAACATTTAAACGATGCATGACAGAGTAACTATTAAGAAGGGAGATGAAGTTAATAAATCTCGAAAAACCATCACATCCTGTAGATAGTTTTTCGAAACCCAAGGAGGGGGAAGATGCGCCCTTATCCTATAGGCCCCAGGCTAAGTTCGCATGGTTCTTCGTCATGCAGAGTGTATATCGTTTAAATGAGCTTCAAATTACAGAGGAGATGGAAACCGGATTGCATATTATTTAATCATGATGATGATGATAATTGTTGTTTTAAGGGGCCTAACATCTAGGTTATCGGCCCCTGATATTATTTAATCATGGCAAGCGCCCGATCTGGGTTGGAAGTCGAGCTCATGTACGTCGCAGACAGTACCAGCGACGTATTGCCTAAAGTTTGCCAATACAGCGAAGTCTAGAACATATTTCTATGCTACGCATTGGCCAGAGCAGGTGCAACATTCCAAGGACTTCTTGGGGAGCTGACCTCAATAATTTGTTCTCGTATGTTCTACGCTACGCCGCATGTTAGCAAAGCCCCGCCCCTAAATCACTAAATAAATAAATTGTGACAATACGATAACACCCAGGATCGAACCCTTAACGTCATTAAACCTGGAATATTCCTAAGATTTTTCGCCAGTCATCAAACTGAATAGATCATCATGATATCATTAAATCGATGATCAAGGAAATTAGTTTCTTACGCCAATAGTCTGGGGTGGAGAGTTTGGTTGCGCTGGTAGGGATAGCGTCCATGTCGTCAGAAATAGTGCCAGGGGACGCAAGATGGATTTTTGTGGAAGCCACGATCGAATGTCAGTGACAATATGATAATAATACGACCTTATTATCAATATTAATTTGCATATATTGTGAAGATGGTGTGCGGTCTGAAAGAAGAGCTCCCGACAGCGTATGAAGATTAGTGTTGACCGCCGCCATGTGAAAGATATACCCCCGCACTCTCGTGGTCGCAGGAGTTAGTTGGCAGTAGTCTGGAGTAGTTTCGCGTGAGCAGTGCTGCGTAGTGAGTCAGAGTCCGGTTCGCTAGTTGGTTGGTGACAAACGGCGGGCGAGGAAGATCGTCGCATAACTACGGGCAGTTAGCAGTGGGAGCACGCCGAGCTAAAATAATATTGCACCACAATTTGTAAAGTACAAAGGGGACGATATTTAAAGAGACATAAATTATGTAAAATAAAGTATTCATATGCGGGAAAGCAATATATTCGCTCAAATTTGTATAGTAGACTTTCCACGCCAAGGGCAGAGACGGTGTTAGCAGACGCAGGAGTGAGGAAGACGTAGAAGGGCAATCGAGGTCCGAACCGGAGTCCAGTTGAACCGGCACGTCATCTACGAGCTCACCATTCGAAGGGAAATACGCGTAGAATCGGTCAACCCACGGCATCGTGAAGAAAGAGCTAGTGAGATAGAAATACGTGTGGTTATATTGCGCAATCCCTGCAAAGTGTATAAAGTGTCTAGAATAATAAATTACGTGTTTATTAGGGTACTAGTATGTGATACATTATGAAAGTGTCGATAATAGTTTGTGAAGAGAATCAAGTGAGACGCAGCGAAATTATGGTGAAGAATTAATCAGTGTAATAATGTATTCAATGATGATGTGTAATTGTGATATCATGTAGAGCCCTGGGGAGGAGCTGTGAAGGATCCCTGCTGAAAGGAATGATGGCAGCTGACAGGAGATCACGATGAGTACTAATCTTTGATTATATTAAGTCATTGTTTATGGGTGTATTCTTAGGATTATCATAGTTGTGTAAATAATATGTTAGTGATCAATTTTTGAAGTTAGATTTATTTTGCTTAGATATGTGCGCACGTGATGACGCGACGCTGTTGATTTATTTTGAGATGCTTGGCAGAAATAACGCTCACATGTCGTACATGTTGGATACACTGGTAGGAATGTATGTTTATTTATTTGCTAAAGTATGTGTATTTCAGCCCAGGAAAAGACGGAAGAAGCCCAGAGTGAGGCATGTGGTTTTGGGTAAGAAAGAGAGAGAGAGATTCTAACATTCTTTTTTTTACGGACACAATAATAACACAAGTTATTAATAATAATAATAATATTAATAATAATAATAACACGAATAATGGAGGGGAATTTTTAATTCCGTAATGCTGGTATTTTGATTTCACACCTGGTGAGATATTTATTTAGCTAAGTTACGCCCTGGGAGTAAGCTAGGAACGTTACCTTTGCGTCTCCAATATATTTGCTCTAATCAGGTAAGATACGATTTGTGAGAGAGTGCACTGAACAACTGTCTGAGTGTTTTGGAACATGTATGAGCATTGGGTCGTGGTGATATGTAGAAATGTTATGATAAAGGCATGCAAAATATGGTATTGGGATGGTCCCATGTCATTTCAGGTAAGCTACGACGAATGAAAGAAAAAGAAAATGGTAAGGATTATGAAATATGTGCAGTTAGGCTGTAGCGGACATCGCCATGTGTCCCATGATGTCGCCAACTGAAAATAAAAAGGTAAGAAGTGTGTATTGAGGCATGCCATAAGATAAGAGGTAAAGCCGAACGGCGCTTGTAATTATTTGAGTGAAATGATGAACCACGATTGGGTATGTTCCAAAGTTTATACTACGCTCAGCTTCGAACAGGAGACCACTAGGCTTACGAGACTAGCTGCTCGTATTTTTTTTTTTCATTTCGCTTAGTTGGTGCGAGATTAATAGGATGCTGTTGGTTACCACTGGGTGTGTTGGCTCAACACATGTTTGTCCTAGGCCAAGGTCATTTGACGTTTCCCCTTTCATTTTGGATAACGGTATTTCCGTCACTCCGCTCTTGGCCGTGCAGAGAGCCGAGCTTTTAATAAATCATAGGTTTCCTGTACCGAGTTTAAGTCTGTGTTTGTTGAGCACATTTTTGAACTGATAATAATAATAATTATATAATTAATAGATTCTGTAAAAGGGTACGAATATCCATTGACCTTTCGCGTCCTAGCGTCATTGCAAACTAACATCATTGTGGGAATAATATTGGATAATACTAATAATAATAATAATGATAATAATAATAATAATGATAGTTATGTGATTAATTTGATAATGGTGTTCTACGGAAGGGTGCAGGTATTCATTAACCATTTGAGGTAGAAGTGTATTCTCTCTCTGATACTGGCGACGGTTGCAGATATGCCATGCCCGAAACAGGTAAGTCGAGGTCCTTACTTCGAGACCTATTTGTGTACATATTTTGTGAATATGTTTTGTAGATACAGTTGTGCCATGCCTTTATTTACAGTGTCGGGGAAACATCGTTGTTGCTTACACTCATCGTTGTTTTCAAATGTTATTTGTCACCGTACGAAGTGTGAGCATAGAATATTCTTATTATTGCATTGATGCCAATTTGCATATAGTCCAGCGTTCATTTTTAGCCTTTGGTTGTTGTCTTATATAAGAGGATATTTGAGGGGATATTGCAAGCATCTCAGTTATTGTATATTAGTATAGTTAACATACACCCATAAACTCTGACAGACAGTATCGAATTCGAGACCCGAAATGAGGTATCGAATCTTGAGTTCGATTCTTGGATAATCGTGTTCTCATGCATTGGTGTTTATTATAATGTGCCAGTATAGCATATCTCAAGTCCTATTGTGGTGTACATCTGTTGCATACACGAGAGCTCATAAATAAATGTACCAATTTTATATCCATAGAATAAAAAGGGGGCAAGGCTTGTGTTAAGAGTTTGGATGCATAAGAAGTGTATCTTTATGAGAGTACTTTTAATCCATACAAGGGATCATACAGGCGATATTGCCAGATTATATTAAGATGTTGGATCATGTTTGGAAAGCCCTTGCTTAATAGTGTGATGCACGAATGATTTAATTAAAGTAATGTTAATTTACATGGTACATTACGTTATGGTGAGATGACATGATACTTGATGTAATGAGCTCACAGTGTGGAATTTTCAATGAGTACAATACTGATTGTAGTGAGATCAGATCATAATTTTGCTTACGTGTTTGATCAAAGATGGATTAATTAATTTATGTAATTATTAATTTGAATAAGTTGTTAATGGTCTTTAATTGGATTGATATTTCCCAATCGGGATTCAATGATTTGATTGATCGCTTTGATCCACTTAATTAATCAAATTGATTATGTAATTAATTTAATTGATATCCAATTAATTTAAATTTTGATTTTGATCATTTTTTTAATTCAATTTTGTTATTTTTGGAATCCGTTCGGATTGATTTTGATAATTTGTGATTTTGAGTAGGTTATTTTGGAGTTTTAAACTTATTTTGGATTTGCTTCAGAATTTCATGATTTATTAGTTTACTTTCGCCTTAATTCATTTCTCGTTAAGATTTTGATTTTCTTATTTGGATATTTTGTTTTACTCTTTCTTTTTTTGGTTTGTATTTGTTTATTTAGTGTTAATAAAGTTTGCTTTCCTTTTATTTGAATTCTGTGTGTGATGAGTCATTGATCAGCCCTATCGATCTTCCAAATGGTGTATGCCAGGACAGTTGTTAGCTTCAAGTAGGAACGCTCCGCCCCCGAGGAATGAATCCTGTCCTGAAGGTCCTATGTTCAAAAGGGTACAATAAACGATACTTGTATGCAACAACAAAGGTAATCAATTGGCAGATAATTGTAGGAAGCTATTATGACGAAAAATATATATGTTCAGAGTTCCTTCATGATAAAAGGTGAGGTAACAAAACCAGTGTAGGGGGGATTTCCGTTAAAAGTAAAAGCCCATCAGACCCACAGTCTTTTCTAAACGCTGGATGCTCTATAATCTAAAGGCGAACTCCTCAAGAGGTAAAATATGCAGCTTTTATATGCCGAGTAGGCTATATCGTCTATATCGCGCTCCACATTCAGCCTAAAACCACCTCACCCGAACAATGCTTGCCACGGTGGGTTCGCTCCTGGCCGTGGTAAGTGAATTTTGAAAGGCGGCAAAAATCACTATACGCATGTCATTCGATGTTGGCATGTTATAGAACCCATTTGAATTCAGCAGGCCGTGTTCATAATGGCAAAATTAATCTCGGGAGTTTCCGCCAATACAAAGTTCCTCATTTCTCTACTAGAAAGCGCTATAGTGTCAAGGAGCTTAGATATATAACCTCCTTGACTTTCATAGTGCTTCAAGGAACAACAATATTTGACATACAAGCTGCCCTAAGATGTCAAATAACAAAGCCTGCACCCGGCACCCAAGGCCATACCCTAATAAAATAAAATAAAAAGTAAAAAATAAAATTTTAAAATCAGAACAATGTGGTAGGGTGCTCCTTGGTTGTTATGTGCAATGTGTGCTAAAATTTCCGAAACTCTATACAGAAGTCGACATGCTGTCCGAGGTAAGTGGTTATTGTATCACGAGCCATTGTTGTCCCACAAGAATTCGTCGGCTGGGGGACCATGTCAAGCAGCTCACTCGCATTCTACGAGTATTAAGTGTTATGTGCTGTTAAGTGCATAGTATCCCATCTTATCAGTGACGGTGACGATGAACATTAAACTTTAAGTAGTATAACTGGCATAATTGATTGTTGCCATACCTCGCACCTGTAACGAGGTGGAGGGAGACAATCACCTCATAAAGACACATATCATCGCCATTATGGTCTACGGATTGTTGTTCATCTATCACCCCACAATCACCTGTGTACCTGAAATATCTAAAGACAGTAAAAACAACATGATCAAGGAAAAAGAAATGTTACACACTTAAGGCAGTGAAGTTGCCGGCACATCAGGGGTTGACACTGTTCTGTATACTTTCTATTACTAAGCTCAGATTATAAACTATATTTCTGGCTTACTATCCTGAAAAAAATAACGTGGATTAACTATACATTTTCTCTTGATACTGTTGCTTATTTCAGGGACTGTGACATCGTGATTATATAGACTCGTGGGTTTGGGTGTATGAGGAATTTGTGTGATTACCTGTGTTATTGTGATGGCTGTACTAGTGTGAGTAATTCTAAATTGGCTAATAAGGAAGCTAATAATATTTTGCGCCCCCCTTTTAACTACTGAGGCTTTTAGAGACTTCGAGGTGCCGGAAGTTTTCACCGAATGGGATCTTTAACATGCCAGTAAATCTACTGAAACGGCTCCCTCGCATTTGTGCTGCACCAGGATTAACCCTTTATAGGGCAAAACAATTTTTAATTGTATGTGTTTCCACATTTTAATATACTTTAATCATTATAATTATAAATAATGTTAGATAAAACAAACGAGCAATGTCCTACAAGGCAAAACTCAGACACTATAGCACAGTAGTAAAGCCAGAGGGTCTGTAAGCCTCGGAGTGCTTGACACTGAATAAAAAAGGGGATCTTCAGGAACTGGAAAAAGAGGAGAGGACAATTTTGCGGAAAATTTTAGGACCAAAGAAAACTGTTGACGGGACATGGAAGAACAGAAAGAATGATGACCTCTATAAACACACTGAAAAAATTACTGTCACATTGCGGAAGCGAAGATTGAAATTCTACGGACATTTGGTGAGAATGGACGAGAACCGACTGACTAAGAGGATATTCAAGTATATTACAGAACTGAAGGCTACGACTAAGTGGGTAGAAGAGGTTAAAAGAGACGCCAAGGTAAGTGGACTCACAGTGGATGTGATCCACATCAGAAAAGAGTTTAGAAACCGAATTGACAACATCAAGATGTTCCAGGAGAAAACACCTAAAATTAGAGCCAAACTGGTAATATCCGAGAAGGAGCGAAAGATCAGAAGTGAAAGAATGAAGAGGTTTTGGGAAGAGAAGAGGAGATTAACCAGAAAGCCTTAGGTTTCATGCGGTGCACAGGCGGCCAAATTCGGAAGATAAAATGTTATTTTTGGTTTCTCTAATTTGAATGCTTATATATTTATTTTTAGCCTACTTTTCACATTTTGCAAAAGTGAGGAAAAAGTAGACTTATGACATCGATCCGGAAAAATGTGTGTGTGTTTGTCTGTCTGTATGTCTCTCCTTCTGTCTGTCTGTCTGTCTGGCTGTGTGTGTGTCCCCCCCTATCAACTCCTAAATGGCTGCAGCAATCAAAATCAAATTCAGTATGAGTAAAGACGTGCATCGGAATATTTCACGTCCATATTTGAAAATGATGTCAGTGCTACCAACTGCTGAAAAAACGCACTAGAAATTTGAGCTCCATGTTGGATATCTTGCAAGGTATGCATGGGAGCTATTCCAAAATTGGCACACATGTAGATAATACTATTTCAGTTTAATTTCCAGGAGGCCAACCATGACAGTGTTGCCAAAATAATTTTAAGCCTTCTGATAAGTCCAATGTTTAAATGCATGTAACTTCTACACTATCAATTGGATTTCAACCAAATTTTGTATGTAATATCTGTATATAAACAGATATGACTGAGCATATTCTTAAGAGCCACCAGGGCTGCCAACTGTTAATAATTGCTCTCTCTATTTTTTAATTCCAAATACCAATATATCAGAAAGTATGCAAGCCAACAGCTTTAAACTATGCACACGTTTATTCTGACATTTTAGATTAATCTGGAGTAACTCATATACGTCAGTTCTACCAACATGATTATAAGCCTGCTGATACGACCAATTTTTAAATACATGTAACTTCTATACCATCAGTTGGATTTCAACCAAATTTCGTATGTGCTATGTGTACCATAACGGATATGACTATGCTTATTCTTAAGAGCAATCAGGGCTGCCAACTGTTAATAAATGATATCTATATTTTTTTACCCTAATATCAATATATCAGAAAGTATGCAAGCCAACAGATACTCTGCTCACGTATAGCACCTGACATTATAGATTAATTTGGAGTAATTAATACAAGGCAGTGCTACCAACATGATTCTATGCCTGCTGATATGTCCAATTTTAAAATACATGTAACTTCTATACTAACAAATGGATTTCATCCAAAATTGGCACAACAAGATATCATAATATTTCAGATTATTTCTGACCAGCACACGCATGGTATTGTTGGCAACATGCTTTTACGCGTGCTGATAGATCCAGTGTGTAACTGCATGTAACGTCCATTGGACTTCAACCAAATTTTGTATTCTGTACCTTAAGAGGTGGAACTAAGAATATATTCAGTCACCAGGGCTGCCAACTGTAGTGCTCTATTAGGCTACATTATACCAGGTATATTTTGAACTAATTAGATATTTCGATATCACCAACTTAATTTCGTCATTATTCTAGATAGGTTCATATACTGTAGAATAATCATTGGCATGAAAAGTAGGCTGTATAGTTCTTCACGGAACTTCTTGTTAATTTTCAATTTATGTTCTTATAGATTTAATTTTGATATTTTTATTGAATTAATTAATTAACTGATTTTGAATTGATTTTTACAATTATTTTCATAATTATTTTATAGTTATGTTAATTTTTATGACCCTTTTATTATTGTAATTTTATTTTTGTGGTTTTTATTTCTATATTTATATCCTGTTTTTTTTTCACTTTTTAGTTGTTAATGTTTTTAGTTTTAATTTTTTTAAATTTTATCCGAACATTAGGCTACGCCAAGTAGATAGGCCTACGTACCGGAATATAATATTTGACTTTTACAAATACTAGTACTTCGGCATGAAAATTCTACGAAATTTGGTTGAAAGATTCAGGTATCAGCCTTTTTTGAAAACATAAACTGTTCTAATGACAGGTGGTTAATACAGAGACCACTGTCGCATAAAAGGTTAAGTTAGGAACCCTCCCAGGAGTGTGGACACCACGAAAAAACACTTCCAGGGTGGCCAAGCTCGGAAATCGTGGCCGGCCCCGTGGTGTTGGGGGAGCGCACCTGCCTGTCACCCGGAGGCCCCTGGTTCAATTCTCGGCTCCGTCAGGGAATTTAGAAACGGACGCAAGGGCTGGAACGGGGTGCACTCAGCCTCGTGAGGACAATTGAGTAGCTGTTTGACAGCGAGGCAGCGCCCCGGTCACGAAAACCAATATTAGCGGCCGAGAGGACCCGATGCGCTGACACCGCGTCACCCCAATATCTGCAGGCCAAATGGCTGCGCAGTGGTCGCTTGGTAGGCCTAGGCCCTTCATGGGCTGTAGTGCAAGTGGTTCTAAGGTGGGAATCGTACCCTCTTCTTCTCAGTATTGTCTCATAAGGCGGACTGTAGCCTATGCTGTTCAAGCCCTCAGACCAGAATTAAAATTTATTAGCAGACCCTGGAATCGAACCCAGACCTCCAGAGCAACAGCCAAGAACGCTAGTTGCTACACCAGAAGGTGGTTACACTGTTTCTAAGTGAGAGGTTCCCCAATTAAAACATAGCTTGGTTACTCCTACCAGAGGAGCAGTGCTTCTTAACCAACATCTGAGCAGTCTGGTAGATGTAAGAAGAGAGTACTACATTAATTTAAAGGTCATAAATCTGATAGGAAGATCTATTCCCATGCTCTGGATTGTTGCCAAATGTAGCGGCAGAACTTCATAACGAGGAGAAATGGGATCTTGAACAGCGAGGTCTGCCGCTGAGGATATCTCTCTTCTAACTTCATTCCACTTAGTGCTTTCTTGAAAACAACAATCAGTTTTACCATGGAAACTGGAAATTGAGATTAATATCTTTGAGGTTTTCAACTGATTCATCAAGTTCGTGGTCCATTCCACTAAAATCTGCTTAAGATGAGAATATACTGACTGCTGTATCAACCATTTGTGTTACCCTCACTCTTCTTCTATTTCTGCTTCTTCTCCAGCATGAATAATCCCACTTATGTGGGGTCGCTGTTGCGGATATTCCTCCTCCACGTTGTTCTATCCCAGACCATTTCCTCCACAAGGCCCCACTGTTTCATGCTTTCTTGAATGCTGTCCATCCATCGCCTTCTGAGTCGCCTTCGACTCCGATTCCCTGGTGGAAGCATTTCCATCATCCTATTCCCCCACATAATCTTGATATCTTCTCTTAACATGGCCATATCATTGAAGCCCAGCTTCTCTGACTTTCACAGAAACTTGCACCACGCTAAGTCGTCCCCTAATCACTTCATTTCTCACTTTGTCCAACCATGTATGTGCACTTGCCTATCTCAGCATTCACCCTCACTCTTATTACAATACTATACGAGGGGTCATCAGAAGGTAATGAAGAGAAAATATAGGTTGTTAGGACACATGGCAAAGGACTGAAGAAGTAAACTTACTTATAGAAGGAAGGTTGATGATGATGATAATTGTTGTTTTCAGGGGACTAACATCTAGGTTATCAGCCCCTAATTGTTTGGGTGATCGTGAAGATGATAATGAAATATAAACAAACACTATAACTAACTACTAACGTATATGCCAGAAGAAGAAATGGAAAACAAAAGGATAATAAGGCAAATAAAAGACAGGAGGAAAAGAAATGCCATCAACCCTCGAAGAATGCGGATTGAGGGACTTGGAAGTAAGGAGTGCAATGAAAAGCAGATAGGAAAGGGAAAGAGGAGAGGGTCTGCCCCAGAGGTAATGGATAAAAGAGGGAAAACCGGACCCAGCTCAGGAATCCCTCGGGGTCGCCAAAATCCCAAACTCGCCTGCCGTGAGCCCCTGAGGGTGTAGCAATACCCAAGGTGCACCAGAAGTGGTGGGGCTACTTACACCCTGCCTCCTTGCGGTCCTTGGGCAGAACGCAGGAGATAACATGAAAAGGAAAAGAAGGCTGACCCCTCGCGGAAGGAGGGTATCAGGAAAGATTAGACAAGGGCCAATTAAGGCGGGAAAGGAAGAAACTCCCCAGGCCTCGGATACCCTAATACCGTCGGGGTCGGAAGAGAACGAGTTGACCAAGTGAGGTCGACAGGAAAGAAGACGGAGAGGAGCCCGGCACTTGTAAGTGGAAGCAATGCCGGACTCAGCTGGGGCCCCGTGGTCGCCAACCCACGTCCCACTAGATGTAAGCTCCTGGAGGAATAGAAGGAAGGGTCGAGGACAATAACTGTAGGAGTAGACCAAGGTTAGAATATATATATATATTTTTAGATTGTGACGAAAGTATTGTTTTTTTTACAACCAACACCTGATACATGCGATTATCACAGTGTTTACAGCGATTCCCCAATAGCCTAATACAAAAATCCTTCACCGTAATATTAATACATCGCAACATAAATTTAAACATAAGTCACAAACCTACAATTAATTTACATTGTATTAAATGTTATAAACAATTATTAAGACACTAATAATGGCTATTAATTATGTACTGTACCTGTTTAGGAAACGGAAATACAGGTCATCATCCGACTTAAGCTCAGCTCAGGGCGTGTACCATCCTCCCACTGTCTGACCATGTATTCAGAACGTGAACAATAGGAAGGATAAGCTATAAAAGACTATAACACCAACTACTTTAAATTAATAACTTTAATTCACTTAAACTTTCAAAACATAAAGTTACAACACACAAATAATGGTAAAATTTACCCTCAAACATAATTAAATAATTACCCTTAATTATCTTGCTTCATTTCATTGGATACATACATGATCCATTTCATTTCATTGACATTTTTAGTCTTGAACATTTAAATCTTACATCCCTTAAATACTGGGTATTCAAATCACTTCCACTGAGTTTTCACCTCATCAGGCTTGAACTCAGGACATTTACCTGTTAGTAAAACAATGCCTTCTACTGGCTGTAACTGTAGCTTATAATTCCTTACATTTATCTTTATCTTATGAATCTCTGCTTTCCACATATTCTTAACACTAATTATCGTTCAATAACATATAATAACACTTCAAATGAGTACCATTCATTTCTAACACTTCTTTACGAACAAGCCTTATTATATTGTAGCCATTGTGTCCCAGGGAAGAGGATGTTCATGGAGCCCGCACTCCACAAAGTCCAATTCTATGATTTTTCCTTACCCATATTAATTTCTTTATGGAGAGGAACCAAATTCTGCACTTTCAAAAATGCGTTTATTATTATCATTATCTATTTTTATCATTATTATTGTTATTATTATTTGGGTTGGACGATCAACGCATAATAATAATCATCTAGCAGGCACGACTTCTGCTATATTTTGTTTCTTCAAATAAAACCCACAAGATCTCCCTTACGTTATTCTTTAACACATATGACATCTTTATGACCGGGTGGGCTTGTGGCGCGACCGTCATTAGTCTTCCCCGCGAATCGAGCGGGGCAACGAACCTCTTATAAACAAACATAGCTTTCTCTCCTCTACATCATGACCTAGCTCAATACTCAATGAACCATATGTTTGAAACTGTTACAAAGGCCACTTCCTTTCTTGAGGATCCAAGCCATTCCCTTTTCTATTCTTTCATTATGACTGCGCACAGTCTAATTTCATATTTATTCGTGCACTCCCTGGGAGGATCATCCTCTACTATCAGGGTATTAATTTATACGTATTTTCTAGCCCGTATTGGTTACAATATAAATTTGCTGCGATAGGAACTCAAATAAAAATAGCTAACCAGCCCGATGAACGCCATGTCCTGTCTGGCTGCGGAGGTCAGTATAGCTCAGAGGAGAGAATCAATTTCACCCTACTTTGGCCATCTGCCTAACTTAATAATCATCTATCCAGTCATACGATACCTTTACTTCACGTGCATCATGGCTACGTGTGAATTACAATTCAAAAGTGAGCATTTTCCCTTCACTTGGATACTAATTCACTCGACGAATTTCCCCATAGATTATAATGATCATCCTCCTGGCACATTACATTCACTTACGTTTGGTCTAGCCCATTTTGGCGACAATAATACATTACTTGGATGCTCAAACATTTATTAGTTCGGTTCGGATACCTTGGCTAGGATAACGAACTTACTTTCACATTATTTCGTTATTTTATCATTATTTCCATTCATTATTACGGTGGTCTGTTATCATTACATTTACTTTACTGAGGCCTTTATGCCTGTACTTATTTTTGCTAAGGTCATTCGCATTTACTTCCATTTATATGATTTAACCGTCCGAGGTTCATTTAATCACTTAATTTGATTTTTCCCTTGCATTACTTTTAAAATTCATTTAATTATCTTTTACTTTTAATTATTCAATAGCTCATAGCTTGAGTTGCGATCAACTTTAATGCATTTACTTTGCCTATCGTTTGACACTGCTCTAATCACATTATTTATTTCTTACAACAATAATTTGGTTCCTTCCTTTCAGTTAATATTACTTGCTGGCACGCAGTTGGGTAACAATTCTTATAACATCCTTATAACATTTAATTCGTAACGTGGCCTCATTTTTACGGCATTTCTTTCCATGAAGCAAATTATTATAGACATATTCACTGTCATCACTTTACAAATAATAATTTCACGATGGTACATTTCAAAATTACGGTACACAATCGCTCAATATGTTTATTTCATTTGGTACTCACCAAGTCTGGAACCCATGTCCTCCCGATGTGAAGGATTTCACCCATATTGTCGTAACTACCACATATTTCCGACAATATGGTGACACATATTTCCTTTCTTCACAACGCACATGGTTTTTACTTGGCACAACATATTTATATTCTTACACATTATAAATCCCAATCTGGGAACACTTTCACAAATTTTCATATTACCCTTAAAAAAATACACGATATTTCCTTCACACGTCTTAAACTTTATAATTTTTTACTCTAGAAAACACTTCACACGTGTTTGAAAAACCTATAGAGGTTTAGTCTTTTTTAAACACTTATTGTTTTACAATGGATTACAAAATAATGTAATTGTCTATCGTCGTATCTCAGTTGACGAGCGGTGGCCTCCGACACGTTTCTGGATAGCCATTTCCTCTTCAAATTCTACGGCCTATCTGCGACACTTCTAGCTTCGATCCTTGATCTCGGCTCCAAAGTTTTTGTCTATCTCCACCGTTTAAACACACTGGATTTTCGAACTTAACGTTTTTTTTTGACGTTCTTGACCATTCCGGTTTAAAATAGATAGTTCTCGAACGATCCCCTTTTTCGCAGCTAAGTCTGACTTTGGCTATCGGTATTGTTTCCTATCTTCAATTTACAGCGCGTATACTTATACTTTTATCACGTATTTCACTGTTACATCGGTCCACGGTCCTAAGTCTGTATGGCTTACAATAAAAGACCATCAGCTTCCTACTTCGATCTAGCACTAATAACTTGGTTTAGCTAATGTGCGACACTTTTCCGGACCTAACTTGTAAATTATCGTATCTCGATGTCTGTATACTCACAACGTTATACTTGCAGATTCCTACTGCCCTTTACTGTGCGTAATATCGAACTGGCGTATTTACTTTGAATTGTAGACTTAATTCTTCCTCGAAACTACATGGCCCTCTCCCAGAGGTCTCATGTTCGATAACTGTCTTTCTAGCTGAAATCGAGTCCCGTTTAGACCGAATAATTGAACTTCGTGTCTTTAACTAGCAGCGTGTGCTTATACTTCGGTGATGCAGTCTAACATGCACTCTTTCGAGTATCATGACGACCTGATGTACTTTGAAACGGCGTGTAGCGCCCCCGGCGCTCTTGGTTGACTGAATACTTCGCTGATCCGGTGTCACGTCCTACAGGACTCTGAAGATTGAATAATACGTAATACTGTTCTTTCGCCCTTATCGGGCCCACTTGGCGTAATGACGACTATTATTTGTGAATCAGCAAGACCTCACTTCGAGGTCCATTGTAGACTGAATACTTCGTGAAGCAGTGCAAGACCATCAGGCTTGCTTAAGACTGAATTGCTGCGAAACAGTGCAAGACCCTCCCCGGGCCTGCTGAGTCTGAATTCTGTGATTCAGCGTGTCCCGTTACAGTGGACATCAAAGACTGAATGCTCTCTGGCTGGAAGCCTTGCTATTTATTTAAAACTGGCACAAATAAGTCATTTTGTTCTTCTTCTTGTAATTATCCTTTGAAATAGACGTCGCACGTCTTTGAAAAATAACCCTTATGTTCCTCACGACCTGAACGTTACATTCCTATCTTTCTTTTTCGAAAATCGTTCGTTCACTTTATTTAAATAAAATCAAAAGCACCCCTTGCACCATGTGGGTGTGATGTTTTTTTCTCTCCTACCATGGACTGCTCAATGGCTCCGCCCAGGTTGTGTATTGCATCGTAATCACTTTCTTCCTGTGCATAAATTACTAAATTTTATTCTTTGTTAATTCTTAATTCCCGGGATTATTCTGGTTGACGCCAAAATGTTTTAACGATTTTGGGTAATTTCCATAAAAACCAGATATTTCGCAACTATGCGGTGTTGGACTGCAATCCGATGTTGCCGTAAAAGTGCTGGCTCGAACCTGGCAGTGGATTCCCTGTCTAACTGCACTGCCAATTTCTTCACAGCATGAGTGTACTCATGATTTATACACGGGTTGCATCCTATGACTTCAGATAAGGCTGTCAACTGCTCTTCGTCATTGCATGAGTTGCTTCATATGTCCTCATAGCTAGCCTGCATGTAACTGAATGTCTTATTAATATTTAAAATTTCTTGATTTAAAATGTCATAGGTTCGAACCCCAATGCCTTCCATACGGTCACAGTACTAGATTAGTCTTTTCCTAATTGACACAGAGACCTTAACTAAGAGTTATGGTTTAGGATATCATCTCCTGTACCCGTAGGGTACGGCGGGGCTAATTCGCCCACGGGGCTTTCCCGCTCAAAATAAGCTTTACGTTGCACTCAGCAGCCACCCTGCTCAGCTGATATCGCCCTTTGTGTTCAGCGTGACCCTCGGTCTCTGTGCTACTACATCTATCGTTTGTTTGAGAGTGACAGCTTGAGTGTTGAGTAAAACAAAGGAAGAATACTGCAAGGTACGTTGTTTATGTTGTGGAATTTGTCGTCATTATGAATTTGTGCTTGCAACTTAAGGATTAGTGTCCAGAGTAGCGGCTTTTATTTCCCCGGAAGTGTGGCGCCTGGCAGTCTGAAGGTTAAGTTACATCTGGACATAGCAGGTAGCGCGTTTCCTTGGTCACAGCCAACACAAGACGCGTTATTGTAAATTCCAATAATTGGGGCTACTCCGCCCAGAAATATGGGGGCTACTCCGCTCATCCAAGACTTCTCTCTTGTTATAATATTGCAACCAAATCATTTCAGATAGCAGATTAGTATCTCTTTCTTGTTACGTTAGAGATGGTACGGACGTATAAAAGGAAAATGCCAGTTCGAAAATTGACGTGGAAGATACTGACCGAGCTATTTCAGGTGTATTACGAGGCGATGTGAGCATAAGAGGTGCAGCTGGACTATTCAATCTGCCTTATTCAACACTTAAAAATCGTGTTCATTTGCGTAAACGACATGGACTTTTAGAGAAAATCATAGTGAACAAACCACCGGGTCATCCCACAGCATTTAGTATCAAAGATGAGACGGATTTAGCTTCCCGGCTAAAATGCTTGGCAGCAAAAGGGTTTGGATGCACACCAGAAGAGATTCGAAGGGCAAAACGGAGCTTAAAATTTGATAAGGCCCGTAAAGAAAAGGTTGCCAAAAACATTTTCGAGACATTTGCAAGACTAATGACCGGGACCTTCAATCCGTGCGACCAAAAGACTTTGACGAGGAAGAAACACCATGTGGATTTTGTGGCGTAACTTTTTATACCGCTCAGTCATCATTAAAGGGTGGTTGGATTCAATGCAAAGACTGTGAAACTGGGTAGCATGACATGTATGTTGGGGCTACAGGGAGGAAAAACTTCATTTGTGGCAAATGCCGTTGAGGAAAGGACATTATTACAGTGAGCGAAATAGCCCCATTAAATTTGTGATTCGTCATTTTTGCTTTGATTTATATTTTATATCATCAAGCCGGTATATTGTTATAACTGTATTTTGACAACATTCGTATGTAATAAGCAATAAATAAGGTGTGCTTTGCTGTTGGTTCCATCTTAGAAAAATGAATAGTTTTTGATTTACAATGTTTACAATTTGAAATGAGCGGAATAGCCCCGCTCTACCCTATACTTGTTTCATATGCTTCGTTGTTGTGTTTCTCATCTGTCGCTTTCCTATGCCATGTAAAAGTGTTTGCCTCAGATGTAGGGTATGTCGAAATGAAACGATTAGCTCCGTACAGGAAAGCTGCATCAAACCAGTCAAGAGGATCAGGACTCTAAAACATATAGTGTCTGTAGGTGAGTGTTTACAACACTGAGGCTAGGATTTGGACTGAGGCAACCGTGGCCTTCAGTTGCAAACCATCCCGGCATTTGTCTGGAGTTGGAGTGGGGAAACCACGGAAAACCACTTGCAGCATGGCTGAGATGGGAATCGAAACCACCTCTTCTGTGTTTTGCCTTACGAGGCTGAGTGTACTCCGTTCTAGCCTCAGACCAGAATTAAATTTTTTGGCTGGGCAGGGGATCAAACGGGGACCTCCAGGGTGGCAACCAAGAACGGTAGCAGCTACACCGGCAGGTGGGCGAATAGCTATGTATACGTGGGCCGTTCCGTCTTGACCGGTACATATTACATGCGCAGTGGTGTCTCCGCGAACAATGAGCCTTCATACCTTTGTGATCAATGTTGGCCAGGTATAAGTGGGCCGTTCCTTCTTGACCGGCACATATTACATGCGCAATGGTGTCTCCGCGAACAATGAGCCTTCATACC